>CM028377.1:36989949-37160671 GCA_013146195.2 Codonopsis lanceolata | reverse complement strand
TGTAAAGAAACATGCACAAACATTATGGTATAATGCAATATAATGTATATGATGCAATATATTACACATGCAAAAATAAATTCACACAAAAAATAAAGCTATACCAGACATCTAAAGGGTAATGACACGCTGTACTTTTAAAAAGGGGTTTATGAGAATACACCTTTGAATTAGAGCGGCTTTTCAGATATCTGAACGAAAAAATGGCCGAGTCTCTTATCATTTCTGTCTCGGCTATTGAGTCCGTGCTCGAGCCACCTTTCATAGGCTTTTTCTTTTTGCCATCGACGCAGAACAAATAGAGGCCTGATCATCAAACCAGATACCAGTGTAAATTTCACCAAGACGTTGGAGAGTTCAAAAAGATAGTGGACCTATGGCGCTGCACCAAGAAACCTTTTTGGTGGCGCCATAGTTTCTTCCGCAGCCAATGCTCCCTTCACTATTCACTCAATCGCTGCACCGAATCGCTTTTGTTTCTTAATTTCAAGATAAATTCAGATGGAAATCTACTTGGTTCTCTACTAATTTACTTCGTTCCTTCTTTTAAAAACTCACCAGCTTCTGTCCTGCCTGCCATTGCTCTTCTAAGCCGCATAAAATTTCTCGTATCTCTTTTTATAAATGGCTGCCCGTATGCCTGAAATTGAGATTTACGGAACGCCTGATTTTTGGATCCTTTCTCCGCGATCCGACGAGAGGGATTGGTTTGAACATCTTTTCGGGTTCAGGTGCCTTCTGTCCTGGCGGAATTTCATTATCAATTGGGACATGTTGAGGGGATCCGCCAGGTTTTGGTCTCCTGAGGATCACTTGTTTAATTTCGGCATGAATGAAATGTGTCCTACTTTTGAGGAGTTCTCAAGCGACGTCGGGGTGGCACCCACTGCCGGGGTGGCACTCCGCCTATGTAGGGGCGCCCAGATATGGCTATCCGGGAGCTTTTTAATTCTACCCGCAGTGCTACTCAGGATTTTTCAATGGAGAAACTTTTAATTTGATGGTTCTTCCCGGAGTTTTTTACGTATCATGTGGAAGAAAAATGTGGACTATGAGCGCGAGATTAACGCGCTTCCTCTCTTTTCTTTGTTTGGTAGAGATATTTGATAGTTGGTCTACCCGATTTGTAGATGCACGGTGGTCATTGACTGCATTACAGTGCTCGAGATCGCCGGCCGCCGAACATTGTTCCAGTTGATTTTGGCATGAGACCTTCAAGCGGCCTCGATCGCCAAGCATCGGGATGAACTGTTACCGTCTCACCGGTAGCCCCATTCTGGTTCATATGTGGCTAGAAGAGCATTTCCTTTGGGTTCAGGCTCCCGTGCCGCATGGAGCTCCTTATGACCCATCTTTTTATGGAATGCGTGGACATTTTCCCCGACTAATTATTCTGAGATTGACTGGGCCGATCACTTTGATCGCCGGGGCTCGATGGACATAATCTAGGTCATTCGCCACTGGGAGATCCGACTTTTTCTTCACACCCGATGAGTATACAAGTAGTCATGTTGGGCCTTCATCGACTTCTTTTACCAACCAGACCGGATCTTGCGGCAATTTGGAAGAGAGCAAGTGATCCCGGACACCTCCCGTCCTATATACATGGGAAGGGAGTTTACTGACGATCGTCTGGGTCCCACTATCCAGGGCATGTGGCTCAGAGATTCTGAAAGACTGGAGGTAGGATATCCATATTCTAACTATATGCTTCTGTCCCTTGGGTATTTGGCGTGGGTTATGGTAGCTGCTGAGGGGCCGTCTCGCACCATCCGACATGGACTGAGACATTTGCTGGGTCGTCACATAACTAACGGAGTGGATGCTCGCCTGATGGAAGTAGGCGAAGACATTGATAGCTCAGGGGTTAGTTGTTCCTCGGGTCCTGGAGGCAGAATTCAGACGGGTACATGGTCTTAATACTCAGACGGCCCCTGGACCGGATACTACGGGTCCCAGCAATATATCCCGCAGATTGAGTGATGTTGGTCGGGAGCATAACCCATGGGAACAAGAAGCAGCTGCTCCTCCTCCTCAAACTGGTTGGGGTACGGCTCTGAGAGCTGGTGGTCACGAGCCTCTGCGGCTGAGCTTAGCAGGCAGACAGGACAATCCATGGGAACAAGAGATAGTTGTTCCTCCTCCCCCACCTGTATGGGGTGCTGGTTCCAGAAATGATGGAGCGGGTCCGAGCAATACGACTGCCCAGGAGAACGGGGATGCCGATGATGAAGAGGGAGACACATCTGGTGGCTCTCATGCTGATGAGTCTAGGGCTTCTTCTGCGCCTCGTAGAAGGAGTATATGGGCCCGGCTCGGTGGACGCCGCAGGCATTGATAGACCACTCGGGGGCTAAGGCTGCAAGAAAGGAATAGTTTCTGGGGGACAACAAAAGGGGTATAGGCAGTATATATAGATATGTACAATGCAAATAATGTATAATATAGACGTCTTAATAAATATTCCTAAGTTGCACCTTAGGACCTGCAAAATTATATTTTAGTGTTTTAATATGAGCTACTTTGTCGTGGTTTTCTCTTTTGTCAGTCGAGCCTCTGATGTGCTGAAGACTGGAGGTAGTACGCTGAGGGCTTCAAATAATGCCTTCCCCCTCCTTCTTATCTCCTTATTAATTTTTTCTCTCTTTTTTTTTACTACGTACATTTATATATATATATATATATATATATATATATATATATTTATTTATTTATTTTTTATTTTGCTCTAATTTTTGCCTAGGCTGCCCTTTCGGTTTTCAGCCTAGCGAGCCCTTATTTCTCCTTTTATTTTCATTTTTTTATGCCCTAACTTTTGCCTAGGCCGCCCTTTCGGTTTTCAGCCTAGCGGGCTGGAGAGGGAAGCATTTGCTGGATAGAATGGCTCAGGCATAGTACCTTTTGAGTTTGTCGAGGTTGAAGGGCTGGACAAGATCTTCCCCATCCTGGTTTGTGAGAAGCACGGCACCTCCTGATCGGATCTCCTTAACGATGTATGGTCCCATCCAGGGAGACTTCCACTTTCCCCTAGTATCAACATAACTAGGGGGTTTCTCTCGAAGCACGAGGTCCCCAACTTGGATATCACGGCCTTTGACTTTTTTATTGAAAGCTCGGGCGATACGCCTTTGATATGCCCGGGTATGCTCCAAGGCTAACAGGCGCCGTTCATCAATTAGGGCCAGTTCTTCGTACCGCCCTTTGACCCAATCAACTTCTTCTATATCAGCTTCCATCATCACTCTTAATGATGGAATTTCCACTTCTATTGGTAGTACCGCTTCGATGCCATATGCCAGAGAGTAGGGGGTAGCCCTAGTAGGTGTGCGGACTGACGTACGGTAGCCCCAGAGGGCTAGTGACAATTTTTCTGGCCAGTCTCTTCCTGTATCAGCCATTTTCCTGATAATGTTCTCGAGAGTTTTGTTGGCTGCTTCAACGGCACCATTGGCTTGTGGCCGGTAGGGGGAGGATTTGTGTCTTTGGATCTTGAATTCGTCGAGTACACGATTCACGTCCCCTTCAAAATGAGAGCCGTTGTCGGAGATAATCTCGAAAGGTACCCCATAGCGGTATATGATATTGGCCCGGATGAACTTGGATACCTTTCGGGCATTTAGGATCTTGTAGGAAGAGGCTTCCACCCACTTTGTGAAGTAATCGACGGCTACCAGGACGTATTCATGGCCATTGGATCCCTTCGGGTGAATTTGGCCTATGACGTCGATACCCCATGTTGAGAAGGGCCAGGGGGCTGTGGAGTTGTATAGGACGTGTGGGGGCACATGCTGTAGATTGGCAAAGCGTTGGCATTTGTCGCAATGTTGCACCCACCGGATACAATCAGTTTCGAGCGTACTCCAATAGTACCCCCGTCGGATGACTTTCTTTGATACCATATGGCCGTTCATGTGGGGCCCACAGGTACCACCATGTAGTTGATCCATAATTTGCTCAGCTTTGGCCTGATTGACACATAGTAGGTTGAGGCCTTGATAATGCCTCTTATACAGGCTGCCACCGCTGAGTACGAATTGGGAGGCCCACCTTCGCAGGGAGACTCTTCCTCTCTTGTCTAAGCCAGGAGGATAAAGACTTTTCGAGCGATTTAAGATCGCATACCGTGGCTCGTGATCCGCTCGGGTCGTGCATTAATTTTAAAACAGTATGCCGGAGTGACCTTCTTCCCGACTATAAATGGCTGAACTTTAGTTTCTGCGTGAATCTGGACTAGTGATGCCAGAGTGGCCAGGGTATCAGGGAATTGATTCCTATCTCGTGGAAGGTAATGGAATGAGATAGAACCAAATGGGCCAGCAACTGTTGTCAACTTGGCATGATAGAGCTGCAGCCGAGGATCATGGGTCTTCCATCTTCCTTCGACTTGATTTATGAATAGGGCAGAGTCTCCGTAGACTTTGAGATCTTTAGCCCCCCTTTGGAGAGCTTCTTCTAAGCCAGCAATACAGGCTTCATATTCTGCCGTATTATTTGAACATTCGAACTCCAATCTTATAGCCAGCGGAGTATGAGAGTCAGCCGGATCGATTAACATAATTCTTATGCCAAAGCCTCTTTTGTTTGCGGCTCCGTCAAAGAACATCTGCCAACAGGTGTCCTGGTCAGTGATTTCCAGGACACCTTCATCTGGGAAACCGGGCTCAGTCGCATCTTCGGCCTTTAAAGGTAGATCGGCTAAGTGGTCTGCAATGACGCTCCCTTTGATAGACTTGATTGTGACATAAGTTATGTCAAACTCGTTAAGAAGAAAGGACCATTTGGCCAGTCGGCTGGACAGTGATGGCTTACCGAAGATGTACTTGATAGGGTCCATCCTGGATATGAGCTTGATGGACCTTCCTTGGAGATAGGTTTTGAGCCTTTGAGTGGCCCAGACTAGGCCGGTGCAGCTTTTTTCCAGCGCCGAATAGTTTAGCTCGCTTCCTTGTAGCTTCCTACTTATGAAATATATGGCATTTTCATTGTAGGAATCTTCCTTCTCTTGGGCGAGCATAGCCCCTACTAACGTGTCTGTGACGGTTAGGTATATGAGGAGAGGTTTATGTGTATGGGGTGGAGCTAGCATGGGGATTGGTAAGGTAGGCTTTTATTTTCTCGAAGGCTAGTTGGCACTTTGCGTCCCAGACTTGGTCGGTATTCTTTTTTAGGAGTTTAAAGAGGGGCTCACAGGTGGTGGTCAGCTGTCTGATGAAACGACTGATGTACTGCAACCGGCCTAGGAAGCCTTTGACTTTGGTGGGAGTTTTTGGCTGTGGCATTTCTAGGATGGCTCTGATCTTTGTTGGCTCGATCTCGATGCCCTGCTCAGTTACTAAGAATCCCAGGACCTTGCCTCTGATAACCCCGAATGTGCATTTGGTGGGGTTAAGCTTCATCTGGTGCTTCCTGAGTCTTTCGAAGAACTTCCGAAGATCTTTGATATGAGCACCGTTGGCGTCGCTGGAATGTACGATCATATCATCAACATAGACCTCCATCTCTTTATGGATCATGTCGTGGAAGAGGGTGGTAGCAGCCCTCTGGTAAGTGGCTCCGGCATTCTTTAATCCAAATGGCATAACAGTGTAACAATAAGTCCCCCAAGGAGTAGTGAATGAAGTCTTCTCCTGGTCTTCTGCTACCATTTTGATTTGGTTGTAGCCCAGCATGCCATCAACGAAGGATCGGACTTTGTGAGCTGCGACGGCATCTACCACAATGTCAATGTTGGGCAGGGGGAAGTCATCTTTGGGCGACGCTTTGTTGAGGTCGCGGAAGTCTACATAGATTCTGACTTTCCCGTTGGGCTGGGAACTGGGAGCAGTCACTATATTGGACAGCCTGTGCCAGTATTCAACTACCCAAATGAAGTTGATGCGCAGCTGTTTCATGATTTCTTCTTTGACTTGTAGTGACCATTCTGGCTTGATACGGCAGAGCTTCTGTTTGATTGGGCGAGCATCCGGATATGTGGGAATCCGGTGCTCGACTATGGCTAGATCTAGGCCGGGCATATCTTCGTAGGACCAGGCAAATATGTCTACGAACTCTTTGAGGAGATCAATGAGTGCCTTTCTTTCTGGACCTTGGAGGTAACTGCCGATTCTGATTTCTTTGACTTCATTGTCTAGCCCCAAGTTGATGGTAGACAGGTCTTCAGTAGCTATTGATGAATGGCCATGTTCCTGGTACTCGACTGACTTTGCAAGCTCAAGTAGATAATTTTTATCTTTTGGGTCCATTTTATTAAATGACTCATTATCATAATTATTATCATTTAATGTGTCTTTTAAAGTAGGTGCAACTAAGGAATAAGCAAAGACATTTATATTATTATTAAAAGCAAATTGTACAGGGGTTATTAAGAGGCTACCCCCTTTACACGCTGGTCATCGTGTCTTTTAAAGTAGGTGCATCGTGGATGAATTTGACACGCTGGTTTAATGAAGAGGCTACCCCCTTTACTCCATGAATCCAAGGGCGTCCCAGCAACAGGCTAAAGGTGGCTGGAATGTCCAGGACTTGGAACTCAACTGGGATGTTTAAGGGCCCAATGGTTAACATTAAAGTGACCACCCCCAAGACACATCGACTAGTGTTGTCATATGCCTTAACTGTCTGCGAGGAATGAGTGAGTTCTGATATCTTTATCCCCAGTTTGGCTAACGTGCTGGCAGGGCATACATTCAGTGAAGACCCATTATCTACTAAAACCCGGGAACCCGTTTCTCCAAAATTCCCACAGTGATAAGAAGAGCATCAATGTGGTTAGTTCCTTCCCTTGGCAGGTCTAGATCGGTAAACATTATTACGTTTCCGAAATGGATGTTCCCGATCATCTGAGTAAGCTCATTTGGGGAGGTTTCAATAGGAATGACTGCCTGACTTAATGACTTAGCCAGTGTATCACGGTGGGTCTTAGAAGCACACAGTAAACCCCAGATGGAAATGTTGGCCTGAGTTTTCTTCATCTGAGCTAATAAAGAATCTTCCACCGTTTTAGCCCCAGTATCTGTTACTTGGTCTTTTCCAGAGTGGTCACCTCTTTCAAGGTTTGGCTGGTAGGCTCGGCCAGATCGGGTAAGGTGGCTAACATTTCCACCAACCCAAGTGGCTTTTTCAATGTTACATGTGTTTTGGCTACCAAGGATGGTGTCCCAAGAGAGCATATTACAACTAGGCTCTTTTATGGATAAGGGTGGGGGAATAGGAATGAGGATATATGGAAGTAGATGTTTATTTATTTCAAACTTGGGCACAAAAAGGTTTTCATTAACCTCAATCATATTGATTTGAGGTAGAGGGTTATTGACTACATTTGGTCTGAGTGGAGGCTTTTCAATAACCTTATCATCTATAGGGTCCTGGATAGCGTTTTTGAGGGTGTAACATTTATCGGTGAGGTGACCACTGGAGCGATGATATTCACAGTACTGGGCATGGTTCCAAGTCCTGGGCAGGGGATTAGGTGGCTTATAATTCTCCAACGGCTTCAACACTCCTTGTGCCATTAGCCCCTGTAGCATCGCAGACTGGGGAGCTTGTAGTTCATCATAATGTCGGCTTACCCTGTTCTGATTTCTGAAATTTCTGGCCGGGCCATCATTTGCTCCCATTGTATTGACAGACCTGTCCGACCCATAATACCATGGAACAGAGCTATAATTTTGGGTAAAAAATGGAGTTGAGGCATTTCCTACCATATTGACGGCTGGTGCTGGTGCGGCTGTCTTTCCTTTGGAGTAACGGAAAGAATTAGGAGACGTATTGGTTTTTAGTTGGCCAGTCCGTATATCATCATCAATACGGGCTCCTATCTCCACTATTTCTTTGAAATTGGTGTAGGGGAGGTACCGCATGTGTTCCAGGTAAATGGGCTGGAGATTTTTGATGAACATTCGGCATGACTCGGCCGGATCAGGTCTGTCAAAGGTCTGTGCCAGCTTTCTCTTCCATCTGACTGCAAACTCGGCGCAGGTTTCCTTTTCCCGTTGGGTGCACGATTCAAGGTCCCTTCTATTTTCAGGACTGGTGTTATCTTTGTATCTTTCAAGGAACGCTTCAGCTATCTAGTCCCAGGTATTCATGGTACTGCTGTCAGACAACATTAACCATTGTTTGGCAGCTCCTATCAGGGTGAGGTGAAAATTGGAAGCCATAGCCTCAAAGCTAGCTCCCCTTGACTGCATGCCAGTGGAATAAGACTTCAAATGGGATATAGGGCATCCAGTCCCATCAAACTTTTCTATGTCGGGCATTTTGAATTTTGAGGGCAGTATTGCTGAAGGTTGCAATGTTAGGGCCCACGTAGAGAATTCCCCTTTATTGAGAAGTTTAAGCATCATGGCCTTCATATTTTCCATGTCGGCCTCCATTTTGGTGGCTGGGGGAGTTGGCTTTTGGTATATACTGGCTGGATTAGGGAAGGCTGGGTTATTTCCTGGTTGAAGGGTTTGGTGAGGATTTTGGGTTGGTGGGTTTTGGGCAATATATGGATTCTGGGTTGGTGGAACTTGGGCATTATAAGGACTCTGGGTTGGATATAGGTATTGGGTTGGATAAAGGTCTTAGGTTGATGGGTTTTGGACAATATAAGGATTTTGGGTTGGTGGGTTTTGGGTAGTATATGGATTCTGGGTTGGTGGGTTATTGACGGTTTCAGCCGGGCGACCAGGATCATTAGGAGGTAAGTATGTGGTAACTTGGCCTGGTGGGTTAAAGCTTTTCGGGTCCATATGTGGGCTATTTAGGAGTGGGTTAATCATAGGAAAAGGGAGGTCGTTTGGATTCTGGGTATTTGGAAGAGGATATGGTGGGTAGGACGGGTAAGGATATATGTTTGGATAGTAGGGACTTGGTGGAGGATTGGGATTTGGGGTAGTGGTAGTATTTGGTGGGTTAGTGTTTGGCTGAGGAGTTGGGTTTGGAGGCACCTGAGATGTGGGTGCTTCTTGGGGAATTGTAGGGGAAGAGTTTACCTCACCACTAGATTTTAAGCTTTGTACCAGACTAGCCATTTGACTCATCGCTGCACCCAACTTTTGGTCAAGCCATTCTGCATTGCCGAGTCGGAACATACCACAGAGCCCCCCGAATCTGTACCCATAGGCGACTATTCACTTTCTGGCCGCCATACCGCTTGCTCGGATGCACCGAATGGCGATTATGTCCATGTTTGATCTGAAACTGATACCCTCTGATCTGAGTTCTGTACTACTTTCCCGTATTAATCGGCCAGTATTATCTCTGCCTTTCCAAATTCGGGCCAGGTTTCTGAGGAAAATGGGGTTTTGGAGGTATCAGAAGGCTGGCTGGAGGCTTTCTGGGCTTGGAGTACAGCGTGCCTTTTTATTAGTATATTTTATTATTATTTATTTTGTTCCTTACAATTGACCGGATAAGCACCTGCTTTATTTTGACAGTCTCAGGACTTTTCCTGGAACAGTGGATTCTTTCTCCAGAGTATAGGACCAACGTATTCCACCTGCCTTTCGACTCCCCAGGACTGGATTGGTCCCAGGCGAGCATCTGAGAATTATAAGTCAGCCCCTGTTTGTGATTTATTTATATATATATTTTTTATTTGTGCGCACTTATTATATATATATATATATATATATATATATATATATATATATATATATATATATATATATATTTACTTGCGATATATATATATATATATATATATATATATATATATATATATATATATATATATATATATATATATATATATATTTGATTTTTTTTTTGACAGGGGCTGATTTACGATCCAGAGATGCAAAAACCGGTCGGTTTGTGAAGTGTCCTGAGAGACTATATGCATTCTAAACGTTGGCTTATGCAGGGGGTAGGCTGGCCATGGTGTAGGGTAACAGTTCGGAATATATCTATATGCGTGCACGTGTGTGCGGTATCTAAAAAGCAGTAAAGTCTTTATTTATTTACAGATATATAAACAAAAAAATAAAGCAGATATGGTTTGTCTTGCTGTTATGTATGGATTTTCTCGGCTTTTTATTTTTTTTGAGCGCGAACAAGCAAGCACACCATATTAAGAAATAGAAAGAAAAGTGGGGAAACTATCTATCCCTTTTAATTACAAATTTTAGTCATATGTCCCCAAAATAAAATAACAGAATGAATGTAGATATGTGAAAGTGTACATAATAAAATGAAAGAAGAACAAAAAGAAATAATAATAATATAGGGCTGGAAATAAAGCCCCGGCTCTTTTCGTTGTGCTGCCCGGAATTTATTTGTAACATATATAATATATATTTTTTTGACTTTTCGAAAAAAAAAATTTCTTTTTTTTTCTTTTTTTTTAAATATTCTTAAACACACCTATAACAGTTATCGGAGCGAAACTGCTGCAAGATGGAGGATCATATCCATAAATATAGACACGGATGTATAGGAACACAATATTCAAATGCGTAAATTAATATAACAAGCATACTGCAGCCAGAAACAAATAAAAACAAAATAGTTTTATTTTATGAGTCTAGCCCTCCATTTTATTTAAAATAAAACAACTCCCCAGCAGAGTCGCCATTGTGAGGTTCCCGGGGTGCGACCCGCGCCCTTGGATAGGGGTGCGCGTACGTGCGGATGCGGGACATCCACTGCTCTCGTTCCACCATCCCTTGTTTAGGGGAAGACGAAATTAAAAGTGCGAGAGGAGTGCTGTCTATGTTAGCACATTGGAATGTGCCTCGGTTGCCTTTAGTGGATTTTGTATCCAATATGAGAACTTATGTTTTCCCGCATCAAGTTATCCCTTTTTTAGGGAATACCAGGATATGGGAATGCATTACCCTTTCATTCTCATTTTCCCTTTTTTAGGGGAAAACGGAAAAGTGCAAAAAAGGATATTGCTACGCCCCCACTATGGATTTTATTAAAAATAGCCTTATGGCCCGTTTCAGATCACTATGGGAGCTTTGGGTTTCCCGCATCAAGTAATCCCTTTTTTAGGGGATACCAGGATATGAGAATACATCACTCTTCCATTCCCATTCTCCTTTTTTAAGGGAGAACGAAAAGTGCAAAGAAGGAATGTTGCGAGGCCCCACTGGATCTGAAAGTTTTAGAGTCGCCATCTTTATTTTAAGGCAAATAAAGCAAAACCAAAGAAAAGAAAAATAAACCAGAGAAAAAGAAACGGGTTCGGAGGCTAAGTTACGAGTTGGGAAGGTGCTAGGCACCCAACTCGCCCTTTCGGTCTCAAAAGCGGTTTTTTGCTGAAGTATGCTTATTGTTATATTTATTTAGCAAATAAATAAAGTATTAAAAGACAGGAAATTAAAACAAATACATCCATGACTACATTATTTACTGACTCGCAGTCATTTCCTTACAATAATTACGAATGTGTTTAAAAATATTTGGCCATTATAATGGCTCTTTTACATAATATTTCCTATTCTAATCCGGATAGCACAACGACTTATATTGGCTACATTGCGCCGGATTTAAATAACAACTTTAAAATAATAAATAGACAGAAAAGTTAATAAATACAATAAATAACGCCCTTAAAGGCTTTACCTTTTAGAGCGGTGGTGTGCTCGCTCTGTCCTTCAGGGAGAGGGAGTCTTATTTGTTGTTTGTTGTGTGGTTGTTGTTTTGATTTGGGCAGAGTGACTGCTTATTTCGGAGACTTTTGGCTTGTCTACTCGGCAGAGTGACAGCTTATTTTGGTAGGTTTTGGCCTTTTTGGTTGGGCGGAATAACGGCTTAGTTTTTTGGTTTTTCAGCTCATTACTCGGGCAGAGTAACGACTTACTTTGAGATTTTTGGGTCGGGGAAGTGAGGTGGATACCTAACAACTAGGCTAGGGATCACTTATAACCTGTGGATATTTATTTTGGCGGAGTTTGGGCGGGGTTTGGAGACTTTAGGGGGTTCCACTCACCTATCTCACACCTCTCGTAACTATTCTCTCGGCGTCGAACGCAGAGAGAGGCAGAGTTTCTCTCGATTTTTCTCTCAATTTTCTGAACAAGTGAGAAGGGACCCGGGGCCTTCTATTTATAGCTGGAGAGAAGGATTCATCCGGCATTTCATGATTTCTCTCAGCCGCTTCATCGAGTTGTACACTAAGCTTCAAGTCTTGTGCCTTGCGTTAACTGAGACAAGCTACAGTTGAAGGCATGGTGCGGCCAATTGGCCCCTCTGGCGCGGAACCAGGAGCAGCTTTAGGCGGCGCCAAGGCTCCTATTCATCTTTATTTTTGACACTTTCACCCCTCGCAATTTACTATTTCGTGCATCCTGCTTTGCCTTTCGCATTTTTAACTCCTGTAACTTGACATTTGTTAAGTTTTAACAGTTCTTGATATCTTATGTCAGAGTCACATACCAGGAGTACGAAATTGGGGTATCTACAATAAGAAGGGATGGTTCTAGGCTTTTTGTGTTATGAGTACATTGTACCTTTTAATTTTTTTTTATTATTCTTCATTTTCCCCTAAGATTGATCGGACAAGAACCTGCTTTATTTTGACAGTCTCGAGACTTTTCCTAGAACAATGGATTCTTTCTCCAGAATATAGAACCTTCGTAATCCACCTGCCTTTCGACTCCCCAAGATTGGACTGATCTCAGGCGAAGGGCCTATACTCTTTCCGGAATCCACCATTCGAATGGTCTAGATTGAATATCATAAAAATTATTGGTCAGTCCCTGTGCATATATCTTTATATATATATATATATATATATATATATATATATATATATATATATATATATATATATATATATATATATATATATATATATATATATATATATATTTGCAACATGGATTGGTCAATAATTTAGAGATATAAAAACCGATCGGTCCATGAAGTGTCCTGAGAATCTATATGCATTTAACGTTGGCTGATGAAGGGCATAGGCTAGCCATGGTGTAAGGGTAGCAGTTCCGAATATTTCTACGTGTGTGTGGATCCTCTAAAAAACAGTAAAGTCTTTTTTTTAAAATATAAAGCAGTAAATAAAGTAGTAAATGGCCCGTCTTTCTATTCTTTGTGGATTTTCTCAACTAATTAGTTTGAATCCTCGAAAGGACGGCGCGAGCGAGCTTGACGGCTATTCAGAACAATAAATAGAAAGAAAAGCGGTGAGTCTATCTCTTCCTATTAATTACATTTGGTCCTAACCCCCAAAATAAAATGACGGAATAAAAGAATATTTACATATTTTGCGAGGAATAATAAAAAATAAAGCAGAGTAAAAATAAATAAAGTGATAGCACCTCCGCTCTTTTTTTTTGTTATCCTGCACGAAATTATATTTTTATTCTTTTTTTTGATTCGCAACGGTACCCGGAACGAAGATGCTAAAAGTTTTCACAATTATTTGTACAAATATATATACAAATATATAAAAATGCAATATTTAAATTGTTAAATAAATATAATAAGCATATTTAGCCAAAAATAAATGAAAAACTTGTTTTTTTTTGTTGAAAAATGAGTAGCCCTTCGTTCTTATTTTATTTAAAATAAAAACAACGTCCCCAGCAGAGTCGCCATTGTGAGTGCCCCGATTTTCGATCGATCCCTTGCTGCGTTGAGGAAGCGGGTGGTTTCAAAACCTTTTAAAGCGCGTGGATTATAATTGGCCTCAATTGTGGACTCAAATTGTGATCAATAGAGTCGCTATCTTTATTTTATGAAAAAGAAAGAAAAAACCAAAAAGTAATCAAATTCGCAAAGGGTTCGGAGGCTAAGTTACGACTTAGGAAGGGGTTAGGCACCCAACTCGCCCTTTCGGTCTCAAAATAGTTTTTTTTTGGCTAAATATGCTTTTTTGTATATTTATTTAACAATTGAAATAAAACATTAAATATACATATTTGCATATACATAAGGAGCGATTATTACAAACTTACAACAGCTTCTTTCCTGGAGTTACAAATACATTTATAAAAATTTGGCCATAATAATGGCTCTTTTTAGTGTTATTTTTTAGAATTTCGGGTAGCATAACTGCTTATTTTTCTTACATTAGACTAGTCTAAATAGCACTTTTTATAAAGAAAAAACTTTAATAAACCTACCTCTTGAAGCGTGGGGTTTTATCTCGTACCAACTATCTTCTAGTAGGTCCTAGGGTGCGCTCGCTTTGTCCTTCAAGGAGAGGGAGTCTTTTTGCTGTTGCGGGGATTTGGGCAGAGTGACTGCTCCTTTTGGTTGCTTTTCGCCTCCGGATCCAGACGGCATAACTGCTTGCTTTTCCTGGTGTTGTTTGCTTGTTGGCGTCGGAAATTGGGCATAGCAACTGCTTGCTTTTGATTTATTTGACGTCTGGATTCGGGTAGGACAACTACTCTTTTTGGGATTTTTGGACCGGTGGAATAGGGCGGAATCCTAGCAGGGCAACTAGGTTTCACTTTGGCCGAAGAGTTTTAGTGTTTGGGGGAGATTTGGCAGAGCTTCGGGGTTAGAAGAAGAAATTCCCTCGGCGTTCACTCAGACTGTGCGGTGAAACTCACTGCATACTTTTTTCTCACTACGTGTTTTCATTTTGTTTCACTATATGAATTCCTCAAGCCGGGGCCTCTTATTTATAGGCCGAGAGTGAGGCTTCCTTCGTTGTTAAATTTTACTTTTTATGTTTCACCGGCTTGTACCGCGCACTGAGAAGATTGGACCAAAGGCTAACTGCTATAGTACATGGGGCACTATTGGGCGCTGCCCATGGGGATGTTGGGTGTGGCGCCAGAGGTGGCCATGGGGAGCACCCAGGGCCATTTTTCCTCTTCTTTTTGACACTTAGGCTCCCTGCATTTCACTGTTTATGCATCTATTTTTTTCCTTTGCATTTTCATCCCTGTAACTTGACATTCGTTAGTCCTTTTAACATGTCTTGATATTTTATTCCATGTTACATACCAGAGGTACGAAATTGGGTGTCTACAGTAAGTCGTAAAGACTTAGTAAGCTACGAAAATGCAACTATATGTCATGGCATAATGTTCGACAGTATATAAAACATGATATCATCATAGTATATCATTCATCTCAGTTAGAGGCACATAATTCTCATGCTTCACCTAGCACCATGTTGTCACATAAGTACGAGTAATAAACCACATAAGTAAGATATGTTACATAACTAGTGCCGCTGCGTTGCTCTTGTAATACACAATGTTAAAATTTTCATGCTGTCAATGATCGTTTGGGATACAACGACATATCGAGAACTCCACCTTGAGAAAATAGCAAGCCAAGGACTCACATATTGTTATGACAAATGGGGATACATCCCCCACGCCCACAGTGGAGAGGTGTTTACATTTTCCATTACGGCGATCCATAGTGAGTACGAATCTTACGGATTCGTATAGGCGATGTATCGTCCCACCATTGACTTAATCAATTCAAACAATGCGAGCTGGACTCAGTGTGATGCAGAAGTAGATATTTACTCGTCATAAACAAATAGAGATCAAGTCACCCAAGAGCGAACTCATCCATTCAAGTAGGTTATTTGACTCTACCAAGTACTCGTGTTAGGCATGTAATTGCTAGCAATCAAATAATCATAAGTGTTATCATAGTACACTTAAATGAACCAAATTCGAGAGTTACTAATCCTAACAAACGCATTCTATGTGAAAACCCGAACCACTAATTGCTTGACATCCCTTACTTGACATGAATCCCTACTTGCTTGTCGTGAAATCTTTCTTGCTCGACATGAAAACATATCTTCTCGGCATTCCTTACTCGCATTACATGAATCTATACTTGCTTGACTTGATATCTATACATGTTAAACATGCTAGATAGTTCATTTCATGTTTAACATTTAATAATCATGCTTGACTAGGTTACATTGCTTGTTTGAGTCATAGTTGCTTTGTAAAGTCTTCTATGCCTAACATGTTCTTATCGTGGTTGCTTAAAGTATTACCTTAGCATCCTAACATCTAAATAAGTCTCTAAGAGTCTTAGTACCCTTCATATATGACTTATAACATTAATCATGATCATAGTATGCATGGCTGAGAGTTTAGAAACATTGTTACTTCGTTTGAGTCTTAGGGTTTCTCGGGATTGCTTTCGTTGCTTATATTGTTTGTGTTTTCAACTTGCGAGGAGTTCATTTGAGTTATAGACCATGTTTACTAGTATTTCTCATGCTTGCACAATCATTGTTCATAGACTTGTTGCATTTGGAAATAAGATGACCAACTTATTACTTCACAGATTCAGTCCTGTTTTGGGGCAAACTTCGGGAAAATTCTGGTACAAATCTACTAAAGTGATTGAGATTCCCTTTGGGTTTATTTTACCTACATATTTTAGGATACTCCCTGTAAAATTTGGTAATTTTCCAAGGTGTGTAAGTACCTCAATTAGGTCTTGACTTACGGCTGTGCCAGAATTCTGTTTTCAGGAAATCAGCTTCTGTACTTAATTTTGTTGTAACCTTATTTTGATGAATATAAGTCCAAATTGAGTAATTTAAAATGCTAAAATATATTTTAATGAGTCTAGTTTCAGAAAAATCAATAATCACCTCATTTGTAGGTGTGAGCTATTTATGGTCGATTTAAAAAGATTGACTATCCGGTAACTTTGCAAATGAAAATGTTGTTTTCCAGATTTCGGGATTTTTGCAAGTTTTTGGTTGATGTCTTCATTTCCCTTGCCCCTTGGCCGACCTTGTTGACTTGACACACCATTGTTGACTCTAGTATAAGCCTTCTAAGCCCTTGGATGAGTTTTTTATGAAAGGCTTTCAAGCCTTGACCAATAGGAAGCCTTATAACACACTTTCACAAGGATTATGGTTTAGTTGTGCCATTTAAAGCCCTTGACAGCCCTTGGTGATCTTCAACCTCACCATTTACTGAATATTTCACCATTGTTGACCTTGTGAAGCTTTCTTGCTTTAGTGACCATTTGCCGGAGTTCCGGTAACCCGATTAGCGATCTGAGACTGCCTAATCGAAGGCCTTGCCCTCCTCTTCAACAATTCTTAATTTGTTATTGTTTTCATCCATTATTCATAGGATTAAGGTGAGTTTTCAATTCCCAGATTTTTATGTTCAATAAAATAACATGCTTCCATCATTATAGTTGTTCTAAACATGCTTAGGAAGACTTCTAGTAAAGTAGAATTCTTCAATTCATCATGTGAAAAGTTAGTAAGTTTTTAAGGTTTTCATGTGAAGTTATGATTTTGACTTTGTGTACAGCATGAATGTTGTTCTAAATGTGCTTAGGAACAACTCTTGTGAAAGAATAAATTTCAATTGTATGTTTAACAAAATCGACTATTCTAGGGTTTCAAACTCGAGAATTGGATTATGGCTAGTTTAAGTTCATGAATGTCTTGGTTATTGTGTTCTAAATGAATGGAGAACATAGAAAAGAGTAATGGGATGCATATAGTATCTATGCTCTATTTGGTTGCACTTTTAGTGTGACGACCCGACCCGAATCCCAATACGAGTCCCCAAGGTCGTGCCGCTAAAACACACAAAATAACAAACAAAGGGTAAGGCCATAACGGCGATACGCCAATGACTCAACAAATGCGGAAGCGAATAACTTAAATGGGACCTGAGCTAACAAGCTCCGAAATACAAAACAACCAAAGAGATAGTAAATCTCTCGGCCCAAAAATTCGACGCATGTGACGCAACATTGGGCACGTACTACGATCTCCCAGTTACAATTTTATAAGCAATATTATAACCAAGTCATCATCGACGTTACAGCCGGAACCCAACATTAAACTAAGTCTACAACTCTAGTCTACACACTCAACGGCTAAACATGCCGTAGTACAACATAACCAACAATATAAATAACTTGAGATGGAATAATTATGCACTTAAACAAACGTGGCTCGACTAACATTTGTCGGCTCACAAAAACCAAATATTAATAATTTAACAAGTACATGAACCAATAAAAACACAAGCTTTATTACCCATAGTGAAGTCTATATAACTTCACTTCCCAAACGTCCGTTCCAATAAACTTAAGGTTACAAAAATTAATACTAGTAGCAACCTTCTTAACCAAATCTCACTTCTATCGTAGAGTCGGTGGATTCCTTCGAATTACTAGCCCGGCTCGAATCTAAGGAAAACAAAGCAAACGAGTAAGTCATAATGACTTAGTAAGCTATACATCTCATGTCATGGCATGATATTATGCTCAAAATAAAACATATACATCTCATGTCATACTTATGATATAATATTTCATGATATAATTCTTATCATAAACTCAATCTCATCTATAAACACATAGAACATAGTTCTACTTAATTTATCATAAAGTCATCCATATCATATAGAGTATGCATTTCAACTCCAATAACATGTAGCATGTTATTTTCACATTTTAACTTATCATCAACCCACATAAACCAATTACACCATGAGTTTCATAATTCTTCATTTATCACAACTCATATAATAATTCATGAATGAGAGACTATTGTTTCCATTCTAATAATAAATAGCATGTTATATTTTTAGCATAACATAAATCATAAAAATCATCATTTCATTAGCATGTTATATTTTTATTATAACATTTCATCAAGTAATCATCATCTCATATAAGTCATCTCATTAACCACGTAGCACAACAATTCATATAAGTGCTCGTAAATAAACATGTGTAACAAGAAACGTAAATCGAACTGTTACAACCAAAATCCGGGTCCAATGCCCAACCAAACTTACCATGGGATTCATCCTCAAACCAAAATCCGGATTCAACACCCAACTGATCATACCTTGGGTTTCATCCTCAAATGATCACAACTCGTCAGTTTCCCTTAATGAGTACTCGTTACATTCATCCAATCCCCGGATGATAAATGGGAGCTCGAAATTAGGCTAGATGGCTCTATCTCGAGACCACATCCCACTATTGGCCAAATAGTGAGAAGAAAGGGAATCAATGCAACGATTCATAGCGAATGTTCCCAAAGGCTATGAATCGTCCCATTGTCGACACTACGACCAAACCGCCAGTTGGACTCAAACTCAAGCACATGTAATATATACTCACATGCTCAAACAAAGGAAAAGTAAAACACACTATACTAATCCAATCAAGTAGATATTTACTTTTTAAATCACATAGTTATGCATTTCTATGCTAACTATCACACAAACACATTAGAGCATTAATATCAAGTCTCTAATATCCAAGTGTTCTTCATACACTTGAAAACGCCGAGGCTTAACCTTCAAAACTACCCCAAATATCCTTAGCATGTGATTCACTATATTCATATTAGTCTCATAATCGACTCCGTTGAGTCATTTCTACTCTTTTCAAATTTGGAGGCATAGAAGCTATTTGCATCATAGCCCTCCTATTATTCATTAGCTATTATTCATGGCTAAGTTCTCAAGGTTAGCAACATTGTGCAACCCAACAATCCATACCTTCCCAACAAAAACCCCAAAACATGGTTCATAGGTCAACACTTAACATTTAAAGTCAACCATCACATTTTAAGCATGTATCTCAAGTTAGCATTTAATCAATCATGCTTTCATCCAAAATACCCATTTATCTCAACAAGATGTAAATTCATCTAGCATGCTCATAATCAAGATATAAATTCATCTAGCATGCTCATAACCTTCAATTCATGAATTAGTGTTGACCAATATACTCTTATATGCATAAAAGTCAACTCAACCCAATAAAGTCAGACATTACATTTTATTCATGTAATCCATAATGATAATTCATCATTCATACTCACAACCGAAAATTCATGAATTAGATATCATCATAATCTTATATGCATGAAAGTCAACTCTATTCTTAAAAGTCAAACGAAACATTCAAACATGTAATCCATTATGAAAATTCATCTTTCATGTTCACAACCAAAATTCAAGCTTCATCAAGTATACTTCCAAACCTTAAACCCATAACATGTGTGATTCCAACAACTCATAATATTTCATAAAATTCACCAAAAATCATTCATAACATCACTAACCCATTTGCTACATACATAGAGTCAAACCCTAGGTTTTTAGGAATTCATGGCCATCATGCTCAAAGTCCAAACTCACAAGATGAGGTTCAATTATAGACTCCATTTAGCATAGAAAGCATCCTATCCATGCTTCTAACAAGTTCACTCACCAAAAAATCCAAAAATCAAAATAAAATCACACACAACATGCTTGTGTACTCATTGACCTCAAATAGCAAGCATCTTTGTTTTCCTTAGGGTCAATGAGCACAAAATCAATGGAAGAAGGAGTCTAGTAGCTTACCTAGCTTGAGTGAAAACTCAAGAGAATCGAAATCCGAACGGTGAAGTCGTTCTACTCGTCTAGGGCTTCAAGAATCTCAAGTTTGGAGGCGATCTAACGGTCGGATCTCCATGGATTTGAGGAAGAAGAAGCTAGGGCTTCAAAGCCCCCATGGTCTCCCAACTCTCTCTCACTATACGGTTGAAGAAGGAGGAAATGAGAGGAAATTTATGAATTTACAAAGGGATTAACCTATTTATACTTCCCAAACAAGTGAGGGCACAAATGGGATTTCATGGGTACAATTAGTGAATGTTAGGTGTAATCAATCCTTAATCAAACCTTAATTAACTCCCCAAGAGTGTTAGGACATGTTTAGGACTAAGTATGGGAGGTTAGGAAGGGTTTAGAGGGGGTTTAGTGAGGGTAGAATAGGAAATGAACATAAAAATCAAAGCAGCAACCTGCTGCTCGCTGCTGCAGTGCGCCTGCTACAGTAATCGCGATGCACGCGTCCAACTTGCGATGGCTCTAGTTTGAACACCGTTCGATGAAACGACGCGATTTCTTCTCCTGCCACTCTGTAAATGTCCTAAGTAGAAGCCTTAAAAATCCCAAACCAAACAAAAATTTTCTCGAGGGTTCCTCAATCGAAACAATTCAGACGCGTGCCAAAATCGGTCCGTAATTTGCTATACAACGGACGAAACTACGCAGGACAACCCACGATCGAAACAACGAACGAACAAGCATACATACTTGTTTTAAAACATGTTAGAAGCCTAATGAAGTTTCACAAACACATACCCAAGGTCAAACCAAAATTAAGTGCGACCAAAGTACCAAAGGCAATACGTTAACAATATGTGAATCGTGAAATCAAATATATAACGACGACTATACTTTGAACGTCGTGACCACATGTAAACTTTATAAACATGATTATAAGGATATAAAATTTATTCAAACAAGTACACGAAGACCTAGGATATCTCAAAGAGCGTAAACAATAATTAAGGAAGATAACACTCTACCGAGTCGAGTTCTCAACAATGCTAAATATAAATCACGCAATAGAGACTCTAACACGCTAACAAGCGTAAATCGAACATCCCAAGGGTATCAGCCTTACCTTAGCCTACCCAGGCATAAGAAGTCTTCCACATTAAGGCTTATCATATTGGCCAGACGATCACGTAAAGTTCCAGGGCGTTACATTTAGTAATGACTCATCGGAGTTGAGTTTAGGAAGTTATTGAACAATACCGACTCCACATTCAATCCCTACCACGTTTGTAGTTCATTAGACTAATGTAGTAGCTTACGTTACTTTAGGATGAATTGAAGTGCATGTTTGATGTGTGTGCTTATGAGACTTAATCGAGTTCTTATGCGATTTATATGATTGTGTTAAAGAAATGCATAATCGAGAGCATGTTGTAGAATGATAGAATGATATATATATATATATATATATATTTGACATGTTGAATTCGCTCTTGTCGAATTCCTATTTGATTCTATAATGAGTAAACATCTACTTGGCATTGTATTAGTCCAGCTGGCATATTTAGTTGAGTTGATGGTGTAACAATGCATTGCCGTCACGAGTTAAAGGATTCGTCATAGTGATGGGTTGTTATGCCGGGTTTTTATCACACACCCCTCCACTGTTGGCCACAGTGGGGAAGTAGCCCCTTTGCTGTAACAAATAGAGCACATTGGCAAGTCTAATTACCAAGTAGAGAGCTTGGTACCCGAGTAGAGAGCTCGGTACTTTGATACATCCATCACAGGTATCTCTGGCACGATAAAGTTAAGCTTGTATTGCAGGAGCTACGATGCGGAACCGTTTCTATAACATATCCTCTTTATATGTGTTTACTTTATAGCACTTATGTGAAACCAATGTGCTACGATGGATATGTGAACTAAGTGTTTATATGAATGCATGCTTTGATTGACTTGATATCCATGGTGATATCTTGCTATGTATGTTGCATGATGCCATGACATGCATAATTGTTAGCTCACAAAGTCTTTATGACTTACCGCCTCCCTTTTACCGCTTTAGATCCGAATCGTCCGGGTCCTTCACAGGGAAGCATCATTGAGTTCATGCGTGGTCCAGCTTGTCTATGTTGCAAGTTCACTTGAAGAGGTCGTTATAGTTTCCTCTTTCTTTCTTGGCAAGGACGTTGGGTTAAGCAAGTCAATTAGACTTGTCTTGGGTATTTGTATCATGCTTGTACCTCTAGTGTTATTAAACTTGGAGTTTTTGTATCAAGGCTTATTCTTGTAAAGTATTATGTAAAACTTATATTTTCACAGTTGGTTCACTTATCTTTAGACTTCCACTGAGCATCTCATTAGCTCTTATTTACTTTTGTTGTTTCTCCGGCATGTTTAGCCGTCGAGGTGATATAGCGTGAACTGTTTAGTGTTGGGTCCCGGTTGTAAAGTCGCCGATGAATTGGTATACTTGTCTTTAACTGTTATATCAGGTTTAAAAAGTTTTTAAAAATTTTCGGCCTTTTGGTTCCGAGTCGTGTTACGTCTACAATGTTGCATCACGTCGTTTTCTATAATTGAGTCCTTGCATGAATTGTAGTCCTACTTGGATGGCTTGACTCACGATTCCTCCTCGGGGTCCGGTCGGTCGTCACATTCTAAATCTCATAGGGAATTAATATGGTGTTCTTTATGTTCAAACATTCCCTAGAGTCGACTCCGTTGAGTCTTTGCTATACATTCCCAAATTAGGGCATAGAAGATATATGTATCACAACCCCATTTTAAGTTCATTATCAAGTCCAACTAGGTTTTTAGCTCACAATGGTACTACCAATGTTCCAAAACTCCCCGCCTATCTCCGCCTAGGCGCTAGGCGCCTCTCCACCGTCGCGAGTTTCTTAGGCGCCGCCTAATCAGCCAAGTCGGTGCCTATGCCAAACCCCGCTGACCTTAATTTATTTTTGTGACTTTGATTTTGTGGCGTGCAGTGACCGAAGAAGGAAGGGGGTGAACTGGAGAAGAAAAGGGGAGTGGTAATGGTGAGGAAGAGAGGGAGGTAGAAAGAAAAGAGGTTTGATTTTGTGGATATTTAGTGGGCTAAGAGGGGGTGGATTAAAGGGTTAGATCTAGGAGGAAAAAGATTGGATGATGAAAAAATGAGGAGAGTCGGTCTAACGAGAGAGAGAGAGAGAAGAAAAAAAAAAGAAAGGAGGAAAAAGGGTGAGAAGAAAGAAGAAGAAAAAAAGATGAAGAAGAAGGGGGCTGTCTCAGGACTCAGAATTTAGAATGAGGAGGGATTAGGGAGGAAAGGTTAGACTGTGGGTTGTAGGGGAAGTAGGTAGGTGGAGTAATATATATTTTTTTGTTTTTAGTTCTAAACTTGGCTTGTTTATTGTTGTGGGGTTGTTAGGAATTAGGATTAGTGGTAGGTTTGTATATTTTTGTTCATTTTACAAAAACAGACAAGTGTTTGATATAATGACAAACATAAAAAAAATTAAATTTGTAGTCAATGTGTTTGATCTTTGATGTAATTATAAGAAAAATGTTAATTATGACTTAATTTTAAGCCCCGCCTAGATCCCGATTACGCCTCGACTAGTCCCCTAGGTGCTAGGCACTAGTGTGCTGCCTAGCGGCCGCCTAATGATTTTTAGAACCTTGGGTACTATATTGCAATTCCATCTCATTTTAGAGTTCAAATGAAGGCTATAACACTTCATAATCAACTAAAATCTCAAAGAAGCAACATAGAGCATGCATACACAAGTCACAACTCCAAATAGGTATGCATACAACATTTCTAGAATGAATTTCAAGCTCATTTCATAGCTAGCATGGAAAACAACCCTAAGCATACACATGAGTTTAGTAACTTACCTTTGTCTCACAAACAAGTAATAAAAATGAAATTCCAAACTGGTAGAAGTAGACTACTCGACGTGGGCTTCGATTCTACGGTCTCGATTTGAAAATTCAATGGTTGGATCTTTGGGACCCCAAGAACACACACAAAACTCCCCTCTTTCTCTACACATAAGCTCTCTCACGTTTTTAGAACTCTAAGGATAGAAATAAGGATGTTCTCAGCAGATTTGGGGAAGATATAGCTCACAAATGATAGTGGGGCAGATGTCAAGAAGTTGTGGTCTCTTCCAATCTGATTTTAGGTTGTCGACCTCCCCTATTAGTCCAACTAAACCATCATCAAGACTACTTAACCATGTTAGGACATCATTAGGACTATTTAGAGTGTTTAGGGAGTGATTATGAAGGGATTTATTAAGGGCAAGATGGTAATTGTAGCTTAAAATTCAAACCAGGAAAAGTGATCTCGAAGGCCAATGCGCTCAGATTGCCTTGAGGGATACGAGCTCATCACTCTAGTCCTCAATTGGTATTTCATTCTGTGATCAATGCGAGGGCATTAAGATTTTTGGGCAAATGGACTAAAAACCAAGCCAAAATGAACCATAACTCAAACCCCAACCAAACTATGTTGATACCTTACTCAAACCAAGTCTGAAACTCGTCTAAACCTCACTTGAAATGGCCAGAACGAAAGTCTAAACGAAAATGTAAGTAAGCAACGATTGAATTGACGATTAAGCAAGTATACAAACATGATTATAAGCATGCTAAGGGTCTCATGTAGGGACTAGAACATATATACAAGTTGAACTAACACCTAAATGAAATCGAAACACCGAAATACTAAACATGCATGAAACATGAACAAATGCATCGAAATGATGACGAATGCTATGGTAACGACTTCAAGCACACATATGAATCTCAAGTAGATGATTATGATGAGAATATCTGTATGCATTTACATATGCACATGACAAGCACACAAATGTTTAGGGTGTTACATCCTCCCCTCCTTTTAGTAATTTAGTCCCTAAATTGTTACCAAGCTCATCAAATAAATGTGGATGCTTCTCACGCATTTACGCCTCCATTTCCCAAGTCGCTTCCTCAATATTGTGATTTCTCCAATGAACTTTAGCTAATAGAATCCTCTTGGTACGCAATACTTGTTCCTTCGTGTCTAAAATCTTTACATGTTTCTCGATGTAGGAAAAATCTAGCTCAAATGATATCTCCTCATACTCGAGAACATGTGATTCATCCTTCATATACTTTCGCAACATGGAAAACATTATGAATCTCCACTAGCGAATGTGGTAACACATGCCGATATGCTAAGGACCCAACTCTCTCAAGGATCTCGAATGACCTAATATACCTCGGTGTAAGCTTCCCTTTCTTGCAAAATCTCTTAGTACTTTGTCTCGGTGACACCTTTAGGAATACATAGTCTCCCACTTGGAAGTCAAGATATCATTCATGATTATCCGAATAACTTTTTATGTCGACTTTGAGCGGTACGTAATCTATCTCTAATCAACTTCACACTCTCGACCGACTGTTGCACCATCTTAGAACCCCAAAGCTTCGCTTCTCTGATCTCATCCCAACAGATAGGTGATCTACAATTATGCCCATACAATGCTTTGTACGACACCATCTCAATACTCGAATGATAGCTATTATTGTATGGAAACTCTGCTAAGGGTAAATGAGTATCCCAACTTCCTTTAAAATCCATGTCACATGCTCGAAGCATATCCTCCATTATCTGACTCAACCGCTCGGACTGCCCATCCGTTTGAGGATGAAAAGGTGTACTGAAGTTCAATTTAGTCCCCAAATCCTCTTACAAAGATTGCCAGAATCTCGATGTGAACCCTAGATCTCTATTTGACACAATACTCACTGGAATACCATGAAGTCTCACGATCTCATGAACATACAATGCTGCCAACTAAGTGAATGAGTAAGTGATCACAATAGTTATAAAATGTGGAGACTTAGTCAATTTATCCACTATAACCCAAACTACGTCATAACCTCTACGCTTGCGTGGTAAACTAGTCACGAAATCCATAGTTATGTGCTCCCATTTCCATTATGGAATCTCAAGTGGTTGTAACAAACCATTGGTTCTTTAATGCTCGGCCTTTACCTGTTGGCAAGTCAAATGCCTCGAAACATATTATGCAATTTCTCTCTTCATACTGTTCCACCAAAACCGTTGTTTCAAATCTCTATACATTTTCGTGCTCCCTAAATATATGGTGTACCTCGCCTTATAAGCCTCATCAAGAACAAGCCTTTTCAACCCGTTACTAGAAGGAACACAAACTCTGCCTCAGAATGTCAAAGTATCATCTCCATTTATCGTAAATTCGAGTGATTTCTTCTCACTCAATCCACCAATAATTTTTCTCACATCTAGATCATTCCCTTGCGCTTCTTTAATCTGCCCAAGTAAAACTGGTGTAGCACAAATGTTCGCAAAAATCACTCCACGTTCATACACTCTAGGACTCCAATATCTCAAGTCCTCCAACATTTTCCACTCCCGAACCATCATGCACGACATGTAGACCTTTCTACTCAAGGCATCCGCTACAAAGTTCGCCTTCCCTAAGTGATACAAAATAATACAATTATGATATTTCAATTTGTCCATCCAACGCCTTTGTCTCATGTTCAATTACCAATGAGAAAAAAAATATTTCAAACTCTTGTGGTTGGTGAAAATATGAAACTTAGCCCCATAAAGGTAGTGCTTCCACTTGTGTAGCTCAAAGATGATCGCGACCAACTCAAGATCTTGTGTTGGATAACTATGTTCATATAGTGACAACTTCCTTGACGCATACGCAATAACTCTACCATTTGGCATGAGTACACATCGCAATCCTTCCTTCGAAGCGTTGCTACAAACCACAAAATTATCACCTCCATTAGGCAAAGCTAACACATGTGCCATCTTCAATCTCTTCTTAAGCTCTTGGAAACTAGCCTCACATTTCTCGCTCCTAACAAATGGTGAATTTTTTTTGTGTCAAGTTGGTCATAGGAGTAGCGATCTTAAAAAATCCCTTAATAAACCTCCGGTAATATCTCTCCGGTCGTAAGAAACTTCAGACCTCGATAACCGAACAATGCCTCTTCCAATTCATCACCGATTCCACCTTAGAAGGATCAACGACTAACCTGACACTAGAAACAATGTGACCCAAGAAAGATACCTACTCAAGCCAAAAGGCACACTTGCTAAACTTGGCATAAAGTTTCTTCCCTCGAAAAATCGATAAGACTATCCTCAAGTTTTGTTCATGATCTTCCCGAGACTTCGAGTATACAAGAATGTCTTCAATGAAGACTACCACAAAACAATCAAGATAACTATGGAAAACCTGATTCATCAAATCCATGAATACCACCGACACATTTGTCAACCCGAATGTCATCACTACAAATTTGAAATGCCCAAACCTTGTGCGAAAAGCCATCTTGGGAATATCCTTCGCTCTAACTTTCAATTGGTGATATCCACTTCTCAAATCCAATTTGGAGTACAAAACTGACCCTTACAATTGGTCAAAAAGATCATCAATGTGGGGTAACAAATACTTGTTCTTAATAGTGACTTTGTCTAACTCCCATCTTTCTTCCTAACAAGTAATACCAGTTTGCCCCAAGGCGACGCACTCGGTTTGATAAAGCCATTGTCGATAAGTTCTTGTAACTAAGTTTTTAATTCTTTTAATTCTACGGGTGCCATTCTGTAAGGTGCTTTGGCAGTAGGTGAAGTACTCAGAATAAGCTCAATACAAAATTCTAATTTTCTATCATGTGGCATAACGTATTTGGTGGAGAAAACATTGAGAAATTCACAAACAACCAAAACCTCTTCAATCTTAGAAGTAGACTTCCTCTTATCAACAACACTTGCAAGATAACCCGTACACCTTATGCAGATCTTTATCCATATTCAACATCTTCACAGTGATATGCTATCTATTTATAACCCTAAGACTTAAAGCATCCTTAAAGGACGACTCAGTTTTTTGGTTCTGGGTGATTGGGTCTACCTATACATCCGATTATTGATCATGGTGGCAAATGGCTTCTTTGGGAATCTCTTCCAGATAATATGCTTAAGGTCAACACGGATGGTTCTGCTAGGAATGGAGTGCGTATTGGAAGGGGTGTGGTTCGTGATGCTAGGGGGCAGGTTTTATCAGCTTTCTCTAACTTTTATGGGCCAGGCTCTAATATGCGTGGGGAATTATTGGCTTTACGAGATGGTAATTAGTTATGCGCTCTTTGGGATTAATTCAACTATGGTTGAAAGAAACTCTGTTGTGGCAGTTGAGGTGCTCCGTTATAAGAGTCGCCATCCATGGGAGTACAAATATATTATTCGGCAATGTCATTTGTTGATTAGGGATTATGAGTTATTCCACGTTTATTAAGAAAAGACTAGTGTGGCGGATAGTTTAGCTACACTTGCTCACACAACACAAATGGACATAGTTTATACTCATGGTAATCATTTACCAAGTTCGGTTATTCTTAGGCAAGATAATATAAGCCTATATAACTATAGGCAGTTTTAATTTGTCTGTGCTTATTTTAGATGTTCGGCTCATTTGTCCCCCATAAATTCGGTAAGGTTGGTTGTCCCCCTTCTGTTTGTATTTTTGCTTTCTGTTAATAAAACCCTATAGGGTACCGTCTCTATTTCCTAAAAGAAAAAATAAAATAAAATAAAATAATTTAGTGATTTGGTTTTATATTTTGGAGTTTCTCTCTGTGTGTGGTTTCACTAGCTTTCACAGAATTTATCTTACATGCTATCAATCTCTTAGTTTTTAACTCCCTCCATTTTCGACAAAAAGTTTTTTTGCTAGAATGCAAAAAAGGAAAATATGTTACAATTAGATGATTGAAACAAAAAGAGTTTGTTCCAAATTCGGTTTGGAAAACGCTAATTGCAAATTTTGTCCAACCGTATGTATTATGTTGCATGATATTGCAACAAAAATCGAGTGTTGCAATTTCAAATTTTCGGTTGCAAATGTGCTTCCTAAGGGCAGTTGACGTCCATTGCAAATAGCAACTAATTTTTTTGTTGCATTCTTGCATCAGGCTTATTTCGTTGCATTCTTGCAACATACTTTTTTTTGTTGTATTCTTGCAACAGACTTTTTCGTTGCATTTTTTAAACAGACTTTTCCATTACAATGTTTATGTGTTTCTGTTATTCGGGCAAAACACACCTTTGGGCCACTGTACTTTTCAAAAGATTGCAATTAGGCCACTGAGACGTCAAAATTTTCGGGATGGCCACTGTACCGGAGTTATCTTGCAATTTAACCTATTCTTTGGATGGACGTTAAGTTCGAAGGTTAATTTTTGTTAAATACCTATTTTGCCCGTGTCATCATCTTCTCCGAAAAATCTCAGATTCAAACAACGATCTTCGAGGATCAACGATCAAGCAAGAGCTTTGGCATGGGCGGCTCGTTAAGAAACACACCCCCACAAACAAATCTATTGTGAGTGTGATGAGATTTCTCTATCAAAACACCTTACTTGTTTAAAAAATAATAATCTTCTTCTCTCTCCTACATAAAGTACTCCCTCCCTCCCTTTCTTTATCTAATCTATAAATACACACATAACGAATGTATCCTTTCCTCCATCGACAACCCATTGCCCCTTTTTTTTATTATTATTATTCCAAAGAGAAGTACACATAACAAAAAGAAACCCATAAATGGCAGCAGAAGACGGCAAGCCTTCGGTCTTCCTTCAGAACATGGATGAAGTCAAAATAGTCTTCAATCAATTCGACGTCAACGGTGACGGTAAAATTTCCGCCGCGGAGCTTACCGACATCATGAAGGCTCTCAGATCCGACACTTACCCCGAGGAGGTGACTCGAATGATGGAAGAAATCGACACCGACCGCGACGGATTCATCAATATGGAAGAGTTCGCCGGCTTCCTCACGAACAACAACAACACCGAGAAGGACGGCGGCGCCAAGGAGCTCAAGGAAGTGTTCGAGATGTACGATCTCAACAAGAATGGGCTCATCTCGTCGTCCGAGTTGCACCAGATCCTGACTCGGTTGGGGGAGGGCTGTTCCCTGCTTCGCGTCTATCCTCCCACCACGAAACATGCTTCTAGATCTTCTTTGATCTAGCCGAATTAATGATGGATCCATGCACCGTGATTTCTGTTGACCCTAAGCTTCGACTTACCTTCGAACACTGAATGATACATTCCTCTCCATTTTCCTCCCACAGATTTGTCGACAGTTGGATCCCTCTAGTCCCTGAACCTGGAACTAGAACCATGGGCCTCCCTAACAGTGGGCTCACAATGGAGCTTCCATCTCCAGAACTGTTAGATCCATCTCCAAATCCGTTAATCCTGATTTTCTTGTAATAATCTGTTAATTCTGACTTTCAAGGTTTCATTTTTACCTGGTTTTGTAAATTTTTATATTTGGGATTTTGTTTGAATCTACGAATTTTGAATCTTCAAGCTAAATTTTGTTTGAATATGGGAATTTTGAATCTACAATCTAGGATTTTGTTTGAATCTGGGATTTTTCAGAGAAGATGATGACATGGGCAAAATAGGTATTTAACAAAAATTAACCTTCAAACTTAACGTCCATCCAAAAAATAGGTTAAATTGCAAGATAACTCCAGTACAGTGGCCATCTCGAAAATTTTGATGTCTAAGTGGCCTAAATGCAATCTTTTGAAAAGTACAGTGGCCCAAAGATGTGTTTTGCCTATATATATTTGTATCGTACTTGATTGAACATTTCACATTTCACATTTTACAAAAAAATTTAAATATGAAATCAAACAATTAAGATAACTCAAGTTCAAATATTTCATTCAAAAGTCATTGTCAAAGTGTCAGATTAAATGAAAGTGTGGAGAATGTTGAGAGTCTCCAAGTGACTAACAAATGGCATTGTCTATTAGTCAAACTACATAGACGTTAGTAGAGGTTGTTGGGCTTTAAGTGACCGAATTTCCTCTTGCATTAGCTTGAAATCAACTTTGATTTGCTCCATTTCCGCAACATTGTTAGCTTGTATTTGTTTTTGAATATCTTCCCTCACTTGTTCTATTCTTTCACAAAGCTTATCTTGAAATTGTTGGGTTTGTGTGAAATCTTCATTCATACTTCCATGTGAGGAATAACTTGCGTTGCCACTGTCACTCAAGATCTTTGATGCAGGAACCAACGAACCAAAGCCATACAAATGATTCTTTGCAATACCACCAAATGCATCAACCCAAGTTGTGACATCGAAATCTATACCTTTCTTTTGAGCAGCATAATCCTCATAAAATGTTAAGAAGTAATATTATAACCAACTTTTCAACTTGAGTTTTATATAATATTATGAACATTGAGATCAATGATACATCTATAAAAATGAAATGCTCAAAGTAAATTCGTAAACAAGATCAAGTATCAGAAATAAACTCACAAAGATTTTTTTGACTAAGCATCTACAAACTCGTACGTTCCATACCTTTTCTTATGGGTTCTTAGGAAAACATCATCTTGGGTTATCACTTTCTCAGAGACTCCTTTATCTATAATGACAAAGAAAATAAACAATTTAAGTAACGCCACTATACATAAATGCAATGGATGTCCACAAAGATGATATAAACATGTAATAAACTCTAACCATGGCAAGCTCGTGAGACACAAAACTCCTAGAACCCCCTAATGTTTAGATTATCCCAAGCCATTAAGTTTTGAGCTATGGTTTTTAATAGCTTGTTCAAACTTCTTTCTTGTGTTGTCATTTTCATAAAACAATAAATGATGATTCCAATCGTGCTCTATGCACCAAGATGGGGGCCAATTCGCTTGAACTGTTGGCGTCCCCACACACAAGAGCACCTCAAAATCAAAATTAGGGATTCCCAAACAAAGATCAAATCCACCAATTCTATTTAACTTGTTCTAGACAACATGTATAAAAACACATACTCGAATGTGAAGTTTTTGGACATCATAGATATAATTGAATGTAGTCCGTGCCCGATGAATTGATGAACTTAGGGTTTGAGAACAATAACGAGAGAGAGACGAGAGAGATGCAACACAACCCTTGGATATGGTAAAATCCTGCAATTCAAGAAAAACCCACAAGGAGATGAGCTATGAAATCAGATTGGATTGAAAAAGAAAAGTTTCAGGTTTGACTCCAAATTGAAAAGCATATATGCCTTCCTTAGTGCGGCTGCCGGAAGGAGATGATGAGTTTTGAGAAGAGAAGGCCGGAGGCAGAGCTCGCACGAGAGAAAGAAAAAGAGAAGGGTCGAACTGATTGGGGTTTTTTTTTCTTAATTTAGTCTAGGTTGGGTTTTTCAATTATATAGTCAACACACAAACCGACATTGTTTTTATGGGATATGGCAATTTTAAATTAAAAAAAATCTAAAATTGTTTCATATTTAGGCACCGTTTTTCCTCCAATTTTTTCCCCAAAAAAAGACGCGGCTAATGGGTTTCCTGGTTAAAACGGGTCGACCCATTCCAACCAATTTAGTATTTGGGTTATAATGAGTAATGATCTGTTTTGACTTGTTACCCGTTTTGACCCGACCTATACCCGACCCAACCCACACAATCACCCACCCAATGTATAATCATCAAAATATTGTGCAATTTTTTAAAAACATACTCTTGAATAAATTTGCCATCTAATTTTTTTTTTCAGTTGAAATTCATAATTTGTAATTTAACATTATAGTAATGTATGCCACCTCTATGTTTAGTCTATTTTGTCATTTATATTTTCATTCATGTTTGCAAGCGAAAGAAGCTAAACATGAAATTATCCCTTTTAGTTGTTTCAAATCTATTTTCTAATTTTAGGATATAAAATCATAATTTTCTAGTGCATGAATAAATGTATTTTTTTGGAAAAATGAAAAAAGGAAAAAACAAAATTACAAAGGGAGACAAAGTAATTGGTGATGGTTTATATTTTAAATAAGGTGAAATAGGAGGGCAATTTTGTCCAAACATTGATTATCTTGATTAAATTTTTATGTGTGGTAAAGGATTAAATAATTATTTGGTCCATGAACTATCCCAATACTATGCGTTTGGTCCCTGTACTTTTTTTGAAATGTGTTTGGTCCCTCAATTTGATTTTTTATCAATTCCCCCTTCCTGCCGTTACCGTTACTAAAAAATTAACATTGGCTAACTTTTCAAAATATACAAACTATAGGGAGTTAACTTGTCAATTAAAAAATTAAACACTCAAACTAACAGACCCAATTAATGTAGAGGTCAAACACCCAGTAAATGCACTCACCTACTAACTAATTAACATACCCTCCCTCCCTCCCTCATTCCTATATATACATACCACGTGCATCTTCATCTCTATCATCTTCAGCAGCTAGCACAAACATCCTACATTTCTTTGCATTTCTCTTTTGATTTGTTTTGTTAAGAATATCTGGAAAGCTTGATGTTGAAGTTGAGGTCAAATCTACTACGGCCAACATCTAGGACGCCATAGTCGACTCTGCTAATTCCTTTCCCAAAACCTGCTGAGGGCTTTAATGGAGAAAGACCAAATAGAGTGAGAAGGACAAGAATGGCATAACCAAGAAAGAGGAAGAGCCGCAGTAGGGGGCTTTCTAAAACCACCCGTTTGGGATGTTAACCCCCTTGTCATTCTCTCCACTACCAGTCTCCCCACCTTCCTACAACTCGTATGGCTTATAGTAGCAGTTGCATCCGTCTTGATAAGCTTTTCTAGTGGCTTTACTATGTTAATAAAAGGGTTTTTCACGGGTTGGGTTTGATTTCGACCGGTCGGTGGTGGCTATGTAAACACAGGAGGAATCCACCCTTTGTACGTATTTGTAGAGAAAGAAAGAGTGAGTGAGAAAGACGGAGAAACCTGAAAAAGGCTTAAACCCTTTTGCGCCTCTCTCTTTCTTAGAAAACCACAATTTTTGGAGAGAATTTCGTGGCATAAAACCGATAAATACATCCCCCAATTTTCGGAGAAAATCAACTTATCGCTCTATTTGGTTATGCCATTCTTGTTCTTCTCATTGACAAAGCTTTCTATCACCCTCTTTAGCACCTTAGCAAAGGGCTTTGTCTTGTTGACTGGCCGGAGATAGCGTTGAGAGTTCGCCGGATATGGGGAAGAGAGAGCGATGAAGCTGGGTTCCAATTTGACAGTGCCATTCTTGATTTTTGAATGTTTATTTTTTCAATTTACATCTTAACTCCCTATAGTTTGGACATTTTAAAAAGTTAGCCAATGTTAATTTTTTTAGTAACGATAACGGTAGGAAGGGGGAATTGACCAAAAAAATTGAATTGAGGGACCAAACACATTTCAAAAAAAGTACAGGGACTAAACGCATAGTATTGGGATAGTTTAGGGACAAAATAATTATTTAATCATGTGGTAAATAAACAAATATTTTAGCGAAAAAGTGACTGCCTTAACGGTGGTTCTATTAAAACGACTATCTATAATCAATTGAAGTACATTTCGACAAAAGATTTTGAGGCAATCTACAACTCTTATTATTACTTTGATGCCCTTTCAACATTTTCAATCAAAACCTTCCACTTGTATAGAACAGTGGGAACATACGTTTACAATAAACATACCTTCTAAACATTCTATTAACCATCAAATCACGGAATCGAACCAAATCTAGATTGTTGGAGGACTTTTTTTTTTTCCAACGTTTGTGTTTATTTTGGAATTTGCACTGTTGTATTTATGATAATTTACTTTTAATAGACTATTTTCTAATGTTTGATGTTAATTCAAAATTAAAATATTATTTTTATTGTTAATGTTGGTTAAGTTGAGTAAAAGAATTTATATAAATCACAAAATCGAACCAAACCGAAACCAAACCAAACCACACAAAGTTGTTCGGTTCGGTTCAGTTTGAAGCCTTGTTCGGTTCTGTTCGATTTGAAAATTTTGGAAAATAGGGGGGTAGTTCGGTTGTGGTTTTCGCCTAACTAAACTAAACCAAACCAAACCAAACCATGTACACCCCTATTGAACGTGCATGGGTAATTGGAATCAAGAAGACAAAAAAATGAGGAAAGATGGTTTACAATATTTTATGTAAGACGGATCACCTTGACCAGGCCTACCATGTGTTAGTAGGTTATGTTGTGAGAAACTAATCCTTCGTCATACAATCTAAAATCCATAAGACGATTTTATTATAGACTTAACGGAAGAATTAAAAAACTACGGAATAATTTTTTGTTCTCTGACACTAAATTAACTTTTCATTCACAAAGTGGACTCTTTGAGATGTGTTATAGACTAGGGGTCGTTTGGTTGTGAAACGAAGTAAGACTAATTAATATTAAGAAAATAAATTATTTTATCCATGGAAGCCTATGCTAATGCATGGTTTGTTGGAAGCTTTATCCTTGGAAGCCTATGTTAAGAACATGTTAACAATACATAAAATCAAACACAATTCATTAAAAACTAGTAATAAAATAATCTCTTTGATACTCATTTGATTCAAAATCAAAAAACTCTTTCAACAGTGACACAAACTTCAATATTTTTAAATACTTCATCATCTTTATCTTGAAAATTGGTTTAGTGTCAAAGTGAAGCAAACCAAGTCTCTGTTTATATATAAAAATGTGTACTCTATTTTTATGAAAAAATAAAAACATTAAAACATTTTTTGAATGAGTAGATCTCCTGTAAAACTACGAAGCCTCACCCTCTCATAATTTAACCTATCAACACATGGTGGGTCAAATAAAGAGGATCCGTCTTACAAAAAATATTCGTAAAACAATCATACTAAGTTTTTGCCTTTTTAAATTGTTAAAATGCCAAAAAAGAGATAAAAGTCCAAAAGTGGTTGTATAATTTGGTTTGGATTTGTATCTTAAATTGATACAAATTAAAACTAGATTTGATTTAATTTTTTGATGATTCATCGGTCAAAGCTAAGATTCATTTTTGATTTAGTTAGAACTACCATTAACCACCTAAGTGGATTGAACGGACCCCACATTTACTTCGCATATATACTTCTTCTGTGCAAAAAAGGAAAAAAAACAAACAAATAGTCTAACTTTCTAGTTTCGACTATAGTGTCCATTTCTTAAAAATAATTGGTAAAAACTTATGTAAGAAGGTTTTACGGAATTTTTTTTGTAAAACGGATCCTCTTTACCCGATCCATCTATATTGGTGGGTTGAGTTCTGAGTGTGACTCTGTCTAACAAATTAAAATTTATAAAACGGTATTACATGAGATCTACTTAAAATAATAAAATAATTATATAGCAATTTAGTCGAACTTTCTACAATAGTTGCATTTCTTCTAAATAGTTAAATATTTATATAGAAATTTGAAGAACGCACAAACATGTACGTAAAATTAAAAGCCTAAAAGTTTTGACTCGTTAACTTGAGGCTTTTTTTTTTTTGGACGGAGGGAATAATTAAAAATGTTGGAATTGAATACCCTTGGGCATTATACCATCCATTAGACATGCACAAAAGGTACACGGTTTGAACCGTGAACTGAACCGTCAAAGAATCAAATCATGTGGAATCGGACATTCAACGGAGTTTCACTTGTTCAGTTAAGGTTAGTCAAAGGGCAAAATTCACCATTGGTCCCTATACTTTGGGTTTGTCCACTGTTAGTCCCTGAACTTCAAAACGTCTCACCATTGACCAAAGTTTGCGTTTTGTGCCCACCGTTGGTCCCTTGCTCAAACGCCGTTAACTATTTCACCGTTAACTGGCCATGTGCGATAAGTGTGAGCAAAAGCAAGGACCAAAGTGTCATTTCTCAACCTCTCGGGAAATTAATAAAAAAAATTGGTCAAAAATTGTCGTGTAGACCATTCTGTAACCCTCACCGTCTCCCTCACTACCCAAAAAATCATTCTGTAAATGGCGACGATAATTCCATTGAAGCTCCATTTCTCCTCTCCCAAATCCAACCTCTTCTCCCTCTCCTTTAGATGTAACATCTCTGCCCCTTCTTCTTCTTCTCATAAAACCCTTATCACCGCACCCGAACCCGTACCCGTTTTTACCTCCGTCAAGTCATTCGCCCCAGCCACCGTCGCCAACCTTGGTCCCGGCTTCGACTTCCTCGATTGCGCCGTGGATGGCATCGGCGACTACGTCACCCTCCGCGTAGATCGCCAAGTACACCCTGGTGGAGATTTCCATCTCCGACATCACCGGCATCGGCGCCTCCTCCGAAAAGCTCAGCTATGAAACGTAACAGTTTCTCCCTTTTTTGCGTCCATACATTGCCGGCAGAGGACTCGACTACTTTCCGGCACAACGTAAATCTCTTCAAGCTTCGGGAAAGGATCCGAATCCAAACCCGTCATGAAACCATAATTCGAATTCGAATTCGAAACCATGTTTATGTAATTCTCTCTCTGCATCTACCGGGCTTGTTTGTCTACAATACAAACATACATCAGAAGCAGAGAAAGAAGAATGGAGTAGTCTTATTTCCACACCAAGCCCGCCGCCGTCTCCCTCTGCCTAATCAATCCACAGCCGGCGCCATCGTCAATCCCGCCCAAACAAACCATCTCTTGTGTCGTTTTCTTCTCCATGGCGAGCACCATTTTCTACCGTCGACGCTGACCCAGATTCGTCCCTCAATAGCGCCGCCCTGAATTTCTCTTCTGCCCGATCTCTAGTCATCCCGACGCCATCCCTGCTCTCCATCCCCTTCGCCCAAATCCTCCTCTTCCAGTCGGACCCCATCGTTAAGTACCAAACGAGTAGTACTTGAAAACAGAGAGACCGGCGCCCCAACCGAAGCTTATTGGGGAAATTGAGAAGTGATCCACAGGTATGGAAGTGTAAGAGTGAAAATGAAGTAGTGGGAGGAGGATGTTTAAGACTGGCATATGTTCGAATAAGGATTGAACTGTGAGACCCAACTGAGAATTGCTGCGATGGAGGTGAAACAGTTGTTGATTGGAACAACATATTTCGTTTTTCCTCAATGAACTGGCAATTAGGGGGAAGTGGTTTCATGGTGTCATGGTTTCAGAATTCGTCAGTGTTTGAGAAATGACACTTTGGTCCTTGCTTTTGCTCACGCTTATCGCACATATCCGTTTAACGGTGAAACAATTAACGGCGTTTGAGCAAGGGACCAACGGTGAACAAAAAACACAAACTTTGGTCAATGGTGAGACGTTTTGAAGTTCAAGGACTAACAGTGGACAAACCCAAAGTACATGGACCAATGGTGAATTTCGCCCTTAGTCAAATCCATTTTCTTTGTGAATCGAAACTGCGAACCGGTTCCAACGTTAAAATTAAAAAAAAAAAGCGGTAAGAATTCAAATAGACGGCCTAGATTAATCGAAATGGACGGACCTGATGATCCTGAGTGAAGAACTGTTTTAATTAAGATAGTTTTTTAAAAAATATTTAAAAAAAGCAAAAAAAAATGTAATCAAAATTAAAAATATTTTATGTAACCGTAGAACGGTGTAACCGAAAATATGATTCACGGTTCGAATCCGGTTCACCAGAACCTCCTCAGTGTGTAGCATTGTGTTATGGGGTCTGAGCCTAGACATCCATAAGACCTAGACAGATCGAGTGAGGCCCTTTAGCCGAGGATACTCAATTGGTTTGTTGTTCTGTTATTCATTTTTCATTGTGGATTAGTAACTGATAATATATCTATATATATTATTATGTGTTTCTAATCTTTGTTTTGAAGGCTATAACCAATACTTAGTGCTCCTGTCCAGTTTAGGATTGAGTAATTGGTGTTCTGTTGCATTGTTTCGGTGAAACTAAACATAGGTTGATTGTGTTCTACTCCTGTTTTGTTTTGGTCAATGGTATAAAAACATAACAAAGCTACTAACAACAAATTATCATAAAGAAAACAATACAAATTCTAAAATAAACACAAACAATAGAAGAAATAATAGTTCTTCAACAATAAAGATTTGTTTGGTTTAGTATGTGTCTATATATTTATATTATGAATAAATCAAAAGTCTAGATTATGCATATAAGATGATCGAAAAGTTTAAAATAGTTAATAAATATAATATATATTATATTATATAATAAATAAATAAAAATATATATGTTGGTTTGATTTGGTTCGATATAAAAAACCGTGTACCGAGCCGAACCAGATGGTTTTCCAAATTTTGAAATCAAAACCGAACCGTTTTCGACCAAAACCGAACCAAACCGATTGTACTGATTGATTTTGTTTGGTTCGATTCAGTTCTGTGATTCGGTGGTTCCGATTTACACCCCTATATGTATCAACACTAACACCACATCGCCATTGTGGGAGAATGAATATTTATGATTGTCATGAAAATATCATGGATCAAAATTCAGGAGGATGCACTTAGGTTGTGAACAATTTAAGGTAAGTTAATTAGTTTTTTTTCCTTCTTGTTTTGATTCTTGATTTTCTAGAATTATAGGTTTACAAAAATTAAATTTGATTAGATCAAATTGAGAATAAAGTATATAATTCATATCAATTTAGGAAAGAAGCTAAACATGAAATTATTCCTTTTAGTTGTTTCAATTCTATTTTCTAATTTTAGGATATAAAATCATAATTTTCTAGTGCATGAATAAATGTAATTTTTTTGGAAAGATGAAAAAAGGAAAAACAAAATTACAAAGGGAGACAAAGTAATTGGTGATGGTCTATATTTTAAATAAGGTGAAATAGGAGGGCAATTTTGTCCAAACATTGATTATCTTGATTAAATTTTTATGTGTGGTAAATAAACAAATATTTTAGTGAAAAAGTTACTGTCTTAACAGTGGTTCTATAAAAACGGCTATCAATAAGAGTATAATCAATAGAAGTACATTTCGACAAAAGATTTGGAGGCAATCTACAACTCATATTATTACTTTGATGCCCTTTCAATATTTTCAATCAAAACCTTTCAAGCGTATAGAATAGTGGAAATATAAGTTTACAATCAACGTACCTTCTAAACATTCTATTAACCACCAAATCACGGAATCAAACCAAATCTAGATTGTTAATTCGAGGACTTTTTTTCCAATGTTTGTGTTTATTTTAGAATTTGCATTGTTGTATTTATGATAATTTAGTTTTAATAGACTATTTTCTAATGATTAATGCTAATCCAAAATTAAAATATTATTTTTATTGTTAATGTTGGTTAAGTTGAGTAAAAGAATTTATATAAACCACAAAATCGAACCGAACGAAACGAAACCAAACTAAAGAGAGTTTTTCGGTTCGGTTTTGTTCGATTTGAAATTTTTGAACTAATAGGGGGTAGTTCGGTTGTGGTTTTCGCCTAACTAAACCAAACCAAACCAAACCAAACCATGTAAACTCATATTGAAAGTGGAGGGGTAATTGGAAGAAGACAAAAAAATAATAATAGGAAAGACGGTTTACAATATCTACTATACAATACAGCTTATACTCGCACGCTTGCCATTTACAAAAGCTATTCAGGGGCTGAGATCGATTCATTTAACGAGATCCGACGGTCTCAATTTGGTCTAGATTTCACATGTGTGAAGGGCAGTTGGACCTTTCTTCCTCTGCGTGCGTATCCCTCTCCCCAAAACCCTTGCTTCTTCGTCCCCGCTGCAATCAGGGATACGTCCCTACTCAATTCACCGACGAGACTATTTCCACGGCGAGACTACTCAATTGATCGTCTCCCAGTCATCGTCTTCTTCCACGGCGGCGGATTCGTCTTCCTTACCCGGCGCAGTACCAAGACGGAATCGATGTCCTCAAATTTCTCGATGAGGACGAGACTATCAACAACTATTTCCGGAAGATGATGTTCTATCGCGATGCTTCCTTGCGGCGATAGCGCCCGGCGGCAATTTAGTCCATCAGGCAGTCCCGATCCCTTTTCCTCTAATTGCATTCTCCCTCTCCCATCCCCTTCCTTCCGATCCCCTTCTCCGGTCCTTTCTTCTCTGTCATTTTGGGATTTTGAATGATTGCATTATCCCAATATCGAGATCTCTCCCCGTCTTTTGGGTTTGACTCCGTCGTTGGGTTTCCTTCGCCGCGCTCCAATCGCCTTCTCGCACTCCTCAAATTCAATTCACGTAATCCCTAACAGCTGTTATCTTCTCTTTCGATCAAACAACTGACTTCTCGATTAGTCAAAAGTTATATATCATATTGACTTTTGGGATAGATTAGGTCTAACAGTAGGATCAGTCGATTGGGTTGTAGACTGAAATCTGGACGTTTTAGTGGTAAAATAAAATGGGATAGAGCTTCTCCACCGGCCATGTGTGGTGTGCCCACCGTTTTGGCGAGTAAACGAGAATGCAGGAAAGGGAGATTGTGCTTTGTTTGGGAAGGGATTTTGGATGGGGATAAAAATTGAGCAAGCAATTCACCGTAATTAAGAGCGAGTTTGGTGTTTGAATTTTGGAGGCTTATAACCCGTCATTGTCTTCTTTCACGGCGGATTCGTCTTCCTTACCCGGCGCAGTACCAAGACGGAATCGATGTCCTCAAATTTCTCGATGAGGACGAGACTATCAACAAACTATTTCCGGAAGATGTTGTTTTATCGCGATGCTTCCTTGCCGGCGACAGCGCCGACGGCAATTTAGTCCATCAGACAGGTACGATCCCCTTTTCCTCTAATTGCATTCTCCCTCTCCCATCCCCTTCCTTCGACAGGTACGATCCCCTTCTCCCGTCCTTTCTTCTCTTTGTCATTTTGGGATTTTGAATGATTGCATTATCCCAACAGTCAGAGAGCTCTCCCCGTCTTTTGGGTTTGACTCCCGTCGTTGGGTTTCCTTCGCCCCCGCCGCTGCTCCAATCGCCTTCTCGCACTCCTCAAATTCAATTCACGTAATCCCTAACAGCTATTATCTTCTCTTTCGATCAAACAACTGACTTCTCGATTAGTCAAAAGTTATATATCATATTGACTTTTGGGATAGATTAGGTCTAACAGTTGGATCAGTCGATTGGGTTGTAGACTGAAATCTGGACGTTTTAGTGGTAAAATAAAATGGGATAGAGCTTCTCCACCGGCCATGTGTGGTGTGCCCACCCACCGTTTTGACGAGTAAACGAATGGGAAAGGGAGATTGTGCGCCTGTTTGGGAAGGGATTTTGGATGGGGATAAAAATTGAGCAAGCAATTCACCGTAATTAAGAGCGAGTTTGGTGTTTGAATTTTGGAGGCTTATAACCCGCCATTGTCTTCTTTCACGGCGGCGGATTCGTCGCCTTCCTTACCGTAGCATCAAGACGGAATCGATGTCCTCAAATTTCTCGATGAGGACGAGACTATCAACAAACTATTTCCGGAAGATGTTGTTTTATCGCGATGCTTCCTTGCCGGCGACAGCGCCGACGGCAATTTAGTCCATCAGACAGGTACGATCCCCTTTTCCTCTAATTGCATTCTCCCTCTCCCATCCCCTTCCTTCGACAGGTACGATCCCCTTCTCCCGTCCTTTCTTCTCTTTGTCATTTTGGGATTTTGAATGATTGCATTATCCCAACAGTCAGAGATCTCTCCCCGTCTTTTGGGTTTGACTCCCGTCGTTGGGTTTCCTTCGCCCCGCCGCCTCCATCGCCTTCTCGCACTCCTCAAATTCAATTCACGTAATCCCTAACATTATCTTCTCTTTCGATCAAACAACTGACTTCTCGATTAGTCAAAAGTTATATATCATATTGACTTTTGGGATAGATTAGGTCTAACATTGGATCGATTGGGTTGTAGACCGAAATACGGGCGTTTTAGTGGTAAAATAAAATGGGATAGAGCTTCTCCACCGCCATGTGTGGTGTGCCCACCGCTTTGACGAGTAAACGTAATGCAGGAAAGGGAGATTGTGCTGCTTGGGAAGGGATTTTGGATGGGGATAAAAATTGAGCAAGCAATTCACCGTAATTAAGAGTGAGTTTGGTGTTTGAATTTTGGAGGCTTATAACCCAGTCATCGTCTTCTTCCACGGCGGCGGATTCGTCTTCCTTACCCGGCGCAGTACCAAGACGGAATCGATGTCCTCAAATTTCTCGATGAGGACGAGACTATCAACAAACTATTTCCGGAAGATGTTGTTTTATCGCGATGCTTCCTTGCGGCGATGACGCAATTTAGTCCATCGCAGTACGATCCCCTTTTCCTCTAATTGCATTCTCCCTCTCCCATCCCCTTCCTTCGATGTGCGATCCCTTCTCCGTCCTTTCTTCTCTTTGTCATTTTGGGATTTTGAATGATTGCATTATCCCAATATCGAGAGCTCTCCCGTCTTTTGGTTTGACTCCGTCGTTGGGTTTCCTTCGCCCCGCCTGCTCCATCGCCTTCGCACTCCTCAAATTCAATTCACGTAATCCCTAACATTTATTATCTTCTTTCGATCAAACAACTGACTTCTCGATTAGTCAAAAGTTATATATCATATTGACTTTTGGGATAGATTAGGTCTAACAGTTGGATCAGTCGATTGGGTTGTAGACTGAAATCTGGACGTTTTAGTGGTAAAATAAAATGGGATAGAGCTTCTCCACCGGCCATGTGTGGTGTGCCCACCGTTTTGACGAGTAAACAGAATCTGGGAAAGGGAGATTGTGCGCCTGTTTGGGAAGGGATTTTGGATGGGGATAAAAATTGAGCAAGCAATTCACCGTAATTAAGAGTGAGTTTGGTGTTTGAATTTTGGAGGCTTATAACCCAGTCATCGTCTTCTTCCACGGCGGCGGATTCGTCTTCCTTACCCTATGCATAAGACGGAATCGATGTCCTCAAATTTCTCGATGAGGACGAGACTATCAACAAACTATTTCCGAAGATGTTGTTTTATCGCGATGCTTCCTTGGCGACAGCAATTTAGTCCATCGCAGTACGATCCCCTTTTCCTCTAATTGCATTCTCCCTCTCCCATCCCCTTCCTTCGACAGTACGATCCCCTTCTCCGTCCTTTCTTCTCTTTGTCATTTTGGGATTTTGAATGATTGCATTATCCCAAACGAGAGCTCTCCCCGTCTTTTGGGTTTGACTCCCGTCGTTGGGTTTCCTTCGCCCCCGCCGCTGCTCCAATCGCCTTCTCGCACTCCTCAAATTCAATTCACGTAATCCCTAACAGCTATTATCTTCTCTTTCGATCAAACAACTGACTTCTCGATTAGTCAAAAGTTATATATCATATTGACTTTTGGGATAGATTAGGTCTAACAGTTGGATCAGTCGATTGGGTTGTAGACGAAATCGGGCGCTTTAGTGGTAAAATAAAATGGGACGTAGCTTCTCCACCGCCATGTGTGGTGTGCCCACCGCTTTTGACGAGTAAACAGAATCGGGAAAGGGAGATTAGGCTACTGTTTGGGAAGGGATTTTGATGGGGATAAAACCGAGCAAGCAATTCACCGTAATTAAGAGTGAGTTTGGTGTTTGAATTTTGGAGGCTTATAAGTTATAATCACTTTTGAGCAAAATTATTTTATGAATGTTTGACACTAAGTAATTTTGTATTTAGGCCAAAAGTGATAAACATGTTCCCTTTAAATAAGAGATCATACTGTTCCTCACTCACCGACCACTCTCATACTTAAAACCGTGTTCTTACACTGATTTAAGCACTTGACATCACAACAAACCTTTCAAGTTCTTTTCGGATGTACGCCTCACCTTTCATCCTAGGCATGACGTAAAATTCTATACCTACTGAGGCATAATAATGAGAAGATAAGATTAGATAAGATACCAAAGTTCACACTTAAGATGCGAGAGCTATATCAACAAATGCAGATGGTTGCCTTAGAATAACAAAGTTTTGTCCAAGACCACATATCAGTAATGCAACTAAATCATCTCACTTGGATGTTATAATTATAATTGAAAATGAAGGGTCGCTTCTGACAATATATATTGCAATATGTGATTTCAAAAAATTAAGAAAAAAAAAGATGATTGTTTTGGTATGTACATTAGTACATGAGCCGATTAGCTTTTGACTTGCATTTTGTACCCCAATAGAGCTTTCCATATGTTGTGGAACTTATCATCACAATTGGTGGTTTCCCTTCTCTAACGCTTATCTGCTCTTATTGAAAAAGCAACTGCGAGGCGGTGACGGTTGAAAAGCTTCTCCCTCAAGACTCCTAATTGCGAATCCCTTCTTCTTCACCGTGGGACCATTGTCGGCCCTCTTTCCGAATCCGGCTTTATCTCCTCCTTCCTCACAAATGACCTCGCTGGTGGTGACGTTGAAGCTTCTCCTTCTCTCATCCTGCTTTTTGTTCTTTCTTCCATTCTCTCATCCGATCATAAGCGTTTTTGTTCTTCTCTTTTGTTATTTGTATTGGCCACATTTACTTCAAACTTTGCCCTCGATTTAATATTTCTAGCTGATCCCGAGGGATCCATTAGTTATTTTGTCGGCAATGGCACTGAAAGCACACCGCCTCGCATTCGATGATGAACTTGGTAATTTCTATGCACTAATAAGTTATGAGTGGCTTAGATCCAACTGATTAATTTTTGTTTATTCATTCCTTTTAATGTAATAATAAGGTCTTGTGCCTTGGAATGTTAAATCGTTGACCCATTCTCGATCTCAGTATTTCTTTTGTCATAGTGTGCCTCACTACTTAGAATTGATGAACTTGACCTTTGAAAAAAATAAAGAAATGTTTTGTTATTCTAAATTGAAAATCTGACAATTATGTTTTAGTGAGGATATTCAGATGAGTAGAGCTTGATATTCAATGTTTCCTTATTGGAATGTTCTACAATTGTCATGGTAGTCAAGAAGACAAGTTTTTTTGTCGCTTGATAATCTTTGTGTTCCAGCTTTGATTTACTCGTGTCTCGGTATGACTCTGTTGTCTAATGAAATTTTGATAAAGCTAAACTGATTGCATATTGGTTCCTGTCAGTGCTAAGAATCCTTTCAAGGGAATTCGACCACGCCTTCCCAAGCGTGGAGGTGGCAAGTTTGGAAAGTTTTACTCTTTGCCTACTCGAATGACCCAAGAGTTGGTAATTTTCTTATGATATAGTACTGTAATTCAACAATTCGATATGTATTTCTTTTGTCATAGTGTAGTATATTTTTATTGTAAAATGGAACAACCCCGAAAATTGGCCACCGATTTTTTCTTGGCATGACCAATTGATGATTTAATTCGACAGTAAAATTGTGTATCAAAGTTATTGATATCAATATTATTGTTATTATTATTTGAGTAAAATAACATTTTTTCTAGATGAGGAAAGATTATGTAGCTTGGTTTTTGTTTAGAGATGCATGATGAGTATTTGAGTTTCATCACTGAGTAAGGTGATTTTTTGTATCATTGTTGCACCAGTGGTGCTTGGGTATTCTTTACGAAGAAGATCAGAATCGAAGTTTCATTCTCTCACAATATTCTTTTTACAATCAGAAGATAGTGAGCCAAAACACTCAATCCAACATCCCATCCTTAAAATTACTTAATTCTCATCCAAAATATTAGGTGAGTTTTACTAAATATTGCATTCTTTTTATCAGTGAGTCTTTAAGTATATGATAATATGTCTATCAAATAAAAGTTTCAAGTATATGATCTTTAATTTTTTTTCATAATTTTTCACATAATTTGTAGTAATCCATGGAAGGTCAAGGTTATGCTTCATTTGGTTTAGGTTTAACGTTTAAGAAATGAGTAAAATTTTCATCATCGTTTCTTATACACTTTTGGGAATGACAGTGTTTTGATAGCAATTTTTACTAATTATGTGGATATTGGTGGTAAAAGTTGGGATTTGAGTATTGGATATAGAGTTTATTAGGAGTGATAAGGGGTTTGTGGTTAGTGGAGTAGGTAGGATGATTTCATTTCTCAACAACTTAGTTGTGAAATGTTCATGGGTTGACTAATTCAATTCTTCCGACTTTCGATTCACCGTCAATTGCTCATTAAATATCTTATGGATGCCCACTGCATACCTAAGCTACTCATTCATTCAATCTTATCAAAATTCCTAAATGTAACATAATTTAAAAGGTAAAATTACTTCAATAATAAAACCACTCTAAGAGAAAAACTTTTTTTATTTTAATTTTTTATAAATGGAATAAGTAATAATATGTATGAACACAAATTTAAATTTCTTGGTTTTTATTTGTTGTTAGTTTTTCCTTTTCGAGGTCAGGTTCCTCCGTCCTCCCTCCTATAAGGGCAAGACTGGTTGTCCTCTCAAGTTTGTAATATTATTTCTATTAATAAAATATAGCAGGGTACCGCCCCTGTTTCCTTTTTAAAAAATACAAAAGTAACTTTACATTTTTATTCCACCGTGGATGATCATATTGTTTTAATTATTTACCAAGATATACTAATTTTAAATTGTTTATTATATTGATTCATTTGAATACCAAGATCTTTCCATACTGACATCGTCACATAGTAGCGCCATGTCATTTTCAATTTGTTATTTTAGACTCTTTTGAAACATGATTAAAATATATATTGATTTATTTAAATATTGACACCCTCCAATACCGACATTCTTTCTATTCGCCGCCATAGGCACGGCACAAAGACTAGTATATATTACAATAGAGCTCATTCACACATACATGTGCAATTGAGTAAAGCTATTTAGGGTTGAGATTAAATTATTTTTAAAAATATAATGGTTGAGATTCACTCTCACATTCACATGCGTGAGAGTAATTATCCACTTTTAACTCTTTATTTTCTCTCACCATGTTACAAAGTCACCCCTACAAGCTTTATTATGAGCACACCCCGAGATTAATCTTCTAAACCATTACCCTCACAAAACATCAATCTTATATTAATATAATCTCACAATAGAGCTCAATTGATAGATCGAGACTATGTTCGGCCATGGGGTTGATTCCGCCGCAAAATCAAATGTTCATAGGTCGGCTACATATAACTTACAAATAACCCCTCAACTATGAGTAGAGTTCGAATAGCGCCCCTCAACTACCACTTGAAGTAATGTACCCCTCAATTGTAACATTTTTTTAAAAATTGCACCTTCTATTTAGATGTTGTCGTTTCAATTGACGAAATCAGATATACTGACACCGTACCATAGGCGCGGCACAAAGATCTAGTTTTATGTATCACCTTGATCCGACTTACCGTGTGTTAGTAGATTATGTTGTGAGAAACTAAGGCTTCGCCATACAATCTAAGATCCGTAAGACAATTTTATAGTAAACTTCTTCGAAGAATTGAAAAGCTACCGAAGAATTTTTTGTTCTCGAACTATTTTAATTTTTCATTCACAAAGTGGACTCTTTGATATGTGTTATACACTAGGGGTCGTTTGGTTGGGAAACGAGGTAGACTAATTAATACCGAGAAAATAAATTATTTTATCCATGGAAGCCTATGCTAATCCATGGTTTGTTCAAGCTTTATCCTTGGAAGCCTATGCTAAGAGCATGGTAAACAATACATCAAATTAAATACAACTCATTAACAACTACTAATAAAATAATCTCTTTGATACTCATTTGATTCAAAACTAAAAAACTCTTATAACAAGAACATAAACTTCAACATTTTTAAATACTCCATCATCTTTATCTTGAAAATTGGTTTGGTGTCCAAGTGAAACAAATCAAGTTTCTATCTATATATAAAAATGTGTACTCTATTTAATTTTATGAAAGAATTTAAAAATTAAAACATTTTTGAATGAGTAGATCTTTCAGAAACTGCCTTTACTGATTTAATTCGTAAGAAAAACCTCACTCTCTCATAATTTAACCCATCAACACACGTGAATTAAATAAAGATGATCCATTTACAAAAAATATTCAGAAATGTTATACCAAGTTTTTGCCTTTATAAATTGTTAAAATGCCAAAAAAAAGAGATAAAAGTCCAAAAGTGATAGTATAATTTGGTTTGAATTTATCTTAAATTGATACAAATTAAAATTAGATTTGATTTAATTTGATTTGATTTGATTTTTTTTGATGATTCATTGAAAGCTAAGATTCCTTTTGAAGTTAGAACTACATTAACCGGCTACCGCCTAAGTGGATTGAACGGACCCTACATTTACTTTGCATATATTTCTTCCGTGCAAAAAGGAAAAAACAAACAAATAGTCAAACTTTCTAGTTTCTATGATAGTCTCCATTTCTTAAAAATAATTGTTTAAAACTTATAAAGGAAAGTCTTATGAAATTTTTTTGTAAAATGGATCATTTTTATCCCATTTATCCGTGATGGATTGAATTGTGAGTGCGGCTCGCTTCAACGAATTAAAATTCACAAAAATATTATAAAAGACCTACTCAAAATAATAAAATATTTATATAGCAATTTACTCGAACTTTTTATAATAGTTGCATTTCTTCTAAATAGTTAAATAATTATATAGCAATTTAAAGAACGCACAAACGTATACAAAATTAAAAGCTCAAAAAGTTTTGACTCGTTAACTTGAGGCTATTTTTTTTTTTTGGGGACTGAGGAATAATTAAAAATGTTGGAATTGAATACACTTGGGCATTGTACCATCCATTAGACATGCATAAAGGTACACGTTTGAACCATTAACTCAAACCATCAAAGAATCGAATGATGTGGAATCGACCTTCAATCCGAGGTTCACCAGCTTAAGGTTGGCCAAAACAAATTTTTGTGAACCGAAACCGTGAACCGATTCCAAAGGTAAAAAAAACAAAAAAGTGGCCACAATTCAAATGGACGCCCGATTGATCGAACGGATCGACCGATGATCCCGAGTGAAGAATGGTTTTAATTAAGATAGTTTTTAAAACAAATAAAAACCAAAAAAAATGTAAACAAAATTAAAAATTTTTTTGTAATCCGTAGAACGGTAACAAGAATACGGTTCACTTGTTCGTAACCGAACCCAGAAGGTTCACGGTTCGAACTGCCTCGCTGCACCCCTCTAAGAATCGCTGCCGGAACCAATGAGCATGTCTAAAATCCATAGATCTTAATCTGCTAACATTTATAAACAAGTATTGAACAAACAAAATTTTACTACAAAATTGCTTTGCAATCTACAAACAAGAGTTTAGGTCTTTACACAACAATAGAACCATATCTAATAAACATTAACCAAAAAAATGGAGGAGCTGAACCGGAGGAAAACTTTTTGTTGCTCCACCACTACTTGTACTTGTACCTTGGCATCCTCCGGTCCTTGTACTTTGCCACCATCGACGTGTTCGGGGAGCTTAACCATAGCAAGCCCCAACTTTCCGTCCACACGGAATGACCATATTTGAATTATGACATTTTGGCAAGTCCATTGCTCGTAACGACGTCATACCAAGGTTTATTCAGCACATACTGTCCACTCACCTTCCCGCTTTCCTTATACAGATTCCATTGCCTCAAGGTAATAGCAGTCTCTTCAAGGTTCGGTGGTAGTATAACGTTAATAAAAGGTTTTGGTGTTTTGGTGCCAATGCCACTCTGAAGATGCTTCTTCTCACTCTCCTCCAAGAAATCAGCTGCTACTGGATGGAAATAAACAGTCTGTTCTCATTCTTGGAACAATCTGTACTACTCAATGGCTTTTGAATCACCAATCTTATGTCCGTACCACCCATCTCCAATATTCTTTTCACGAACTCCATTGGCAAGTCCGGAGGAGGATATGAAACCTCAACCTTCATGCTATTCTTACCACCCTTTACAACTGCAAGAGGGTCATATTCATCAGTCACACCAGTACTGCTACGGGGATGATTTTTGAGAAATTAAATTCTTCAACTTTGGACATTGTGACTATTTTCTTCGAGGAAGAGTGGTAACTTAATTCATTCATGGACGTTTCTTCTCTCTTCTGCTCGGTTTGAGTTTTGTAAGTAATAACCACCATCATCATTGGTGGCCTTAGAATTGAATTCATTCAATTTTTCTTCCTCAAACTGAAGGCGTAGATACTCCAACTGCTACCAATACATCCCAATCCGTGTGGTTAGACTTCTTGGATCGAGCTTTATATTATCCACCACATCTTCACCTTCAGTTTTTTGTATTGTTCATGGCTGCTCTTCAGATATAGTATTACTGCACAGAACAGAACAAAAATTAATTTCCCGCAAAATTTATGAAGTCTGCTGGAATCAAAGAAGCGAGAACTCTAATAAGAAAGGCATATGCTCATGTTCATTATTAATAAATCAGAAAAGTAAAGGGAACTGTGGAGCAATTAATAATCGTTACAAATTAAGGACTTGTCAAATCAGTGATTCTCTGTGTTTGATAAAGATTCCTAAATTAACACTGTGGTTTCGAAGTCCCATGCTCAGTGAATTGTGGAGGGAATTGGAACGATTGTAAGACAATGGAGGAACTCATTGCTTGAAAACTGATCGACGAGGCTGAGGAACTCAAGAAAATGGGTGTTTCGTTCATCCAATTTTCTAGCCAATCAGTTTGTTTAATGTTGCTTACGAAACCATTGCAAAAGTGAGAGAGAGAGAGAGAATGTTCATAGGCAAACTGTTGAGTTGATCAAATTAACTATTGGGTTCGTAGTTTACAGATGAATCAAACACTTTATTTAAAAACTCACCTAATCAGAAAGTCCGGCGACCGTACACCAATGTATTTACTCACCGTCGGCCAGTTTACAGATTAAGGATGTCAAGAAATGTATTTATAATAGTCTTTATAATTCCAAGTCCTATTAGGAAATCCTTTTTAATCTCAACTTATGAAACTTATTCCTAAAATAATTAGGAAAAACAATAATAATTAGTAATTCACTTTTAAATTATAAATCACAAAAAAAATCTTATACAATTAATGATTCTTGATGTTGTAGACGTTTAAAACCAATTAGAGCATACACCATCATTATTTAATTATTTTTTTTAGAAATTCAGAAATATATACGAAATTTACATCACCGATTTGGTAACTTCTTAGCTTGAAATAATAATTGTTCAAGACCGTTAAATAATAATTGTTCAAGACTGTTAATTAAAGTTACTTGTCCGCTAAGTTGAATAGTTGACCACTAGCAGTACTCGTGTGCATGATCATATTAAAAAAGATTTCGAAACTTTTTTTGTTTTTTCAAAAAATAGCAACAAAATAAGTATGGTGGGAAAAAAGTGGGGGGGAGAGAGAGAGAGAAAACAATGCAATTAGGCCTCGATAATTGGAATGGTTGAATTAATAAAGTTGAAACTCATTGTGTTCCCAAATATCAAACGGTTGAAATATTGGATCGAATGAATCGGACAAACGGATAACGGTTAAGCGTGGATCGACCCATCTCAACCCAAAAATTTCCCCCAAAAACATCTATTTATAGCATAAAAAGGCACATGTCGAAATGGGTAACGGGTCCGACCCGACCTATTAATATTATTGGGGCGAAACGGTTTACCCGCTTCAACCCAAAAATATTAATGGGTTGGGTTGGGTAATTAGTGAATTGGGTTAGATGAGTTAATGGGTAATGAGTTATAATGGACAGACCTAAATGCAATCCATGGTAGAGGTGATAAGAAGAGGATGAAGTGATAACCGATGAGAGAGGTATATCAAGATGTACAAAGAATGGTAAAACACCAAAAGAATTATGATAAACCGTTTTTATTTATTGGAAAGAACGTTGTCATTATAATTTTTTTTAGGAAAAAGCGCAGTACGAAAATAGTGTGATTTTTGTTTTAGTTATAGTTATAGATTACAAGTAGGCTTAATGACTTAGACGACACCGCAGAGGGGTGTGCTTTAGCTTATCCCATATTATACAAGCGCGCACACACACTCACAGAAACATATATGTATATATATGTGTTTGCTTGATTTGACTTTTTGAGATGTGCTTATGACTTATTATAAGTTACGGCTTCTCATAAGTTATTTTTTAATGTTTATTTTTTGATATTTTTTTTCAACCTTCTTATATATATTTGTTGTTAGACGGACCCTTCTAATCCGACGTACCTTGTGTTGTTGAATTGACTTGTAAGAGAATGTGACTCCGTCATATGAATTAAGATTCGTAAGCCGGTTTTACATGACCTACTCGATTTAGAAAGACCAAGAGACATTGTTATAAATTTATATTTTTATTTTTTCTAACATACGTGTGAAAGTGAGATACATACATTATGTAAGGTTTCAGGTTCTATTTCTTTCCACGCCTCTTCGGGACAAAAGAAAAGCATCAACTAAAATAAAAATAAAATTACAAATAAAATGATAAAAGTCAACATAAAAAAGTAATTGAAAAAAAGACAATGAACTCTTTTTCAAGGAGCGAGAGAGTACAAACTATTAATAAGATTGTAAACATAATGGTATCAAAATCTCTTGTAAAAGCATAGTTTGATCATATGATGATGTGGTATAAAGATTCGCTTGAGAGATATCCAACTACAAAAGGAAAAAAAATACTGGCTTTATTCCTAAATTAATGTCTTATTTGACTTGTTAAACTTAAAATGATTATTTCAAATAAAAATTTTAATGCTTATTTTTTGATTTTTTTTTCAAAATCATAAAACACGTACTTCGTAATATAAAAAATAGGATATCTTATTCTAAATCAAAATTGTTTGCGTAAGCTCATCATGCACACCGGGCAGTAAATTTCTAAATAATTGGCAATAATTTTTTAAGTAAGTTTCCTGTAAGATGGTTTTAAGGATTTTAATTCCTAAGAGAAAGCTTCACTCTCCCACAACTTAACCCACCAATACATGATAGATCAGATAAAGAAGATTCATTTTACAAAAAATATTCGTAAGACCGTCCTATCAAAAATTTTACATAATTTTTTGGGATCACGAATTATGTATATGGTATATCAGTACCATGATATCTTATCCTATATCAAATCTGCTAAATTAAGCTCATCATGCACCAACCGAAAACACTAGTAATTTATTGTAAATGAGTTGTAATCAAGTCAAACAAATAATAAATCACACTCCACCATGAAAAAGTTAATGCTAGATCCTAATCTTTCATTTATATTTATGTTCTTTTGCGTGTGGTGTCGTTAAAATTAATTTACATGTAAGTTTGATAATCAGATAGATTGGGTTGGGTATCATATGATTGAATTGGGACAGGTAATATGTCTAAATTTATTAAAACACAAATATCAAATTTATTGAAATAGGTCGGGTTAAGTGGATAATAGATTAGGTGGAGGACTCCAAATGGTATCAAGTATCAACCTTTAGCAAAAGGTTTATCAACAATTATCAACCTTTTGCTTTCTCCCGTTGGAAATGCTCTTTAGTCTTCTATATGTAGAAGCCATTTAAAGCACATGCAAGGTTTACCAATCAAATAACACAAACTTAAGACATCTCATAAACACTTTGAAACACTTCAATCAAACAACACCATCTTATCAGCCTATCGGTTCTAAATCATCAGCTATAGATCATAGGTCATAAGTCATTAGTTCTCATGCTACAAAAAGAGAGAAGAGAGAGAGAGAGAGAGAGAGAGAGAGAGAGTAGAAACAAAGTGCAAAGCTTAATTCTTGAACTTCCGGCCCCAATTTTTGAATCACCCTCCTTATTCTCAACCCCAAGAAATCATTCAAGAATAGAGAATCGAAAATGGAGAATAATGCATGAGCTTTTTACCAACCATTGATAAAAGATGATGACCCTAGTAAAATTTAAAAGCTCTTTAACATGGGTGGAATCCTCGTTTATGGTAATCGAAAGACATTACTAGAAGAAATTAAAACGCGAATAAGAACTTTGAAAACACACAATATCATATCTACAAGACATAATTTTAAACATAAGCAATTTCTATATCGAGCTTTGCTCTAAACCTCCCTCCCATTGCATGTTGCCGCCCAAACTTCGCCTCTATGGCTACTGGGAACCAAACCCTCACCGTCCAAAACCTCGTTGATCCAAGCCAAACCTTCCAACTCATTAAATTCTCCTACCATAACATTGTCAAACACACCACCACCAACTACATTGCTTGGAAACTCCATGTTAAGGCAACCCTCATTGGTTATGACCTCTACAAGTTTGTAGATGGCTCACATCCATGTTTGCCTCCCACCATCTCTAAGGATTCTCAAACATCCAAGGATGTTCCTACGCCCAACCCACTCTACAAACCTTGGATCTGGAAAGACAAACTTTTGTTTGGAGCCCTTGTTAGTTTCCTCTCTACTCACTTGGTTCCATTAATCCAACAGGTCGCCACTACCCGTGATGCATGACAAACCTTTGCTCACATCTATGCTCACCCAACTTGTGGTCATATCAAACCGATCAAGAACCACCTCAGCCGAGCTTCCAAGGGTACTCATATGATCTCCACATACATGTAGTTTGTCAAAGGTCGTGCTGATGAGCTCACTGATCTAGGTAAACCCTAGACCACGAGGATCTCATTTAGATCATCTTAGGGGGCTTAGATGATGACTATCGTCACATTGTTTATGTGGTCGGAGGCCAGGACACTCCTATCTCATTTGATGAGATTCATGAAAAACTCATCAATCGCGAGCTGCTTCTCAAGCAGTCCCAGCCTACGTCTTTCTCGCATCTTGCTTCGGCCAATCCTGCTGCCCTAAGGACCAATAGCGCGTCTTCTCGGCAACCATCCTCGCAATCTCGGTAACCATCTAAGTCCTCGACCACAGCTCTTTGGTAACAATGGCCATATCTTGGCAAGTGTCAAGGATGTCGCCATCAGGGACATACGGTTGCTTGATGCCCCAACTACCAACTAGTCGCCACCACTCCCCAGCCCACTGCTTCCCACTCGAAAAATGGCCCTAAGTGGCAACCATAACCACATCTAACGACCACAGTGGACACATGGACACCGAGTTGACTTCTTAATAGTTGTGCCTCGTACCATGTCACTAGCGATCATCCTGTGCACCCAAATTTTGATCTAACCATTGTTGCATACCCGGAGTGGGAACGTACCCTGGAGCCCCTATATATTGTAGACTGCTCATTCTCGGCGGCCATTCTGCCCAAATATGTACTCTCTGAACTGATTCTGATATTTTCTGATCTGACCCTTGTGCATGCATCCTGTATCAACCGATCGGTGCTATCTCTTCCTTTCCAAACTCGAGTCACGTTTCTAAGGAAAATGTGGCTAAAGGTATAAGTGTGAGGTTCCCGGGGTGCGACCCGCGCCCTGCGCGCCCTTAGATAGGGGTGCGCGTACGTGCGGATGCGGGACATCCACTGCTCTCGTTCCACCCTCCCTTGTTTAGGGGAAGACGAAATCAAAAGTGCGAGAGGAGTGCTGTCTATGTTAGCACGTTGGAATGTGCCTCGGTTGCCTTTAGTGGATTTTGTATCCAATATGGGAACTTATGGTTTCCCGCATCAAGTTATCCCTTTTTTAGGGGATACTAGGATATGGGAATGCATTACCCTTTCATTCCCATTTTCTCTTTTTTAGGGGAAAACAGAAAAGTGCAAAAAAGGATATTGCTACGCCCCCACTATGGATTTTATTAAAAATAGCCTTATGGCCCGTTTCAGATCACTATGGGAGCTTTGGGTTTCCTGTATCAAGTTATCCCTTTTTTAGGGGATACCAGGATATGGGAATACATCACCCTTCCATTCCCATTCTCCCGTTTTTAGGGGAGAACGGAAAAGTGCAAAGAAGGAATGTTGCGAGGCCCCACTGGATTTGAAAGTTTTAGAGTCGCCATCTTTATTTTAAGGCAAATAAAGCAAAACCAAAGAAAAGAAAAATAAACCAGAGAAAAAGAAACGGGTTCGGAGGCTAAGTTACGAGTTGGGAAGGTGCTAGGCACCCAACTCGCCCTTTCAGTCTCAAAAATTGTTTTTGGCTGAAGCATGCTTATTGTTATATTTATTTAGCAAATAAATAAAGTGTTAAAAGACAGGAAATTAAAACAAATACATCCATGGCTACATTATTTACGGACTCGCAGCCATTTCCTTACAATAGTTACGAATGTGTTTAAAAATATTTGGCCATTATAACGGCTCTTTTACATAATATTTCCTATTCTAATCTGGGCAGCACAACGGCTTATATTGGCTACATTGCGCCGGATTTAAATAACAACTTTAAAATAATAAATAGACAGAAAAGTAAATAAATACAATAAATAACGCCCTTAAAGGCTTTGCCTTTTAGAGCGGTGGTGTGCTCGCTCTGTCCTTCAGGGAGAGGAAGTCTTTTTTGTTGTTTGTTGTGTGGTTGTTGTTTTGATTTGGGCAGAGTGACTGCTTATTTCGGAGACTTTTGGCTTGTCTACTCGGGCAGAGTGACAGCTTATTTTGGTAGGTTTTGGCCTTTTTGGTTGGGCGGAATAACGGCTTAGTTTTTTGGTTTTTCAGCTCGTTACTCGCTACTTTGGGATTTTTGGGTTGGGAAAGTGAGGTGGATACCTAACAACTAGGCTAGGTGTAAAACCCTAAAATGTTGCTTGCTTGTGTTATGCATGAATTCATACATTTATAATCATCATAAATATGTTCATTTAGCTCCCGTATATATTTAGAGTCAATAGCATGATCATTGACGTCGTTTGAGATGCTTGTATGCATTTTTCTTTCACGAGATGCTTTGAATCTCGGGTTTGTGATTTATGTTGTAATCACATGGATAATTGTTAGAAGGCATTCAAAACATCATTAGCATGCCTTGGATATTGGTTAGATGCTTGTTGCATTGTCGGGTTGGTTGCTAGTTTGATTCTAGCGTTAACCCTTCTCAGTTTGACTTTTTCGGTTGTCGTTCGGGAGAGTTCTGCCTGAGTTCTTGGCCTTGTTTTGTTGAGGTTTGAGGCTTGATTGTTTTGGTTATTGTTTGGAGGATATTAAGGTTGGTTTGTAGACCATTATTGGCTTGGAAGGACTCAAGAATACATGCGGGAGAGTCCGGGATCGAGCAAGGAAGAAAGAAAAAGCCGGAAGGAGTATATCAGGAGGATGAGCTCGCATCACTCCTATAGGATGCGACCGCAAGGGTCTTGAATCCAGAATTACGGGATTTTGCTTCTTTTTGTGCGCTGTCCAAAATTTATCCCATTAAACCCATTCTAAACCTAACCTTAACCCATATACTTAGCCTAATACTAGTCCTAAACATCTATTAGGAGATTTAGGGGTTAATTAGTGAGTTGATTAGTGAACTAATCCCCCATATAAAATCAAATCAGCCGCATTCTTTCTCATTGTTCGGCCAAGGCAGTTTGCGACTTCCCTCTTGCGTCTTCTGCGAGCAGTCAAGGAAACTTGTGAGAGAGCTGAAAGGGGGCGATTCTAGGGAGATTGAAGGGCTTGAGCTTGGAAGCCATAGCTGGGAGTCTTCTTCCCCATTCAACCCGCGTGTTTGAAGAGAGAGAAGTGAGGAGAACGGCTTCATCTCTTGGAGTTCGAACTGGGCAATTTGTGAGGGCCGAATTTGGTAAGTTCTACCTCTCTTCCTTTGATTTTTGGGCTCCATTGACCCTAGGGAAACAACCATTTGTGCTATTTGAGGTCAATGGAAGCATTTGTTAGGGTTGTAGAGAAGCATGAACCCTAGGTTTTCAAATTGATGATAGAACTTGATTGACCTATGTGAGACCATGATTTATGTGAAATTCATGTTCTAACTAGTCTATTGAACTTGGTTATGTTGATTATCCATGAGTATTGAAGTTGATTTGGTTGAGATACTTGGAGGGTGTTTTGCCCTAATTTTGTTTTAGCTTGCAAAATTATTGATGTGAGCTTGATTATTATGTTTTAATGTTTAATAGAGTATATTAAACCATGTTGTATAATTTAATCATGATTTGAAGATTATGATTGGTATGGTGACTTGAATGAAGTTATGCACAAGATGGCTAATTTGTTCTAAGTTGCATGGTTAATTATTTAGTTGGGTTTATATGAGTTCATTGAACATTGAGATTATGGTTTTGGCGATAGATATGAACATAGTGGGATGTTGAAGCCTATGCTTCTATTCCTTGAATTTTCGGAAAGTTTAGATTGGACTCAACGGAGTCAACCTTTGGGTTAGTATGAATCCTAGGAACTATAATCTTAAGTCCTACGGAATTTTGGGTAGAATTCATGGAGGTCGAGCCTCCAAGAAGTTTTGAAGTGTGTGAAGCACACTTGATTATGAGAGCTTAAATGATTCTCGGTTGTGATGTTTATGCTAGTTGTGGATGAAATGCATGACTAGTTTGATGGTAGAGTGTTTACCTACTTGTTTTGAGCATATGAGTATATATTACTTGTGCTTGGGTTTTGAGTCCAGCTGGCGTCGGTCTGTTGAGTCTTTGGTGGGACGATACATCGTCTTCACGAATTGAGAGATTCGTGATCGCGATGGATCGCCGTGCCGGGTTTGCACACACCCCTCCATCGATGGCCACGGTGGGGAAGTAGTTTATCTTAGTTGTAGTAATACACATGACTTTGATAACTATGGAACTCGGCGGAGGCGTCTCGGGGCGTCGATATCTACGAGAGGGATATCGAGGGCACATAAGGGTTTTGCACGTGTTTTTGCAGGAACGACACGCGCTGAGGAATTTGGGTAATGGTATCATATCCCTTATATATGAATTGTTTCACAAGTGCTTATGTGAATAACGTGCTTGGTGAATTGGATATGATATGATGTTTGTTTTGGTTTCTTACATGTTATACTTGATAGATAACATATTGATTAATGTTGTTAAGCATATATGCTATCACATGAACATTATTGGAATGTTGTTTTATGCCAAAGGTATAAATCATTATTGTTAAGAATAATATGCCTTGACATGGATTTATGATGAGATGTTATACTTTAATGATAACATGTTTATTTAATGTTGAGCATGGATGCCATAACATGATTTATATATGGTTATTTCATGACGATAGCATGATATAATTTATGATTGAGCATTATGTCATGGTAGGAAGTTATGGTTAGTAACTTACTAAGTCTTTGTGACTTACTTTTATTTGTTGGTTGTTTTTCCCTAGATCCAAGCCGTGCGAGCAGATCCAAGTAAATCAAGAAGGTTACGTTAGCAAGGAATTCTTTTGGCAAGGTTGCTACTTAGATGTTTATTTTGTTTTTGGTGAGGTCGTTGGGAAGATGAAGTTATGTAAACTTCATGATTGGGTAGCAAACCTGAATGTGATTAGTATTATTGTAATCATGTTGTTAGCTTATTCTTTTGGTAGCCGACAAGTAGAAGTCGTGCTTGATGTATATTTATGGTTATATCTCCATATGTTTTCTTGTTGTTAGTACTTATAATTATTAGTACTTATGTTGTTGGTAGCCGACTGGTTTTAGTCGCGCTTGGTTAATTGGTGATTATGTTTTAGCATGTTATATTGCTAGTTAAATATTATGTTTGTTCTCCGGCATGTTTTTAGCCGTTGAGTTGTTAGACTAGAGTCTTAGACTTAGTGTAATGTTGGGTTCCGGCCGTAGCTTCGCCGATGACTTGGTTGATATTGTGCTATATTTGAATTGCATAACAGGGAGTTTGTCCTACGTGCCCAATGTTGCGGCACGCGAGTCGAATTTTTGGACCGAGAGATTAATCATCTCTTTGGTTGTTTTTAGTTTGAGTTTGTTAGCTCGGGCGCCACTGTTATATTATATTTTGCTTCCGCGTATGTTTTGAGTTGTTGGCGTATCGCCGTTATGGCCCTACCCATTATTTGCTACTTGTGTGTTGTTATTTGTCTTCCGGCGGCACGACCTTGGGATTTCGTCTTGGGATCCGGGTCGGGTCGTCACACTAGGGATCACTTATAACATGTGGATATTTATTTTGGCGGAGTTTGGACGGGGTTTGGAGACTTTAGGGGGTTCCACTCACCTATCTCACACCTCTCGTAACTATTCTCTCGGCGTCGAATGCATAGAGAGGCAGTGTTTCTCTCGATTTTTCTCTCAATTTTCTGAACAAGTGAGAAGGGACATGGGGCCTTCTATTTATAGTTGGAGAGAAGGATTCATTCGGCATTTCATGATTTCTCTCAGCCGCTTCATCGAGTTGTACACTGAGCTTCAAGTCTTGTGCCTTGCGTTAACTGAGACAAGCTACAATTGAAGGCATGGTGCGGCCAATTGGCCCCTCTGGCGCGGCACCAGGAGCAGCTTTAGGCGGCGCCAAGGCTCCTATTCATCTTTGTTTTTGACACTTTCACCCTTCGCAATTTACTGTTTCGCGCATCCTGCTTTGCCTTTTGCATTTTTAACTCTTGTAACTTGACATTTGTTAAGTTTTAACAGTTCTTGATATCTTATGTCAGAGTCACATACTAGGGGTACGAAATTGGCGTGTCTACAGAGCCCCTCAACGATGGAGTCTACGGGTAACCCAAGGCTTACTGAGTAAACGAACATCGTTGATAAACAATAGACTCTCAAATTTCGTTCATTTTAAAACGGGAGAGTAATGCAATTGGTAGCAGTTATAATGCACAGTTTATCATGCTATCCAAACTCCATAACCTAGACATTTTTAGTCGGTTATAAAAGGTTATCGTAGTTTTTAAGCAGATATGAATTTTAAGTGCTCTGATGGTCGGACCTACTAATGTAGGCTGCCTACGTATTCCTTATTAAAAGAAATCAGACCAAACGTAGTTCAGGCCAAAAACCTAAACTACAACCAAGTGAGGATGTCATGTTCTTTGGGTCAAGACCCGATCGAGAACTCAACAGGAAAAAGATTTTTGTGTTTTTCGAAAAATCCGTATTCAACAGTCGAGAACGGCCGTCAAATACGGTATGAAGATTTGAATGTTTTTCGGGAACCACATTTCAACCGGTCAATACCTTGTCATTGAAACATGTTAAGAAGAGTTTTCAAAATTATGTCTGGCTGGTCAATACCTTGTTTCCAAACATAACCAGAAAACTTTCAAATTTCGAAGCGCACTCGGCCAGATAAAAATCCGTCGTCGAGCACGACAAAGAAAACCATCTTCAAGTATTTTCGAAAAATGGTAAAGAAAACATTCTTTTTCCTTTTCTTTTTTTCTCGCTCTCTTTGTTTTTTTTTCAAATGTTCCTCTTTTTTTTTTTTGAAACATTCCTCTTTTTTTTTTTTTTTTGAAATATTCCTCTTTTTTTGTGTTTTTGAAATATTCCTCTCTTTTTTTTTGTTTTTCTTTTTTTTTTTTAAAAACAAACTTTCCTTAGAAGGAAATTATTCTAAGGTCAGGGTAAGAATACTATACCTGACTTACCTTTTCGCGCCCAGGTGGCTGCCGCGGATTCGGCTGATCTTGGCATTTTTGTCACTCTTGCTGGGGAATTTATTATTATCTCTTTTTTTTCTTTTTTTTTTTCCTTTTTTTCTTTCTTTTTTTTTCTCTTGCCACAGAAAGATTTTTTTTTATCTTGATTTTGTGGCAGACCCGCTGGGGATGTTATTTTCTTTGTCCTCTGATTGATGGTCGTCAATTTTTGGCTAACAAGATTAACTTTGTTAACTCTTTGTTAGGCTCAGAGACCATTTTGGAAACTTTGAAACCTGAGGACTAAAGCGTCGCATCTTCAAACTTTGGAGGGGGGAAAGGGAAAAATTCCCTTTTCCTCCCTTTATCATGGACAGGAGTGAGGGAGAAAAGCTCACTGCTTCTCCTTCTTTTCTTCTTTCTTTCCTTTGTTTTCTCCGTCGCCATTGTTGTTGCTATCCATTTTTTTTTTATATTTTCTCTATTTTCGCTCATTTTCTCAATTTTCTTTCGCCAATTTCAGTGTTTTGTTTAACAGATGGCATCTTCTTCTCGATCCAGGAAGGGGAAGGCACCCATGCACCTAGAATCTGACGAGAGGAGGAGAGAGCATCCTCGCGTGGTCCGGAATAAGCTCAACTACCGGTACTCTAACAATGACTGGGGCAATATCTTGCGAGATCAGAACACTCACGTGTCCAATCTTCCTCCCACCACTGTAAGATTCTTTCTTTTTCGAGATTTTCCTAGCTATATTTCAGATCTGCTAAATTTCTACAATGTTTGGAACTTTTGGAGCACTCCTGACTTTATTAGTAATGCATATGTATGTCCTATTTATGCCTAAATGATGTAGTTAAGTAATGATGCATGAAATTTATATGATTTATTTTTGTGATGCCTGATTTGAACTAGTGGTCACCAAGGTTCTAAAAATCGTTAGGCGGCCGCTAGGCGGCACATTAGCGCCTAGCGCCTAGGGGACTAGTCGGGGCGTAATCGGGGCCTAGAATTAATGCATAATTACCATTTTTTGATAATTTACATCAAATATCAAACACATTGAATACAAATTTAATTTTTTTTACGTTTGTCATTTTATCAAATACTTATCTATATTTGTAAAATGAACAAAAATATACAAACCTACCATTAATCTCAATTCTCAACAACCCCAAAGTAATAAACAAGTCAAGTTTATAACTAAAAACAAAAAAGAGATTACTCTAGTTCGTTCCTCATTACCTCCCTCTCTGCCTCACCATTACCACTCCTCTTTCCTTCTCAAGTTCGCCTCCTCTTTCTTCTCCGATCACCGCATACCACAAAATCAAAGCTACAAAAATAAATTAAGGTCAGCGAGTGGTCGATTAGGCGGCGACTAAGAAAGTCGCGGCGGTAGAGAGGGGCCTAGCGCCTAAGCGGGGTCTAGGCGGAGCTAGGCGGGGAGTTTTAGAACACTGGTGGTCACTATTTGACCCTACTATGCATGATTCATATTCTAAATGCAAATGAGGCTATATGATGCATGTTTTACACTAAAACGTATTTTTACATGCAATAGAATCACGAGACGAACTTTTCGGAATACAATTTAAATTTTTCCAAAACGCATTTTCAGGCATATTTTCGGATAAAAACTGGACAAAACCGATATTTTTCATGTCCTTAGATTCATTTTCCGAGCATGCAACTGCTGTAGGGACATAGTAAATGCCACAAAAATATTTGTTTTGATGATTGGTGGCACTTTATCTTCTTTTTAGCGTACCCCTATGGCTGCTTATTGGACAATGAAATGCATATAATGGATGCATGAATTACTCTACTTGATGCAGATGCAATGCAGAACAACTATAAGATGATGCATGAATATTTTCATATTTTATTATACACATGGTAAATACAGTCTAACATGCATTTTTATGATGTTTAAGATGCAAAAATAGTTATTTACATGCAAAATAAATTACACATAAAAATTTGTTTGTTTTATTATTTATTATTTATTATTATATTTATTATATCTCCTTTTTTTATTTAAGAATGTAAAAGAATACAGTATGTATGTACATCATACAGACTCCTCTGTGTTTTTTTTTATTTTGTGTAAAAGAATGATGTTTAATAAATGTTTATTCACATGTAAATTTATGTACATGGTATGTGTTAACTTAAAGAATTATTTATTATTTATTATTTTATTTTTTTTATTATGAACAAGGTTTTTGTTGTTTTGTTTTTTAAAAAGAAACATGCTACAATTTTAAGATTTATGAAGTATAATGCATGCAACATGTTCATTTTTATTTATTTATTTATTTATTTATTTATTTATTTATATTTATTTAAAAGACTGTACAGAGAAGAAAATAAGGATAGGGGACTTACCTTTTCTCCCTTTTTTTTTAGCTTCGCAGGGAATTCCAGAGGGCGCGGGCATCATGTGCCAATGTTGCTGAGATCTACGCCATGTTGCCCGAGGCGGCTCAGCTATTGGTGGAGGGGTCCGGCTTCAGCGTCTTCATGCATTCTTTTACCCACTTCACCAGCTATCTGCACATTTTTTATGTGCTCAGGGACTTTTGGTGGGAGGAGACCATGACCCAGTGCGACTTTGTCGCGATCACGGGCATTCCTACCAGCATAGGGGAGACCCTGGCCCCTGATTTCACTCTCCGTCGACGTAGGGAGGAGGTGGTGGACCTCCTGGGTTTCGAGCCGGAGTTCAAATCGACGGATGAGATTTTTATTGGCAGCGTACGGAGATGGCATCTTAGTAATGCCGGGCGGGTGCCGGCTGATGATGTTGCTGCCGTGACTCGAGTGGCAAGAGCGTTTTTATTCTTCTTTCTTGGCACATCGCTCTTTGCCAACTCCTCTGTCACCCCGAGAGTTTATGTCCTGGCTTGTCTAGCGGATTTTGCTCGGATCCCTTTATATGACTGGGGACAGGCAGGCTTGGCTGAACTGTACACTTCTATGGATAGGGCCAACCGGAATGACTCACCGACTTTGAATGGGTTTGCCCCGTCGTGGGAGATACATACCTTTTCCTGTTTTTTTCTATCTTTCTCTCTTTTTTTATTATTATTTAAACTTTATTTCTTTTTTTTATTATATATATATATTTTTTAGCACATACATTTTTCTTTTGCTCTCTTTTTTTTTTTTGATAACACATTTTTTTTTGATAACACATTTTTTTTTTGCAGTCTGGGCCTTCTCATTTTTCACATTTTCACCGGGTCGTCTCATTCGGCGAGTTTACCGACCTCGTACTGTCGACGTTGATAGTAACAGGGTGGATCCGGCCGAGGACAATGGTTGTAGTGAGAGGGAAAGAGTGTTGGAGCGAATTATTAGCTCGAGTCCTGGTACGGTGCACTTCCTTCCTTGGGAGGGCCTGGAGGGTCATTATTCTATTACTTTGATGCTCAGCCGCTGCTGGATATTGATGGTTTCCATCATGGTGGACTCTTTATATATGGGCGAGCGGGTGAACCGTCAGCATCAATCTTTTCAAGTAGCTCCAGTGGTGCCTCCTCGGCCTCCTCCCTGGGTGATAGAGCCCGATCGATTGCCCAATAGGTATCATTACCTGGGGAAATACCTCATGCCAACGACAGACTATCCAGTGATGGCGTATGAGGATTTCCTGAGATTAATCTTTGCATCCCCTTTTAGGCTCTGTTGCGCCCGAGGCGGCATTCGATGCTTACGCCACGCCCGGGGTCGTCTACTTCATTTCCCGACGAGAACCTGATGATGTCTTCTCTACTTTCCAGTATGAGTGGGGTGGTGGCTTGGTAGACAAGGTTCTTCCTGATGTCGAGATTCTGGAGGAGCGTCGTGTCCCAGAGCAGGCTCGTTCGGTAGACACATCCACCTTTATTGTCTCTTTTCTTTTATTTATTATTATATTTTTTTTTTACATTTTTTTTCGAGACTAACATATTTCTTTTTTTTGTATTATTATTATTATTATTTTAGGTGAACGTGTCCACTTACAAGAAACTGCTGCGGGGCTTTTTCAGCATCAGCAAGCTATATGGCGATGAATTTTCTTGCGGGGAAGCGGCCTGCGTCGAGATGATGATGATGATATTGGGTCGAGCCGCGGCCGGGGCAGAGGTCGGGGATTCAGAATTGGTGGCACTACGGGTCCCAGGGTCATGGGTGGTGGTTTTCACAGAAGTCAGTCGTCCCGAGCACATTAGCTTTGGATTCCTGCGAATATTAGTATCTTTCTCTTTATATATATATATATATATATATATTTTTTTTGTAAAAAGAAATGTACAAACATTATGGTATAATGCAATATAATGTATATGATGCAATATATTACACATGCAAAAATAAATTCACACAGAAAATAAAGCTATACCAGACATCTAAAGGGTAATGACACGCTGTACTTTTAAAAAGGGGTTTATGAGAATACACCTTTGAATTAGAGCGGGCTTTTCAGGTGATATCGGAACGGGAAAATGGCCGCATCTCTTATCATTTCGGTGCCCTGTGGCTATTGAGTCCGTGCTCGTAGCCACCTTTCATAGCCTTTCTTTTCTTTTTGCGATCAGACGCAAGAACAGCGGAGTGTCGGATCATCAAACCAGGATACCAGGCAGAAATTTCACGGCACAGTGGAGAGTTCTGGTGCGGCCATAAGGGACCTATGGCGCGGCACCAAGAAACCATTTTGGTGGCGCCATAGTTTCTCTGTGCAGCCACTGTTCTCTTCACTATTCGCTCACTGTGCACTGAACTGTTCGTTTTCTTAATTCTCAGTATAAATTCAGACGGAAATCTGCTTGGTTCTCTACCAATTTACTTCGTTCCTTCTTTTAAAAACTCACCAGCTTCTGTCCTGCCTGCCATTGCTCTTCTAAGCCGCATAAAATTTCTCGTATCTCTTTTTATAAATGGCTGCCCGTATTCCTACTGACTCTGAAATTGAGATTTCTGAGGGCATGCCGGATTTTTGGATCCTTTCTCTGCGATCGGCGAGAGGGATTGGTTTGAACATCTTTTCGGGTTCAGGTGCCTTCTGTCTTGGCGGAATGTCATTATCAATTGGGACATGTTGAGGGGAGCCGCCAGGTTTTGGTCTCCTGAGGACCACTTATTTAATTTCGGCATGAATGAGATGTGTCCTACTTTTGAGGAGTTACAGCGATCTTTTGGGGTGGCACCCACTCGTCAGATTGCGGTACCCGCCTACAGAAGGCGTCCGTATATGGCTATCCGGGAGCTTTTTAATTCTACCCGCAGTGCTACTCCAGGATTTTTCAATGGAGAAACTTTTAATTTGATGGTTTTCTGAGAATCTGAGGAAGATGATGTGGACTATCGGCGTAGATTGCGCTTTCTCTTTGTTTGGTAGGGAGATATTTGATAGTAGGTCTACCGGATTTGTCGATGCGGGTCGTGGACTGGCATTCTGGGCTCGAGATCGCCGATTGAACATTGTCCGGTGATTTTGGCGAGACCCGCGGGCGACTACTTTCGCTCTTGGAGATGAAGTGTTCCCTACTTGGTAGCCCATTACGGTTCATATGTGGCTAGAAGAGCATTTCCTTTGGGTTCAGGCTCCCGTGCCACATGGAGCTCCTTATGACCCATCATTTTATGGCATGCGCGGGCATTTTCCCCAGACTAATTATTCTGAGATTGATTGGGCTGATCACTTTATCGTAGGGGCTCGATGGACATAATCGGGTCATTCGCCCTTTGGGAGATCCGGCTTTTTCTTCGTCATTCGATGAGTACAGTCAAGTAGTCATGTTGGGTCTTCATCGGACTTCTTTTTATCAACGGACCGGATCTTGCGGCAATTTGGAAGAGAGCAAGTGATCCGGACACACTCGTCCTATATACATGGGAAGGGAGCTTCTTGACGATGCAGGTCCCCTATTCGGGCATGTGGCTCGAGAGATTGAAAGGCGGAGGTAGCATATCCATACTCGACTATATGCTTCTGTCCCTTGGGTATTTGGCATGGATCATGATAGCTACTGAGGGGCCGTTTCGCACCATCCGGCATGGACTAAGACATTTGCTGGGTCGCCATATAACTAACGAAGTGGATGCTTGCCTGATGGAAGTAGGCGAGGACATTGTTAGCTCAGGGTTAGTTGTTCCTCGGGCCTGGAGGCGCAAAATTGAGGCAGGTACATGGCCTTAACACTCGGGCGGCCTGGGACCGGATCTGCGGGTCAGCAATACATCCCGCAGATTGAGCGATGTCGGTCGGCAGCATAACCCATGGGAACAAGAAGCAGCTGCTCCTCCTCCTCAGACTGGTTGGGGTACGGCTCTGAGAACTGGTGGTCACGAGACTCCGCGGCTGAGCTTGGCAAGCAGACGAGACAATCCTTGGGAACAAGAGATAGTTGTTCCTCCTCCCCCACCTGTATAGGGTGTTGGTTTCAGAAATGATGGAACTGGTCCGAGCAATACGGCGGCCCAGGAGAACGGAGATGCTGAGGATGAAGAGGGAGACACTTTTGGTGGATCTCATGCTGATGAGTCTAGGGATTCTTCTGCACCTCGTAGAAGGAGTATATGGGCCTGGCTTGGTGGACGCCGCAGGCACTGATAGACCGCTTGGGGGCTAAGGCTGCAAGAAAAGGAATTGTTTCTGGGACAACAAAGGGGGTATAGGCAGTATATATAGATATGTACAATGCAATCAATGTATAATATAGATGTCTTAGTAAATATTCCTAAGTTGCATCTTAGGACCTATAAAATTATATTTTAGTGTTTTAATATGAGCTTTTGTCGTGGTTTTTCTCTTCTATCAGTCGAGCCTCTGATGCACTGGAGACTTGAGGTGGTATGCTGAAGACTTCAAATAATGCATTCCCTTTCCTTCTTATCTCATTATTAATTTTTTCCTTCTTTTTTTTGTGCTCTAATTTTTGCCTAGGCTGCCCTTTCGGGTTTTCAGCCTAGCGAGCCCTTATTTCTCCTTTTATTTTATTTATTATTTTTTTTATGCCCTAACTTTTGCCTAGGCCGCCCTTTCGGGTTTTCAGCCTAGCGGGCTGGAGAGAGAAGCATTTGCTGGATAGAATGGCTTAGGCATAGTACCTTTTTAGTTTGTCGAGGTTGAAAGGCTAGACAAGATCTTCCCCATCCTAATTTGTAAGAAGCACGGCACCTCCTGATCTGATCTCCTTAACGATGTATGGTCCCATCTAGGGAGACTTCAATTTTCCCCTAGTATCGACGTAACTAGGGGGTTTCTCTCGAAGCACGAGGTCTCCAACTTGGATATCGCGGCCTTTGACTTTTTAGTTGAAAGCCCGAGCGATGCGCCTTTGATATGCCCGGGTATGCTCCAAAGCTAACAGGCGTCGTTCGTTAATTAGGGCCAATTCTTCGTATCGCCCTTTGATCCAGTCAACTTCTGTTATATCAGCTTCCATCATTACTCTTAATGATGGAATTTCCACCTCTACTGGTAGTACCGCTTCCATGCCATATGCCAGAGAGTAGGGGTAGCCCGTGGGTGTGACGGTAGCCCCAGAGGGCTAGTGGCAATTTTCCTGGCCAGTCTCTTCCTGTGTCAGCCATTTTTCTGATGATGTTCTCGAGAGTTTTGTTGGCTGCTTCAATGGCACCATTAGCTTGCGGCCGGTAGGGGGAGGATTTGTGTCTTTGGATCTTGAACTCATCCAGCAGACGATTCACGCCCCCTTCAAAATGAGAGCCGTTGTCGGAGATTATCTCGAAAGGTACCCCATAGCGATATATGATATTGACCCAGATGAACTCGGATACCTTTCGGGCGTTTAGGATCTTGTAGGAAGAGGCTTCCACCCATTTTGTGAAATGTCGGCGGCTACCGGGGCGTATTCATGGCCATTGGATCCCCGGGTGAATTTGGCTTATGGCGTCGATACCCCATGTTGAGAAGGGCCGGGCGTGGAGTTGTATAGGGCGTGTGGGGGCACATGTAGATTGGCAAAAGCGTTGACATTTGTCGCAATGTCCGCACCAGGATACAATCGGTTCGGCGTACTCAATAGTACCCCTGTCGGATGATTTTCTTAGATAGCATATGGCCATTCATGTGGGGCCCACAGGTACCACCGTGTAGTTGATCCATAATTTGCTCAGCTTTGGCCTGATTGACACATAGTAAGTTGAGGCCTTGATAATGCCTCTTATACTGCCACCGTGTACAATTGGGAGGCCCATCTTCGCAGGGGACTCTTCCTCTCTTGTCTATGCCAGGAGGATAAAGACCTTTCTGGAGCAGATTTAAGATGTCAGCATACCAGGGCTCGTGATGCGCCGGGGCATTAATTTTGAAACAAGTATCTTGGGAGTGACCTTCTTCCCGACTATAAATGGCTGAACTTTAGTTTCCGTGGGAATCTGGACTAGTGATGCCAGAGTGGCCAGGGTATCGGCGAATTGATTCCTATCTCGTGGCAGGTAATGAAACGAGATAAAACTAAATCGGGCGGCGACTGTTGTTAACTTGGCATGGTAAAGCTGCAGCCGAGGATCTTGGGTCTTCCATCTTCCTTCGACTTGATTTATGATTAGGGCAGAGTCTCCGTAGACTTCGAGATCTTTAGCTCCCCTTTGGAGAGCTTCTTCTAGGCCAGCAATACAGGCTTCATATTCCGCCGTATTATTTGAACATTCGAACTCCAACCTTATATCCAGCGGAGTATGAGAGTCAGCCGAATCGATTAACAAGATTCATATGCCAAAGCTTCTTTTGTTTGCGGCTCCGTCAAAGAACATCTGCCAACAGGTGTCATGGTCAGTGATTTCCAGGACACCTTCATCTGGGAAACTAGGCTCAGTCGCATCTTCGGCCTTCAAAGGTAGATCGGCTAAGTGGTCTGCAATGACGCTTCCTTTGATAGACTTGAGAGTGACATAAGTTATGTCAAACTCATTGAGAAGAAATGACCACTTGGCCAGTCGGCTGGATAGTGATGGCTTACCGAAGATGTACTTGATAGGGTCCATCCTGGATATGAGTTTGATGGGCCTTCCTTGGAGATAGGTTTTGAGCCTCTGAGTGGCCCAAACTAGGCCGGTGCAGCTTTTTTCCAGCGCCGAATAATTTAGCTCGCTTCCTTGTAGCTTCCTACTTATGAAGTATATGGCATTTTCAATGTAGGAATCTTCTTTCTCTTGGGCGAGCATAGCCCCTACTGATGTGTTTGTGACGGTTAAGTATATGAGGAGAGGTTTATGTGTATGGGGTGGAGCTAGCACAGGGGGATTGGTAAGGTAGGCTTTTATTTTCTCGAAGGCTAGCTAGCACTTTGCGTCCCAGACTTGGTCGGTATTCTTTTTTAGGAGTTTAAAGAGGGCTCACGGTGGTGGTGGTTGTCGATGAAACGGTGATGTCTTGCAACCGGCCTAGGAAGCCTTTGACTTCGATGGGAGTTTTTCTGTGGCATTTCTAGGATGGCTCTGATCTTTGCTGGCTCGATCTCGATGCCTTGCTCAGTTACTAAGAATCCCAGGACTTTGCCTCTGGTAACCCCAAATGTGCATTTGGTGGGGTTAAGCTTTGGTGCTTCCTTAATCTTTCGAATAACTTCCGAAGATCTTTGATGTGAGCACCGTTGGCGTCGCTGGAATGCACGATCATATCATCAACATAGACCTCCATCTCTTTATGGATCATGTCGTGGAAGAGGGTGGTGGCAGCCCTCTGGTAAGTGGCTCCGGCATTCTTTAATCCGAATGGCATGATAGTGTAACAATAAGTCCCCCAGGGAGTAGTGAATGAGGTCTTCTCCTGGTCTTCTGCTGCCATTTTGATTTGATTGTAGCCCAGCATGCCGTCGACGAAGGATCGGACTTTGTGAGCTGCGACGGCATCTACCACAATATCAATGTTGGGCAGGGGGAAGTCATCTTTGGGCGACGCTTTGTTGAGGTCGCGGAAGTCTACAGTTCGACTTTCGTTGGGCTTGGGAGCGGTCACTATATTGGACGGCCAGTCGGGTATTCAACTACCCGAATGAAGTTGACGGCTGTTTCATGATTTCTTCTTTGACTTGTAGTGACCATTCGGCTTGATGCGGCGGAGCTTGTTTGGAGGCGAGCATCCGGATATGTGGGAATCGGTGCTCGACTATAGGATCGGGCATATCTTCGTAGGACCAGCAAAAATGTCTACAAACTCTTTGAGGAGATCAATGAGTGCCTATTCTTTACGGACCTTGGAGGTAGGCTTTCGATTTCTTTGACTTCATTGTCGGCCCAGGTTGATGGTAGACAAGTCTTCGATGGCTGGCGATGAATGGCCATTCACGGTACTCAAGCCCGACTTTGCAAGCTCAAGTAGATAATTTTTATCTTTTGGGTCCATTTTATTAAATGACTCATTATCATAATTATTATTATTTAATGTGTCTTTTAAAGTAGGTGCAACTAAGGAATAAGCAAAGACATTTTTATTATTATTAAAAGCATACTGTACAGGGGTTATTACATTGTTGAGGACCTGGGGTTTGAGATCCTCAACTTTAGGTAGCGGATCGGTAGATGACCAATCCGTAAAGCTAGGGAAAGGAGTGGGGATAGTATATCCGAAGCGGTCTACCAGGTCTGCGGGTGTCAGGAGCGGACCGGTCGTGGTGTACCAATTCTGCAGAGGCTTATTAGAAATAGACTCGAACTCAGCAGGGAGTTTTTCATAATCAGTGCCTCTGTCTATCATGACAAGAAAGATGTCTCCTCTGAACACTTATTGGAAACTCCTTTATTGATCAACATTATTTTACAACACCTTTATTCATGGTTAATTAGGCTAACTCACTTTTCTTAGACCTCCTCGGCTTGACTTGTTTCAAAGATTTTTGTACCCGCCACCGTGATTTCCTTGTTGTCGATGAGGTCCTGAATTGCGTCTCTGAGCATGTAGCACTGATCGGTAAGATGACCACTGCATTGATGATATTCACAAAACTGGGCATGGTTCCAGGTAATGGGTAACAGTTTGGGTGGACGATAATTATCCATGGGCTTTAGTATCCCATGGGCACATAGTGTTTGGAGTATTTCGGATCTTGGGGCGGGCAAGTCATCGTAATGTCTTTCTTTTCGACTCCTTGGTTTTGATACATGGCTAGATCGGGTTTTGGTCAGGCAACTGAGCGGGGTTTTCTTTTTTTGGATAAAGTTGCAATGAAATTGGCTTGCCTGGACCTTGGCCCAGTAGGGATTCTTTTTCTGGTATGCAAATGATTCTTTTTAAATTCCCCGAGGTCATGTGGAAATAGGCATCTGAAGGATCAAAAGGGGAATGATTTCCTGGTTGTGATAATAGGCATTCAGGTGGGGAGGATCAAGGCTGATTTCTGGAGGATATGAGTTAAAGTCATGGGCATTAGAAATCATGTTTCCTTGAGCAAAAGGTCATCACCGGGTTGGTAGCTGGCATTTGATGGTTTTTCAGAGGCTTGGAAAAGGATATTTTCGGTGGTATCAGGGGAGTTTATTTCAGGAGAGTGGGAAGTATTAGGAACATATTCTGGAATTTTGGCCTTTTGCGAGAAAGTGGCAAGAGTTTCTGAAAAACTGGCCAAAAGGTCACTTACCACCTGATCCATTATTCTTTTTGCATGGGCGTCTAGTTCCTTTCTTAACCGAGCCTCAAGCCCAGGAGGAGATGCATACAAAGGAGTTTCCTTTTCCGGTTCCCAATTGTTCCAGTTGTCGCTAGCCCATGTTATAGCTTGTTTGCTCTTTGCTGCCATATTGCTCGGATCTGTACCCTCTGAACTGATTCTGCCCCTGTCTGATCTGAAACTGATACCTTATGATCTGATTTATGTACTACTTTCCCGTATCAACCGGTCAGTATTATCTCTGCCTTTCCAAATTCGGGCCAGGTTTCTAAGGAAAATGGGGTTTGAGGTATCAGAAGGCTGGTTGGAGACTTTCTGGGCTTGGAGTACATCGTGCCTTTTATTAATATATATATATTTTTTTTTTGTTCCCTACAATTGACCGAATAAGCACCTGCTTTATTTTGACAGTCTCAGGACTTTCCCTAGAACAGTGGATTCTTTCTCCAGAGTATAGGACCAACGTATTCCACCTGCCTTTCGACTCCCCAGGACTGGACTGGTCCCGCGAAGGGCCTATACTCTTTCCAGGATCCACCATCCGAAATTGTCTAGGTCGAGCATCTGAGAATTATAAATCAGCCTCTGTTTGTTATTTATATTTATATTTTTTTGTGCGCACTTATTTATTTATTTATTTATTTATTTGAACTTGAGCATTTTTTAATATTTTTTTTATATTTTTTTTACAGTGGCTGATTCACGATCCAGAGATGCAAAAACCGGTCGGTCTATGAAGTATCCTGAGAAACTATATGCATTCTAGCGTTGGCTTATGCAGGGGGTAGGCTGGCCATGGTGTAGGGTAACAGTTCGGAATATACCTATATGCGTGCACGTGTGTGCGGTATCTAAAAAGCAGTAAAGTCTTTATTTATTTATAGATATATAAACAAAAAAATAAAGCAGATATGACCTGTCTTGCTGTTATGTATGGATTTTCTCGGCTTTTTAGTTTGAGCGCAAGCAAGCAAACACTTCATATTTAGAAATAGAAAGAAAAGTGAGGAAACTATCTATGCCTATTAATTACAAATTTTGGTCCTATGTCCCCGAAATAAAATAACAGAATGAATGCAGATATGTGCAAATGTACAGAATAAAATGAAAAAGAACAGAAAGGAATAATAATACAGAGCCGGAAATAAAGCAATAATTAAGCCCCGACCCTCTTGTTGTGCTGCCCGGAATTTATTTGTAACATATATGTAATATCTTTCCTTTTTTTTGCTCTTTTTTTTTGATTTTTCGAAAAAAAAAATTTACTTTTTGTTTTTTTTTTAAATTCTTAAACACACACATGCATTATCGGGCAAGCTGGCAAGATGGAGGATCATATCCACAAATATAGACACGGATGTATAGGAACACTATATTCAAATGTGTAAATTAATATAACAAGCATATTGCAGCCAAAAACAAATAAAAACAAAAAAGTTTTATTTCATGAGTCTAGCCCTCCATTTTATTTAAAATAAAACAACTCCCCAGCAGAGTCGTCACTGTGAGGTTCCCGGGGTGCGACCCGCGCCCCACGCGCCCTTAGATAGGGGTGCACATACGTGCGGATGCGGGACACCACTGCTCTCGTTCCACCCTCCCTTGTTTAGGGGAAGACGAAATCAAAAGTGCGAGAGGAGTGATGTCTATGTTAGCGCGTTTGAATGCGCCTCGGTTGCCTTTAGTGGATTTTTTATCCAATATGGGAACTTATGGTTTCCCGCATCAAGTTATCCCTTTTTTAGGGGATACCAGGATATGCGAATGCATTACCCTTTCATTCTCATTTTTCCTTTTTTAGGGGAAAACGGAAAAGTGCAAAAAAGGATATTGCGACGCCCCCACTATGGATTTTATTAAAAATAGCCTTATGGCCCGTTTCAGATCACTATGGGAGCTTTGGGTTTCCCGCATCAAGTTATCCTTTTTTTAGGGGATATCAGGATATGAGAATACATCACCCTTCCATTCCCATTCTCCCTTTTTTAGGGGAGAACGAAAAAGTGCAAAGAAGGAGTGTTGCGAGGCCCCACTGGATCTGAAAGTTTTAGAGTCGCCATCTTTATTTTAAGGCAAAATAAAGCAAAACCAAAAAAAAGGAAATATAAACCAGAGAAAAAGAAAACGGGTTCGGAGGCTAAGTTACGAGTTGGGAAGGTGCTAGGCACCCAACTCGCCCTTTCGGTCTCAAAAGTGGTTTTTGGCTGAAGTATGCTTTTTGTTATATTTATTTAGCAGATAAATAAAGCATTAAAAGACAGGAAATTAAAACAAATACATCGTGGCTACATTATTTACGGACTTGCAGCCATTTCCTTACAATAATTACAAATGTACTTAAAAATATTTGGCCATTATAACGGCTCTTTTACATAATATTTTCTATTCTAATCCGGGCAGCACAACGGCTTATATTGACTACATTGTGCCGGACTTAAATAACAACTTTAAATAATAAATGAACGAAAAAGTAAATAAATAAATAAAATAACGCCCTTAAAGGTTTTACCTTTTAGAGCGGTAGTGTGCTCGCTACGTCCGGGGAGAGGAGTCTTTTTGTTGTTTGTTGTGTGGTTGTTGTTTTGATTTGGGCGAGTGATTTGCTTATTTCGGTGACTTTTAGCTTGTCTACTCGGGCAGAGTGACAGCTTATTTTGGTAGGTTTTGGCCTTTTTGGTTGGGCGGAATAACGGCTTAGTTTTTTGGTTTTTCAGCTCATTACTCGGGCAGAGTAACGACTTACTTTGGGATTTTTTGGTCGGGGAAGTAAGGTGGGTACCTAACAACTAGGCTAGGGATCACTTATAACCGGTGGATATTTATTTTGGCAGAGTTTGGACGGGGTTTGGAGACTTTAGTGGGCTTCACTCACCTATCTCACACATCTCGCTAATCTCTCGGCGTCGAAGGAACGCAGAAAGAGACAGAGCTTCGTTACGATTATTCTCTCAATTTTTGTGAACCCTGAATGAGGGAGCCGGGGCCTCTTATTTATAGGTGGAGAGTGAGGAGTCATCGAGAATTTCTTGATTTCTTCCAGCCGCTTTGATCAATTGTACACCGAGCTTCAACAGTTGCACAATGCGTTAACTGAGAGAGCTACAGTTGGAGAGCTGGCGCAGCAATATGGTCCCTTGGGCGCGGCACCCACATCCTCTTTAGGTCGCGCCACAGCCACTATTCAAGTTTGATTTTGACATTTTCACCCCTTGCAATTTACTGTTTTGCGCATCTTGTTTTGCCTTTCGCATTTTTAACTCTTGTAACTTGACATTTGTTAAGTTTGAACAGTTCTTGATATCATATGTCAGAGTCACATACCAGGGGTACGAAATTGGGGTGTCTACAGCAGCGCTATCCCCACTAAGGTTGAAAACAATATCTTTGACTTCTTCAATAAAGGGAAGAACAATTAACTTGTTGTTTTGATCTGTAGAGATCAGTGAAGGGATGACAGATAGCTCATCATTAGAATTGGAAGGGCAGGCTGAAAGCTGGTCTTTGTAAAACTCAATAGCGGCAGCTTTAATAGAAGCTTCAGATGTAGCAATAATACCGTGCATGTCTACAATGCGATGAATGGCAAGTTTGCTGCGAGTTTGTTTAACCGAAGAGTGAAAGAGTTTAGTGTTGCCATCCCCCTCTTTCAGTCAACGGAGACGAGATTTTTGTCTCCAATAATCCGCTTCCCTTTTCAACATAGATTTAAGATTAGCTTGGGCTAGGTGAAGAGCAGCCCGATTGGAGTCTGAATTATGACTCTCATATATGATTTCTTTCTCCAACACATCGTCCTCAGCCACTTTGATAGCCTAAAAAATATTTCCAAAAACGTTCCGATTCCATAGTTTAAGAGCAGCCCGAACATTTTTTAATTTGTTAGAGAATCTCACCAATGGCCTTCCCCTAACATAACCGCCCCAGGCCTCCTTAATAATTTCAGAAAATGAGTGATGAGAAGTCCATATATTAAGAAATTTAAATTGATAAGGTCGGGGTTCCCTAGTCGTATTAACGGAGATAAGCAGCGGAGCATGATCAGAGCAAGTGCGGTTAAGATGGTTAACCATAGTTAAGGAGAAACCAGAGAGCCATCCTGCATTAATTTCTTGCTTTTAATATTCGACATCGCGGTGCAAAAATATGTTGGATTATTTGAAGGAAGGAACATTTTTGCACTGCGATATATCCAAAAAGGGAATCGCGATGCAAAAATATGTGGGATTAATTGATGAAGGAACCTTTTATATGTTTGTAAACCGCGGTGCAAAAATATGTAAAATTAATTAACAAAGGAAACTTTGCACCACGATATATAAACTTGACGTAGCGCACCTGGTGCTCATTAAGGATGTCACAGTCTTTTCGTGTCCAAAAGTGACTTTTTCCGGTTTTAAAAAAAGGGGTTCTTTAGCGATTAGAAACTTTATAAAGTGGACCAGCCCGAATTTTACATTTTTACAAGCTGACTCAACACAAGACGGTGTAGAATCTTTTTGGGTGATAATCAGGCCGGTCTCTTTTGGTGAAATTATAACCGCTTAGGTCCTCTATATTTGTTTTAAACCGCTAAAGTACACTTTTGGGGAAAAAATGACGAAGATACACTTAATGAAAGAAAGGGGCGTAGACAAAGCCACTGACCAAATTTGGGCATCGCAATGAAAACATTGTGTCTCGTCATGTACAAATGAAATTTGGACATCGCAATACAAAAAGTCAGTGCCCAAATTTGGGCATCGCAATGAAAACATTTTGCATCGCAATGCACAATTGAAATCTGTCAAAATTTGGGCATCACAAATTCATAATACAAAAGGCTACTGCCCAAATTTGGGCATCGCAATAAAAACATTGGGCCTCGCAATGCACAATTGAATTCTGTCAAAATTGGGCATCACAATGCAAAAAGTCACTACCCAAATTTGGGCATCGCAATGCACAATTGAAATCTGTCAAAATTTGGGCATCGCAATGCAAAAATCATAGCTCAAATTTGGGCATCGCAAAAACTTTCGATGTCCAAAACAGTGCTTAAACAACGTTTTTTGCCTTAAAACGAAGACATTATGGGTTAACCCAACACGATTTGTAGATCTCATCGAGAGCTTAGATTTGATATGTGGTGGGTTCTGTGGTTCGTTCGGGATCAAAAGTTATGTCATACCGACGGAAGAGATCTCAACTTTTGATTTCTACTAGTGTATTAGTTTCAAAACTCTCGTAGAAGATGAAAGGAGGTCGGCAATGGAGAAAAGAGAGATGGAAACAAAACTGGATGACAAGCAGATTTGAGAAAAAGAAGACGAAGACGAAGAGGTAGAAGAAGACAGGAGCAGCAGGTCGCATGCAAAATTGGAACAAAATTATGAAAATAAACTTTTGCATTTTAAAAAAAGGGTACTGGAGCGGTTATAATTCCAGTAAATGGTACCGGGCCGCAATTATTCTAATCATTTTTAAACAAAGTGATTTTTGGAACATACACGTGGCCAAAAATCTTTTAAAATCAAGACAATGATTGTGATTGACGTGTGTCATATTCCAAGGACCGCTTGTGTAAAATAAATTACAATGCCGGTGATTGAAAATTTTACTCAAGGAGGAAACCCCTCCTTTGCTGACCACACTCTCATTTATTTGGCACATAACTCATATGCTCCCTGGCTCTCATTTGCACTCTCATTTCCTTGGCACAAAACTCATATGCTCCCTAGCTCTCATTTGCCCTATGTTCACACATACATTATACATACACTCCCTCAATTTCTCACTTTCTGATCACACACACACATACACACACACACACACACACACATATATATATACATACTCATAACAAAAATGTTGGTTTATCACTAAGCATGCGTATTGTGTATCTACACGAGGAAGATGGTTGTCCAAGCACTTTCAAAGCCATGTCTGAAGCAAAGGTGAAGCGGAATCATAAACTTCTCACCAACTCCGTGGCTCCTTATAACCCATCGATTGCTCAATGGTGTCAACGTCATCAAAACGACCTCCACTCATGGCAAATAAGCCATAATCAGCAATATCAACTTACAGTCTTCGGTTTGAAAAATCCTCTTAAAACACTTATTTCTTTCAGAGGCAACTTCAAGATCCTTATTGGGACGAACTCTTCCTTCTCCTTCTTCAAGCCATTGCATGCTATAAAACCTACATCAAAAATGGTTTTCATATCATATCCATATTCATAATGTCGAAAGTAAAACAAGTGATAACTCATAATTACATCAGATTCAATGAGTGTACTAGACAATATAGAGTGGAATATTATTTTTGGTTCATCTTGCTACAATAATGCCATGGATCACATCATAGAATAATTCATCATTTGCCAACAACCCTTCATGGTCAAAGATAACCTTCTTCAGCTTCTCAATCATAGAATCCCACATCTCATAAACTAGATGAAGACAATGTTGATCAGTATCACAAGCACGAACCATGTCATAAATGGGGCTAGTAAAATCAATGATGTAAATTATCTTCCTCCACCATCCATCATTCAACACTATGTCATGGATTGTTTCAGTAGCTCCTCTATCATCATCTTTATAGTTTTTCCACTCATCACTAAGCACCATCTATATTATAAAACATCTTATGTGCAATTTAGAGATTGAGATCAATTCATTTACCGATATCCTACGGTCTCAATTTCGTCTAAATTTCACAATAATGCTATTTTCTTTTATTTGTTTAATAATGAACAAACTCTTTATGACCCTGATTTGACTATTCAAAGCACACCATTAAAATTCTAAATATGCAACTCAATTGACATGTCAACTCAATTGTAAAATTAGGGAGAAACTCCAATCCCTCTATTTGGTTTTATCAAAGGGAGTATACACTAATCCCTACTGTCTAAAATTACAATAAGGTACAAAATTCCAAAATCAGTGATGACACAATCTACACGGTGTATGTTATTATGGACTTGAAAATGCCTCATCCACAATAATTTATGTCTCATAAACTAGACTAAATTAGATTCTCATGACTCTTAAGAAAAATAATTATTTTTTATGTTGTCTTATTTACAAAGTTAAGAAAAATCAAAATTTTAAATTGAAAAATAGTCAATTTAAATCAATAGAAGTGATAATAATAATTTAAATTGAGTGTATAAAACACGATTTTAAAAATATATAAAACACAATTTATTGAGTTTTTCTTTAGGTGGTTTGGGTTTTAAAATGAGTATTAGTTTTTTGGAAATTTTTGGTTTAACTAAGAATATGTATAACCATTAATTGAGAATTCTTAATTTTTATGTTATTAAGATCACTCTAAAAGATAAAGCTATGTATAATTACTAATTTGGAATTCTTATTTTTATGTTAATAATATGTATAAAATATAAAATACACTTTTCTTAAACACATAGTCCACCAACATCCATAGTAAATCTATAATATCATTCATACACTATGTCATGGTTGTCCTCCTCAAATTTGTAATTTTATTTCTATTAATAAAATTTAACAAGGTATCGCCTGTTTTCTTAAATAAAATTACAAATAAAAGTTTTAATTTTTTCTCCTCATAATGTTTTAATTGATTATCGAGAGGTCTTCATTTTCAATTTGTTATTTTAAACTTTTTGAAACTAAAATATATATTGATTTATTTAAATATTGGCACCCTCCATCTCATCACTAAGCACCTAGTACTTTCTAAACCACGTCTAATGAGTTCAAACCTTTTGAGCATCACAATAATAAAAACAAACCGAGTATCTGCCACCGCAAGCAACTTTTTAATGTGCTAAAGCGATTAAAAATAGCTAATCACATCTGATGATTCATCACAAAATTTTTAATAACTACATTCGTGGTACACCTGTTGGTTGCTTTCGACATTCCTCACTATACATATATTTGAACAACCTTGTTGTCCCCAACCTCATTAGTCACTTCTTCCAATTTTGCAGTTATAAAATGTTTTGTCTTTAACCATACCTGTACAATCAACTGCTTTGATAAACATAGGGCCACCGTCCGAGACAACCATGAAATTAATAATTGGACTACGTTGAAGAACCATCTGACACAATAGTCACTCCTTTCTTATTCCATGTGCTTTTTATTGGCTCTTATAATCTCTCCACATGTGCTTTTTCTTGCAACAAAAGTGTTGTCCTAAGCTTATCGTATCCGGGAGAAACATAACCACCCAAATTAGCATTAGCTGCAAATGCATAAGACTACACAAAATGTGGATTTCTAGCCAAGTTAAAAGGTAAACCCCAAGTATAAAACATCCTAGCAATTTTAGCATCCAACTGATTCCTCGTTTGCATGCCAAAAGCTTTCTCAATAGTAAAGTCGCCTCTTTTTTTTTTTGTCAATTGAGCAAATGCTTGGGGAAATTCAATAGGGGGTAAAGAAGTGGAACTAGAGAGTGAAACTGTCTTTGATTTTTGTGAAACTAAGTTCTTTTCCGCTTCTTTATTTCTAACAACTCCTCTGCAAGTGCAATCACACTTTTACATGTCCCAACTCCTTTTCCCATCATTTTCTCTGCTGTCATTTCTCTTTAGTAGAAGGCTCTGAACAATTGATATTCACGTATCAGGTGTATGTGTCAACAGTTCAAGCACACAACTATCCTGTTACTGCTACCCAATGGCACCCGGAGGCATTACCTTAATTTCTTGTTAAGGATTATATTTATGTAAGTGATATCCTTCAAAAAAAAAAAAATTGGATAGCAATGACTTGGTTGTGATATATACTTTCTTCATTTATCTTTTCTCTAAATCTTCTTATCTTGAATTTCTTATGCTCGAGTGACAGTGCACTTTTATTTATTTTGTCCTTATTTTTTGCGCAGAATATGCTTCATTAGCTTTAGAGTTATCACTTGGATTAGGTTGAAGCTCTTTCTTATCAATTGGGTATTTTTTGTACTAGTTATCATTAGAAGTTTTGCTAAATATTTATATCGATTAAAAATGTTGAGCTTGGTATATTTCTATTCTGTTAATAGTTGAAATACAAGTACGAAAGTAATTAGGTTTTACAAATAATCGATATAAATATTTAGAAAACTTCTTATGCATGTTATTATAATGATATTAAACATATGGATTATATGAGGTTTTCATGATCAATACGAAAATGAACCACGGTTATATTATTTTTACATTATTATGGATTATGCATAGTTATATAAGAGATTTATGTATCGCGATGAACATTTTTACATTATTTTTTGAAAATGAATCACGATATATAATTTATAACATTTTTTAAATTATTTTTTAATATATCTCCTTAGGTAGGGTTTATGTAAAGCAAACTGACAAACTGTTATTTATATCTTGTTCTTATACAGGTACACAAAGATTAAGCTTCAGATGTAGTATAACAGTGTTGCAGTAACATTTGAATAGGTTGGAGTTCACTAGAGCACACTTTGAAGCACTGAAAAAAAAACTCTATTTTGGCATTTAATAGATGCCATTATCACTCTTAGAGACAAGTTACAGAGAAAACACTGCACAATTGACAATTTGTTTCTAGAAATGATTGTAAGCTAATATGTCATAGGCCAGAGGTACTTCCAATTTGGAGACCGGAGAGAAAATATATATTCCAAGGATGCAAAGATGCTATTTGGGATAACAGATGGAGTGAAGGAAATAAATCTTTATATTTTCAAGTTTGAAAGGTCTGATGTCATCAAAAAAATGTTTTCAAGAGAAGATGTCCACAAAGACAAAAGACTTTAGACTGAAATCAACACTCATATGCACAAGGATAATTGATTTGATTCAAATTAACAACCAAGTGGATATCAACCACATTGCAAGCTTGACAACACTCCTTGTTCTTGCAACATTGTTTGTTACAACACAAACAATGTATATCCCATGGGCATATGCAACACTTGTCGCAGATTTGGAAGCTGTCACAAAATACGATTGGCCAAAAGACATTGTTGATATTTTGTATGACTGCTTGGATGCATCAAAGGCAGGCACATTGGATAAATGTGTACTCCTACTACCGATAACATAAAATTCATTTTATATTAATTTGCAGTTTATTTAAAATAGTACTACATGGAATTGTTTATAATCAATGCGTTCAAATTACACATGAAGTATTGGGTGTGTGAGAGAAGAAACATAGCAACACAGATATACACAAGCTATATCCCTCGGTTTGTCAAATGAGATCTCTCATCGTTGAATAAGAAATTAAAAGAATCAAATTTTATTTCACTAATGTCCACCTATGTAAGTATATATAGATGCACATTACAAATTATATTAAATCAAAGTATGAATAACTATGCATTTTAATACTATCTAATTATTTTTATACAACAGGAATTCAAATTTTTTTTTTTTGAAAAAAACTAGAAATGAAATAAAGGTAGTTCGGGGTCATAGATCGTCCGATGAAGATTATCTGATGGAAGCAAAAAATAGGGAGCTTAACCAAACCAACAACGCAAAAGAGTACGGATCTGAAATTGAAAGTGACAACAATGAAACTTAATCAAAGGAAGAAACTGAAATGTATGAAGAAGCAAGTCTGGAGGATCATACTGAAGAGAATCATACTGAAAATCCAATTGACTTTGTCTCGATAAGCACTAAGGGGTTAGACTCGCTTCAATTAGTTGTTGATTCAAATAGCCAATTTCAAAGCAGTTGCTGCAAAGCCCTGAGACAAGAAATTGAGGTGAAAGAAGGAGTAATCAATGTACTGAAATCTGAATTGGCAAGCATATGGTCAACAATTGAAGCCAAACATAAAGAGCTAGAATCACTAGCAAATGAACTTTGTCAAGAGCGAAGCCTTCTTAAAAAACTCAGAGGCTTCAATCTGAGCTACAAATAACTCAAACACAGTCGTCATCAACTTCTGAACAGAAGATTCAATCTGAGAATTCTTGAACACACTGATGAAATCGAGTCTCTAAAGAAAAAGGTGAAACAAATAGAGGTTGAAAATGAAATGCTTAAGTCAAATGTACATCAACCTCCAAAACCAATAGAAATTGACAATTCTATTCAGTCAATTTGTCATAAATTGTCAAATGAAGTTGTTGAAAAAGAAACTGGTGAAGCTGAGAAAGAAGTTGGAGAAGCTGCTGAGAAAGAAGCCGGTGAAGATGAGAAAGAAGATGATGAAGAATTGGTGGACAGAAGCAAAATAGAGTAAAAAACTGTTGTCGATCCATCTTCATTGGTGAAAAGAATCCAGAAAAGAAAGGATAGAAAAAGAAAAAATATCGATGAAGACTACAAAGACACTGGGAAAATGAAGAAAGAGGAGAAGAAATATGAAAGGAAGAAGTCCAAAAATCCTTCCTTGAATGAAAAAGAGAAAACTACATTAACCAAAGCCCCTACATTGTCCATCCGATTCAAAAAAGATTCGAAACTAGTTTCTATGATGAGTAAAAAATGAATGAATATGTTGAAGAACATTCATGACAACGATGACGGAATCAGGTAATCATCATCAAATATCTTCCATTTACAAAAAAAAAAAAACATTATTAACATTGTGCTTATATGAACATTATTTATTGTTAACTTTTGCACCTAAATAGTGTATTTGGGAGGAGAAATAGAACCAGTTATTGAGGTTAAAGACATATTGATGTTACTAAATGATAAAATGATTGAAACCAATGTAACTTTTTATACGCAAATATGATATATACATGTTGTGTAATTTTATGTATTATTTATCGCATGAATAAATTTTTTTTTCCGGTTCACAGCACATACAAGTTTGGAGCATGATTTTGGAAGAAATAATCAAAAAGGAAAAAAAAACATATGGAGTTATTTTCCATCCACATAGCTTGGTAAATATAATAATAAGTATTTTATATATAAAATTATTAACTTATAGATGCAAACTTACTTTCTATATGTTTTTTTTCAGTTATTTGTTGTAATGGAATCTTTGTCGTCGATGTACAAAGACTGCCAAGAAACATACATTGATGATATATTGAAGGACGCCATTCAACATGACATGTTAATTTTCCTAATTAACACGCCAGGGCAGGGGGATAAATTAACAGGTTCCTGTTTACATTGTACTTTACTCGTCTTTTATGAAAACGATATGAAATAGGTTCTATACAACTCATTAATAAACAAACAAGAAGAATAAAATTGGCACCTTGAAAAAGCAAAATTACTTGTGAGTAATGTACAACTTCTTACTTCTAAAAAATGTAACAATTATTGATGTCATAATTGCATATTAATAATTTTGTTTATAGACAACCTATGTGGAAAACAAAATGAGAGGGTTGGTACAAAACCTTGAATTTAAAAGATACAAAGGACTAAACCAACCCGACTTTGTATACCCAATCGAAACATGATCATCATCCCCACAACAAGCTTCTGGAACAGATGACTATGGAATAATAGTGTGTTTCTTAATAGAAAACTTGCTGCGAGGGAAACCAATCCTAGATAAATTGACACGTTACGCAGTGCAAAAGTATAGGGCTAGGATGGCAGAGTGGATGAGTAGGATGGGGAAGAAATACAATGATGATTTAAAATAGCAAGACATTGGATTTGTTGTGAACACATTGTAATTTCACATTTGTAAACATTTGGTTTAAACATTTGATTTCCACAATGGTTATGAATATGCTATAATTTCATAATTTTAATTACATGATTTGTAATTTTAATGTTGTGATGATTGTCATTTTTAGCTTATTGGTTAATTGAAATATACTTACATAAATTCACGAGTGTATATTTTGCAGTCATCGCGGCACATAATTTTGTTTACCAGTGTTATTCATTTGCACCGCGATATATAAAGTAATGAATCGCGATATATAAATTAAAATAGTTTGTTAGTTAACAGTAATATATGCATCGCGATATATATTCTTGTGAACCGCTATACTAAAATAATAAATAAGTAAAACTGCTATCAATATTGTGTACTGCAGTGACTTCATTTCTCCATTGCGATACTAAAATGTAAAAAAACAAACCATCTACCGCGATACTAAAATGTAAAAAACAAACAATATACCGCGATACTAAAATGCAAAAAATACAAATCTTTTAACAAATAATATTTCAGTAACATTAAAAAATTAACTCAATCTTGGAATGCTTCTCTGCATGACTTAGAGTTATGACTACAAAACGTTTTACATCTATCACATTTCATTTTCCTTTTGCTTCTTGATTTGTCGTTTGATGCGATCCTTTTCTTCTTCAGACGTCCAGCTAATCTCTTGGTAATAGGTGGTAAAATGGACTCGCCTTCCACAGAATTACCAACCTTGTACCTTTCAATAGTTGGAATAGGCATTAAGATTCCCTCATAACACTTGATGTAATAGCTCGTGAGGAAGAAATTATTAACAATATCTTCAATCTTTTTACCGCACCTTTTAATTGCAATAGCAGCGTGGCAACACGGGAATCCTTGAATCTACCATTGATAACATGAACATGTTCTATTCCTCAAATCAACTTTCACACTTGGATCTGATAGAACCTCATATATATCGTTAAGTACACTACGCACATGCCACGTGATACTAATGTTTAGATATTCACTTCACTTATAATCCATCTTTGAACATAGTAATTTGTTTTACTTAGTTCCACTGCTAAGCCTCTTCAAACACCATTTAACATTTTTTGATCTTATGCAGTCAGCCATGTGTGTAATGGGAAGACCCCAAGCCTCCAAAATCCAATTATTGAACGATTCGGCAGCATTTGATGTCATCTCAACATACCTATTATGCCGACAATGTGCAATAGCCCAATTTTGAAATGGAAGATTGACCAAAAATTCAGTAGCAATCTGTCCACCTTCTTTTTTAAATATTTAAAGCTCCTCCTCGAAAAGTCTAATATTCAGAGCATACGCACAATCCTTCGGTCATTTACACAAATTATATCGAAATCCTTTTGAATACGGTCTACCACGACAAATGTCTTTCAAATTACGATAAATATGCATCAAGCAAAAGAAATGTTTGGGACTCCCAAAAATTTCAGGTATGACTTCCATTAAACCAGCATTTCTATCAGAAACAAACATCACATCACTATCAAGTAATTTTTTTACTTTTAAAAGAAACCAACACCAATTATCTCAATTTTCAGCACTTACAACTGCAAAAACAAAGGGAAAGAGACATGCAAAGAAAAAAAAAGATAATTAAATAATGTTTACAAAAAAAAATTAAAACATTAAAGAGTTTCCTTAAATAATTAAATACCTTGATTTTGCATCCTTGGTCGTTGCAGACAAAAGAGTTCCTTTAAATTGAGATTTCATAAAAGTTCCATCTATGAACAATATTGGACGACAATACTTAAAATCATCTATGCATGCACGAAACGAAATAAACAAACGATTGAAACGATTTGTAATAGGGTCCGATTCAACAAATGCACAGCTGCCAGGATTACTACAAACATTTTCAAGAATCAAGTCTGAAATTATACCACAACCCATCCTTTTGCATAATCCATTGGATCAATCGTATTGACATAAAAACTGTGTTCAAGGTTACGCTTGTATACTCTTACTGACTTGTCAACAGCTGAAACAGTTCCCTTCATAAACCAACTACAACCATCATTAAAACTTTTGCAAACAACATTAATTCTCTCATTATTGTTCTTCAAAAAAAATATTCAAAACCAATCTTGAAAGAATACTTTATAAGTTTACAACGAAATTCATACACCCCCCTTTTGAAAATTTGCCCAACACCAATAATAGGTGATGCCCAACCAGTAGTTAAAAGGCCATTTTCATATTGATTAAGACATACATCATAACATGAGACATTATCATCATCACTGTCCACACATGAAGAATTGATATTACGTTGATAAGATGTAGATGAAACGCAATTCGAATAAGTTGAACTGCTATTACATACTGAGGCATCCATATTTGCAGTAGATGCACCGCGATTACAAATCATTGAATCGGCTCTACGACAATCTCCTACATCCGTAACGTTACAAGAAATAGAATCCCCAAGTAAACCTACTCCGTTCAATTCAAAACTAAAATCATTTTGATTTTTCAACAACATCTATGGATATAATATTACTTGATAACAGTCTGGCAAAAAACAACATGCTAACTGATAATGAGCTAGGGCTTTCAGAGCTCCTGAGTTCCTTCTTTAAAGGCCCCTGAAGGAGACTTTGAGGCCTTTTAGTTGCCTAAAAGGGAGAAACATACATGGACTCGCTCCTAGGACTCTTTCGTTGCGCTAACATTGGCCTTTGAGCTTTCGAGGGACATGAACTAGGACTATTCTTGGGAACAAGCCCGAGCCATGGAAACATAGTGCCCTTAGCACACACAAAGAAAGCGAGGGCTGCCCATCACTCCACTTCACCTCCCGTGAAGGATATGGAGTCTCTCAAAAAATCTTAAAAGTGTCAATACTTCATAGATAAATTTGAAAATTCAACATTAGAATATTTACTTGTAAACAATTGAATAACATCACTAATGACAAAAAAAATTCACTAAGTTTAGAAACAATCGTATCTCGTCGAAATTTAACCAATAACATAATGGATTTTTCCATTGAAAATGGAAGTGAATAGGAATAGGAAAGAAACGACGATTTACAGAAGAGATAATAAAATGCTTTAAGTGATAAATAAGGTTTTGAACCGCGGTATATAAAACTATGCACTGTGATTCAACCAACTAGTCATCCCTTAAGCGTAATTAAGAGTAACGTATTCATTTCGATCACAAAAGTGACTTTTGAACCGCGGTTCACGCGAATACTCATCTCTTAAGCGTTCATTAAAGGTAACGTAATCAATTAGATCCCAAATATCACTTTTGAGCCGCGGTTCACGCGGCTAGTCATGCCTTAAGCGTTCATTAAGGGGACCGACCCACAATTTTTTCAAATTTTAATTCTTCCTCCTTTTATAATAATGGGCCCTCTCTTGGGCCTACATATATGGTTGGGCTTGGCCTTTCTTTTAGGTGAGAGTCTGACCCAATCTTTCCAAGTATAAAAGAATAATTGTGGGTCGGTCCCCTTTTCTTAAATTATAACCGTTCAGTGCCCTCTTTTTTTTTTAATCGTATAAGTCAATTTTCGATTATTTCTTCCTAAAATGCCCATTGTCGTTTTTTCCGCGTTTTCTCACCCTCTTTTTTGTCTTCTTCCACGTTCTCTAATTCTTCTTTTCTTTTTGCAATCACTTTCTTCTTCCCTTTCCAGATCTTTGTAATAAAAAATTGTGGGGATCCACAAGGTTCTAGCGTTAGGTAGGGTGAGCTCGGTCCACTTTTTATTGACCCAATAGTCCGGTTCTTAAAAATATGACCAACCCAATATATCTGAGAACCAATACATTGATCCGGTCCAGAACCAATTGAAGACGTACGAGAACCAGGACCGGACTAATACGATGCGTATATTTGATCAAGAGGATAACTAGATTTTCTAAAAAACAATTATCAATAATCAAATCATGTTCTTCCTTCATACAACATTTTGTTGGGTTTCGTTGTTTTTGTGAAAATAAACTAAAGGTAAAAATCATTACTTCCAAATTAATACAGAAATGAAAAAGAAAGTTGTAAGGAAATTTATTGCAAGTCATCTTCCTCTCTGATCCCCTTATGGTTAATTTAATTAATTTACAGGTAACAATCCTTCAAACTAATAATATTTGGAATCACAAATAGAGGCATGAAATTAATTAATAGGGAAAAACAATGTTTTCCCTCCTATTTTCTCTTTAATCAAATAAGGAAACTTGGTTGAATATTGAATCAAATTATTATATATTTTCTTTAGGTTGTAAGTTGTATCCCTTTTATTATTTTCTTATCAATTATATATATATATATTAATTATAATATATTAGTATATTATATATAATAAAATAATAATAAATACATTGATCCTCTTTTGGTTTCCCAATTGTCCTCAAGGATCGGGACCAATCCAAAGTATTGGTCCGGTCCATTTTAAGATTAGGGGTCTAGAAATGTTTGAATGCTTAATTATACTCTTTCTAAATGAGTCACATAATTTCTTTAATTTTTGAGATATTATCCTTTATTTGTGTAGTGTACATTGATCCGACCCCTATAAAATCTAAAGCATGTATTAATTTCTTCGCATCATGCTTGCTTCATACATTGATCACGTCCACACCACATTGGAGATGCTCTTATAGATTAAAAGTGCTATGGATCCCAAGATTTCATCCGTACTTTTTGATGAGACTATAGAATCTCTTCGAAGTCTTTTCAAATGCTATGAATCCCTAGATTACCAACTCTCAACTGTCTCAACACAACGGGACACATAATGACCAACCCAAATCCTATGTTTAACCAACTGCCAACACCTTAATTTTAGTTGTATCAATTTTTTGTTTAATTTCATATTCGGGGTGTAAAGTTAGAACTTCATGCATAATGCAAGTTTAATTTAAGAAAACAAAACAAGAAGGAAAAGTGATTGATTTATAGTCACAAATGCAAAACCGGCGGGGTGAGATTAATATAATACTTTTAATACTAAAAAATCACGTTTTTAATATTAAAAAGTGACATTCTTAATTTATAAACGTGAGAAGTAATGGTACAATTTTCAAAAGTCGTGGGGGTTGCACTCAGATTTCTAAACTTTGACACATTTAATATAAATAGGTTCGTCTTACGATTTAAAATCCGTAAAATCATCTTACAGAAACTTACTCTAAAAAAATAGATAGGACGAAACTAAAAAAAGTGACAAATTGAGAAATCAAAATATTATTTAAATGCATGCGAAAATCCTACCGAATTCAATTTAAATATACAAACAAGTAGGATGTGATTTGAATTATGTGAGTCGAGTGACGAAAAATTCAACTCAGACACCATCGTCTCAACTATTAGTTAGGGTTCAAGGTGGGAGTTATTAAATCTTTGGCGAAGCACGTGCTTTGCGATGATCACGTGAGCATCTGACTCGAATAGATCAGTCACATGCACTTGCATAAAACCACCAAACGCATCAATGCCCATCAACTATTAGCACTACATTGTAGGCTTTAGATTCAAAGGTGGGTCTTCTATGATAACTTTTAAATTTATTTAATTATAGATCTTTGATCAAATCCTATATATTTAATTTATATTATACTATTACTATATTTATATATTATAAGTTATAAATTATAATCTATAAATATAGTAATAGTATAATGCACTTCAACTAATAAAGATATTGCTAAAAATAAAAACCTAAAAGTCAAACCCTATTATTTTAATAATTAATTACTCAATCATCTATACATCTATTGATATTCTATTCTCAATCTCATCACATACAAGATTAAAATTTGACATCGGTAATGCGAATGATACCGAATTTATATTTTAACTTAGTTGTGTTTTATTTCAAATTTGCAAGTATAATAAAAAAAGTTTATGACAATGAATTAACTCGAATAGAAAATTATTTAAAACATAAACAAATCTAAGTCACAGGCACTTGCATAAAACCACCAAACGCAGTATCAAGTGGCGGGAAACTGAGACTAATTCAGGAGGGAAACTGTGTTTGCGTCATACCCTCCCCTTCGTAAGTGGTTTGATAGATCCGACCCACCGGTGCCGAGCCCAACGGACATGGCCGACATCGAAACCTTAGGTATACTTGACGAGATTCTAGCCCTCGTCTCCGATAAGCTCCAAGTGGTACCTCCTCTTTCGCTCTCTCTCTCTCTCACACACACACACACTCACTCAAGTCTCGAATTCATAGTAATCTGGTATTAATTTAACAATTTCTTGGAATTTAATTGGGGTTTTCCGTTTCTCTCTCCAATTGGTTCTCTAACTAATTGACTTTGAACTTCCTTTTTTCATGGTGCCAGATATTGGAATAGTTGCTGATTGATTTATAAATTGAACCTAAATTCGTTGCGTATTAGTCTCTAATTAGAAACTTGGAGTAACATCAATCTCTTTATGCCTTTTAGAATTGTCCAAGGTATCAATTGTTTTATCAATCATACCACATACTCCAAGTTACCACAATCGAAGTGATGAAAAAATGGAGAACATAATTTTTTGAATGGCATTAAATTTTTCTGGTGTCCTTGAAAAGATTGCTATACTAGGTGATGTGGCCAGAAATCCCCAAGCTGCTGGGCTTTGAATGTAAGTAGGATATCTGGGCTTTAGGAACTAAACAAGCTTGTAATCTATCAACAAAGAAAGAACGTCTCTTGGGTGAAGGTGAAGGCAGGGGCTTTCCCTGCAAATGCCTTCTGGCATGAGAATTAGAACAACTTACTATTGGGTAAACAATTTGACTGAGTTTAAACTTGGTATAACTGTGTGTGTACCTTGTCTCCCAAAGAAATGAGGCTTTTATAGCTGAGGAATGTACCTGCCCGGTAAGGAGTCTTAACTGCTGAGTAAATGGCCTTAACTACAGAGCACGTTGAGCCATTCACGAGGCGACATCTGGTCCACGTTTGGGATGTGGAGGCAGTTTCCACGCTATTGGTTCCCCACATTCCCGAACAGTTACACTTTTCGCCAAGCAGGAGCTTAGTGTGCTTACTGGATAATTGTCTACTCGGGTTGACAACCTTTGGTCGCCGCACACCTGTCCCATGTAGACAGGGTGGTGCTCGCTGAGTAATCGGCATGCTCACTATGAACAGTTATCTTCCTGAGTTGGAACTCTATGGTCGCTGCATACTTGGACCTTGTAGGCGGGGATGATGCTCGCTATGAGCAATCCTCATCCCGGGGTGCAACCCTTTGGTCTCCACACGTGCCCTGCTTGCATTCCCGGCACGTGGCAATGAATTTGGGCCTGGCAGCTCACTAGGGTCTCGTTTGTTATTTGCTTGGACTTTGCGCTTGAAGATGTTGGACGAGCCCACTTCCGGTAGATTAGAACATTCTGTTGAACAATAATTAGGGTGTTCTTAGCTGTCTTGATTTTTCTGGGAGTTGATTAAACCTATCAATTACAAAGAATATTCCTTTTGATGGAAGTGTTTTCTCAGTTTTTCCATTTAGGACAGTGTAGCAATATAGAGGTTCTGTGAGTCGAGTTATATATATATTTTCCGCAAACTCCTTGCTTGCTTAGGCTCACTTGCAGCCTAAGTTTTGCTACATGCTAACTGAGTTTTGGTAGTTATTACTCTTAGGTGCTCGAGGTGATGGTTATTGTCAAGCTTAGAATGTTCTGGAACTTACATTTCTAATGGAGTCTAGAGGTAGACATTAATGTTGTATCATCATATCTTCTGTTTTTCTCATAAGTACAATGTATGCAAGAAAGTTTCCAAAGGGGAACCTATCTCAACTCGTGATGTAAAAACGTAAAAGCTCTTTTAATAGTACCCTACATCAGAACCACAGTGAATGAAAGAGTCCTTGGAAAACAATACCATTGGAACCAGCATGTAAGGAGCTTCGAAAGGGTGGATGCTCTATTATCTCTAATATGTAATTCATTCCACTAAAAAAAGTTCTGCCTTGCCATGTAGAATTTTCACTAAGAGAGTAAGTGAGAAGCTAATGAGTCCCATGATGTTCTAACTTGACTCCTATGTGTAACATAAGCATGTTGGATGTATCAAAAATGTTTAGTATAGTGGTTACTGCCAAGGGTTGTTATATATCTCTTAAATGCTTGATTTCACAACTGACGACTCTTTGCATTGGAAGGTCATCAACTAGATTACTGAATCTACATGTTCATAGTAGTATTAGTATATACTTTTTAGGTTTTTGTTTTCGCATATTCAGTTAAGGACCTTAAGGTTTTCGCTTAGACACTTACATTTTCCTGGCCATTTGAGAACGTCGTTGCTTATCCAATTTTGTGGTCGGAGATAACTATCATCTATGATGTTTAGATATACTCGAGGCCAGTCACTTATTTGATCAGAGCGTTTTAGCAATTTCTAAAATTTATGGTTACGTGCATTAGGTTTCTTACAAGTGGCTGAGTCGTAACTTCTTGGTGTCATCAAATGCTGCAAAGAGGTAAGATTATGTGTTGAAGACGAGTCTTGTAGGTTTTTTCTTGTACAATTCTGTTTCTAAAATGAGGTATTCATTGTTGAGGACAGGTTGCTTGAAGAGTTTGTTGAAAAGAATGGGAATGGATTGGAAGTGGTTTACTCTTTGTCTGGCTGGTTGAAGAATAATCCTTCAGTTTACCATATTAAACTTGTTTCAAGACCTAAACTTGCAGGTTAGATTATCTTATAGAACTTCATTTAGTTCACAGCAAATTCTCAATGTATTAGTTTCTGCTTGATAATTGCCTTATATAATGTGCGTTTGTGTTATTTTCTGCCACATGTTCTCTTTATATACTAGTCATCCTTTTGCTCTTAAGTCATTGCAAGGGTTCCTTTTCTTTATTAGAATGCCCTTCTCACGTAAAACTTCAGGATCTGAGGCCGTCATTATAATCATATAAGATGACCTATCCAAACAAGTGGAAGCTTAACAGTCTGCATCTCTTTCATTATACAAAACTGCTTAGTTGGATATATTATTGAGGGAACATACGTTCACGTTTTCAACGTCAATGTTTGGGAGGCAGCTCCTTTGGGTATATGATGGACACTATGGAGGGAGAGAAATAGAAGGGCTTTTGATAATGGAGAGAGGAATAGGACTCAGTTGAAAGATCATCATGCTTAGAGATGAAGGAAAACTGCCAGATTTCTAGAAATTCTTTGTAGACTTTGTAAATAGATTCAAAGATTGTCTTGCTACTTCTCTTGATGTATACCCCTAGTGTACAAAGGATGCGTCACCTGTTTTGACGCTTTTTGGTATATAATATCTTACTTAAGAAAAAAATCAAAAAATTCATACGCAACACACAGCCAAATTCAACTTGACGAAACAGTTTATGACAAGTAACAAGTTGACAACAACCACTTTCCGAAGTTAACATTACTTGATAAAAGGATAAGACAAAAGACCTCATTTCATTTGAAGAACCTCTAATGGCCCTTCTTTTTCCGCTGAGACATTTTCATGATATAATCATCCGTAATTTGGTTGAATTTCATGGGGTTTAAATAGCAATTTGATCACTGTACTTTGAGCTTTTTCATTAAGGCCACCCTACTAGTTTCATTAATTTAAACAGACGATAACACCCTCAAAACTCTCGCTAGTTACTAAAGTACCCTTCTTGTAGTATATAAAGTTGTATAGTTATATCTTTACATGGATTTTAAATTAATAGACTAATACTCTCATTTCTAAAGATGAGTCCATCTTTCTTATTTAGGCTTTCACGTTCTAATCTTTTCCTTTTGGAAAATACAAACCATCCTAATATTTGTAATAGTCAATTATCTTTTCTTAATTTGTGTGTTGGGTCAAATAGAACACTCTTTTACGAAGTAAAAGAGTAATAAATAAATAATTAGAAGAAATCAATAATTTTTTTTTGATAAATCAAGTATATTATAGACTAGCGCCAAATGAGGTGGCGCACCTTTGTACATTAGGAGTATACTCACCAATTAAGACAAAGAAAATCTATACAAGATTCTAAAAAAGAAGTGGAAGAGCTCGTGTTGCCCTCCACCTGGGCAACTCTAAGGAGCACCAAAAAATAGAGTGCGAAGCAAAGTCTCCTTCAAAACGAGCATGGACATGTCATAATAATTAAGACATGCAATTAGAAAAACATAGGAATAAAAGAGAAACCAATACTCCTTATTATCATTAAAAGTTCACATGGAACAGAGATAGTAAAGGTGTTAGTTATATGTTGACACATTCTTCTCTTTTTTTTACTCCAAAAAGAACTTCTCCTTCCTGCTCCCCGTGCTATCTCTTCTTCCCTCCTCCCCAATTAGATCTAAGCCATCTCTCCTCTTCGCAAGAAATTGAGCAACTTTTTTCTTGATTCAGTAGAAAATGATGGTGGCTATTCCCAAGAATCTAACACGTTTACCACCAAAAAAACCTGAAAATGGGGAAAAAGGCGAGGAGGTGCTCTTGAATGCTAACCTTGTTGATGAAGAGACTCCTGAGCACGATGTGAGACAAAAGAGAAATTTTTAGATTAGTTGCAAATTTTCTCCATCGCCCCCCCCCCCTCTACTCACTTTCTCTCTCTTCATTTTGATTTCACAAAATTAAAATTTAAAATAGATTTTCCGAGATATTAGGAAATGGTTGCTTGTGGTCTTGTTGGTCGGTTGAACAAATTTGTATGTTGTGAAGTAGGATTGAAAAAGGCTGCAATGGTGGTTCTACGTTGGTAGAGTTTGACAGCCAAGACGTCAAAACAAGTTTTGTACTGTATGATATATTTTTCTATTATTACATTGTCATGCCAAGTTTTCATGTGATCTGGAATAGCAATCATGGCCATGGTGATGACATGCTTAATTTCTATATGATTTGGAACAGCAATCATGGTTGTGCTTATGACAGTCTATACTAATTTACATGCTGGAGTCTCATGGGGGGTCAGTGAAATACAGTGGTGATGCCATTATTAAGAGGCTGTGAGAGGGGGAGAAGAGAGAAGTTCGTCGGCTGGGTTGCTCTTAGGAAAGACAAAGAAAAGGAAAAAGGAAAAAAACTTTTAGAGATGCACATGATTACTGGAGTATCTGGAAAGAGAGGAAAAGGATGAGGACTATTGTATGGGACACAGCTCCCTTGCTGTTTGGTGGAGTATCTAGAAAGAGAGGAATTGTAGGGCTTTTGAGAACGTAGAATCAGACATAGATAGATTGAAGGAGGGGATCCTCGAGTCTTACGATTTTGGTGCACAAAGAGATTTCGGAGTAGGGAGGATTCTTTTACTGAGTTCTTAGATAGCTTTTCTATTGTATAGATCTTTTGGTAGTTATATATTCCCTGTGTACAAAGTATGTGTCACCTGATTTGACGCGTGTTCATAATATTATTAGTATTTATATAAAAAAAAAGATACACATGAGCAACACATGCCATATGAGGGACACTTTTGGGGGTTCAAGTGCTTCAAAAAATTTCCGTTCAAAGTTTTTTGACGGAAGTAGATAAAGTGACCAATGTGACTGCAATAGTGACGTATAGTGATGAGCTTGACAAAATAATAGTAGCGTGATCTTAATAAATAAAATTTCAAAGTACAATGACCAATTTCCTATTTGAGGTTCCGAGGTGTTGGATGTGGGTTTGTGAAATCTGGCAACTTGACTTATTGTGCTGCTGGGATTGTGAAATCTGGTAAGTCATGCGTTGTAGTTGGCTTATATGTTAAGCTGCTCCATGTCAAGTTACCCCAGCTTAAGCTTATTGTTAGTGCCCATGTCGCCACCTTGTTTTGTTTGTGATGGCCCTAGTGGGGCAGCTTTGTTTATCTCTCCGGGTGTGAGTGAGTCAAATGGGAAGGGTAGTGTTAAGCTTGATATAAGTTGGGGCCTTGAGCTTTTAGGTTAGTTGGTAACTTAACATAAAATGCATAGTGATTCTACGGTTTACCTAATTTAAAACTTGTCATTTGATTGATACTGGCTTATTAGTAAATCTTACTCACATTTGTGAATGTAGTTCTAAGATGACTCATTTACACTTTATGAATGATACTAAAAAGTGACCCCAAGGGGTGGGAGAGATGCTAAGGGCACTCAAGGCAAAAACCTTGGTTCCTATCACCATACCAAGAGACCAAACTTACATATCAAAAATAAAAATGAATGATACTACAAAGTATCTTACTAACTTGTTTAATCATGTCTCTTTTTGTTTTATCTATGAACCTTTAATCAATGAGAGCTTCTTTGCCAATATTAGGAGTGGAAAGGTAGGCTGTAATTCTCTTTTCTTTTGTGCAGAAGCCAAAACAGAATTTGATGGCAGTTGCTCAGTTCAGGTGTACAGTGTCCAAGCTTGCATCCCCAAGGATCCAGCAGTCCTTTGGAATACTGAATTTGTACAAACAGAAGAGCTCTTTAAGCAGCCCCCTGCAGTTGTTAATTGTTTGAGAGATAATAGGTAAAAGTGCTCCTCTCCTTAAGTCACTGAATGTTTATTCAGCCATTCAATGGTTCTTGTTGTTTATCAAATACACAACATTGTTGCCTCTGGGTCCTAGTTGAAGACTGGTTTTTTTTTTTTTTTTTTTTTTTTTGAGGGGGGAAGACCTTGCACATTTTGAATTGTTTACACTATAAATATTGACATACATAATTAGTAGACAGGCATACATGTAAAGCCTCCATTAATGGGTTTGTAATCAGGTCTTTATGAATACAAGAAGTTGTATTCTACAAATTGGTTCGTGATTCTTGATGCTGATGTCTTTATCATTTCAGGTTTTGTGGGGTTTCAAATTCCTTTGTGAAGCGCAATGCAGAGGGAGCACCTGTAGACACCAGTGCTCAACAGGCCAAAAATGTTGGAGCCTGTGGGCTATCCAGAACTAATTTTACAAATCAAGCCACGAATATTCCACAGCATCAAGAGAGTAAAATTCAGCAATCAAGTACTAAGACCAGTTTGAAATCTTCTGAGCAGATGAAAGATGTAAATGGAACTAATGATTCAGAAGCTCATGAACAGGGTAGCAAACATACTGCAGAGAATGAAAAAGTTCCTCAAGGGCCTACTAATAAAAAGAAAGGCCGGAATGATAAAAGCAGCTCCTCTGGAACTGGAGGTTCATTAGCTAGTATGTGGGGTCGTGCATCGGCAAAACCGAATCCCAGTTCTATCCCCGCTGAAACCAATACCACAATTCCAATTTCTAGTGGTTGGTTTTCTTATTTCCTACCATTTGTTAATATAAAAAAATGTTTTCTTCTAAATCTTGCTCTTAACTCGAATTATGACTTTGCTTCACCTTTTTAACTGAAATTTTCCAATACTACCATTCCTGTTTCTAGTGGTTGGTTTTCTTATTTCCTACTATTTGTTAATATAAAAAATGTTTTCTTCTAAATCTTTCTCTTAACTCGAATTATGACTTTGCTTCACCTTTTTAACTGAAATTTTCCTTTCAGAAGCTCAAGTATGTGCTAATGAAGCAGTTGAGGCTGGGAGCAGTGACGATGAAGCACATGAAGTGAACTTCAAAAGAGCATCCAACGGAGAAGGGAGTAGGAAAAGGAGGGTTATCTTTGATTTCTCAGATGAAGAAGAGGAGTACAAAGATGCAGTTAGTCTTGCTTCACCAGATCCTCCTAAGAAGCAACCTTCTCTGGAATTGAAACAAAGGTCTAAATCTTCAGTACTAGAGAAGAAAAACTTGGATTTTGATGTGCAAATGTCAAAGGTCAAGAAAGAGAAAGAATCTATTGTTGGTCCTTGCCAACTTGTGAAAGAAGCATTGACCGCAGTCAGCAAAGAAAAGAAAAATGGGAATTCTCCTTTAGACAAAAGCCAATGCCCTGAAAAAGATGCAAGTAATAAGGGTAAGGTGAGTGATACTGCTCCAAATTCGCCTAAAAGGAGAAAAGTATTAAAGACATGTATGGATGAGCGTGGAAGGGAAGGTATGAATATGAAAGAGACCTACTTCAATTTTTTTACTTTTATTTACTTGTAATTTATCTTCTTGAAATGTATGGACAGTTGTGGAAGCTCTAAGAAACGTATTATGTTTGTCTCATAAGAGCCAAAGTTCACAATGAAAATCATATTGGTGTTTATGTATATTTTTTTATTTTTAAGAATATATGGTTTTTAGATGCATTGAAATACCGTAGAACAATGTGTTCACTAATAAAACTATAGCTTCCAAGCAAGCAGTTACTCCCTTCGTCCCAAAATGAGTGCCCTTTTTTTGGATTTCCGCAGAGATAAGGATGTTGACTTCTAAGTCATTTTAGTTGCATAGATACATAATAACCCTTGGTATCCAAATTGCAAAACTGCAACGGCTTATTGGAACATATGGTTAGCGAAATGCAAATTTAGAACCTTCGTAATAAAATTGACACTCATTTGGAACAACCTTTTTTTTACTTTTTTTGAATAGATATTCATTTTGGGAGCAAGAAAGTTCTATGTTTACAAATCTGTGATCGTTAACTTCAGTATTAAGAATGCGAGTTTTAAAGTTCTCATGAATTTACAGAAAAGTTGTCTGTTTAAAAATTGCACAAAACAGACCTGGGATGCTTGACTTATTTTTAGCTAATGTGGATACAGTAATGTTGCCATCTTTATCTGACATCTGTACATATCTTTTGTTTAGTCTGTACATATCTTTTGTTTATACTTTCTCCATTCTTGTAGCATGCTGCATGCTTTCCCAAAAATAATAGAGTGGTAGAGCATTGTGATGTACATGATCAAGTAATCAGAAGAAAATTATGTAAAGTTTTGAGTTAGTAGTTACTGAATCCTTTTTCGCCATTCAAGTCTTTGGACCGAACTGAATGGCGAAAAAGTTTTTATGTACCCGACCTCAAGTAATTGGGATGAGTTGAGTTCAATTGTATGTTGTGATAAACTTAAACTATGGTGCTTCCTTAAGATTGTAGTGATTTCTGTAATGAATTCTTCATCTCATTTTTTATGTTTTGTGCTTCAGTAACTGAGGTTGTTTGGGAGGGTAAGGAGGTAGAGACAAAACCTGATATTAGTACAACGAAGAAAGTTGACAATACGGTGAATATTACTGTTAACAGGTAATCATCGTTATTGCTTCTCCTTTTTTACTTTAATCTTGATTTAGTCACATTTCCATTTGAAAGTATCTTTGACACCGTAATAGTAGCTATTGTGTTGTGATGGATGATTTCATATGTTGCTGACCACCTTTTCCAACTTAGTGCTTGTTTGGTGGAGCGTTTTGACCAAAACGCCGGCTAAAAACGCAACGTTTTCTCTTTTAAAGTGTTTAAATGTAGCGTTTTAAAAAGCAACGTTTTAAAAATGTGCAGCGTTTTAAAAATATGTTGCGTTTACAATTACTTTGTTTATGAAAATAGCATTTTAAAATAGTTTCCCAAACGTGCTTGCAAGAAAAAAACTGTGTTTTGAAAATGTTGCATTTTCAAAAAACTGCTTTTTCAAAACGTTGCACCAAACGAGACCTTAATTTTCCTATGGTTGTCCGGCTCTCTGTGGTACCACCTCCTTTCCACTTAAATGCTTTACTAGTCATGAGGCTGATCATCCTTATATAACCCCCAACAATTTGTTTATTTATCCCAGGGTAGAATTCTGAAGGGGGTTGCTTCTTCTCTTATACAATTTTATCCCATCTATGTTCTAAAACCCTACACTTTTTCTAATGTAATCATATATTTTACCCACACACACAGTGGCTCCGCTCCTGATGATGGGTTCAAAGACATTAGGACGTGGATTTTTCAATTTAAAATAAACTGTATGACTCGAAGTTTGGATAATGAAAGAGAAACCCTTCTAAAATGGAGAGAGTATTATGGTAAACCCTTCATATGTTGCTGACCAGTGACCACCTTTTCTAACTTGGTGCTTGTTTGGTGGAGCGTTTTGACCAAAACACCGGCTAAAAACGCAACGTTTTCTCTTTTAAAGTATTTCAATGCAGCGTTTTAAAATGCAACATTTTAAAAATGTGTAGCGTTTTAAAAATATGTTGCGTTTACAATTACTTTGTTTATGAAAATAGCGTTTTAAAATAGTTTCCCAAACATGCTTACAAGAAAAAAATTGTGTTTTGAAAATGCTGTGTTTTCAAAAAACTGCTTTTTCAAAATGCTGCACCAAACGAGGCCTTAATTTTCCTATGAGATTGTTGCTGCTCCTTGAATTCGAAAGTGGTTGTGCGTTTGGGAAGATTTTCATCGCCTGTGATGTACAGTGGAAGATCTTTGCGAGAAGAAATGGCGGGATGTCATAGTGGCTAAGGAATGGAACTCGAGGTAGCTTTATTAAGGTTATAGTAAGAGGTTTGGGAAGTCGGGCATGATCTGCATCGGGAGTATGATCCCAACTTCGGGATGGGATTGGGTGGTTGACAAGCTTCGTAGGTTCGCGGGAGTTCGTGCGAGGCGGGAGAGGCATACCCCATTTTCTTTGAGGGAAGGCCGAAGATAGCATGGGTATTAGGAAGTTTTACGGTCCATCGCATAGAGAAGATGGAAAGCAAAGGACACTTCAAATCTTCTGAGGATCTTTGCGATGATTCTTCCTTGGCCGACCAAGTCACTTGTTTTAGCAAGGATCGGGAGAAGAAGGGCGTGGACTTTCGGTGAATCGCGGACTCTTGCGGTGGAGCTTTGGAGTTTTAGAAAGATGTTTGGTGGGGAGAGTCGATTGGAAGATAACTCCTAATTTGGATAGGTCGAATCTGAGTTGGGTGGATCGCAAATGGAAGATAGCGAGGGGAGCTCGGGTGGTAAAGGGGGGAGTCTTTCTTCTTCATCTTTCAGTCTAAAATGGAAGGCGGCGTATTTTAATGGAGAAAATTGGAGGATAAATCGGACGATTTTTTTGGAGCGATGGCATCCGAGCAAGCGTTTCGAGGAAGAAAGGAGACTGAAAGTACGTGTTAGAGGCGTTGGGCCTTCTGCATCTATGGGAAATCAAGTTTTTCAAGCCATTGGGGATTCTGTGGAGGTTCGTGCGAATTGATGAAGATCTGAGCGGCGTTCGAATTTCTTGTTGGGCCCGTATTCTTGTCCGTTTCAATGAATCAATTCCATGCGTTCGTATAGGGGTAGGAGGAAGTGTGTTCGCAATTCCTATTTGAAATTTGAATCTGCTGCCTTTTCTATCCTTCGCTCTCGGGGTGGCGGTGGAGGTGGAATCCACAGCAAGCATTCGTGGTGGGCGAATGTGAGGGAAGGCAGTAGATTACAGCGTCGGTTTCGGTGTTAAGGCTTGATTGGACGAAACCACTCGACTCTTTATGCGGGTTCGAGAAAATTTGGGTAGGCACGTGGGGTGCGGTATTTCAAATTTTAATCGGGATGGTCAAAGCGATGGCGTTCGGAGGGGGACTTTTTCAAGGCGCTTGATTCCGGCCGTTTTATTGGGCTGGTCAAAAGCAGATTGAAACATGGACGCATTAGTGGATCTTCTAAATTCTCTAAGGCGACAAGGGCAAATGGGTGGTTCGTGATACCCATTGGGTGAAGGGTTTTAATGGGCTGGACCTTCTAGTTGTAATTTTTAGGGGAAATTTTTCTAAGGGACCGATGGGCTGGGGGAAGTCTAGTGAGAAGGTTGGTGAGCCCGATTACGGGCCGGCTTCGCTAGCGCCAACGGAGATGAGGCAGCAACGAAGATCAGTTCGGAGTCCCATCTACGGATGAGAGGGTAGAAGTTCGGTGGTTAGATCCGATCTCAAGCTTGATGAAGAAGGCGGGCGACTCGCATGCTCAATCTCTCAATAAAGATGATGTTTTAGGGCGAATTTGTCAAGGAAGGAGGGACTGGAAGGGGCCTTCGTCGATATGGTCGGAGGTAGAAAGGTCTTTATCATCGATGTAGAGGCGGTGCGAGAGGTTACAAAACAAGGAGAGACTTGGAGGCGCGTCTTGGAGGATGGTGTTACGTCCCAGAATGAAAGGATTCTGTGGGAGAAAGCCACCATTCGAAATCTTTGGAAGAATTGGTTATTTCGGAGTTGCTGAATTTGGAGAGGCTGCTGCAGTGCTTCCTCGGTTCTTTGGAAGGACACGTGACTTGAGGAAGCTATTGAGACGAGCTTTGTTATGGGCGTTGGCTTTTCGGATCCTAATCAAGGAAAGGGTTACTACTCTCAGTGGTGCCATTAGTGAGTGTTCGAGGTGATGAATTGGAAGAGCCTTTGGTTTGCACCCACTTGCGGAGATCCACCCTCCTGTGTCGGGTCTTTGCCGCAATCTCTTAAGGATCTTTGCGGGTAGGATTTATCGGTTTGGGTTAAATCGAATTGAAGATTTTCGAGATTTTTAGGAGTGTCTTATGGGGGTTCGAAGACAAAATTTTGGATACGGATATGGATCGGCATCGTAAGTTCCCCAAGGATAACAAGTATCAAAAAGCCAGCAGAGGCAAGGGGTTAAGGGAATTGAAGCAAGCTAGCTTGTAGTCTAAATTTTGAACAGATTGATAACGATGGGGCTGCTTGGATAGGGTGGAAAATAGGCGTAATTATGAATACTCGAATTATTGCTTGGAAGCGTGTGGGGACTTAATGACAGAGAGAAGAGACTTCTCATTAGGCTTTTCGAAGATGGAAGCCGCATGTAGTGTGTCTTATCGAAACAAAAATTGAGGCTATGGATTGGGAATTGGTTAATAGTGTGCGGGATAATAGATGGGTCGTGGGTTTGTTTAAAGGCCTCTGCAGCGGGTGGCATTCTTGTTATGTGGGATCGGAGTTTTGTCTCGAAGGTAGAAGCGACTATCGGTGTTCACTCTGTTTCTTGTGTTCGAAGTTTGAGGAAACCAACAAAAATTGGTGTTTTAGGAGTTTACGGTCCCTCTTGAGTAGTGGAGAGAAGGAACTTATGGGAGGAGTTAGAAGTAGCTAGGAGGAGGTGGAATATTCGTGGTGCATAGGGGGTGATTTTAATGTTGTCAGCTTTCCTCATGAGCGGTCGGGAGCAGCGCTTTCACGTCTGCGATGGCCGAGTTTAATGATTTTCTCAATACGGGATTAGTAGACCTGCCTGCGGAGGAGAATTCACATGGTTCGAAATGGAGGTAGACATCGGTTCTCTAGGATCGACAGGGTTCCTCGTATCCGCAGATTGGGGAGATAGTTTTTGCGTATCTAGACAATCACGCCTTCCCGAAATAGTATCGAGACCATGTTCCATTACTTTTTGAAAGTGGTGAAGTGATTAGCGAGGAAAAGTCCGTTCGGGTTTGAGAATATGTGGCTTAAAGAGCGGGGTTTTATGGAGTGGGTTAAAGCGAGATGGAAGTCGTATATTGTCGAGGGGATCCGGGTTTCATAGTGGCCAAGAAGCAAGCGCTGAAGCGGGACTTAAAAACATGGAGCAGAGAAGTTTTCGGAAGGGTAGACCTTAAAATCAAAGAGCTGGAAGAGAAGATAAGGAGTATAGATGAAAGTTACGGGAGAGAAGAGGGTTATGAGGTCGAGGTAAGTCGTAGAGAGGAAATTATTGTAGAGCTGGAGCAGCCTTCTTAAAAGTGAGGAGATTAGTTGGAGGCAAAAATCCCGTGATTCGGTGGCTAAGGGAGGGAGATAGAAATACTAAATTTTTTCAATGTATGGCGAGTGTTCATAATGCAAACCAAATCCATAAGGTCACCATAGATGGTATAACTTTGCAAGATCTGTAGAGGTAAAGAAAGGCATTGTGGAGTTCTATCGAATGCATGCAGGGACGTAAGTGAATGGAGAGCTGATTTGGGCGGTGTCGGCTTCAAATCTCTAAGCTCGGCGATGCGGATGGTGCGGAGCAGGCTTTTCGGAGGAGGAAGTAGTGGCGGCTTTGCGTAGCTTGAGTGGAGATAAAGCTCCAGGGCGGATGGTTTCTCCTTGGCCTTTTTTGGCATTCTTTGGGAAGTAGTGAAAGACGACATTCGAAGGTTTTTAATCATTTCCACGATAACTTTCGGTTTGAGAAGAGTCGAACTCTACCTTTATTGTGTTGATTCCTAAGAAAAAGGAGCGGTGGCGTCAAGGACTTGAGCCTATCGGTCTAGTTGGCGGGGTGTACAAGCTCATCTCAAGGTGATGTCTCGGAGGTTGAGGAAGGTGTTGGGCAAGATCATCTCCGATTCCCGGCATGCTTTTGTCATGGAAAGGACAAATTCTTGATGCATCTTTGATTGCAATGAAATTGTGGATGCTAGATTAAAAAGTGGCGTTCGGGGATTCTTTGCAAAATTTGGATATAGAAAAGGCATATGATCATGTAAATTGGGATTTTTGTTACACCTTATGGAAATGATGGGTTTCGGTTTCAAGTGGAGAAGATGGATCTAGTTTTGCATATCTTCTGCTAGGTTCTCAATGTTGGTCAATGGAGATTCCGAGGTTTTTCCCGAGCTCGAGGGGTTTGAGACAAGGAGATCCTCTCTCCCCTTTTTGTTCATCATAGTCATGGAGGCCCTTAGCAAACTTCGGAGAAAGCTACTTTGGGTGGCTACATCGGTGGGTTCAAAGTGGGTGGGGAACACTCTAGGGGGACTTTGGTGTCTCATCTCCTCTTTGCGCGGGCGACACTCTAGTTTTTGCGGTGCGGAGCGCGATCTCAAGGATATCTTAGGATGGTGCTACTTTTCTTTCGGCGGCCGGGTTGCGCATCAATATTTCCAAAAGTGATATCATTCCGGGGCGATGTTCGAGGATGTTAACGCTTTGGCTTCTTTTTCGGATGCAAGGTTGCCTATCTTCCGTCCGTGTACCTTGGTTTGCCTATCGGAGCCACATATAAGAACAAGAATGTATGGAACTCAGTGGTTGCTAGATTCGAACGTCGTTTGGCGGGCTGGAAGAAGCAGTATTTGTCGAAAGGAGGGAGATTGGTGTTGGTGAAAAATACTCTCTCGAATTTGCCTACGCACTTTTGTCACTCTTCGTAATCCCAGCTTCGGTTCGTAATAGATTAGAGAAAGCCGGAAAGGGATTTTTGGGATGGTTGGTCTTCGGTCATGCGGAAACTTCATCTTGTTAATTGGGACATAGTTTGCTCGATTTGGGGAAAGGGGGCTTAGGAGTGAAAAATCTCAAATTGTTTAATGAAGCCACAGCAGGAAGTGGTTGTGGAGGTACTTGGTAGATAAGGGGGCCTTATGGAGGAAAGTGGTGGAGAGTAAATATGGCTTAGGGAATCATTTGTGGTTTCCAGCAGAGGTCTATGAAGCTTTTGGGGCAGGAGTATGGAAAGGTATTAGTAAAGGCTGGAATGCTTTTGGTAGGAATATTTCATTTCGAGATTGGGTCGAGGCGAAGGTGGAATTTTGGAATGACTTATGGTGTGGAGATGAGGTGTTATCGGATCATTTCGAGCTCTTCTCCTTGTCTAGGGAAAGGAATAGTTTGATCAGCTCAATGCTCTCTTTAGAGGGAGGTCGAGTATCCTGGAACCCGACGTTTAGAAGAAATTTTCAGGATTGGGAGATGGATTCGGTGACTAGATTCTTTGAGCTCCTTTACGCTCAAAAGTTGGTGGCGAGTCTGATAGGGTGGTTTGGAGAGGGTCGAAGGATAGCAAATTCTCAGTGAAAGGTTATTATGCCAAGCTGTCAAATAGAGATCGATCATCTTTTCCATGGAAGTCGGTGTGGAAGACGGTAGCTCCAAGTCGCGTAGCCTTTTTTGCATGGGAAGTGGCGAACGAGGCTATTCTTACCGGGGATAACCTGAGGAAAAGAGGGATCATATATGTTAACAGATGCTTCTTATGCAAGGAGAGTGAGGAGAGTGTAAATCACTTGGTTTTGCACCTTTGCCGGTGGTTGGGGATTTGTGGAACCTTTTGTTCCGCTTGTTCAAAGTGGAGTGGGTACTCAGGAGACCTCCAAAGATTTCTTTGTGGAGCTGGAGGTATTTTCGGCGCGTAGGAAGGAAAGAAATCTTTTGTGGGAAGTCGCCCGTTGGGGGTGTGGTGGACAATATGGAAGGAAAGAAATCGGAGAGCTTTTGATAATGAGGAAGGACCTATTTCAAATTTGAAGAGTGCTCTGCTTCATCTCTTGTTTGTGTGGTGTACAGGGGCTGGGCACTTACATTCTCCCTCGTCTTCCTCTTTTGTAGATTTTGTGCAGAACTTTCCTTTACGATAGTTATCTTTTGTCTTTTTTCTTCTTTGTGTATAGGACGCGTCACCTGTTTTGACGCTCTGATATTTATACACATTTACCATTATCAAAAAAATAATTTTCCTATGGTTGTCTGGCTCTCTGTGGTACCACCTCCTTTCCACTTAAATGCTTTACTAGTCATGACGCTGATCATCATTATATAACCCCCAACAATTTGTTTATTTATCCCAGGGTAGAATTCTGAAGGGGGTTGCTTCTTCTCTTATGCAATTTTATCCCATCTATGTCCTAAAACCCTACACTTTTTCTAATGTAATCATATATTTTACCCACACACAGAGTGGCTCCGCTCCTGATGATGGGTTCAAAGACATTAGGACGTGGATTTTTCAATTTAAAATAAACTGTATGACTCGAAGTTTGGATAATGAAAGAGAAACCCTTCTAAAATGGTGAGAGTATCATGGTAAAAAAGATCCGGAATTTATTATATATATATATATATATATATATATATATATATATATATATATATACATATATATATATATATGTATATATTCAGCCTTGGAAGAAGGGTTTCTTGGATATATATATGTTGTTTCACCTCAATTTTAACCCAGAGCATCAGTAGAAGGGGGACTGACAGTCGATATATCCTTGTAAATTACCCCCAAAGCCAGGGTCATGTTTCTTGGATACCAACCTTTGCAATCACCTATTTTGTGTTTGCCTTTTGTTAGAATGAAGCTATTAGTACATATGATTATTGGAGCCCGATGAAATAAAGATGGTTTTATCTACAAACGGCTGGCTGATTGAGGGGTAGTCCGTAGTCCCGGAAAAGACCTGTGATATACTCCTCCGTTCATGTTAAGAGTTTGGTATTCTATTTTGAGATGTTCCACTTAAAGAGTCCACTTTCAAAAATTATATCTTCAATCATCATCACTTTTCAACTTTACCCTCCATATGTATTATAAGCATCTTGAGTATGCTCGATCATTTTTGTAATCATAACGAACTCCAAGTATACTAACATATCTTCTAATTATTGAACTTTTCAAAGGTGGATTCTTTGACCGGGACAGAGGGAGCATGAGTTAACTAATACAGCTTCTTCAAAAATATTTTGAGACTTAGTTTCTCTGTTTGTTTTGTCTCAGAAGATGAAGCTATATATTTTGATCTATTCACTTGTACCTGAGATTGTTCTGTTTTTCCGAATTCAGGCAACCTGTAGCAGCTAAGAAGTCGCCTGCAGTAACTACTGCTCCATTAAATGCAGCAGGCAAAGCAGGAAACAAGAAAGCAGGAAAACAAGATCCTAAACAAGGAAATATTCTATCATTCTTCAAGAAGAAGGTTTAAAGAGGTGCTCTGGGAATTTTATGGATCTTTCAAACATTGCAAGTGCTTCAGGTCCTTAGTCATTCATGTAACTATAGGTTTAAAACCTTTGTAGTTTTGATTATGTTTTCAGATAGTAGTACACTTCCATTAAGGTCAGTATAGTTTGAACTCAGAGTTGTCCTTCGCCTTTCCAAGAACTTGTTAACAGTTTTTTTTGTTGATTGTACACCGTAAGTTGTGATCAAATAACTTGTCTTAAAAGATACGACTACAAATCTCTGCGTTTGACACCATTTTGTAGAGAAACGTTGGTCATACAAAATACTCCCCTAGATACCAGTTTGGTCTACATGATTCTTTAACAACGTAAACTGTTTCAGAAGAATAACAAGATGTTTTCCTATATGCTCAGTACAAAAGAAGCTTGTAGCAGGCCTGAGAAGTTGCAACTAAAAGTGAACCAGGCTTGATTAACTACCGACGTACAAGATTTACAGCAGATCTGGTGCAGTGCTGATAGCTAACAGTATCCTCTGTATTTAACTTTCCCGTATCAAGTTATATGGCTCGCTCAGGACGTACTTAGGTAATTCATATTTTGAACCTGCAAATGAGTAAAGCAATTTAAATTGAATTAACCCAGAAAACCAGATGAAAGAATTTATCCACTCTAGGTGGAATGTACAAGTACCTCTTTCATCATAGCAAACTGTTAAATCTGGTTTATGAACGATTACCCCAGCACTGTCCACGATGGCCTGAGCAAGGGTAATATCAGCTTCAACTGCAGCATGCAGTGCATCCCAAATTTCTGTCACGAGGAAGATCACGGGATGTTTTAAACATTTGTATACTACATTTCTGTATGAAGATATATGGAACAGTGTGAACATCTGAAATTACAACCTTTCTTGCCACCATAGTGTGGTGCGGTGTCCCAGAACTCATCGCGCATCTGCATTAGCTGACTTATTGTTATTGGCTGCGGAAACTTCCATGGTTTTGGCTTTCGAATAGTTTTCACAGTTTCTGACATAATCAAGAGCTCCAAATTTACATTCACAATAATATAATCAAAAGTCGAATTTTAAATCTGAATTGTCAGGCTGTCAGATAATTGAGCATCCGTTAATTCCTTCAATAAACAAATTCTAAGAAATAGTCAACATAGGTTCACAACACATTTCCTTCAATCCACCTGACAAAGCAGCTATGGTTAGAGCCTTTAAGATTTGATCCTACTCTAAGAAAATTAAACGAATGACTAATGCTGCCATGAATAACAAACATATCTTTGTGTGTGTGCCAGTGTGTGTGCCAGATGGCAAGATAATTCTGTTCTGACCAAAAACATTAACAAATCAAGAATTGGAAAGAATTAAGAAGGGAGTCAAATAAGTAAAACAAAGAGGTGACCTCAACTGAAAACAACATGAAGAAGAAGAAGAAGAAGATGATCAGTTATACACTCACGGTTTCTCTTTGCTGGCAATGATCCACCACAACCCATTTTTTGTTCCGTCTCTCTGTAACACTCGGTTGGCTTGGAGATTCAAACAAACACTTGGCCGAGTGATCTTGATATGTTTGGAACTGGGGATGAAATTATTTGAGGTCAGAGCTTGGGATTTCCGGGGAAATGGATGAAGTTATCTGTACGTTGGCTCGCTTCCAGAAGAGAAGTCATGACGATAAGTATTGACTGCGAAAGAGGCAAGGGGTAGTTTTCAGAGTGGTTGGCTGTTGATGTTTCTTTCTCGTGAGCAGTTGTGAAACTTTGTACTAATATTGCCCAGTATGTATGAACTTCTGTTTTGTGATCAACCAACCAATAAAGCCATGCCCCACTGCCACTGGCTTTTCTTCTTCTTCTTTTTCGTTCTTTTCATTTTATTACCATGAAGCCAACTCCATTTCTCATGTTCTCATGTTTAGTATTATACCTAAGCAAAAACTTAGGAAATACTGTCTTATAAGTATTTTCTGTAATTTAGATATCTTTGACCCGACCTACTTTGTATTGGTGAGCTGGGTTATGAGAGAATAAGGCTCGTATAACAAATTATGATCCGTAAAATGGTATCTCAAGAGATCTACTCTTACTCGGGGTAAGCAAGCGCCAACCTTTTGTCAGGCTCCTCTACAAAGGAGATTTTATCAGCAAACTCAAAATTATTCTTTAACAGCAAGATATTTCTATTTCTTTAGCAGTAATCAATGGGAAAAGGTGAATCAGTTAATAAGATTCACATGATGGACATGATAATGATAAAGAAGAGTAGACAAAACTCGTTGTATCAGTCTTAAGTTCCGTCTAACATTAAACTTGGGGTTGACCTCAGGTACAAGAAATTATCAGAACAAGAAGAACCATAATAGCTAACCAACATGAATTTCGTCATTTGAAAGGCCAATGTGGCGTTTTGCACCACTAGACAAAACACACTATAGCCCAAAAAATCTCGTCGTGTCTGGTTACAATCAAGAACCCAATCAAACATAAATCGAGCCCCAAAATACAGCGTCCCTTTTAAGGGACAGTACATGTGAGATCCAACAATATAGACCTTGTTCAGCTAGGCAGCACAAACAAGTCAGTTGCTTCCTATAGGGGTGCAATTAGACTACAACGCTAACAAAATTTGCATATAAATAAACTCCAATGCCATTCTAATCATAACGATATGAATCCCCATACTTGTTCCTGTAATGGCCATACTTGGGATCTTCATAATTAGCAGCCCTTGTATCAACAGGTTTCTGCTCTTGCCCATGTGCTCCAAGCCCGACCTCCCCACTTTTATCCCGTTGTCGATGCTTCGTTCTGTCTTTCTGGCTCTTAGACCGCACATGAGTTGGAACTTCCCCACTTGCTCCATAGAACTCTGCATACTCTTGTCGTTTTGAAGATCTGTGCTTGCTCGGCAAAGAGGGATCTTTAAAACTGGACGATCTCATCTTAGGTTGCTTCATTTCTGAGCACTTGTCACTGGTATTTGTAGTGTGGGCATGACGGGTTTCAGACATAGGAGCTGGAGTTCTGTGTTTTTGAACCAACGTGGGCCCCGTTTCATCTTCAGGCATTATGAGAGAATCTTTCAATGGAGTGAGGCCTTTGTTCCTAAAACTGAAGGGGTCAAAAAAACGAATGCTCCAGCTAATGCTTCGATAGCAAACTTCGATAGATCCAGGATGAGCTGTCCAAAAGATGGCCATCCTGCTTCTTGTTCCTCTTTAACAGTTTCTACAATGGGAGTGGGTTTCTCCTTGCTTGGTTGCTCTTTACCTATTGATTGCTGCATGCATACATGGACCAGATTCAGTAAGTAATACAGATGGCAAGTTCTTTTGAATCTTTCTAAAACACGATAATTTTGTTATTTCTAATGCCACTTGAAAGTAAGGAACCACAAAATTAGATAACCCACAAAAAGTAGAATAAAATCAGAAGATATAATTCTATTACCATTTTCGAGATATAAGAAGATCCAAATCCCTGCTGAAGCATGCATATAGCATATCCTATCAACACAGCACCGACAACCATAATGAGATCTGCCAAGTTGAGCCAAGGTACTCCAGTTACTCGCAGTCCACATAACAAATTAATGATTTTTTTAAAATTATGCACATGTGATGCAATCTCAAAGAAGAATTTAAGTTTCAAAATAATAACGATGGAGCACCTTCAAACAGCAAGTTCTCATAAAGTTGCAACATAAAATGTATGGAACAGATTGTGCAAGTCCAAACCTGTGGGAGAGACGGAACTGAACTGGTGATCGCAGTCCTCTTGGTTGAGAGAGATTTGTCGAAGAGCAGCATTTCCTCTGTCAATAACTAGCAAGGAACAGGTAGGGCGAACATAAATCACATCAAAGTCGTTTGAGAACTTAGCATCCTCACTTGGCCCATCTGTGTATCCTGCAACATTTGATTTTCCTCCAGCAATTGTCGTCACACCTGCAACCATTTCCAGATTTTTATATCCTATATTATCTGTTTACCAAAGGGTTATACAATGTAGTGAAGATAATTAGCCCTCGTACTTTCAAATTTTTGATATTAAAAGTATTTGCACCAGAAGTTAAAAAACAATTAAACAAAAACTGTCTAATATTCTTGTAAAGGGAACTGAATAAAGCGCACCTGCTTCTCCTATCTTTCTGATGGCAAGGTTAGAGGTATCGGCAACATACACATTTCCTTTATCATCCATTGTCACCCCTTTTGGATGATTAAAACGAGCATCGTTTGATTTTCCATCCACATGCCCAGTATACCCCTGAAATGACCCTGCAACCAATCTTGCCCGACTATCTGCAGCCATAAATTATAGGAACAAGGCAATTAGAATCATAAATCTTAATGACTGATCAGTTGCTCTGAAAAACACTCCGTCTGATCCGCCAAAGAAAAAAAGACAAAGGATGTCACTTAATAAACAGTATAAATCGGAGGCACAGAATCTGTTTGTTGGGGGTTTTCTTGTTGAATTTATCAGCACATGTTCTCCGAAAACCTAGAAGTTTGAGAATGTTGTCGTTTCCAATCACAAACTCGCGAAAATTAACCAATGATTTGCAAAAGTCTTCCTTCCTCTTTATTTTCTTTACTCAATACCATTTTCAGATAACACTACAGTTTTTGAGGATATTGAAATGGTGCTTTCAACCAAACTATTATCCTTGGTTCATGCTTCCCAAGATATGTTTTCAACTCAGTTTTCTTAATAAAAGTTTTGAAGACCAAAACCAAACAGGTTTTCTACAATGTGTTGCTTCCGAATTCTTGAAACTCAGAACATAGAAAGTGATTTCCAGAACTGCACCAATCAAACTCCAAACCTTAACCTGGTTGCTTAGCAAATGCATCTACAAGAACAATGAATTGAGTTGATATCTATTAACATTAAATCCAGTCATTTCCAGTAGGTGATTTGACGAAGGAGACTTCGTTATAATCATTGAAACCAACGCGAAGCGTTTATGAGATCAATACCTAAGTTTCTTCATTCTTTTGCTTGGCTTCTCAATAGCCATTCAGGATTGTAACTTATATTTGTAATAGGCGACAGTAGACTGCCTCAACAATCAAACGTAAAAAAGAAACATAATTAACATCATAAGAAAAACAGAGAAAGCTCACATTGGGACAATGGCGGAGTAACCCGAACAATGTTACTATTAACAGCATCAACAGCAAACAGTTCTCCCTCTTGCGAAACACGAATCGAGTAAGGCACAACCCCGAGCGCATTCCCTTCCACTACCGTTTCAACCAGGTACCCATTCTCAAATTGAACAACATTCCCATCTGTAATAACAACAGATTTTTATTTTTTCAAAGAAATGCATTTATACACAAAAACATAAAGCGCCTTCATGAACCTCAAATTCACAATAGAAAAGAAAGTAAACAATCAATCCGAAGAATAAAGAATGAAATAAAGAAAGGGGGGTATACCTGATTGGGGTGTCTTGGAGGTGGTAGACCTAGTCCATTTGATAATTGAAGACAAGTGCTTAATCACTGGAGCTGAAAAAGAAGCAAAATTAACGCATACAAATGAACAAAGTTAGCAAACCCAGTAAAAAAAAGGAAAACCAAATCCAGTGGAGCTGAAATTAACATATATCAATGATCAGAAATGAACAAATTTAGGAAACCCAGTATGCAGAACCAAACTAAAATCACATCTGTGTGTGGGTGAGAGAGAGAGAGAGAGAGAGAGGAGAACGTACCAGCAGGAGCGGCATCAGCTTGAAATCTAAGCACATAAACAAATGAGAGAGTGAAGAAAGTAAAATAAACAAGAGGAGTCCTCAATCTCATCATGGGTCTGTTTGTCAGTCTCTTACAGAATGATGGGGACAGAGAAGAGAATGATCAAACAAGTACATACACACACAGAGAGATCTTTGTTTCATGGGGTGGAATGGAAACCTGTGTCTGTGGACTGTGATTCCATGAGATGCGTACAAGAAAACAAACACTGTTTTGGTTAAACCCCTCCAAGTCCAAACTGGGTTGTTTTGCTGTGTACTTCCTTCACTGCTTTGGATTAATAATAACCACTTAGTTAGACACGTCACTATTGCACTAGCTCTTTTTGCCCTTTTTCATTTTCTTATATATTATATTATATATTATATGATCCATATCTCGATTTCTGTTCATCTTTCTTACTTTTACTACGGAAAATTGAGTTTTTATGAGGAGGGAAAGAGCAATAAAGACAAGTCAGTGGGCCTAGATGGCTCATGTTTGGGCCCTATCATGAATTGATTTTGGAAAAATTATCATCAGTTACATTTTCAAAGTTTTTGACCTTTGTGTATTTTTTGTGATCGGAAAAGATACTTTATGCATCATAATACATCATTTGTACACTACATGCATGATTTATTGATTTTATACTTAAAAATTATTCAGAAAGGACCGGCTCAAATTTCTCCCATTGTTTTATGATTGCGTTTGATTGGGTTGTTACACTTTCGGTTTGGCAAGTGAGTTTTACTCTTTTCTGGTCCACTACAATCCAACCTCCGTGAAAATTTGTATTTGTAACTTGTAAGAATCTGATCTTTTTTATGGCAATATTTTGCAACCTTATGTTGGTCTTTCCGAATAAATTTTATGAAATTGATTGAACCTCTTAGAGGTTTAGAAGTGAAATTTATTTATGTATGATAATAATGTTGCACCATAAACTTCATAAATGTCCAATTTGTTATTGATTTCGCTCGTGTTGCTTATAAGCTAGGACGACCCACATGTAGTGATTAGTAGTTGTCTCAATACATTGCATGGATTTTATACCAAGCGATCGTTTGGTAGTCGGATGAATAGACGAATAATACTATTTTATATGTATCCAATATTTAATAGATTTTTGTGTGTCGATAAAATTATACATATACTCGGATAACTCGTTTATCCATGATTAAATAATACCACACCACCCCAGTTATTATTTAATCTCGAATTAGAAAAAAAAAAGTTTACTTTTATTGTTCTCATATTGCCCTCCATTTCCATGCCCAAATGCTAAACAAGATCCCAACACACTTTAATTTAATCCCTTATAAAACATTGTTGTATGTGTCATATTCTATCATAATAATAATGCATGACATTGGTGTCACTTGAAGGCTATAATAGTAAGCTAACCATCGATCAAACTATAAAATGCTATAAAAGCATTGGTCTTTTCCTTCAAAAATAAAATTAGTATCATATGAGCCAGTGATTCATAAAACATGTTACAATTGTAAGAAGGGAGCATCATCCTCTCCGCGACGCATTCATTTAAAATACCTTATCAAGTTTTGTGATGCATCAAATTATGCAACGATATGCATAAATTTTATTATGATTTTATATCGCGATGTAAAAATGGATTATATGCGGGTGACCTGTTTCATTAATGATGTTTTCATGTTCGATCCATTTCAGAGGAAAAAAAAAGAATAGGCAAAAATGGATTATATAATTTTTTTTTTTTTAATGATTTTGTATCGTGGTCTGGTTTATTATGATTTTGTATCACGGTGCAAAAAAGAAGTATATAATGTTTTATGTATCGTACTTCAATAATTAATTTATCATGATGTAAATTTGGATTAGGTAATTAAGATTTATATATTGCAGTTCAAAAATTGTTTCATCGCAGTCCAAAAATAATGACCTCCGTAGCACGGTTCAAAAATAATTTCATCGTGGTGCAAAAATAATGACATCGGTAGCATGCCTACGGTTCATTAAGGGTATCGTAGTCAATTTACCACCAAAAGTGAATTTTTCGTTTTAAAAAAAAGATGGTCCTTTAGCGATTAAAAACTTTAAAAAGTGACTAGTCTGCAATTTCCCAAACTTTTTTTTCTCTCTCTCTCCACCCCCTTGTGATATTGCATGGCATTGGTGAGTGGTGAGTGGTGACGCTCAAAGGCCCTAATAGTTAGAGCTGTCAAATAGGGCAAAAGCCCGTAGGCATGCCCGTCCCGCCACCTATTAAGGACGTGGTGGGCTGGTGTATTCAATACCATAGATGGCGACTTTTTCGGCTTGGGGCGCCAAGCCAGTAAGGCTTACTTCGAGCGACCAGCATATTCTGGACTTATAAGTTATATCACTTATTACTTAATCACTTTTGCATGTTCACCATCGCTCACTTCAGCCTGCACCCATTTCATCTGTTGAGGCACTAAGGCCGTAAGGGACCTAAGGTTTAGGGTTAGGTGATTAGGTCTTCTTCAGTGAAGACTCTTCAGTTCACGGCATTAAGTCATTCACGCTTCTCCACTGTGATCCAGACCACCCCTCCACTTTCCAATGAGGCCAAATGTTTCGCTGCCTATGTTAAGCGTCGCTCTTCACGCAATCGTCGCCTTCATCTTCGCCAATTGTCGCCCTTTTCTTCCGATCTCGCCTGCTGTCCTTAGCCCGGGGCCGCTCGCTTTATCCCACCTGCTTTTAGTTACCACCATCGCCACGCCTCGGACCTCGTTGCCCTCACATAGTCACATACTCACTTCTATGTAGAACTTTGAAAATTCATTTTAATATTTGAGCTTAACTGCTCAAGCTCCAGCCTCCATGCCTCAATTTATGTTTTGTTTGAGCTCTGCTATGGACTGTGCTTACTATGGTATATTTAATATTGGTGTATATTGGTAGTATGTGTATATTGGTATAATATTATTGGTATATTGATAGTATATATAAATTCAAATAATTGATAATAAATAAAAAATAATTAAAAAACTCATTTTTTTGCGGGCTTTGCCCGTGGCCCTATGCGAGACGGGTTGGGCTGGGGATTCTAAGAACGTCATGTTCACATACTTTCCCCAAACCCATTTCGAACGCGAAGTGCTTTTCAGGCTTGTGGACAAACCCACCCCGCAAGCCCATTTTTAGCTCTCCTAATCAGAAGCTAACCATCAGGTCTTCTTCCTTGAAAAAGTAATATCATATGAGCCAGTGATTCTGATTCATAAAACATTTTAAAATTGTAAGAAGAGAGCTTTTATTCTCTCCGCTTCAAACAAATAAAAAGCATTACACCTTTTTGAACAAGTTAAAAGCATTCCTTAAAATCTATATTACAATGCAGCTCATTCTCACATATGTGATTAAATTATCTTTAAAAATTTAATGGTTGAGATTCACTCTCATATTCACATGTGTGAGAGTAGTTATCCGCTTTTAACTCTCTATTTTCTCTCACCATGTTACAAAGTCACCCCCTACAATTAATATTATGAGCAGTCACACCTTGAGATTTATTTTTTAAACCATTACCCCTTAGAAAACATCAATCTTACATTAATATAATCTCACAATAAAGCCCAATTGATTGACTGAGACTATTTGGCCATGGAGGTTGATTCCGCCGTAAAATCAAACGTTCATAGGTCAGTTACATATAACTCCTTACAAATAACCCCCCTCAACTATGTCGAATCGAATAATGCCTCCGCAACTACCACTTCAAGTAATATACCCTCAACCTGTAACATTTTTAAAAAATCACACCTTCTATTTAGATATTAAGCTTTCAATCGATTTAAATCGATATATAACATTAGCACATGGTAATCTAACAAAAATGTATAAATGTATTTAAGTTAAAAAATAGCTCAAAAACAATATATAGATGATTGGCTTATGCGGTGTTCTCAATTCACGTTTCAACCTAAATGCATTACGTATAAGTAATTTAACACGTTTTATAAAATACATTGTATTTGTTAAAGTAATATCCACATTTTAAAGTCGAGTAGTATTTTAATTTAATTTTAACTTAGATCTCCTATTTTCATATCAAAAAATATTTCAAATTAATGTACAATCATTGGTTACTAACTAGTTTGAAAATTTCTATCTAAAATCTATACATTTGCAATTATCATAATTCCTACACTCTACATACCCTTTAAATGCTTTTTTATTAATTCTTAAAAATCGAAATTTCACAAAATGCAGGTGGCGCTCAATGATTGGTATTAATCTCGTGGCCACGTTTGGGCCTACTTCATAACGCCAGGTCATAACAAGTCTTCGTCGGGAAAAAACTTCTGTTAAATACACAACTCCGAACATTCAATCGGAGTCCAAAGTGTGTTTCCGCTTCTCAGATCGTCAAATTCAAAGGTTAGCTATCGGAACAGATTGTTTATTTTCAATTGATTTCAAGTTTTATAGGATCAACATTTGATCTATAATTGATTATTGAAATGTTTCTTCAATGGTACTCTGTTCGGTGGCCGTTCCATCAATAGATTGATCCGTACCTTGCTTTTTCATCGATGGGAATATGAGCCAAAAATGCATAATTTACAGTCTTGATCTTGAAAATGTATGCACATTTATCAGCTTTTGTTTAATCGTAAATCTTATAATGTATCTCCCTCTCTAATAATCCATATATGGATCTCGAATTGATTGTTTAGATAGTGACATTGCTTGTGATTTTCTTCTATGCATGCATTTGGAATTCCGATTATATCTCTGTACCGAAATCAGAAATTCCACCTTATAATGTATTAAGGTAGTGTCTGGGAGCTGAGAGTTCAAGCTATCGAATTGGAATCAGATTATGGAACTGGAACGCATTTAATTCAATTCTTAGTTAACTTTGCTCGAATTCCAATTAGATAGTATGGACTCCGTATTGCCAAACATAGTCCAATGCATTTTAATTTGCACGCATTATGGATTCATTTTAAGCATATAATTTTTCCTGATTGTATTGAGTTCTGCACATTTCAGCACATGTCTGCTTCTTTGGATAAGGATATTATTTTTAGAATAGTAGCATTATGCTTTAATCCATCCTGCAACTTGTTTCATTGTAGATATGTAGGGTAATGATTCTTATTGAGCTGCATACACTAATTTTTTACCTTAGAGGGCTCCAGTATCTAATCCTTTGTTTTTTTTAATATATTTGATCATGGAATTGAGTTGGAAACCTCCAAAGCTGCATATGGTATTTAGAAGTTTCTTGTCCACATGTTTTATATGCTGGCTCATTGCATCATATTGCACGAAGAATTGCTCACACTTCTCCGTGCAATATGATGCAATGTGTTTGTGTAAAGCCTAGCTATGTGTGAGAAGATAAATACCGAATTTAGGGTGCTAGGCTAAGCCCACTCGTGTATATTTTGCCTGGCTCCATCTGTTAGGCCTATATGTTTGTCTCTAGTTGGTCAACATTTAAGGTGGTTTGTGGAGAATATTCCGTATAATAGGGGTGTAAATTGGAACCACCGAACCACGGAACCAAACCAAACCAAACCAGTCGGTTTGGTTCGGTTTTGGTCGAAGAAGGTTCGGTTTCGGTTTCAAAAATTGGAAAACCACACGGTTCGGTTCGGTTTCACGGTTTTTGGTATTATATTACATTTATTAACTACTTTGAACCTTTGATTTATTCATAATATATGTATATATTTATATATATACGCATACTAAACCAAACAAAATATTGATTGTTGGAGAACTATTATCTCTTGCATTGTTTGTGTTTATTTTAGAATTAGTATTGTTTTATTTATAATAATTTGTTGTTAGTAGGTTATTTCATAATTTTGATGTTAATTCCAAATTAAAATCTTATTTTTATTGTTATTTTTAATGTTGGTTAATTTCATTAAAAATAATTTATATAAACCACTAAACCGAACCAAACCAAACCAAACCGAGTGGTTCGGTTCGGTTTCAAATCTTACCCGGTTCGGTTCGGTTTATGGTTTTGGCATAAACCAAACAAAGCAAACCACTTACAGCCCTACCGTATAATGAGTGAACCGTAGCTTCTCATGTATATGATTATGATTCTAAGGCCACTACACTTCAAAACCAATGGCTTTAGGTTGGCATCCCCAACTTAAATTCTGTTTTTTACCAAGTAATGTCATTTCCAAGTGACGCCAGCTCATAATCCTGTGGAAGACCTAATTGGGTGTTTGATGGTTGAAATTATCAGCATTTTCTGGATATTCTGGTTTAACTCAGTTTCTTTGCAGAAAATGGATTTATGTGTAGATGGCAATAAAGTGTTTGTAAAAGCTTGTGATGGGGGTGGGTTTTTGTTTATCCCATCACAGTTGTCTTAAGATAGCTTTCATTCCACCAACTAGAGAGTCAAAATCATGCAGATAGTTGGCTTGAGTCTATCTCTCTTCACTTCAATATAATTGATTCAGCAGCGTCTCTTCAAATGGTTGTGCTTAAGGTTCCTGCCTTCTAATTACTTGTTCTTAAAGAATTACTTCATTCATTTTCCCTTCTCTTCTATCTACAAGCTGTCACTAAGTCACTTTCATCGTGGTGCTATTTTGGCATCTTTCTAGTAATACGTTTTATGATCGCCCTTAACAATAACATTATTCTTTCAAGCTGTTACCAAACATAATGTTATCCTTACCTTTGAATTTTTGATGATGGCAATTGGCAAGCTTTGGGCTAGCAGTAGTTTTTGTGTTTACTTGAGACTTTTCTACATTTCTTTAAGAACCCACTCAATAATTTCCTCTATAGGCTGGATTTCCAGCCTAATATAAAGCATGGGTCTTCTTAAACATTGAGTTTCCTTGAATTTCATTTTACCTAGTTGATTTCTTGGCACTGTCTTATTTTTTCCATTTCTACTTTCAATTTTCTGATAAGATAGGTGTTGGCCTGATGTCGCAGGTGTGCAGACTAGTTTGGTTAAAATAAGATGGGAGGTGGATTTAGAGTGCTTCATCTAGTTCGGCCATTTCTGTCATTTTTGCCCGAAGTTCAGAGTGCTGACAGGAAAGTCCCATTCAGAGAGAAGGTTATCTACACAGTGATTTCTCTTTTTATCTTCCTAGTATGCAGCCAGCTTCCTTTGTATGGCATACACTCTACAACAGGTGCAGATCCATTCTACTGGATGCGTGTCATTCTTGCCTCAAATCGTGGAACTGTTATGGAGCTTGGGATCACTCCTATTGTGACATCTGGACTTGTGATGCAACTCCTAGCTGGGTCAAAGATAATTGAAGTGGATAATAACGTTCGCGAGGATCGTGCTCTATTGTAAGCACCTTATGAGCTAATTCATGTTTATTTTGATGTTTCTGATGGGGATTATCATAGTCTCTGCTTCTTTAAGTTCATGCTACTAAGTTTTTGGATTTCATGTACTTGGTTGTAATAGTTCTGCTCTCTTTTGCTCTCAATTGTTCACTGAAATTTTTGGGAGGGATTTACATTTCTAAACTACCGAAACCCAATATAAGTCCTGTTGTTGATGATACCTTATTTATTTTACTCTGAGCCCTCAGTGACTAACCACCTCTTGTGTTTCTTGCTTATATTGATATCTAAAGCACCATGTCGTGAGAATGGTTGTACTGTATACTGTGTTGTGCGTGCATCCAACTTGCTCCATGTTCTACCAGCTTCTGGAGTAGCTGCATGTTTTTATGTGTTGCATCCTTTTGTTGGTGTTATTTTTATTTATTTATAATGTCAATATATTTCTGCAATTCTTAACTTGTGTTGCGAGAGGGATTCAGGTTTTCAGGACTTGTGATGTTTTTTTTTTATGTTTTATTTGACTGTAGATGATCTTCATTCTTTTTGCTGTATCAGTTCCTTACTGCGTGCCTTTTGTCTCTTAGGAATGGTGCACAGAAGTTACTGGGTATCCTGATAGCTGTTGGTGAGGCAGTTGCATATGTTCTCTCGGGAATGTATGGTAGTGTTGGCCAGCTTGGGGTTGGAAATGCAATTCTTATTATCATTCAACTCTGCTTTGCTGGTATCATAGTAATATGCTTGGATGAACTTCTACAAAAAGGTTATGGTCTAGGATCTGGAATTTCCCTCTTCATAGCAACCAACATCTGGTAGGCTGAATCATTTTTTGGATTACCATCAATTTATATTATACTAGTATACTAATACTTAAAAAATATTGTGATTGTGTTGTAGCGAAAACATCATTTGGAAAGCATTCAGCCCCACCACAATCAACAGTGGCCGTGGAGCTGAATTCGAGGGAGCTGTTATTGCTTTGTTTCATCTTCTTATAACTCGAACGGACAAGGTTCGAGCACTTCGTGAAGCATTCTACCGGCAGAACCTTCCAAATGTGACAAACTTGCTTGCTACAGTCTTGGTGTTCCTTATTGTTATCTACTTTCAAGGGTTCCGTGTGGTTTTGCCTGTGAGATCAAAGAATGCTCGGGGTCAACAGGGTGCATATCCAATTAAGCTGTTCTACACCTCCAACATGCCTATCATTCTTCAGTCAGCACTTGTATCCAACTTGTACTTTATTTCACAGGTATTGTATCTAAATGCTAGTCATGTTAATCTCTTTGTTTGACTTAATATTAAGACAATCTAGTGGTATTTGTTTGAATACAGTTGCTGCACAGGAAATACAGTACAAATTTCCTTGTGAACCTCTTGGGAAAGTGGAGAGAATCTGAATATTCTGGTCAATCCATCCCTGTTGGTGGTCTAGTATATTACATTACAGCACCATCAAGGTAACATTCTTTCTGGTTGTTTAAATACATGCTCTTGTACATTTGTGAATACTGGTTTAGTTTTCGTAGACCTGTCATTCTGTTGTTGGGAATTGATCTATTACAACTTACAACTTCTGTTACTTTAATTACTGTTTACGCAGCTTGGCAGATATGGCAGCCAACCCATTCCATGCACTATTCTATATTGTGTTTATGTTGTCAGCATGTGCTTTGTTCTCAAAAACTTGGATTGAGGTATCTGGTTCCTCTGCTAAAGACGTGGCTAAGCAGCTCAAGGTATGATCTCTCTCTCTCTCAAGACTCAGTAACCGTTGTTCAAAATACATGAATATCTGTCTACTTTATTTTACCAATTCAGTCATTGGTGCTCCTGTTAGTTCATAGGTTGTGACATACTTCCAATTTTAGTATTAATCAACAGCACCGATTTTTCTTTTGATATGTTGCAAGTATATGCATGTATTAAGGTTGCACTGTAGAACATATAATGCCTTAGGATCCGCAGAAGATAGCTTGGCTAACTGAAAATTCCATGTTGTTAAATTGTCTTTGCCATTAAATTGACCTCCTTAAACTATGTGTTTAAGCCAAAAATGATATTCATTGAGTGGAGGTAATGTTGCTTTATTTTTCTGTAAAGCAGAAGTGGTTTGTGTGATTCAAGTAATACACTCATTTTCTCACTTTCCTTGGTCTTGATTTGTCGGCATATTTTTGTTTTTTTCTAGGAAGCTTCACACGTATCTTATAATTTTGAGAAACTGCCTTAAAATACTGTTTGACTGCGGAGGAGGGGAAGTAGGAGCAGCGAGGTGAGGATTATTACATTTATCTTTGGTTGTTAGTGGGGAAGGTGAAGGGAAGCACGAGTGGAGGGATCAGCTTCCTCATACAGTCATACCATAGTTTGCTTTATTCACAAAAGTGATAATGAAGGTTGGAAAAGTTGGGCATTTTTTTCTCTGACTTTCTTTTGAAATCTGGAAGGCTAGGGGTGTTGACTGCCTGCTTACTTCCACCCCTTTGTTATGTGTTACTTGAAAGTCGAAAACAGGTTATTTGAATTATTAAATATCTAGTCTTTAACATACAGAAAATCAAGATTGCCCAACGCTTTCTGAACATGCAAATTGATGACCCTAATATGCACAAACAGAGAACCTCTAGGAGTCTGTCTACATATTCTTTGACCCTGTAAGTTAGTATCAAGAAGGTGTATGACCTTGTTGACGTTGGAAGGCATTCGAGAAACGCATAACCAAGTTTAAATATTAACTGAGCAATGAGTAAATTTTATTGTTATCTTCTCTTACATGTGTTTATGCTGATGATTTTCAGGAACAACAAATGGTGATGCCAGGACATCGGGAATCAAATTTGCAGAAGGAGCTGAACCGCTACATACCCACTGCAGCAGCCTTCGGGGGAGTGTGTATTGGGGCACTGACGGTGTTGGCTGATTTCATGGGGGCAATCGGTTCTGGGACTGGGATCCTGCTAGCAGTCACTATCATATATCAATACTTTGAGACCTTTGAGAAGGAGAAAGCCAGTGAGCTAGGGTTCTTTGGTTTCTAGCCTATTCTTACTTGTTGGCAGTTTGGTTGGTGGCGCGTTGGAGCTCCCCTGCAATTTTGGTGAGCTGAGATGTAAAGTGTATCTCCTCCTTAACAACACAGGTTTCAAGACTTGAGAACATAGTGTAGCTATTTTAGTCTTCAGTTCCGCCAGGTTTGATGTGATCGAGGGATTGTGGAGGAAATATACTTCACATTAGAAACTCGATGATGTAAACGATCCCCCTCCCTTTCCCGATTCGATGAATTGGATCTTTTCGACAGTTGATCAAGAGAAACTAACCGATTCTTTTTTTCTTTTTTTGTGTGTGTGGCTTTGACTGTGATTTGGGTAGCATTGTTAATTTTGGCATCATCTGTTTCCTCTCCGCACATATCTTATTATGCTTCAAATCAAGTGTTTCTAGTTGTGGAATCAACTTCAAGTCCTATGTATTGATAAGTTATTGTTACGTATCAACTTAAAGAATTCTCGTGGACGAACTTGTATACAATCTACTTTCGGTATCTAGAAGAATAAAAACAAAAATACAGTGTTGTGTGCGTGACGACTGACGAAATGATATAAATATTCCCTCAATTGCCTAGTAATTCACTCAATTCGCTGAGACTGAGGGGACACCACCTTATCATTGATATGCAAACTGGGACTACCCTCAAGAGTCAGAGAGAATGTTTGTACCTTGTAGGGTTTTCGAAGTGTTTTGGAGATTCCCTTTTTAAGGTTATCCTCTTACGTTTACATGCACAGTTGTTGATTTTGATTATTCTAGTATATGATTCCTCGATTAGCTCAAGAATTAGGTCGAGTCACATACGACTGGATTGGAGTTTGCATTTTAAAATGACTAGGTTTTCAAGTCAATGTTTAATTATTTGGTCAATGTAAAATTGTACTCCCTCTCCCTCTCCCTTTCTAAGTAATCGTCCTCTTTAACTTAATTAACTGTATTATATTCCATATTAGTGTAACGTTTCGCTTCTGTTAATACACTTATGCAAGTGGTCGCAATTAAAGCAAATAAAAAAAAGTAAGGTACACTGGTAAAAAGTATTTTCTAAAAAAATGAAAATTTTAAAAGATATAATTATTTTGGAACAGTCAAAAAATAAAACAAGAACAATAATTTAAGAATGGAGGGAGTATTAATTATAACACAATTTTTTTTTGTGACTGGTTTTCCGCTTTGAAAGAAAAAGGCACTAGTTGGTCTCCGTGCAAATTGTGGGGATATTATATTGGCACCGTATGTCTTTGATAAATGCATGAGAGAAACATTGTTAATTACACTGCTATTTCTAAGAGCCCACACAATGCACCTTATGATACAAAGGATGCATAAATTTTTAATATGAAACCGAAAAATGTGTAGGTCATTTAACGCAATGCACATGTCATTCAACGTGATGCATAAATCCTACAATTGCGATGCATAGGTTATTCAACTTGATACTGGAAATGCGATGTATCGATTTGAAGTTGTGCATCGTCGTGTACTGGAAATGACAATTATATTTTAATGGCTCAAAATTTTAATCACAATGTATCAATTTAAAATCGCGATGCATTGATTTTGGAATTGTGCATCGCTTATGAATTACAATGCATCGACTTTGGAATCACGATGCACACTTATACAAATTAGGTGCATAGACGACGTTAACACACAAAATTATCTTTTATCTGTTTAAAAAAAAGTATAATAGCCTAAAGCGATTGAAAATTGTCTAGAGGGGACCGTCCCAAAGTTTACCCAAAATTTTAAGGGTGATAACCGGGTCGGTCTCATGAGATGAAATTATAACAAAAAAAGTCTCTTATATTTGTTTTAAATCGTTAAAAGTGCAATTTTTGAGAAAAAATGATGAAGATACCGTTAATGAAGGAAAGGCGCGCAGACAAAGTCACAGCCCAAATTTGGGCGTCGCTCAAAATTTTGAGCATTGCTTAAATTTTTGGGTGTCGCAATGCAAAAGCTAATGCCCAAAATTTGGGCAGCACAAGGAAAAAAATTGGTTTATCCCATTTTCATCTCCTCGGTTTCTTCTTCCCACCACCAACCCAACAAACAAAATTCAAATCAAAACACCTACCAAATCAAAATCAGCATCCGGCATGATAGATTTCCGTCACGCAAAATCTTTTATTCAACAATATTCTCAACACTTACAGGTTAATTCTCTTATTCAACAATATTCTAAACACTTACAGGTTGCATTGTTGACATCGATTGTTGCGTCGTTGGGAATTGAAGGATTGAAATTGAAAAATAAGAAAATACCAGAGATTTGTTCAGGGCCAGCCCTGTGAAATCGGGGGTCTAAGGCTGATCATCTCCAACGGGGCCCTTTCTTTGGAACAATTTTTTTTTTATAGTTTTTGAATAACTAAAGAAACAATCAAACAAATATAAAAGATAATAAAAAAAACACTTCATTTCACTTTAAAAACAAACAAACAAATTTTCATGTATAATTTCTCTTTTTTAGTATATAATTATAGTAGATGTACAATTTTCTATTAACATAAATTAATGATTAATCTCAATTTCTCTATTTTAGAATTATAATATATGTTCAAATAATCAAATTTCAATTAGAATACCACCAATTCCAACAAGTCACTCATTGACATATTTAAATGTCGAAAAATTTCAATTAGATTATCAAATTACCAACAAGTCAAAAACGGAAAAACCATAATAATTGGGGCAGCAAATGATTCACTGATAACTGAATACTATAATCTGATTAAAAGTTAATAATTAATTAATAAGCTATAAGCTATAAATATTAACTACTCCCTCCGTCCCTAAATTATCGTCATCCTTTCTTTTTTTGTCCGTCCCAAAATAATTGTATAGTTTGAAACTTACCTTTTTAGAACATCACTTTTACCACCTTACCCTTACTTTTCACCCTACTTTAATTATGAGTCATATACATATGGGCTTTAAAGGAAAATACACATTAAACAAATATAAATAATCAAGTCAATTGTTTTTTCTTAATCCGTGTGCCGGGTCAACTAGGACGATAATTTAGGGACGGAGGGAGTATAAGCTAGGGCAAATGGAAGAAATAAAGAAAAAAAAAAGTGAAATTGTTAAATAAAATAATAATAATTTAATCATAGGTAGAGTTTTTTTTTTTTTTTTTGAAATTTTGGGGCCCAAAAAATTGGGTTTTTTTGGGAGGCCTAAGGCCATGGCCTCATTGGGCTTATGGCAGAGGCCGACCTTGGATCTGACTTCCTCACACACAAACAACAACAATTATTGTTTGATTCCATATTTGTTTCCTTTGATTTTCTCGTCAAACAACGTGCCACACATTCACTTGAGTTAGTTTAGAATTTATTTCTCATTGTTTACTTACTACTCCAAATGCAGATCATGGAGTAAGGGACAAGAGCAAATGGTGGAGGAGGGTTGTGTGTGTAAGAGAGAGAGAGAAAGAGGGAGATAGATAGAGAAGTGTTTGTGTGTTGAGTTTTGAGGACCAAATTCAAGGCAGTAGAAAAATTAGGAGATGGACCAAATTAAAGGCAGCATAAAAGTTAAGAATATGGTCCAAATTTGTTTGTCTTCGGAAATAAAGAGAGACGAAAAAAGGAAGGAGATTTATGAATAAAGAAATGAAGGAAGAAAGACAAAAGGTTGTTTTAGGAAAATAAAAATAAACGTAGACTTATGCAATTTAAAACAACAAAAAAAAAGCACTTTAGCGGTTATAATTTCTAAAAAGATGACTAGCCTGCAATTACTCTAAATTTTAACATGGAATCGGAGCAACATGTTTATAAGTTTAGGCCCAACGTCTCCCAAATTTGATTCGCGGACCATGCCCACCCAAACTAATGAATTGATAGTGTAAGTTTCAAACATTACTAAATGTGAAGGCACACGTTGTGACTTAAAACCCACGTCATGAACAATTAAGATTTACAAAAAAGAAAAAAAAAAAAGAAGAAGGTAAAATCCCGCTTTGCGCCACCAAACTTTTCAAAATCGTGCAATGCAGTCATCAAAAGTTTAAAATTTTTATTTTTGCCACTGTACAAATGTTATGATGTAAGCGAGCCCTTTTTTTTACGACGTTAGCCGAAGACGTTAAATTTGAGTAAAATTCCTATCTCGGCCCTTTAAAACTTTGTGTGATTTAGAAAACCAAGTGGTCTAATAGAAAATAAAATTACCCATGTTATTTTTATAAATAGTAGGGGTCAAAATATTTATTATTACTTCATCTTCAACCTTACATCATTTTCTGACTGATGTCAGGTCAAAGACAATTCTAACTAAGATAAAAAAAAAAAAATTAAGTTCTTACATTATTAAAAATTTGTCTTCTTTGGGATCTTTAATATGATTAAACCCAAAATAAAAAGGTAAGTTCATACTCTTAAAGAATGGCAAAATGCCCATGGGGAAACTCAAGTTGAGGGTAAAACATCTCGCATCAGTAGACTATGATAGTCTCATTCATCAAAAAGCATCCCATTTTGACATCAAGTTGCATTATCTCATCTCTGCATCCAAGAATTGAACCAATGCTAAGATGTGTACACCTAAGATCCCCATGAACATACTCCTTGATATACGTCCCAGCGTGGGTACAAAGGTGAAGAAGAAAATATTGAGGTCGCCGAACTAGCTTCTTCCCCACGGACGCTGAAAAACACCCAAAAACTGTTACCACTGCGGTTTTGATTTCGATTTCATGTTGCCTTCGATTTTGATTTCTTTATTTCACTATTTTACCAGCAAAACAAAAATAGATATGGGGTTTGATTGTGAGTTTCACTATTTCGATTCCTCTGTTTGTAAGTACACCGACATTTTGTTTACCATGGAAGCTTATTCTTGATTGGTTGTTTAGACCCCATTTGAGTAGTGACGCCACAACATGCGTTAATGGCAGTATGTGTGTCGGTATGGGCAACTAAAAAGGTCGCTTAAGCGACGTTACCGGTGGACGCTCTGTCATCGACGGCTCTTCCTCGAGTGGCAATCCAACTTGCTAATTTGTGTTTTCGTTTTCCCTACTTTACTTTTAGATAGATAAACAATTCGACAAGGTTGCTGAGTATATGCTGTTTGGGAACGAGAAAAAGATTATAGATGAAAAAAAAAGGTAAGAGGGAGAAAAAGCTTACGTTGCATATGGTTAATGGTGGCCTAGTGGGTATGAATCATCTGCTCTCATACTAGTCAGTTAAACTTGGGTGGGTGGTGGTAAACAGTGGTTCTATCGTTTGCAGTTGGGTCTCGTCGGCGTTGAACTTTGCCCCTGAAGTTGGATGGGAGACAAGAAGAATGTAAATGAATGTTTTAAATGGAAAATTAGGGGTAGTTTAGTCAATTCAATACATGATATCAAGGTTAATATTATCTGAAAATAATAGAGTAAAAAGATTCCCATGATCTTTTTATTCATGTTATTTTTTTAGGCCTTAAATGGGGAATTAAGAGTTGTTTATGAATTGGAGTATTATCGATTGGACCCCTTGAATTCCTAATTTTGATTGGACTCTGTGTTCGACTAACGTCCGTTAGAAAAATGACTCGCTTACATCATAACATTTGCACATTGGCAAGAATAAAAAATTAGGCAAATTTCAAGTGGGTATAATTTTAGAAACATGTTTTCATCTAGGTTCATCAATTTTTTGGACATTTCATATAACTACAAATTGGTTGTCAAATGACAAAAATGTCATTAATGAAGACAAATCTCATCCGGACTAAAAAGAAAATCAAAAAATGCTGATGTCAATGCTAGGTATCATGGCTGTTTTCACAGTTTATTCAAGCAAAAAAATTCAAAAATGTTGATGCCAAGGCTTGGCATCAAGACTGTTTTCATAGCTTATTCAAGCCCAAAAAAACCAAAAAATGATGATGTCAATGCTTGGCATCAGCACTGTTTTCACAGTTTATTCAAACCCTAAAAAAATAAAAATTTTTGATGCCAAGGCTTGGCATTATGACCATTTTCACAATTTATTCAAGCCTAAAAAAACCAAAAAATGATGATGTCAAGGCTTGGTATCAGGACTATTTTCACAGTTTATTCAAGCTAAAAAAATTCAAAAATGTTGAATCCAGACATCAGGTTGACAAATCCAGATATCAGGTTGATAAATCCAGGCATCAAGTTGACAAATCCAGGCATCATGTTGACAAACTCAGGCATCAGGTTGTGCAACGTGAATTTTCACGGCATTAAGATCGTTCCTCCATTCTCCATCCATAATAAACTTGATAATAAGAAAGATATGAATCCCTAAAAGCAAATAAATTAAAGTGATGCGAGTATTTTCTCTAGCTTTTCCTTCTCTCAGTGTCATCATAATATTTTTATTAGTTTTTGGTTGCTTTGCTTTTATGTCTGACCTCTGTTCATCATGGATGAGTTTGACCACCTCCTATTCCTCCATTACGAAAGTAGACAGATGTGTACCATGCCGTTCAGTACTTGGGGAAAAAAAGGCTCAACAGCAACTCCATCACCAAAAACCAAATTCATATGTGTTGCTTTGTGATCACAATTGTAGACTCCGACCTGAATATTTTTCTCACTTGACATCAAACTGTCAAGTAACCTGATGCCTAATCCAAGCATCAGGTTACTTCCTTAACCTCCTCCACCACCATGACTGTGCTCTACGTCGCCATTCTCTACGTTCCTTCTCCGCCTTCCGCCTTCTGCCTTTCGATTCCTTCAATAGCTTCATGATTCGTCGCTTCATTTGCGTAGAGATCAGGAACATTTTCTAGTACACGAACAATTTTGAAGGAAGGATTCTAGCAGAGATTGGGAACATTAGTTCACTAAATTTGTTCGATCTCTCAGATAAATCGCTGAAAGGGCATTGATGTATTTTTGTCTCAAAATTGTACCTAAAAGATATGTTCAAAAAATAGTTGGATTTATTTAAAAACATGTTTTAAAAAATATACCGACTTGTAATTTGTTCTAAAAAATTTAAACTTTCGATAAACACATCGTAAGTTTTTGACAAGTTAAGTGGCCCAAAGAAGAGTTTTCCCAAATATATATAAAATCTGGAAGAAAACACCTCCCACAAACTGAATAATTTTATTAAACTTCATAACTTTAATATTCCTTCGGTCAAACAGGAAAAAAAAACGGTCTCATTACATAAGTCAAACGTCTTAGAGTGAGACTATTTTTAGAGGATAGTGGGAGTGCATAATATCTTACACATTTCTTAGACCTCGTTTGATATAACATTTTAAAAACACAATTATTTTAAATATAGTGTTTTTTTTGTAAACATGTTTAAAACCTATTTAAAAATGTTATTTTTATAAATAGAGTAATTGTAAATAATGCATATTTTTAAAACACTGTATTAAAATATTTTAAAAGAGAAAACACTGAATTTTTAGTCAGTGTTTTGATCAAAACATTCCAACGTATAAGTATTTACTTGAATAAGTAGCATATTTATATAAATAAAAAAAAAACTTAAAAAGGAAGGAAAAGAAAAAGAAACTTTGAAAATTCCTTTTTAAGAAAAGTATGAAAGAAGTAAGGAGAGAAATGTCAATATATAAAAGAGAAAAGAATGGATCTTCTTCTACTATCTTGGTTTGTCTAAGGGTCAATTTATTCAACTGGATTTTATCCTTAAATATTCATTTTTAGAAGCAATTAATATATTAATTTCAAAGTTGGTATTATTGCATACTTTATTACAGCTGACACATAAATAAATTAATTGAGGGTATTTCTGATTAAAACTAGTTACCTAAATGCAAAAATCCAAAGCTGAATTTCAATAATTTCAAGAATGAATCTGTTAATATGACTTTTATAAGCTTCATTGTTTTGGATAATTGGAGATTCTATTTCTGCAAGATATTTGTAATCACACGTAGTTTGACTTTTTGAGTAGGTGAGACTAAGACAGGCCCCATGACTACTACTACTCCATTTATTTATAACAAATTCTCCAATTTTATATAAAACCCATGTAATTAATTACAGTAATATTTTTGTAACGCTCGTCAAAAGTTTACTTTGGTTTATTTCATTTTATGAAAGATTTATAACTCGGCTCATCGTGTGTTGGTAGGTTAAGCTGTAAGAGAGTGATATTTCGTTACGAATTAGAATTTGTAAAACGGTCTTACATGAAGAGACATACTCTTTTCATAAATGCTATTGGTGTAAATTTTGGTATATATTTTGAAAGTGGGTCTCATGTGAGACCGTCTTACAGATTCATAATTCGTAAGACGAAACCTATTTTTTTACATCTCATCCCAACTAACACATAATAGGTCGAATTAAAAAGATTTATCTTACAAAAAAAATATATGTTAATATGACTTTTAGTATAAAACAAGTGATAGTTGTCATAGAGTAAACACTTTACTAGATTTAAATTTAACTATTCAATTTTTATGAGGCAAGTTTCATATTAAATCTTATGGCATCATGTATGATGTATTATTAAAATAATTCGTTTCAATCCAATAATGTCTTTTTTCGTGATTGATTTGTTTGATACTAACATGCAGGATTAATATATATATAAGAAAACATATTTCTCTAATAAGATCAAAATATAACATTTTCTTTTTAGTTAATTTTAGTCAAATAATTATCCCTTCATGAAGAATTTCACTCTCACGATTCATGTTAATATGAATGTAGGGGGTTGTTGTAACTAGGGGTAAACGTAGTTCGGTTTGATTTGATTTAGACCAAAATCATGAATCGAACCACACTCTCAGTTCCAAAAATCTCAAATCAAACCGAACCGACCAAAACCATCATTATAGTTGAGCATTTACCAAGGTACCTGGTGTCTGGTGAGACTTGAGAACTAGAAATATTTCGAGTTTTACAAATGAAATTTTCATTCACCTTGAATCAAATTAAAAAAAAAGAAAAGAAAAAAAAAGGTTAACCTATTAATCACTTAGTATTTTCAACTCTGTTTATTTTTTCCGGTCATACAAGTTTTCTAGTGATGGAGAAAATTGACAATACGTATCACTTGCACTTTTTTGTACTAAAAAAAAATGTGTGAAATTCAATGATACACGCAAAGGTTCAATAATCTCATGCCCACATCTTGTGCAACTTTAATTAGGAGCAATGCTAGGAACCTTCCTATTTTATATCAAAAATTAGGTATTCAATGACTTGGTAGATTATAATTGGTTGCATATTTTATGGGTTATACCATTCTGACTAATGAGAGGGTGTCAAATCATTGAGTATCTAATTTTTGGTATAAAATGAGAGTGACTCAACATTACCCTTTAATCAGATTGCTAGACAACAACTATAATCAAACCAAATCGAATCGAACTGAACCGTCATTCTAAATATATTTTTTATATTATATATAAAATATTTATATATTATATATTCCCCTAATTACTGATTTATATTTTTTATATTTTTTATTCTTCATTTATGTTTGAGAGCTACGTACCACAAAGTCTTGTACTTCTGTCCATAAACTCAAACTGCTCAATAGTCAATATACGAAAAGAACCCTAAATCTAATTATCGTTCAAAATTGAAAAAAAACACAAAATATTCTAGCATATTTTATTTGGTGTTGCTCTTTGTTCATCCAAGTTGATTAATTTTCTTAAAAGTTTTTAACATCTTCGATAATTTATTGGTGTTGCTATTGGTTTCTGCCAACTTCCAAGTTGATTAATTATTTTTTTTGAAGCCATAAAACCGAATCAAATCGAATTGAAGCGAGTTGTTCGGTTCGGTTTGGTTCCGAACTTTGCGCGATCTGGTTTTAGAAATATTGAAATCGATAGAGGAGATTCAGTTTGCGGTTTTAGCCCAAACCGAATCAAATCGAATCACGTCCACCCCTACTCCTTACCCTCCCCTTCCCCTATCGTGTGTTGATAGATTACGTTGTGAGAAAATAATGTTTTGTCTTACAAATTAAGATTTGTAAAACGGTAATACATGAAACCTACTCTTAAATATATTTATGCTTTCACCATAGACGGTTCAAGTTCCAACATTTCTTGTGAATTTTTGTAAATAGCGGAAAGTATGTTGTTGGCAAAGTAGAAATTGATGTTTATGACCCTTAGCAATTTAGAATTTAATTAACTAGTTACTAGATACCAAATTATTGATAAAAATAGATAATCTTATGTATTTCGTAGATTCGTATTTAGAGTTGTAAATCAAATAATACCCTACACTCAACCCGTACAGCTATAATTCGACCGTTAGATGAGAAACGAAACCCTAATTATGTTTTAAGAACAATAAAAATATTGATCAAAATTTCAATAGGCAAAACATGATCAAGTTCATATGTAACATTTATTTGACACACATCCAAGGATTACACTATTTTCGTCCTAGAGTTATTGCTTTGTTTAACTTCATATATAAATTAAAAAATATAATTAACTTGATTATTAATATTAATTTGATTTTTAATTTTTTTAAAAATTTATATTTATATAACTTATAATAAAAATATAAATAAAAAAATAAGAGTAAAATAGATTAAACATGAGTCCGAAAATTGTCAGTGTGAACTGTGAACCCGCGTTGCAGCTCATCTTCCTTCTATTGACACAACTACCCTCCTCACCTTGAAACTCCCAACCACACATCTCCCCCCAAGCTCCAAAACCTATTCTCCGTAATTACCACAACTGTACGGAGGATAAAAAGGTAATATACTCGCACTGAATAAATTGACGAGACCTACTCCTGGTGTTTTTAAACTCCCAATGCTTCTCCTCTCGGACAATTTTCCTCTCCCTAAATATCCTCCAATAAAACTCTCTCTCTAGAAACCGCCATTGGAGAAGCTCAGTAAGAAATCAGGCCAAAACACGAAGAACGTCCTCTTTCAATCCAATGCCAGCTATTTGACACAAATGACGTTTCCTTCATTCCTAGTTAGGTAAGCCGGTAGCGGAGTTGGTCAAGACAAATTCTCTGGAACCTTCGTGCAAACAGCATGTACTTTGCATATATATTTAAATATTAATATTTTACATATTTTTAATTCCATATCTGAGTGATTTATTTGGCTTGATTTTAAATATTTTAATCCAATAATCAGCTGTTTAACAGCATTAATTAGTTATTTTATTTCTAATTCATAGTCAAAACAAAAAAAAAAAAGGGGCTTTTCAAGTTCTGAGGGGTTTAATAGCTTTCGTTTTCATATCTCTGCTTCTGTGCGAAGGAGGCTCTTTTGTTTTCGAAATTAAGGTGCTGCCAAACACAGCATAAGGCTTCGTTTTTGAAGCTCTTTGTACGATTTTCAAGCTGATTTTTTGTTTATCTTTGCTGTGGTTGCAGGGGTCGCCATTAGAGGAAGGTGTTGTGTTCATATGGTGGTTGGCTTTTTTCTTGAGATTTACGCTGCTGCTATGGCGACGACAAATTGAGCGAGTTTCGGATTTCTCGAGGCAACGGTAATTTCTCGTGGTCTTTACTCTTCACGATCAACGGCTTGTCAATCTCGTTGACGACTGCTGGGCTGATCATAATTTTATTTTTATCTGCACCATCATTGTAAATTTGGGGGTGTTTTACTTCGGTGGGGTCGGTTGTGTTTTCTTGTGTGGACGAGCAGAGCGTAAACCAGTGGTCCGCCACATAAGAAAGATCTCCTGGCCTGCACTGCACGTGATTGAGTATTGTCACGTGAGCGTGGGGGTCCAGAATCTTTTTTATAACCGTTGGATTGATTTTAGGTTGTGTAAAATCAGGCTCGTGATAATTGCAGTGTAAAAAAGTGGGTCCCACAAACTATTTGCATGTGTTGTGTTTTAAAATATTTTTGGTTTTATTTCTTTGTTAGTGGAATGGTACAACTTAAATTGATTCTCCACTAGTCTACTCTCTACTCTCTAGTGGAGAAAATCTGTTGTGGGGTTAAAAACTGGCCCTAGAGAAACGCATCCAACTCAACTGGGATACACCCGGCCTACGTGTCAGTTTTTACTCATTGTGACCGGATGATAAAATGGATTTACAACAAAATTATTCTTGCTTTTTTATGTCAATCCCGTCACTATATTGTGGGACCAACTATTTCAATTTCTATTCACATCATATCCTAGTACTCCATCCTCCAGTATTGGGCGTTTTTTGGACATGACAAGGAAATACAATAAATTATTTATTGGTCAGCCACGTTAATAAGAATAGTATTTCTTGTTGGGTTGTAGCCGTGGGTCTGTTTGAGTGTTTGGCTACTTCGGTTTTGTCAATGGTGTTGGCATCCTACTTGAGGTGTATAGTAGAAATGTAACCAACTTGAATCTACAATTACCACCTAAGAACTTCTCTGTGTTCCACCTATGGAGTACTTGTTTGACAGTAAACAGTATTAGGAATATGTTACTGCCCTTCAGCATGATCATTTCTTTTTTAGTGTATTCAATTATTTATTTTTTTCCCCTTTTTTTGAGAATACTCAACATGCATCAAATATAGGGGTAAAATCAAAATACGTTGGTACCTTTAATTTATAAACCACAAATTTTCCAATGACTTTCAATAGAAATAGTGAAATGAAAAAGGGACCCATACATGGCCTACACCGAGTAAAAGTTACTCCCTCCTTCCCGTAAAGAGTCTTACTTTCCATTTAGTTTGTCCCCTAGAAATGAGTCACATTTCCAAGTTATCAGTTTTCTCCCAAGTTTGTTCTTACTTTGCAAGAACATATTTGCTTCAAATTGAAAAGAAAGAAATATATGTACGTGTGTGTGTATGTGTGTGTGTATTATTTTGGGAAATATTAGGCTCTTGAAGTAGCACACGTTATAATTTGTTTAGTTTTTTTTTTTTTTTTTTGTGGTGGTGGTGAGGGGTCAGGGGGCATGAGGGGAGTCACAGTTAATCTTGAGTTGTTTTGAGATCTTTCATAATATACTGAAATTTAAAGGGCATAATAGAAAAAAAAATTCACTCGATTGTCCTAATTTGCAGTGTCTTACAAATCATGGTGCTATCATAACTGTGCATTTTGTTAAATGACTTTAAACAATCTAATCAAGGTGATTATTCGGGACTTTATATTAGGCATAACCTTTATAACTTACGGTGGAAATGAAAGAATATTTGCTTTGAATGGTTACACAGTGTAACTTACACTTATAATCGAGTCTGTTTGAATGAAAGGAGAGGCTTGTCGCCAAGTGGATCCTTAAATCAAAATTTTGGATTTGTCCTATAAATGTAGGCCATGTTAGGTTATTATCGTATATCATGGCTACTGCGTAGACCAACTCAACCGCACCATCTTGACTCTCACAGCTTTTGTAGATTATTTAATGAGATTAATTGCTTTTCTATTCATGCTTAGTGGCATAAAGTGAAAATAATTATTATTAAACCTGGATCTCACTATTATGAAATGACAAAGAAATATTTCTGAGCAAATAATGTTTCAGTTAAAGATTAAATGGAGATTCATCTGCATTTGCCTTAAGTGGCAAGAATGGCAAGAGTTTAGGAGAGTAGATTCCACAGGTTATACTCAGGGGAGCAAAGTATTACTCATTTGAATTTAAATTTTTCTCAAGTTAGGTAGCATGGACCGCTTCTCCTCGTGTCATAGAATATTCCACGCTAGTTCTTGATTTCTTTCTAATTTTGTATTTCTCTATTTAATTTGGATTATTCTGCGTGCTTCTAAGAAATTAGAGCAGAGGATGTTAAAAGTAACCAGCATTTTGAATATTGAACATTAAGCTCGTTTTTTGAGCCTGTTTTTGAATCTAAATCTTCCATTCCTTATAGTATTTTTTTATCCCGCGGATCGTCTTTTTCTTTCCCCCTTGGATATAATCCTCGTGTTGAGCTTTTTAAAAGGAAAGCTTATTATTAATTCCCAAAGGGAAAAACAGAAAGAAGCTCCATATTTCGATGATGGCCTCGGTCTGAGAGTTTAAAGCATACTGCTTTTCCCTTTTGTTGGAACACACTCATTATTGTCGTCATCGTCATTGTCATCATCCTCATAACCTTTTCATTTCTCTTTTAGATTTTTTTATCTCTTTGTACCATATATTTCTAGCTGTATCTCCCTTGTATTATTACCAGCATCATCATTTCCTAATTTTTTGCACCAGATGGATCCTGTTAGTCGGTCTTCCGTGACTCCTAATAAGAGTAGATTGGCTCGCACTTTTGCCAAGGTGTTGCATATTCGAGCTGTGACAGGGGTCAAAAATCAGAAAAACCAGTCACATGAGAAGTTCAAGCATGATGAGTTAATCAATGAGAGTCATCATCATCAGCCTAAGGTCGTCGACAAGGAAGAAGATGACAAGCTTCAGAGCAGAGCAGCCATGGAAGCTTTCCTTGCCAAATTGTTCGCCAGCATATCGACTGTAAAAGCAGGATATGCTCAATTGCAAGTCACTCAATCCCCTTATGATCCAGAAGGGATTCAGTCGGCTGATCAAATTGTAGTCTCAGAGTTAAAGACTTTGTCTGAATTGAAACAATCTTTCTTAAAGGAACATCTCGACGATTCCTCTCCCGAAACTACCCTTCTGTTAGCCGAGATTCAAGAGCAGAAAAGTCTATTGAAAATCTATGAGATAACCGGGAAGAAGTTGGGCTCGGAGGTTAGGCTCAAAAACTCCGAAATCACCTTTCTTAGAGAGAAGTTGGAGGAAGCCAACAGAGAAAACAAGCGGCTTGAGAAGAGATTGAATACAAGTGGGCCTTTATCTCCACTAGACAATCTCCGGTGCTCTTCATTAAGCCCCACCCATTTCATTGCTGCTCTTAGAGTGACAATTAAATCTATTAGGAGTTTTGTCAGGTTATGGAGCAGGGAGATGGAATCTGCTGGGTGGGATTTAGATGCTGCCGCAAATGCAATCGACCCAGGTGTTGTTTATTGGAACACAACCCAGAAATGTTTCGCCTTTGAGTCGTTTGTTTGCCGAGAGATGTTTGATGGCTTCAATTACCCAAACTTTTCCATTCCAGGTGAGCCTCTGTCAAGCAAGCGCTCATTCTTTGACAGATTCATGGAATTGAAATCCCTGAAGCCAAAGGAATATATTGGGTGGAAACCAAGATCTATATTTGTAAAATTCTGCTGGGGGAAATACTTGAGACTTGTTCATCCCAAGATGGAATCATCCCTTTTCGGGAACTTGGAACAAAGAAACCTCGTAAATGCTGGGGAATACCCGGAAACAACTTTCTTTGCTGCTTTTGGTGAGATGGCAAAGTGGGTTTGGCTCCTGCATTGCTTGGCTTTCTCTTTCAAACCCGAAGTTTCGGCCTTTCAGGTTAGTAAAGGTAGTAGATTCTCGGAGGTGTTCATGGAGAGTGTAAATGAAGAAGCGTTCTTAATGTCAAACGGGTCACCGGAGACTGACCCTAGCGTGGGTTTCACGGTGGTACCCGGGTTCAAAATTGGTAAAACAGTTATACAGAGTCAGGTGTACCTGTGTTGATCTCGAAATCGGACGGTGGGTAATCCAGTGATCTGGAACCCACAACCCACCGTCTTTTCATATAGAAATGGTTTGGGCGTTTGGCTGGGTTTGATTTGATGAGTGTGGGGCCTTGAGTCTGTTTGTTATGAAAGGGAATGCGCGTAGACTGGTATGTTGGTACTGTGTACTTGGTACACATCCTTTTAATTTATTAAATTAAATTAAATTCTATTGTATGTTTGCGTTGAAGCCTTCCCCAATTTTGTCAATTTTAGGCAGCTGGTAGAAATTTTAATGGCTGTACCATTTAAAAAAAAAAAAAAATTCTTCATGAGTACATGGAAAGAGATAGAAGTTATATTTTCCATAAACCGTCCAGTGGATGTCAATGTTTCTTCGAGTCGTTAATCTAGCTGTAGCCTGTTGATCGTTGCGGCAAAAGCCAACTATTCTTTTGTTTTAAGTTCCGGTTTGGAGTTTGCTTTTATTCTTAAACTAGTTTTACACCATGTGTTTGCATGGATCTTTTTTAATTAATTTATACTCAAATAAAATGAAGATTATAAATAAAACTAAAAAATAAAGAAAAAAACATGACGAATGGAATACTCTACTAAAAAATCTGATTTTTAAATTAGAGTTTTTTTTGTATTTTTGAGAACTTAGAAAATAAAGTTAAATTTTTTTGGTTATATAAATTTCAAATGTGATGTAATTGGTAAATATTTCAGATATTTATCATTTTTCTAGATACTTTATCAATTCTGTCAAATATATTACAATAAATCATGCGTAAATCCAATTTACTTGATTTTTTTTGAACAATAACTTTTTGAAATATTTTAATACATTTAGAAATTTCTACAATTGGGTTTACTTGTGAGTTGTTTAATCAATTAATGAGATTTATGTTCTCAATGTATACTGGTTATACTATAGTAATATTTATTAAAGATGATTTTCTTTTTTTGAGAAGTACATTTTGACAAAATTTCACTTTTTTTAGAGAGAGATTTTCTATGATTTTCTTTGACACGACTCATTTTTATTGAAACTCCATACCACGCCGGTGTCTATTGGTCGCAAATTCACGCAAATTCAAGAAAAAAGTTAGGGGTCACAATTATAACTATTACATAAAAACTTAATACCTTAGAAATCATGATTATCCTCTACGTATTTTAATTACTTAATTATTTGTAACAATAGTGCTAGATTTACCATTAATTATACCGTTATTGTTACCACTAAGTCTTAGTAAAGGAGAATGTTGTATTTTACTAAAACACATTTTGTCTTCACCAAGGCTTAGTGGTAACAATAGTTGTAGAGATAGTGGTAAGCATATCATTATTGTATTTGTAACAACAAATCCCCAAACATTATAATATGCACCCAAACAAATCTGTAAATTACTCCCTCCGTCCTTAAATAATCGTCCTAGTTGACCCGGTGCACAGATTAAGAAAAAACAATTGACTTGATTATTTATATTGGTTTAATGTGTAGTTTCCTTTAAAGCCAATGTATATGTGGCACATAATTAAAGTAGGTTGAAAAGGTAAGGGTAAAGTGGTAAAAATGAGGTTCTAAAAAGGTAAGTTTCAAACTGGACAATTATTTTGGGACAGACAAAAAAAGGAAAGAAAGACGATAATTTAGGGACGGAGGGAGTAATATTTTTTTCAAATAAAAAAAGGTATGATATTACGAACTAGAACTTATGTTATTAGTGTCGTTAGATCACATCTCCTAAGATTTTTACATCGTTAGATTAAATATATTTTTTTAAGTAATGACATGAACATTTCAATTCATCACATACTTAATCATCTAACGGTTTTAATACTAAAGCTCGTAATATCATTTGCCAATAAGAAAGCCCTAATTTCGGATATAGCATCAAGAACCCAAGTAACTGAGAAACCCAACAAGGCAACAAATAAATGAATTCCAAGTTTTTAACAAGCCAAATTAAAAAAATCATAATTTCAACTCCAAAGGTTGTTTACTTGTTCCTAAATTCATCATTTAAATCAATTATTTTAACCCCAAATTGAAAGCCTTAATTCGGATAAAATAAAGAAAGAAGAGGGAGTTTCAAGTTTGTTGATTTAATAAGGCTTTAAGTTTGATTTGATGTTGTTGAGTTGATATGTGTTCTCTTCCTTTTCCTCCTGGTTGTGCTTGCATGCTGAGTTGCTCGCATTCGCCTTTCTCCCTCTCCGTTCTTTTTTATTTTTACTGTTGTTGTTCATTCCTTCTCTGCGTATGGGGCACTAGTTAGGTAGGAGTAAATCTTAGGTGGGATCACAAAGTAAAACGACATATTTTACAATCTGGAAATTAAATTTTAAGAAAACATAATGAGTTCACGTGACCCCAATCCCTCTAGCGTGTGTCCTGCCCATGGTGTCCACCAACTATGTTCTTACTTTTGTCGTCTTAAAACAATGTGTTGGGTTTCTATACTACTGACCAAAACTGAAGCAAAGCACAATCTAGCTCTCCAAGTTGTATTTCCAAATAACCAATAATCAGTCACCAACATTAATAAACCAAAGCTCTAACTGAGCAACCAAATATTCCAAGAAATGCTGATTCTCAATTGGTTCAATACTCAAGTATGCCTATCCAGTATAGCTTAGGAATAAAAATAAAACACAGATGAACAAGAACGAAATATTATCAAAATATGCTCTTCACCTGCAAAACAATGTTAGACTGAAATGTAGATTAACAGATTAATATGAAAAACAACGAATAGAACAATGACAGATAAATCGTTCGTGAGTATCCTTGGCCGAAGCCTCACTCGATCTGTCTAGGACTTATGGTTGCCTAGGCTCAGACCCCCACAACACAATGCTATACACCAAGTATAACAGACCAGTCCAACCACCGAGTTCACGGACCAAGGGACAACGTCACGGTTCAAGGTTTTCTCACAATGAAGACCAACCCAAGCCTTCAACGTAATCCCAAGAACCCGATTAACCCCCTCACAGAACCCTCGAATCGAGACCTCAAAATCACAGTGTTTCCCTTCACAGATTACCTCACCACTCACCGCTTTTAAGGAGCAGAGAAGAAGAATCAAAAGAGAGCGCACAAGAAAGAGAGATTATCGTGCTGTCTATGGCATCTCAAAGGGGGGCGGACAGAGGGAGTATATATATGCACATCCAAGGTAATCAACCGCGAAGAATTAGAGACGAAGAGCAATCAACGAGTTGACAGGAACAAAGAATGGAATCTGCCAAATTTACGGGGTCAAAGGAAGCAACACCCGAAAATACACCTAAACCGCAATGATCGCAAACAACAACAGCGGCTGCAACCAAAAAACAGAGAGGGGAATGGGGCGGGCTGAAGCTAAAGGGAATTCTGGGTTGCTTTGGGTTTGGGCTTCACAAGTGGGCTGCCCAAACAGGCCCAGCCATCACTTACAATCTCTACCTTGGAACAAGTACCGGGTCAATCACATTGAACTCATGGACATAAGTGGGGAACATCATAGCCTATACACGGAACTTGTTCCAACACAAAGAAGGAAACAAGAACACCAGAAAGCAAACACAAAGTAAGCATCAAATCTAACTCATTCTAACACAAAGTAAGAAGAAGAGAGACACCACAACAAACACCAAGTAAGTCGAGGATTTTCGAGGCAATAACAATAGTCCACACGAATCATATATCATAACAAGAGAACTCACAACAAGGGTTGCTCCACCATATTTGGAGCCGGGGGAGGGAGAACAGGCTCATTTAAGCAAGGAAACTAATTCTCATTAAAGGTAATATCTCTACTAATGATTGTTTCAAAACTTGGTTCCTCTTTTAACCATAATTTATAACCTTTCTCACCCTCGCGTACCACTGAAGACACACCTAACCGATCTCGGTTCAAAAGTGTTGTTCTCCCGATGAATATAAGCGGCCAACCGAAAACTCTAAAATTTTGAAAAGCAACTTCTCCACCGAAAACACACCTCGGGACATCTCCCATTAGGCGGGATAGGAGACCTATTAATGACATAGGCGGCACACACAACTGCCTCTCCCCAAAAACATTTGGAAAGACCTGACGTGGCAAGCATGACCCTTCCACGTCCTAGCAAAGTCTGAATCATACGCTCCGCAACCTCATTATGATGAAGGCTACAAGGGATAAATTTTTGATGGTCAATCCCACTCTCGGCGCAAAATCTCTCAAACTCACAGTTGCAAAACTCCAACCCGCTATCCGTCCTAATCCTTTTAATTTTCATACCGGTTAGATTTTCAATCAAAATCTTCAAAGTTCTAAATTTTTCAAAAACTTCAGTTTTCTCTTTTAATAAAACTATCCAGACTTTTCGTGAGAAGTCATCAACGATAGACAGAAAGAACCTATTCCCACCATGAGTGGGTAACAAAGGACCCGACAGATCCACATGGATCAACTCAAGGAAATTTTTTATAGAGTATTTCTCTACGGAGGGAAGTGGAAAACTAAACCTATGATGTCCAAGGCTTTTATCCATCAAATTTGTTTTATCACTCTTAACAACATTTGCATGATTCTCAATAAAAGACACAGGAGCAGCATCACACACATACAGGTTTCGCCGTTTTCCAGCTTTGAAAATTACCAAGTTATCTTTTAGAATTTTCATCTCACCCTTTCCCCATCTACCCTCTAACCCATCATCTTCCAATGATGCACACGAGATCAGATTATTACACAAATCAGGCACGTGTCTAACATTTTCCAAAGTCAAATTATACCCAGAATCAAATTTCAAGCACACATTGCCAATTCCAGCAATTTTACAATTCTTACCATTAGCCAAGAAAACAATTCTAGTTTCCACTTATTTGTATGAAGAAAAAACATTTTTAAAAGGTGTCATGTGAAACGCACATGCAGAATCTATAACCCACTCATTCATATATGCAGAAAGAGAGTACACATAATTCACTTTGGTTTCACAAGACTCCGTTACCATAAAAACATCACCATCATCTTCACACAAGGCCAAATTACAATCTTTTTGATTATCCTGATTCTGATTCTGACTTTTCTTTTTAGGATTTGTGAAATCCTTCTTAAAATGTCCAGATTCACCACAGTTGTAGCAAAGTCTTTTCTTAGATCCATTCTTAGACCTACTTTGGCTTCTACCCCTGTTGTTTCCATAATTCTGATTTTGACCATGATTTTGTTCTTCACCATTTTGACCATTGTTCCTATCATGTTGTCTTCCTCTTACCATATGAACCTCACTGGCTTGAGATTTACCCCTATTTACTTTTAAATCTAATTCTTTGCTTTTTAACCCAACAATCATCTTATCAAGTGTGATATCATCCCTACCATACTTAATAGCAGATTTCACGTCAGCATAAGAATCAGGAATACCATTTAAAAGAACAATAGCAGTGTAATCATCAATGTTTTTATCCCCGGTTTGCTTAATGTCTTGAACTAACTTAGTGAAAACATCGATATTATCCTCCATGTCTTTATCAAGGTCTAGTTTGAATCGAAAAAACTGTTCCAAGAGATATAATTTGCTGGGTAACGATTTTTCATAATAAAGTTCTTCTAGCCTATCCCAAATTTCTTTAGCAGATCCAAGTTTACCAGCCTTCCTTATCACTGAGTCATTCAAGTTCAAAAGTATGGAATAATAAGCCGACTCGTCCATTTCAGTCCTATCGTCCGATTTTTCATTTTCAGAAAATTTTAAAGTTATAGCTTTAAAGACTTTTTCTTTTATCAAAATGCCCTTCATTTTCTGTTGCCAAATAGAAAAATCTGTTTTCCCATCAAAGGATACCAAATTATAGGATGATGACGAGTTTGTCATTTTTGGAAAACCAACACAGAACTATATTAAAAAAATATCACCAAAAAATCACACAAAGTAAATTTTTTATATATTTTTTATTTTTTTTTAAAAAACCACAATTTTCAAGACAAGGAGAAAATCACCCAAAAAGTTTTATGGAAAAAACCTTTTTAAATCAGAATATTACTAATCAAACAACAATGCACAATGGAAGCAATATAAACGTAATCAATCCAAACAACTAAAACTTAAACACAAGTTTCACCAACTAGAAACTAAGTAAAAAGTTTAAGTTTGGAACACGATACCTAAATCACCGACCGTGATTTCTACCTTTGGATTGAAAGCAGCCACCGTTTGTCGACACGGAGCTCGATACCCTTGTTGGGTTTCTATACTACTGACCAAAACTGAAGCAAAGCACAATCTAGCTCTCCAAGTTGTATTTCCAAATAACCAATAATCAGTCACCAACATTAATAAACCAAAGCTCTAACTGAACAACCAAATATTCCAAGAAATGTTGATTCTCAATTGGTTTAATACTCAAGTATGCCTATCCAGTATAGCTTAGGAATAAAAATAAAACACAGATGAACAAGAACGAAATATTATCAAAATATGCTCTTCACCTGCAAAACGATGTTAGACTGAAATGTAGATTAACAGATTAATATGAAAAACAACGAATAGAACAATGAGAGATAAATCGTTCGTAAGTATCCTTGGCCGAAGCCTCACTCGATTCGACTGTCTAGGACTTATGGTTGCCTAGGCTCGAGACCCCACAACACAATGCTATACACCAAGTATAAATTCCAACCACCGAGTTCACGCACCAAAGGGACAACATCACAGTTCCAAGGTTTTTCACAATGAAGACCAACCCAAGCCTTCCAACAGAATCCCAAGAACCCAATTAACCCCCTCACAGAACCCTCGAATCAGAGACCTCAAAATCACAGTGTTTCCCTTCACAGATTACCTCACCACTCACCGCTTTTAAGGAGCAGAGAAGAAGAATCAAAAGAGAGCGCACAAGAGAGAGAGATTATCGTGCTGTCTATGGCGTCTCAAAGGGGGGCGGACTGAGGGAGTATATATATGCACAGCCAAGGTAATCAACCGCGAAGAATCAGAGACGAGGAGCAATCAACGAGTTGACAGGAACAAAGAATGGAATCTGCCGGATTTACAGGGTCAAAGGAAGCAACACCCGAAAATACACCTAAACCGAAATGATCGCAAACAACAACAGCGGCTGCAACCAAAAAACAGAGAGGGGAATGGGTCGGGCTGAAGCTAAAGGGAATTCTGGGTTGCTTTGGGTTTGGGCTTCACAAGTGGGCTGCCCAAACAAGCCCAGCCATCACTTACACAATGGTTAGCCGGTCACTCTAGAGAAAAAGTAAGGGAAGAACGAAGATGGGGAAGGGAAACTATTTCATGTCGTCTTAAAGCAATGGTTAGCCAATCACTCAAGAGAATAAGATTTAACTCTACATGTAGAATAACGAGAGGGAGGAACGACATTTTACTCAAGAGAATAAGATTTAATTTTACATGGAGAATAACGTGAGGAAAGAACGAAGACGGGGAAGGGAAACTATTACATGTCGTCTTAAACCATTGGTTAGTCAGTCACTCTAGAGAATAAGATTTAATTTTACATGTAAAATATCGAGAAAGACAAAGAGAGGGAAGGAAAGCTATTTTATACTATTTTGTAGCTTAGAATGCCACGGATACAAACAATATTTTGATTGCTATGTACTTTTATTTATTTTTAAAAATGAAGAATTATAATACTACGTAGAATATAAAATGAACATATAATGGTCCAAAAACTAATTGCTAGCGATGCTAACTACATGGGGACATGAAAGACTGATACGGTTATTTCTCACTTCCCCACTTTTCCCCATTTCTTCATTTTTTCCCCCACTTATAGTTATGATTGTATTCAAGTTAACAAGACTACTACTATATAATAATCTTAATAATGAATAATAAATGATACGATAGAAAATTGTTCCAAGTCTCGATTATAAATCCCGCTCTCTAATTATAGTTCTTAACAAAGACATAAAAGGTCACTGACTTAAGCAGTGGCGGACAGAAGCTTAAGGGTCTGAGGGCAGTTGCCCCCACTTGGGGGTAATTTTGTCAAAGAATTTTTATTTAATAATTAGTTATATTATACAATTTGCCCCCACCTGAATACAATATATATAATTTGCCCCCACCTGAATCAAAGAAAAGTTTTTTTACTTACTTGAAAGTGAAAATTTGAAACCCAAAAGCCGAAACCCTTTTCCCAAATTTTGAAATCACGTGACTGGTGACTCCCCGTCACTCCCGTCTCCCTCTCAACTCTCGGCCTCTCCACTTCTCCAGTCTCCCTCCGACAGGCGAACGGCGAACCGCTTCAGCCAGCTCCAGCTCCATAGTGACAGCGCTAGTCTGTCTGCTCCAGCCTCCGACCCTCCAGTAGTCCAGTCTCCACTCCAGCCGCTGAGGCTCTCCAGCAGTCACCAGTCAGCACGGGCATGGTGGCGGCAGAGGCAATCACTCAGTCAGGCAGCCCTCAATCTCTAATTCAGTGAGGCAGCCCCTTTACCCTTTACTCAGTTAGTTACTCCTCTTGCCCTTTTGGCTTTTGGACTCTTTGTTAATTATGATTGTGATTTTTGATTTGTGAATTGTGAATTTATAATTGTGATTTGTGAATATGTGTTTTGTAATTGTGAGTTTCTAAATTATAATTGTCTAAATCAAAGTATGATTGTATGAATTTCAAAATTATAATTGTGATTTAAATTTTAAAAATTAAAATAACCCTAATTTGAAATAACTCTAATTGAGTATTTAATTTATGTAATTGTTGTGAATTGTGATTTGTGAATTTGTGATAGATGATATTATATAATATTGCTTTATTTAATAAATTTGTGTGTTCAATATCTTGGTAAGAAAAGTTTATTTATTTGATCTGAAATTAGGACATTTTAATTTGGGGGTTGAAGTAGTTGATTTATGAGATTTTTTTTTATTTGTGTAGATTTCCAAATTGTGGTTGATTTGAAGGAATTTGGTTTTAATGATTATGGAGAAATTTTATAAACAGAAACTAGCAGAAGAATTTAGAACAGTAATGCATCCAGTAGTTCATCTGTTGGTAATCAACGGTCTCAGTCTATTCCCGTTACTTCAGCTACGAAAGAATTAGTTGATTTGAATAGTCTTTCATCAGATCCCTCAGAAAGAAAAAAGATATTTGAATACAACCCCAACCAGATTGATGAAATTAGGAGAGCTTATTTGTTGAAGGGGCCTTGTCAACCCCGTGGCCATGATTTCCCTAAAAAACAAATGGGAACTAAATTGCGTCGTTTTAATTCGGATTGGTTTGATCAATATGCTAATTGGTTAGAGTATAACATGAAAGAAGATAAAACATATTGTTTGTGTTGTTATTTGTTTAGAGATAAAATCAGTAATAAAGGTGGTGGTGAAGCATTTATAAGTGAAGGTTTTTGTGCTTGGAATAAAAATGAAAGGTTGGATGTCCATGTTGGTGCGGTAAATAGTAATCATAATATGTCGATAAAGAAGTGTGAAGATCTAATGAGACAAAAACAATCTACTACGGTTGCTCTTCATAGACAATCAGACATTGTGATAAATGACTATCGAATTCGATTATGTGTTTCAATTGATTCTTGTAGATTTTTATTGAACCAAGAGTTGGCTTTTCGTGGTCATGATGAGACCGAAGATTCTTCAAACAGAGGGAATTTTCTTGAATTGATTAAGTTTTGTGCTGATCAAAATGATTCTGTTCGTAAAGTTGTTATGGGAAATGCTCAAAAAAATTGTCAAATGATATTTCCTCACATTCAAAAGGATATTGTTCATTGTTTTGCACAAAAGATAGTACGAAAAATAATTGAATAGATCAAAGATGATTTTTTTTTCATTGATGATGGATGAGTCTAATGATGTATCTGACAAAAAACAAATGGATGTGGTTTTGCGATTTATTAACTCTTGTGGGAATGTTCAAGAGAGGTTTATTTGTGTTGTGCATGTGATGGAGACTTCTGCTTTGTCTTTAAAATCTGCTATTGATAATATGTTTGCTGATATTGGTTTGAGTTTGATGAAAATTCGGGGTCAAGGCTATGATGATGCAAGTAATATGAACGGTGAATTCAGAGGATTGAAGACTTTGATTATAAATGAAAAGTCTGTCTGCATATTATGTTCATTGTTTTGCTCATCAACTTTAATTAGTTATTGTTGATGTAGCTAGGAAAAATATTGATATTGCGGACTTTTTTAAACATGATTTCCTCTTTATTAAATATTGTTGGAGCATCTTGTAAGCGTAAAGACATTATTCAACAAAAAAACAAGCAGAAAAAAATGGCGGAAGGAATCGAAAGTGATTTGCTTGAGACGTGGAAGAAATTAAATCAAGAATTAAGTTTTAAGAGAGCTGTAGATACATGTTGGGAGTCTCATTATAAATAATTATTGAACTTGGTTGCTTTGTTTTCTTCTGTTATTGAAGTTTTTGAAGTTATTTCGTGTGATGCTACAGATTCATCGAAAAAAAGCACAAACAATTGGTTTATTGGGATATTTGCAATCATTTGATTTTGTCTTTAATTTGCAATTGATGCTGACTGTACTTTCTTTCGCAAATGAGTTGTCATTAGCTTTGTAAAGGAAAGATGCTGATATTTTGAATGCTATTACACTTGTTAAAGTAACTAGGCAGAAATTGCAAGCAGTAAGAAATGATGGATTGGAATATCTTATAGACAAGATTATTGGTTTTTGTAATGAGAACAAGATTGATTGTGTGGTTATGAATGTTAAATATGTTAATCGTCACCGTCCTCGGTGTAAGACAAACATTACGAACGATTTTCATTATCATGTAGAATGTTTTAATGTCATTATGGATCAGCAAATTTTAGAGATTAATGATCGATTCAATGAGGTCAATTCTGAGTTGCTTTTTTGTGTTGCTTGTTTGAATCAAAGTAATGATTTTGTTGATTTCAATATAGCAAAATTGGTAAGAACGACTCAGTTTTATCTGGATGACTTTACTCTAATTGATTGTATGATGTTTGAAAATCAACTAGAGACATATATTATGGATTTGAGATCACAGATTCAGTAGATTGGAGGGGCTTGTTGATCTATCAACATTGCTTATGCAAACACGGAAATACTTGTCGTACCCATTGATGTGTCAACTTTTGAAGTTTGCATTGATTTTGCCAGTAGGAATAGCAAGCGTGCAAAGATCTTTCTCTGTAATGAATATTGTCAAGACGGATCTACGAAATCGAATTTGTGATCAATTTTTAAATGATTGTCTTGTATATTTTATTGAAAAAGATTTGCTTAAGAATATTATAAATAATGATATAATTAAACTTTTTCAAAATATAAAAATATGTAAAAAATAATTATAATTTATAAATTTTATTAAATTTATGCACCGATCAAAAAACTTCAGCGTCCACCACGACTTAAGATCTTAGAAAATCTTCGGTAGTAAAGAGAAGGTTGGCCCTACGTTGATCCGAAACCTAATTCAGTAGGCGCTGTTTATGGCAAGTCAGTGGACATTTCTAATCAACTTCCTGGTCAATTATTTCGGTTAGGTAGTTAACAGGGCAACCGGGAATATATTTAGAAGCTATTACTTGCATGCATTGTACTATTGTACTTTAACCTCGAAAGGCACAATTTCTTAATGCATGTAGTTGATGAATCTTGTGGATATTTTTGCTTGATGTAACATAGTTTTTGAGTTATACTGTATTAATACTTTAATTTTTAAGGCATTTAAATACTCCCTCCGTTCCTAAATTATTGTTCTTATTTAATTTTTTGTTTGTTCCAAAATAATTATCTAGTTTGAAACTTATATTTTTAAAACATCACTTTTACCACTTTACCTTTATTTTTTTACTCTACTTTAATTATGAGTCATATACACATGGACTTTAAATGAAACTACACATTAAACTAATATAAATAATCGAGTCAATTATTTTTTTTAATTCGTATGTCAAATCAACTAGGACAATAACTTAAGGAACGAGGGATTACTGTTTTATTTATTTGTAACATGATATTGTCTATTTTCGTCAAAGGAGTGATTTCAATTTTAGTTGCCTAGGGTAGGGTGAAATCACATGCAAAATAGTTTCATGCAAGAGACTATTTTATTTACTTAAGTAGTCTCCTGTAAAATTATTTTACGGATCTTAATTCGTAAGACGGAGTTCAACCTATCAATATACGGTGTGTCGGATAAAAATGATCCATCTTACATTAATTTTTATTTATTTACTTTCCCTCATTGATAATGAATGATTGATAATTACAAAAGCATTCGCTCTTATTTAAGGCGGAAGAATATTAATTGAAAAGAATATGAGGTTTTACCATTCTTTCCAAGCTTTAAAAAAAAGGTGCCCTTAAGAAATTGTTTTCAAGCCAAATAAGAGTGAGGGAATCTTGTCATGCTCAACTACTTCATTGAATGTGGTCGGTAGCAAAGGGAACATTTGATGGGTTAACATTTTGCACGTCCATTTGAGTGAGAGCACTGACGGATACACATCACCTGCCTAAAATTAAGTGTTCACTTCATTTTAGTTGATTTTTATTTTTTAAGATAAGATATTTTATTATGTAAATATTAATTCGGGGTAATGTATCATATATTATATGTGGCCAAATCTGAGAATTGAAACGTAAAGTTAATTCATATATTATTAATTACTTACTGTACTTAATTTCTCACTTTCTCCGTCTTCGTTTTTATATAAGCTACTAATTTTATCTTTAACAAATCAATTTCTATAAAGAGGCTATTTTTACTACAATTATTACTTATTCATTATACTTTTTTTTATAAGTAAACTAATCAATCAAAGGTAACTCTTAATTAAAATATTAAATAATACACTGCAATTCATCAATTTTAATTACACAATCTACTTTTGCATCACACAACATCAATTAATGAACCCTGATGCATCGATTTAATTTTTTGAATCTAATTCGTGCAACGCGAGGCAACAAGTCAAAACCCCAATTGATGCATCACACTACAAAATATAATGAAACATGACCTTTATGCACCTTCTTTCTAGTGCTTCTTTCAAGTACACAAGTAACAAATTGTTCAAAATTAATGCTTCTTTTCTGAATCTCAAATATAAATTGATGCATCACGATTCACAAATGATGCATTATGATTCAAAATCGATGCATCCAAATTCAAAAATGGTATCCAACAACGAACAAAATTTGATTCAGGCATTTATCGAATAGCTTACATACATAGCAACACAAAACTATATATATATATATATATATATATATATATATATATATATATATAGAATTGCATGCACAAACACAATGAAAGAAGAACAACAACAAGCAGGAGATGAATGAGTAAAAGAGTGGGAAGTCAAAGTGACGAAGACATAGTTATGTAGTAATCACTATTCTTTTTCACTAGCAAGTTTCAATTCCTCACTATCTTTCCTCTTCATTAATAACTATTATACTTTTTTTGCGTCTTCGGGCGAACAAACTTGACAACAAGGAAAAAAAAGAAGAAATTTACATTGTTTATGAGAATTGAACATTATTGGAGCAATTGAATGAAAAAAAAAACTTTTCCAATTGAATAAAAAAGGGAACTTGTGCAATTTCAAATTTTAAAAAAGGTATCGACCCGTAATTTTGCCAACGAATTACTCTCAAAAGATACAAAATTATTAGGGAAAATTTGGACCAGACCGCTTTACACCTTGATTTTTTTTAGGGTAAATCTGAGCCTGTCCACTTTGGACAATTTCTAATCGCTACAGTATCTTTGTTTTTTTTTTCCCGGAAAATGGCACTTTTACGGCAAAAAGACTACAATACCTTTTATGAACAGAAGCGTGCTACAGATGACTCACTCAGTGCATCGCGCTCGCGCTACATCAAATTTTGCTCAATTTTGCATCGTACTGCACCAAATTTATACACCGCGATCCATCAATTTAAATTACCTAATTTAATTTATCAATCGCGATGCATCAAATCAAGTCCCCAATTTATGCATCGCGCTACTAATATTAACGTGCTATAAAAATGTAATGAAGCAGACCTTCATGTTCCTTCTTTCTCGTACACAATCAACAAACGATTCAAATTGATCAATCATTCTGCAGCCCAAATGAATAAGAAGAAGAAGAAGACACTAGTGAAACTGAAGATCGGTAGATGGAGAGATAAGAAAGTGAGAAGTTAGTTTGGTGGAGTAATCGAATTCAAGATGAAGAAGAACATCACCATCCTACGTCCCCCCACCACTTCACTCTTCATCCCTGCGACATGTTGTTGTTCTTTCTCTTCTACAGGCATTTTAGAAACGATTTCACGAAAATAAACTTTAGCAGTTAAAAAAAAACGAGGTATTTTAGCAATTAAACGTTTGGGAAAGGGGACCGACTCGTAATTTCTTCTTCTTTTTTTTAATCAGAAAAAGGCATGTCATGTATAGCGATGCACAAATGTATGCTTTGTCTGTTATGGATGCGTCACCCTATTAAATGATGCATCAAAAGAGTAGTCTGGGCCAAAAATTTTCCAAATTGTTAGAGGAGAATGCTCACTCACGAGCCTTATTTTTGAGGTTCAAGCTATGCGTGTTTTATAAGTGACATAAATTTCTATCAATTTGACAAATTCTAAGCCCAACCTTCCAACAAAACAAGCCCGAGCTTGTTCATACACGTTTTTTTTTTTTTTTGTTCAAAATTATTTTCTACCAGTAAAGTTTATGTAAACAAAACATTGTCTTATAACTAAAATTAGAACGGTCAATCATTTGGATGGTTAGCAAAAAAAAAAATGACGCAATTAAAAGTATTCGCAAATGGCAATGGGGTGGGTCTCGTCACACCTCACCAAATATAGTACTTTTTCATGTTCTATGAATCTGACTCCGGAGGTTTTTTAAGATACTAACAGATTATAATATTAAGACCAAATATAACATGCTCAACTATAAATTAAGATCAGAGATATTGCAAATAAACATTAAGTTAACATTGAAAAAAATCGTCTTAGGAAAGACGGTCTTACGGTATTTTAGGTAAGACAGATCCTCTTGACCCGACTCACCGTGTATTTGTGGGTTGAGTTATGAGAGAGTGGAGCTCCATCTTACGAATTAAAATCCATAAGACGATCTTACACGAGACCTTCTCTAACATAAAACACTTGGTTAATTCAATCATTCATCAACTAACTAATCTCAATACTAATCTATAGTTTCCCTACGTGATATTCATATTTTCCATAGTCCAATCTTGTCAACCATTTGATATATCTTGCTTGGTCAATATATATATTTCTTAGCGATATCAATATGCATTACAAATAGAGCTAATCTCAAGTCAACTAACAAAAACGTGTATATAAACTGTAAAACGGTGTGCGGTATATCTTCAACTTTTTCCAGGAATGTGACATTGGGTGAAAGTGCAACTAGATGAGTGATGTGAGTCGTCACTCGTCAATTGCCGGCTCCAGGACTGGGGACAGATCGCAAGATGCGGTCGAGTTTGGCAAGGTGGATAGTAACGAGCCTTTCAGTAAGGACCATTATATGACGTTTACCGCTTGAGGAAGAAGGTGGGACGGAAGCACCCTTGGGAAGGGCAGTCAGGACCAAACTGCTCTTCGCAGTGGATTCCATCTTCTTCTCCATGCTCAAGAGCTTCCGTGCTTCTAAAGACGAACAGATTGAGGTAAAGACGAGGACAAGTGTAAGAATGCTTAAACGAGCCATGTGGAACATGTACAGTGTGTGAGGAAAACAGAAACTTTTGAGAAGCTTGGGAGATGCAGTCAACTATAAGGCAGAAACAGAATACAATTATCGCTTGGCTGAAATGGTTTGATGGCACACATGACACATATAAAGAGCGAGCGATAAGTTGGTTTGGCTAAGTCAAGGGGTTTGGAATAGGAATTGAAGAAGGAATATATTATTGTTATTGCATGTGCTTGTGTTGCTGTAGAGATGGAAGTTGGGTAGAGGTCCATATGAACTAAGTTGCCACAACTTGTGATTATTTGAAAGCAGACTGTCCTCACTTCAGTTCCAATAACGTTGGTACTTTAATAATAAATTCAAAAGGGAATCAAAAATTGTGTGGTGATGCAGTGATGCTGAGGAAGGAAAGAATAAGTTTTTTGTATGTAAGTGAGATTCTAGGGAAGAAGGCAAACGAAGCGGGACAAAAGTAGGGATGGATAAGTCAAACATTAGAATAATAGTTAACGATGGAGTATTAGTTTTCCCTAACGTAATCATTGCACAAAACGTACACTCCCAGTATGTAATTGCCAGTTGACTTATTCATTTGCATTAGAAATATATCACTATCAAGTGGGATCGAAGCAGTTCTATATATGATAGTGATTTCGCCATCTACAGCGAGTAACGTTCTAACTGCATAAATTTTCAGTTGGAAAAGACAACGAAGAGAAACTGTTTGTGCGACAGAACCTACAGTTCAAACCTTAATAAAGTCTATTAGTAATTTATTTCTGGAGGTAAGACTAGTTATGTGTACAAATTAAGGACTGCAGAACCGAGAATTTGTCTACCAACAACGATTGACTTCATATATTTAATCAAAAAGTTTGGATTTAATGGAAGAGCATCTTTTCGTTTAACTGAGGACACATTGCAGCATATGAAGGCTGGCTAATCTTTGGTACAATGCAAAAGTTGGCACCATGGGATTATAACTTATATACATAGTAAAACACAATTGTACCTGGAGTCATTTAACATGTTTTTTGTCAGCCTGCATGAGTCGCCGTCTAGGTTCCTCAAACTTTCTACCTGCGTAGGCTCAACCATATAACACAACTCAAGAGAGCGGTCAGAACTACTTTGTATAATGCAAAAGAGTAGTTAAAACTTGCTTATTAATCTAGCTCAACACAAACACGCACATATACCAAAACAAGGAAACCAACCATCAACCTGGTACATTGGAAACTATAAAAGAGGAAAACCAAAATAGCTCAAGGTTAGAAACAGACTGCGCTAATCGAGAAAGTAAGGTGATATGCTTCGCAATAATATCTATCAGATGATCCTAATGTTATCTTCCCCTGCATTTTTGATCCTCAAGTGCATCACGTATAAAAGAGCTTTACAAGATGCATAATGAATGGCTTGGTTTCCTGATTACTCAATATCATGATGATTGTTTTAGCATGCACAAACGTATTAAGTTAATTGAAACATCAGCCAGAGTTGTAGATAAGATTTACAAACCAGTCGAGTAAACCTACCAATGGAAAATCAATAACCAGGACATATGTACTCAATAGAAAACTGAAGCAATCAAGGGACCTTGAACCATTTCAACACTAAACAGTCATTTGTAACTTTTTGTGAAACACGAAGCTGCATTTAGTCAATCTTTCTAAGATATATTGGTCATCAGCTTAGTACCTAGTACAAGATCAAAGAAAGATGTCTGTGAAGTTACACGTTCTCCAAATTTGTTATATATGTTCCAACTTTATCATCTTTGCGAGATGAGCAAGGATAAGTCTGAGACCTTTAAGTTAGTTGCTAGATAAATGGTATCATTTTTTTTTTGATAGGTAAGTGTGATCTCTTATTGGTGTGGGGATTGAAACCAAGGACCTCAAGATCTTTGCCTGAATGCCCTTACCATCTCTCCCACCCCTTGGGGTCATAATAATATCTTTGGAATGTATAAGAGCAGCAAGAGCAAATCTATGTGTTCTGACCCCTAATTGGATTGTATGGGATTCGGAAATGAAAAGCCTACCCTTTCCCACGTAGCCTCATTCCCAAGATTTGAACGATCTGGCACAATCTTTCATAAGAGTAGGTCTCATGTAAGATGATCCGTAATACGGAATCTCACTCCCTCACAGCTTAACCCATCAAGTTTTACAAAAAATATTCATAAGACCGTCTTACCCAAGTTTAATATTGTCACTTCATTATCATGTTGAGACTTGGATTAGTGCGTATTAGAGAGCATCCAAAGAATAGGTCTCTCTCTCTCTCTCTCTCTCTCAAAGACTTAGTAGCTTTGACTTAACTTTTTTGCCTACTGGAGGAAGGATCGGTATTAGGCCTGACAATTGTAACCCATTACCCATTAACCCACTCAATCCAACCCACTAATTACCTAACCCATTAATATTTTTGGATTGAAGTGGGTAACCCGTTTCAACCCAATAATATTAATTTGTTGTGTCGGGTCGGGTTAAAGCGGGTCGGATCCATTACCCATTTCGACCCATGCCTTTTTATATTATAAATTTATGCTTTTTTTTGGGGGAATTTTTTGGGTTGAGACCGGCCGACCCGCTTTAACTCATTACCCGTTTCAACCCGACTCATTCCAACCCAATACATTTCAACTCATTTAACATTTGGGTTCTAATGGGTTTCGACATATTTCAACCCATTACCCATTCCAACCCAACCCAAACCCAACCAATTGTTAGGCCTAATCGGTATATCAAAAATTCAGAAAATTGGGATAAGATCCCTCGTTAACTTGGGAAGAGTGCAGCTCACAGCTCCACAATGCTATGAAGAGGACATGAGCTTGGCCATTACAACAAAAGATTAAAACGGTACCAATAAACCCAGAGATAGAAAATGTTACAAACAAAAAAAAAGTCATTCATCAAAATATTCCCCAACTTGACGAGACAAGTTTATTAGAGAGCTAGGACCCGTATATTAAGAAACTTAAGAATGTCATAATGGATGTAAGAGAGGGTTAGCTGTCACTTATTAGGCACCCTCTCTTCATCCCAAAATGTGACTTTATAAATGAATGAAATCAACAAGATATACAAATTTTCTAAGATAACAAATTACAATATTAAGATCAATAAGAGGGTCAACCATAAATCACTGACTTAAATTAAGATAAGAGATATTGACTTGAAAAAATATACATTAAGTTGACATTGAAGTAACTTTCTTAATAGATATTTCAATCATTCATCAACTAATCCATAGTTCCCCAATGTGATTATAATATTTGCAACAGTCCAATCTTGTCACACAATTGGTAAATCCTGCTCAGTCAATAGATACAGTCATACAGCTCTTAGCTTGCGTTAAGAAATTTGTTTGAAAAGGAGTACAAATTTTTAATAGAATGTATATATTGCTTACATGTATGTGTGAGAACCCCGTTCCAAAACACATTGACATAAACGCCAAAATTAGATTGGGGTGTCTGCAGTACGCCGATACGCATCTATAAATAGAAAGAATCTCAATTAACAGAAATATGTATCTAAACTGTAAAAAGGTCTTTGGTACATCGTTTTTCATATATCTGTAAAATTTCCCAGGAAAGTGGCTTGGGGAGAAACTGCAAGAACAAGATGAATGACGTGATCAGCTGGCTCTAATGTCCGGCTCCAGGACTGGGGACAGACTGCAAGATGCGGTCGAGTTTGGCAAGGTGAATAGAGAAGAGGCTTTCCGTGAGGACCATTGCATGACCTTTACCACTTGCTGAAGAAGGTGGGGTGGTGGTGTCCTTGGGAAGGTCATTTAGGATCAAACTGACCTCTAGAGCTGATTCAGTCTTCTTCTCTACACTAGGGAGTTTCCGTGCTTCGACAGATGGGCTTAAACAGATTAAGGTAAGAATGAGTAGAAGTGAAAGAATGTTTAAACGAGCCATGCAGGACAGAGTGCAAGGAAAACAGAAAGTTGGAAGGCTTGAGAGATGGTGTCAACTACAGAGCAGAAACAGAATACAACTTTGGCTTGGCTGAAATGGTTTGATGGCATGCATATAAATAGTTATACATGTGTGTGTGTGTGTGAAAGAGAGAGAGAGGCAGGCATGAGGTCAAGGTGGTTTTGCTAAGTCAAGAGGTTTGGAATTGGAGAAGGAATATATTGCAATGGTGCTTATGTTGTACTGGTGAGTTTACAAATTATAAAAAGGATTCGTGGAAGTTGGGTAGGTACAAATGAACTAAGCAGCCGGCCCAATGACGCAACTTGGTAATTTTTGACAGTGACGGTTAGTGATAGTGCCCTTAAAGCAATTTTGAATTATTTTTAGATTATTTATAAAAGCGACTTTTATTTATGAACACTTGTGCTTATTGTATGTATTTTATTAAACATCATAGAAAATGTATAGTTTATTTTTGTAATCATAATCTTAGTATATGAGTGTTATATACAAGAGGATTAAGATTGTGGATAATAAACTTAAAATTAAGTCTCTGATGATATTAATTAAAGTATGAGGTCTTTAATTAAAACATCACTAATGCGGCCCAAAACATTTTTGAATGTGACCGTCTTATCCGGACCGTCGATGTAGAGACATCTAAGTGGGGGCATTTTATATGATTTGATCATATAGGACTTGGACCGATTTAATTTGTAATTTTCCTATAAACTTCGTTATAGAAATGAAAAATCAAATTAAATCTCTAGATGATCATATATAGATGGATCTTAATCCTGAGTGGTTATAAACTTCTATTTATTTCAGGGTGTTTCTTGATTTGCTCGTCTAAGTTTGTCTTTCGATGACATTCCCAGCACTTACATTTTAGATTCACATTTGAATTAGATGGCTGGGAATATGAATTCACAGATACGGAATCCATTCCTTCTTACGAGAAGTAGAAAGACGGTTCTCTCATTTGTTAATTCTGGAACTGAGTGGTTTGAGATCTCTAATTTATAATATAATTATAAATTAACCATTCGCTAGCGAATTAATGGTAAATGAGGAAAAGGTGTAATTGAAGAGGTTAACGAATATTACCTAGCTTCAATTACGAATTGTCTATGGAGGATTAATCTATATGTAATGATTAAATCAATGGACTGCTCTATTTCGTAGAGTAAGATATTCTATATTTATAAGAGTGCAATTCCAAATTTATAGTGGAGTAATATCGGAATTAATAAATCGAATAAATTAATTGAAGAGTTTAATCATTTATTCAATTTATTTGAGCTTATAATTATAGGTCTATGGTCTCTGATTCGCCTTCCCTTTTTAAACAGATTAGAATTAATATTTATGTTCCTAAAGGCTTATGGAAAATTGTTTTCCGGTTAATATATAAATATCAATTGATTCCGAGAATATCGGGTTGCATACAATTTCAATTGTATTGTGAATTAAATAAGTATGAGATATTTATGATATTTATATAATTACTAATTGATAATTATATTGGATAATTATTAAAAGGTATAAAGCTATTTGGATAGTTGAGATTGAGATGGTTATTTGAATGACTACAAAAAGAAACCCAAAAACCTATAGGACTCTTTGAAAAGTGGAAAATTGTTTTCCACTAAAACTAGATAATTCATAAAGATTGCATGCATGATCCGGTTGGTGGCCTACAAGTCATAAAAGTATTATATTTCTATTACTCTCTATAAGTAATAGAAGTAGGAGTCTTCAATGATAGATATATATATTACTCCCTCCGTCCCTAAATTATCGTCTCACTTTCCTTTTTCGTCCGTCCCAAAATAATTGTCCACTTTGAAACTTACCTTTTTAGAACATCACTTTTACCACTTTACCCTTACTTTTTCACTCTACTTTAATTATGGGCCACATATACATGGACATTAATGGAAACTACACATTAAACCAATATAAATAATCAAGTCAATTACTTTTTCTTAAACTGTGCGCCGGGTCAAACAGGACAATTATTTAGGGACGGAGGGAGTATATATTATATATATACAAAAGGTTGATATACCGGAGGTAGTGCGAATCGGATTTTCTAGTTTTTTTTTTTTTAAGTGAAGCAAATTTGGTTGCTTTTTTGAGTTCTCTCCTTTCGAAGTGTTCGACAGTATAGTTTTTTGGTTTTCTTTATTTTTATTGTCAAGTTCAATAATCGTTTATATAATAGGAACATATTAATATTATCGGAGTGTCCACACACTACTGTTAATTGGAAGGAACGAATTGGAATATCGTGGTGTCTACGAGATTTCGCGATTCGAAAGTTACGATCGGAGTTAAAAGGAATCGTCGTAAGAGGTATTCTTCTTTTTCGTTGATCAAATAAATTTAATACACATAATTTATGACGTTCTTATATCATTGTACTGATTTTTGAAATCCATCGCTTCCGCTTCCGTTCAATTTGATCGAAAAGACGGATCTTATTCAACCCGTATTTGATATGGGACCCGAATAATTTCCAACAGTGACTGCCCTCACTTCCAATAATTTTGGGGGGTTTTAGCGTGTTCACTGAACTTGGATTTGTTGGAAACTCGTTTCCAATAATGATTGAATAAAGAAGTTGTGTAAGTAGTTAGCGGGGAATCCCACATTGGGAATAAAAGGAAAAGAGTTCTACTTTATAAAGAAGAGCGTTAAGGCTTAACAATCTGCCCTTGGGCCATTACACTTTTGTGTAGAGGAAAGACCTAGCTAAGTGCAAATCCAAACACACACGCCGCCACCCGCCCGACCCAGCTCAGCTTGGACCCTTTCTTTCTTTTTGCTACCAATGTGACCCTTTTTGTAATCAGCCAGTTCGTTGTCTAACGGTTACAGCAACTGCCAACAGTTATGTTCCTTTTAGACAAGAACAGCTGTGTCCCTTACAGCGACGGTTAACGGTAGTTGTGTCCGAAACAGTTGTGACTATTTCGGACAAGCCTCAACCGCTCCCAACTCCCAACTATCTTAAATAAATAATGCAGGAAACTTGTTTTTCAGGTTACGAAAAATTCCTCCTTTTCTGTACTCCTTTCTGCCCTAAACAGAGATACAGCAGCAGTTCTGATTCACTGTTAATTGATCCAGGAAGTCTGCCTCTTCAATCAAGTAAGCTCCATAACCTTGGGAGATTAACAGGCTTCAAATCCGTCCAGACTAATTGCGGCGCATGTTTTTGTTTTAAGGACAGAGATCACTGATCTCGTGGAACTTAAAGCACACACCCCTCTAATTGATTTTCAGCAATAATAGATAAAGATGGGTTACTTCTATTATTAGTGTACACGCAAAAAATCAAGGACTTATGGAGTTCAGTGAAAATTACCTTCTGTTAATTCTAGCACTAATTGAGGTGGAGAATTGGAGCTTAAAGTAACACCAATAATACTACAATATATAAAGCAAAAATAAATGGGAAAAGGTTATAAAAAGAACAGGCAAATTTAAAACTTGGGTTGGCAATGTGCCTAACTCTTATCAACTGTAGTAAACATACCATTTTTGCTTTAAAAAAATGTATATCAAAATCTTGGACTGCCGCTTCTTTCAAAGAAAAGGGAAAGAAGAAGATCCTACACCTAAAAATTAAGAGTTAGGAAGGGAATTAATAATTGTGACACAAATTTACGATAAAAGGAATGAATATTTTTTATGTATGCAAGCGAGATTCAGGCAACGAGGACAAGGACAAATAATATAAACAGAATAAGTCAAACATTATAAAAAGAGTTAATGATGTGGTAATTTGCACTTAATATAATCACAGATTGACATTTTTATTTGTATACTAGTGATACCTAGCAAGTTAAAAAAATATTAAACGGATCACCCATGTTGAGCTTAAGAGAATGGAAACAATTCTATATAAGCTAAAGTACAATCCGAATCCTAAGCAACTCCATCGGTCACACATATTCTATTAGTTTATTATTGCATTTGTATAAAAAGAGTAATTAACAAGGACTGCAGTCTGCAGAACTGAGATTTCTCCTCACAAAATGTTATGGCAACAAAGATTGACTTCATATATTTAATCAAACGTAACTGCATCTTTTGTTTTAACTTTTACAATATTTGACCAACATATGATATGACAGCTAATCTTTAACATGATCGAATGCAAAAGTTGGTGGCACGAATGGAGTTTGTTATGCCAATTGAATAAGTAGAACATGCACTCGGACCTGGTTACTTAACAAAAAAATTTAGCCGGCCGCATATGGTGCCGTCTATGTTCCTCAAACCTTAACTTTCGAACCGCTCCAACCTTTTCCCTATGTAAGCTCAACCATATAACACAAGAGAGCAGTCAAAACATGTTGTATAGGCTCAACCAGATAATGCAAAAGAGTAGTCAATGCTTGCTTTTCCAGCTACAACACACACACACACACACATACACAATAACAACAAACAGCAACAACAACAAAAAAACCAGATATAATGGAAACAAAAAGAGGATAACATTATGGTACAAGGTTAGTGACAAGCTGTGATAAAGGACAAAGTAACGTGAAAAGCAATGTGAGGAAACTTAAACGTATTAATATAAACAATCGCAATTATAAAAAATTACAAGACGCGAAACATTTAGCTTTCCTTCTGTACTCAGTATCGGATATCCACATACAAATTAACTGCAAGCTTTAAACATTCACACATACTTTTTTTTTTTTTTTTAGACTAATTTTTTTTTTTTATTAAAAGGCTAGATTTTTATAAATGGAAAAAAAAGGAAAACAAGCTAAAAGGAGGACAACCAACCTTACCCTTAAGAAGGGGGGACAAAGGAGCCTTACCTTGGAGAAAAACTGACAAAAGAATCACACATACTTACTCTTGAAATGAATCACACATACTTGCTCTTGAAACGAATCACACATTCTCCTGAAAAATCGACAAACAGTACATCTCTACCCTCAACGGGTTTCATGACTCATGAGGCAGTGTAGCTGGGAAGAACAGTGATTATATCACGAAGCAATCAATGGCACTTGAACTGTGACATTCCTAAAGGCTAAAACCATAGCAACACTAACCAATCAAGTGTAACTTTGTTGTGCAATATAAAGCTGCTGATTTAATAGATATAATTCTAATGTTGATGAGTTCATTAGCTTAGCACCTAAACATCAAAAGATGAATGAAGGGAGTTAATATTTTTCTTAGCGACGTTCAGGTTCTCCAAATTTGTTGTTTCAGAGTTTTATGAACGGTATATAATCATCTTTGCGAGATATGCACGGACAGGCCTCAGATCTTTAAGTTAGTTGCTCGATAGATAATAGCTTTGGGATATATAATTGGCAGGTACGGAGGAAGTACTACTTCGTGTTGTACAGGCATGTTTACGTTGGATAGGTCCATATGAACTAAGCTGCCGGTGCCGGCCCTATGTAGCAACTTGGTTACTTTTGACATTGACTGTTCACACTTGCTTCAGTTCCAAAATTTATCAGTGTGTTCACTGAACTTGGATCACTACGATAAAAGGGTTTACGTACCCTACGGAAAGGGACAGAAAAGTCATCTAAAGCTACTTCTATTAGTGTGCACGCAATTATCAACAACGTTCCTTCTGTTTTTCTAGCACTATATGAGGTAGACAAATGGAGTTTAAAGAAAAAAGTAGTGAAAACTTGTGTTGGTCAATGGTCATGTACCTAATTCTTGGATAATGCTTAGGTCACTCTCATTTTGCATTAAAATGTGGGTATTCTATGATCTGACATACTCTCATTGGTTGGAGTGATGGAACCCACAAAATGTCCAACCAATGAAAGTATGTCATATCATAGGGTACCCATATTTTTTTACAAAATGAGAATGATCCTAATTCTTTATCAACAAACGCCAAAAATACACTTTTTGCTTTAGGAAAATTTTGGACTGCCTACTCTTTACTTTAAATTAATCAACTGCTCTTGCAAAGAAAGGGTAAAGGGGAGGATCCATCACCTAATATATTCAAATTTTAGAATTAGCAAGGAAATTATGGTGTGTTTGGCTACACCAATTCAATGACTTGTAACTGGATTAGAGCCTTCAAAATCAATTCCATTGTTTGGATGCACAATTAAAATTTAAAATTTACATTAAATTGAAAATACAAATGCCTCAATTCCATAACACTAATTCTATAATAAAACCTAATAATTTGAATTCAAAATTTTATTCCCTTTCTTCCTCTATTATTTTAGACAATAACTCACCCTTCTTTTACCACCACCGACCGCAACCGGCAACCACATACCCTTGCCGCCACTAACTCTAGTACCGTCGTTAACCACCACCACTATTTGTTGTTTATTTTTAAAATATATATTTTTTTAATATTTTATGTTAACGAGGTTTGAACTCATATCATTTGCAATCAATAACCACCACTATCATTCGTCCACTAGGCTAGACTACATGTTTGAAAAATTATTACGTTTGACGTACAATCTAGAATTATAATTGAATTTTACACATTATCCAAACCATGAAATTTGTATGATTTTGAAATCAAATTCCACATTGTTTAAATTCTATGAAATTTGAATGTTTATCTCTCTTACTATAAAAGTCAAGCTTGTTTCTTACAATTTAATAGATGGACAAAAATAACCCTTCACCAAATAAACCACCCACCATTTAATTAAGGACAAAACAAGTAAATTTACCATGACAACAAATAATGTTTGGACAAAAATAGCCTCAAATATAATAAATCATCTACCATTAATTAAGGTCAAACAAGTAAATTTATCAGGGACTAATTAATTCCATTAATAATCAAATAATAATTTCATCCCTTGACTTGTACATGTTTTAAAGTTAGGTCCTAGGTTTGAATTCTATTTATTTCGTCTTGTATTTTTACTTTCTTATCGGCTTCCCCCTCCTACCATTATCGTTACAAATGTCGCCCAATATTTTCTAAAATAACAAAAATACTTTACTCGGTTCGAGAGACTAAAAATTTATTTGAAACTAAAAAATAATATGATATTACATTCTTAAATAATATGGTTTTACTCAGAAAAGAGATTATAGAAGTAAATGAAAAAATGTTACTATAATAATAGATTTGTTAGTGAGTATCAAGATATTAAGCAAAAATATGTAGCGTCTTTAGCTATTATCCATAAATAAGCTAAGAGAATTGGGTTAAGAAAATGTGTCATAATGTCAATAAGATGAAGAAAATGAAGAACCAATTGATGAATTGTGCGTTTTGTTACAAAAGAAAGCCAAAATCTACAGCTTACTTCTTTGAATTTTCGACTACTACAAGCAACCTTAAAAACTATCATACCTCCTTTGCTTCTAACTTATAAATATTACAAACAAACCAACTAATGTTATAAGCCAAAATAACTAGGTTTAAAATATTTTACTCCTTCCCATAACGGGTTCCAAACTTCTAACTCTTTTTGGTCTTAACTTGCTTGCTCCTCTTAATAGAACCGGAGTAGTTACGTGTGAGAGAATCTCTCATTCCCCTCACGGCTATCAACTTCCTTTTCTTCTACCACAACTCCTTTAATTGAAAGAAATTGTCATAATCAACATCCTTTCAAGTAGCTCCATCCTAAATTAGATTCTCTCCTACTTAGTAATTTGACAGAAAGTGTATAGGAGGTAAGAAATGAGAGAGCGTTCGAGAAAGAAGTCAACTAATCGAAGCTAAAAGAGATTCTATGTTTCTATTTTAATAAGGCGGGGTGAATGCGTTTCTTGGTGATGGTGATGGCGGTGCTTACGACCGCATGGATGATGGTGTTAGAGGTTGTGGTGATAGTAATTTTAGGGATGGCGGTAGTGGATTAGATGAAATACATCGTTGTGAGATTTCCCTAATCATCAAATTTTCAAATAACCATATGGGTTTCAGATTCAATTTGAAAGTTTGAAAGATTTGAAATTTAAGGTTGTGGTGGTGGGCGTGTCTATCATTGATGGGTTTTCAAATTGGTTGCCGAGAAGGAAAAGTAAAAGAAATTAAAAATAAAATCAAATCAAAAAATTAAATTTTGGACTAATGGTAAAATTTAGGGTGGTGATTGGTGGTGAGGTGGTGAGTCTATAAATGATGGGTAAAATAAAGGACTAAGTATAACTTAAAAATTTTAGATTATTTAAATAATTATTTTTTTTAATTAAAAAAATATTTTTAAATATTAAATGCTTAACTAAATGATGAAATTATAACAAATCTCACTTTGAGCGCACAACAAAATGATCAAAATAATCCTCATGTACGATTTTCCATCACTATTTTTAATTAAAGCGGGAGGACAAATAGAAAAAACTATGTCGGAGAGTGAGACATCATATGTTGGGGAATGATATTATTAGAGGTATATGAAAAATTGTAACTATAATAATACATTGGTTGGTGAGAATCGAGATATTAAGCAAATCTATAGCGTGCTTAGTAATTATGAATGAATAAGCTAAGAGAAGCGTGTTAAGGAAATGTGATATAATGTCAAAGAAGATAAAGAAAAATAAAGAGCTTAATTAGTTGACATGCATGCGTTTTTTGTTAGAGAGATTAAGTTAGAATCGATAGGAAAGTCGTTTGAAGAAAGTAATTCCATACGGAAGCTAAAGATATGTTATATTTCCATTTCGGCAAAGCAAAGGTGAACCGTTTCTTGGTGGTGGTGATAGTTGTGGTGGCATTTGCGGGGATCTTTGGTAGTGGTGAGGCGTTTTAAGCATGAAAGTGGTAATTTATGTCGAATCTGACATTAAATAAATGAGTAAGAAATTACAAAGAAATAAGATGAAAAAAAAGATTTCTAGGCTAATATTGTTATTTGAGTAAATCTCTGTTATCTCTTTACTATAAAAGTCAAGTTTGTTTCTCTCTTACTATAAAAAGTCAAGCTTGTTTCTTACAATTTAATAGATGGACAAAAATAACCCTTCACCAAATAAACCACCCACCATTTAATTAAGGACAAACAAGTAAATTTACCATGACAACAAATAATGTTTGGACAAAAATAGCCTCAAATATAATAAATCATCTACCATTAATTAAGGTCAAACAAGTAAATTTATCGTGACTAATTAATTCCATTAATAATCAAATAATAATTTCATCCTTGACTTGTACATGTTTTAAAGTTAGGTCTACAGCTTTTGAATTCTATTTATTTCGCCTATTTTTACTTTCTTACCGGCCTACCATTATCGTGTCAATATTTTCTAAAATAACAAAAATATCCTTACTGGTCGAGAGACTAAAAAATTTATTTGAAACTAAA
>CM028377.1:36902719-36989849 GCA_013146195.2 Codonopsis lanceolata | reverse complement strand
CAATAATCCTTCGCACTCTGTAAGTATCTCAAAACTTTCTTTCCAGCTCTCCAATGATCCATTCCTCGATTTAATTGGTATCTTCCCAACATACCAACAAAGAAAGCCGATGTCGCCTTGTGCAAACTTGCATACATCAAGCTTCCTACTAAAGAAGCATAGGGTTTTCCATTTGCTTCACGCCTCCAATTCATTTTAGGACACATTAGAGACCAAATTTGTCTCCCTTCGAATTGGAGCAACGCCTACATACATGTTGCCATTCCAAATCTTTCTAAAACTCTTTCGATGTATGTTTTCTGGGAGAGTTTAAGTAATCCACGTGATCTATCACGAATATTTCTATCCCAATCACGAGGAAGCTTCACCCATGTCCTTCATCTCAAAATTTAGAAAGATAAGCTTTGGTTTCATGCATTAAGCCAAGATCACTACTTGCCAATAATATGTCATCAACATACGTAACCAAAATATGAACTTACTCCCACCGATCTCTTGTATATATGCATGGATCTACCAGATTTTCTTCAAAACCAAAAGCATTAATGGTTTCGTTGAATTTTAAATACCATTGCTCGGAGGCTTGTTTAAGTCCATAAATTGATTTCTTAAGTTTGCAGACCATGTCTTCCGTCCTTCCAAGGTAAAACCTTCAAAGTTGACGATGTAAACTTCTTCTTGTAGCTCACCATTAAGAAATGTTGTTTTCACATCCATTTGATGTAACTCTAAGTCATAATGAGCTACTAAGGCCATAATAATTGAGAGTCTTTCTTTGACAAAGGAGAAAAAGTCTTTGTAATCTATGCCATCTTTTGAGTAAAACCTTTGGCTACAAGTCTAGCTTTATATCGTCAATATTGCCATGACAGGCCGCTTGGTCTGTAGACCCATTTACACCCAACTGCTTTTGTGTCCTTCGCAAATGAGTTAGTTCCTGCACTTGATTATCTCGCTTATTGATTTCAACTCATCCTTCATGGCACAATCCATTTATCGTAATTATTACTTGTAATGGCTTGTGAATAGGAACCGGGTCTTTCATTATCCCTATGTCAAAATCGATTCTTGTAGATAAACAACGAATCATCATGGATGCAAGACTCTTCTGAGATCTTCTTAGTGCCTTCCTCGTGTTTGTTCTACAATTTCTTCATTAGCAATGATTTCATTAGGGGTTGTGGTTGATGTGGTTGTGGCTCTTCATCTTATCGGTTCAACGATGAGTGGAGCCACAGCGATCCTTCGACGCTAATCCGCTCAACGATGGAAGGATTCACATTGTCTGCTGATTATCGGTAATGGGATTGTTACCCTAACTGCAGAACGCATTCTCTTCCACAAATATATTCCCACTAATCATGCCATCATCAATGAATTTGATTACCAGCTTCACATTCGCAGTTTTATGGTTAGACAATAAATTATATACCCTTTGGATTTTTCAGAAAACCAATGAAATAACCACTTATGGTTTTCAAATCCAATTTGTTTGCTTGAGGATTATATACCTTCGCTCAACCGGTCGTCCCCAAACTTGCAGTTTAAACTAGGTTTCCAAATTTCCACGCCTCAAAAGGAGTTTTGGAACCGCGATCTGGAACCCTATTTAAAATATATACGGCCATACGAAGAGCATATGTCCACAACGAATGGGCAACTTAGCATGACTCATCATGCTTCTAACCATTTCCAAAGCGTGCGATTTCGCTTTCACCTACACCATTCTACCATGGAGAATCGCATTGTGTATTGAGCTACAATTCCAAGTTCTGAGGAGTTCGGCAAAAGGTCCGTGATGTTGTCTCTGCTGGCCATACCCGCCATAAAATTCTCCACCTCTATCGACCTTATGATTTTCACTTTCTCTCTAATTGCTTCTCAACCTCGCTTATGAATATTTGGACAAAATTCACAGATTGAGATTTGTTATGCAATAGATAGAGATAATATAACGTGAATAATCATCTATAAAGGTGATAAAGTATGTTTCTCCCCAAACGTTGGAACATCAAAAGGTCCACAAATATCAGATGTATTATTTCAAGAAGCCGAGAACTTCTTGTGGCTCCTTTCTTTGTGTGTTTTGTTGCTTTGCCTTTAATACAATCCACACAACTATGATAATCAAGAAAATCTAGGTTCGGTAAAACCCCATCTTTTACTAATCTTTGAAGTCGTTCACAGGATATATGTCCCAACTTCCGATGCCACAAGAGTGAAGAGTCCTTTTTCATTACATGATGTACGAGTTCCTTCATTATGATGCGAGTCAATTGTTTCGTGTAAGGATGGAGAAAACAAAGTAAATTTGTAAAAACCATCCACAAGAATTCCATAACCAAATTTAATAGAATCTTTATATAAATTGAAACTTCGAGTACCCAAATCAAACATAAATCCTTGTAAATCAAGTTTTGAAACTGAAACTAAGTTGCGGGAAATAGATGGAACATAAAGAGTTTGAAATAAATCTAAATAATGTCCTTTTGCAAGAACAAGACGATACGTTCCAATAGCTTCGACAGGAGCTTTATTGCCGTTTCCCACAAATAAAAAGTTTCTGGGTTTATGATTTGGGTTGTAAGGTATCCCTGCATCGAATTAGAAACATGAACATTAGCACCTGTATCCAACCACCATGAATTTGAAGGCACATTAGAGAAGTTACATTCTGAAAAACTTACGAATCCCAAAGGATTACCTTTACTTTCAACCAATTACGGCGTTTCTGCCGCAATCTTTCTCGAAAGTGTCCGATTTCTTGCGAGAAACGACAAACTTCTTCTTTCTTTGCCTTGACTTGAGGGGTTGGACGTTATTATTCATTTTGGGTGGTGCTCTTTTCTGCCTTTTCCAAATTTTTCCCAAACTTATGATTTGCTCCTTGAATTGTGAGATGCGCAACATTAACACCTTGTTGAGTTAGTCTTGCTTCCTCTTGAACTAGCATGTTAGATAGTTCATTCACTGTCCACTTTTCCTTAATTGAATTATAGTTCACTTGAAAAGTGGCATACTGTGGAGGAAGAGAATTTAGGATAAACTGGACAAGAAAATTCTCATCCACTTTCATTCCTAAATTATGAAGCTTAGCTGCAAGATTTTGCATCTCTATAATATGATTGTGCATCGACCGTGCACCATCAAACTTCATAGTAGTGAGTTCTCGACATTAATTTCCTGCAAGGGACTTATCTCAGCCTTAAAGCGCTCGCAACGGATTCCATAAATTCCTAGCCACTTTCGCTTTCAGAAGAGAGGTCTTGATGTTTGCAAAGAATTGTCATTCGCATGAACATAAGGCTCAATCATTGCTTTTTCTCCCACGTTTATGGAGATCTTTATCCTCTTTGGAACTTTCTGCGGTTAATGCAGAAGGTTTTTCAGTTTGGAGTGCAAGATCGAGATCAAGAACACCCAAAGTGAATTCAACGTTCTTACGCCATTCTGAGAAGTTGGTACCATTGAGAGAGGGTACAGATGAAGCATGCGAGTGCAAATTAACGGGAACAAGAGCTGAAATATAATAGAGATATACACGAATTAGAAATTGTCTAAATGTACATAAAGAAGATTCTCCTGTGGGTAGAACTTCCATTAAATTAATTATGAGTCATAATTCTAAATTAATCATGTGTACAAGAACAAGATAAATATCTGTGGATATTTTTCTTTTCTCTAACACATCAATTTTAATGTTGTTCAAACACGTGGATCAGAATCACATGTGGGTGATTACCGTTCTAATATGTATGTACAACGTAGAAGACTCGTCAATAAACATTAACATTAAATAACATCAAATTAATTATCAATTATCACTGTGGTGATAATTAGTCTTTATACATATCAAAACGGTTAGTGCGGAAAAACATAATTAATTTTTCTTGAAAAAATAAATTCATAAAATTTCGAAGAAAAATTTTGAAGGCCAAAATAGGATCGAATTGTAAAAGCTTCATTGCCAATTCCATATTTCAAATTATAATCCAACATAAAAACCATCATTATTTATTATTACTAAACTCATTATTAGTATTATTTAAATAGTGAAAACAATTAGGCATGAGCCACATGAATTAAAGGAAGGAAACATAATTGTTTAAAACATAATTGATGTAAATCAAGAGCAGGTCAATAGTGCCGTGACCAATTATGATTCCTTTGAGTGTTGAAGTAAGGAGAAAAGGAATTGTATATTTTATCATCCACATGAATAGTATTAACAAACTTAATCTCATCACCATTCAGCTTCCTTTGTTCAAGGCCATCACTGTTCATTGTTCAAAGTCATAACTGTTCACTGTTCAAAGCCTTATCAAACCAATGCATAACCTTTGCAAAAAAAAAATTTTGCTGAGCAGTGACGGAAGAAGTTTCCAAAAACAAAAAGAAACCGGACCAATTTTCATAACTTTAAAGAAGTCGGAAGTCCACATTCAACCAATTTATATAAAAAAAATTGATGGTAAACATGAACGGCATTATAAACAGTAAAAAAAATATCAATTATTAATTGAACAATAATATTGCATGCATCTTTAATGGATGATCATGAGTTCGTAACATTGCTCTGATACCAACTAAAAGTTCATAATCTTAAGCCCTAGATTTTAAACTCAATGAAAATCACAATGACATACAAAAATACTTTTAATTAAAATACCTGATGAAGACATATTGCTTCTAGTAATTTGCCATTGATCTGAAATCTGCTGTATGATAGAGAAGAAGAGGCAGAATATGGTTTCTCCCTTTTGACCTAAAACCCTAATGAGTTGATTTAACGTAATAGATTAATATGATGGGTATTACATCTCTTTTATAGGCAAAGGGAGGACCAAATTTCTATTAGGGATTTAATCTCAACCGTCCATCGAGGTAGAGTTTATTTAAGAAACTTACCCTTTTTACAAACCAAATTTATTATAATTTAGTAATTTCCAAATTAACCGTGATTCTCACATATTGACCATATATAGATTTTCTTGCACCGTAAGAAATATATCTTACAACTATTTGATTTATACAAATTGTAGATAAAATTCATTGTTATCCACGAGATAGTTTTACGTTAATTTTTTCTTCTGCTGATCTATCTATTAATAAATATTAAATTTTATCTATTAATAAATATTAAAATTAAAATCAATCAATTCGGTTCGGTGATCCAAGACGGTTCGGTTTCGATTCCAAAAATTGAAAAACCACCTGATTTGGTTCGTAATTTTTTATATCAAACCAAAACAAATATAACCGAACCGAACCAACCTGTATATTTTTATTTATTTATTATGTAATATTTATATATTATAAAACATTTGTTAACTATTCTGAATTGTTGGATTATCTTATATGCATAATTTAAGCTCTTGATTTAATCATTCATATATATATATATATATATATATATATATATATATATATATATATATATATATATATATATACTAAACCAAACAAAATCTAGATTGTTCGATGAATTTTATTTTTTCCATTGTTTGTGTTTCTTTTGGAATTTACATTATTTTTTTATGATAATTTATTTTTAGTAGGTTATTTTCTAATATTTGACGTTAATTCAAAATTAAAATCTTATTTTTATTGTTATTATTAATGTTGATTAAGTTGATTAAAAAGATTTTATATAAACCACAAAATCGAATCAAACCAAATTATTTGATTTCGAGCCTTATTTGGTTTGGTTATGTTTGAAAACTCCAGAACCAAAAGAGGGTGATTCAATTCGTGATTTTGACATGAATCAAATCAAATCAAACTACGACACCCTGCCTTACAAAAAGAGAAGCATCCTCCGAACTAGTTTGTAGCTACTAGCCAGAAAAACTTCATCCCATCTTCTAACTTGTTTCTTTAACAACTTCGGGACTAAATAATCTTTGAGTGTACGACCATCAAAGCATACGACCATCATAAAGGATACCCTTTTGAAGCTGAATGAGTGTTTTGTTTTGACTTTTTTAAGGTCAAATTGATTGTTTTTTTCAAATAAAAATTTAACATGTATTTTTTTCAAAATGCAGTTTTTTTTTTCTTGTAAACACGTTCGGAAAATTATTTCAAAACATTATTTTCATAAACAAAGTAGTTGTAAACGCAACATATTTTTAAAACGATGCATTAAAATACTTTTAAATAAAAAACACTATATTTTTTGCCAGGTTTTGATCAAAACGCTCCACCAAACAAGTACTAAATAAGTAAGGTCATGCATATAACTAGGCTAATAGAGTAATAGTTCATCAAAAGGAAGTGAGAAATCATCCCCAAGAAAAACCAAATAAGTTGATCTTTCTTTGCTATCCCATTTCAGAGGTAACTATGAAGTCAGAGCTTCTCTCTGCTTCTCACATCCATTTCCTCACGACTGATTCTAATTGTAAAAGCATTAAAAGATGAAAAAAAATAAATCAACAAATGAAATCTAATTGTAAGGTGACCTTGAGAAGTAATCGGTCATTACGCCTTTAGCCGTTGGTTGTGCTGTGTCAGGGCCGGCCCTCCTTCAAGGCTGATGAGGCCCAGGCCTTGGGCCCCTAAAAATTGACTCATTTTTTAGGCCCCAAAATTTACAAGCTTCCTTAGATTAAAAAAAATAGAAAAAGAAAACCTAACTAAACTTACTGCTATCGCAATGAATCGTTCTCAACCTAACTAGTGAGACAAAAACCGTCAAACCCCAATTCGCGTTCGCCTTCGCCTTCGCCAATCGCCAAAGAGGACGGCCGACGACAAACAGTTTCCCGCTTCTGCGTATCGGTCTCGCCATTGCCGTCTCCCTCTCCGTCGGAGTGTCGGACCGTCTCTCGCCGACGCCGCCGTGCTTCTTGTCGCTCTTTTCTCGGATTCTAATTCCAATTTCCAATACTGTATTTTGAGGAATTACCGAATTGATTTGAGGTACTACTTCAGTACTTGTACTTTGCTGAATGCTGTAAATTATGTGATTTTTACAATTCAACAATTTCCTTATAGTTATAAAGTTCATACTTAATGGTTAATGGTTTATTGGACTTTGTTACTGAGTTACTAAGGCAAACAACATTAGCTCAATTGGACAATTGCTCTGTTGCTCAAAAGAGATAGTGGCTTGAGGACTGAGGAGGCATGGAAACAGAGCTATGATGATTCCTATGAATTATGATTCTATGAATAATTAATAACCTAAAGCATAAACTCAATCAATGGATATACAGAACCAAAAGGCAAAAGAAAAAACGAGCATTGTACCGAGGCACGAGGGTGAACTGAACTCATGTTTATATTGTCTATAATTTAGTTAAAACTAAATTCCACCATCCAAATGAGTTAATGAGTAGATCAACAACCTAGTAACAAGAAACTATAATTTATCTTTTGTAGTTGCAAGCCCAGAAAACTTCCATGGCTAAAGCAATTTATCAGTTAGGTGAATATCAGCACATGCGGGAACATGAATAGGACAAACTGAAAAGTGAATAGTCTGAATCCTCAAATCTCAATTCATAATAAATCAAATTAATCAAAAATGCTTTAAGCCTTCAATTTCAATTTTCAATGCTTGGAATTGATTATTCTCCTTTGATTACTGATTTTGCTTCTAAATGTGCTAGAAGAGTGTCATTTATGTAGTACTTTGGAATATGTTTAGTGTTAATCCCATAACTTTTGCAATGAAGTATTTTTTCAATTATATTTTATGTTTGTTTGATTGTTTTTTAGTTATTCAAAAAATAGATTTTTTTTTTCGCTACATAGGAAGGCCCCGTTCGAGATGATCGGCCTTAGGCCCCTAATTTTACAGGGCCGGCCCAGTGCTGTGTGTACGTTTCGTACAAATTAGGTACCTCATCCTTGTAGGGCAGCAAGAACCTCTCAACAAACTTCGCCTCCTTAAGTACTAGAACAGAATACAAAGGCTGGCTACTCCTAACAAGCTTAAGCTCTTTCAGAGTCTTCAAAACTACATTCCTAGACTTCACCCTTTTTTCCAAACTAATACCGAATAGAAAGTGGTGAGCGGCAAGGTACGCAGGTGTTAATCCAACCTCCTTCATGTAAAAGTTGAGTCTTTGTTGAATTGCGGTCGAAGTCTTCAAAGTGAAAGGTCGAGCACGGACCAATACTATATCGAATCAGACCAACCAAAGCTCCTAAAAACACTACACTTTTTCTCCATCATTGGCCTACTAATTGTGCTTAGCAGAATAACACCATCAATGAAGATCGAGGAATTATTAGGAATACCCAAATCCGCTTCGACTCTGCTCAAAATATCTTTAAGCCGCTCAGGCGTTCGCAACATCACTCTTGGGTTAAAAATTACAAGCTTTTGGATTTGCTCACTCGAAAACCCATAATTTTGCTGCAACAAGACTATATTGGACTGCATTGATTTAAGGGTGCAACATGAAAGCAGCCAAGAAGAATTTTTAATAGCTTTAATAACCTTATCATCACGGTAGCCCATTAATTGTCTCCAATAGCCGATAATTGGCATGATCACGGTATCTAACCCCGCATTAAAAGCAGTAGGGACTCGACTTGATGAGCTTGACTAGTTTTTGACCCGGTTAGCCCAAGATCCCGAAATGCCACGAATTTGGACTCTAGGGTTTCATCGATTTGTGTAACAGAGTTGGGAATGAGGCGAAACTAATTCCACGATATGGGATTGGTCTAAACCACCGTACTTTTTGATTAAATTGATGAATAAATCAGGCTTTTGAGTAGATTTCAAGTGATTGACCTTTGTTGATGCCGAGAGTACTTCATCTCTGGACAACCCAATTATGTTGATAAGGTAATCCACCATGAAATTAGAGGAACCATTCTGGGAAACCGTCGGAACTGAAGATTTAGATGAGAAGTAGTATTTAAAGTGAAATCTATTCAAAGAATTGGACAAGTCCAACTCTCTGATTAGTTGGGCGGTTGCTACGACCAACATTTTGCATAACATTTTACGGTTAGATTGAAATTCGATTAATTCGGGGGGAAAGCCCACTCTCTCACAGTCTCACTCTCACCCCTCGGCCACCAAATATCGAGGGTTAATATCTTTTTTGATACCCCAATTTTACTCATTTTTCAGTTTCCATACCCACTGTTTCTAGGCAATCAAAGTTAAGCCAAACCTTTCCAAAATTCATCACTTTTAATCCCAAACGTTAAATGACCAGTTAATTACTAACGACCGACTGCTATCCTAGGTTGGAAACCGGCAACAAACTTGGCAACGGTATACCCTTACATCCCTTGTTCATTTCTCGTAATTTCTCTCAATTTCCCCAATTTGCTTGACCGAGTCCTCTTCATAGCCCAGTCGGTGAATCCCTCCATCTTCAACCACAGACAACCGGCTTCCTCTCTCTATAATACTTCCCCAATTCCTTCGCCCAAATCCTCTACCAATTTCTCCCTCTCTCCAGTCGGCTTTTTTCTTCTTCCCCGTTCACAGCCGCAATCTCCCACTTTCTTTCTCAAAACCCGGCATTCTCCCTTCCCTTCATCCATCATCGACACTGACCCCCTCCATTTGATCTCCACTCTGCCAGCCCTCCTCCATCTTTATCGCCAAGAAAGTCATCTTCAACCGCCACTGCCCCAATCTCGCTCCTCTTTCTCACCATGTCTAACAAATCCCAACAATCCACAGGTCCTTCACCTTCTCAGGCCCATCGGCATCTCGGGCCGCCTGCGCTCTCCATCCACGGCTCCTTCTTCTCGGCGAATCATCCACATTCCGGCAACCGCTCCCATCTCTGCTCCATCCCGTAATTCTTCCTCTCCGGTTGTTTTCCCCAAATCGAAGACAAATTTGGAAGGTCTCGAGCATAACTTGTCTTGGCCCCTTGACAATCTGCCTCCATCCATCTCCCTCTCCTTCGTTCAAGCATCCAGCTACGCTTTCCACCATGCCTGGCCGTGTCCTTCTCCTTCCACCTCTGTTCACCCCGATTCCAACGAAGCAGCTCCATCTTAATCACCTGCATCTCTTTTGTCGAGCGTCGACAACAATCTCATTTTCTCCTCGGGTCAGACAACTGCATCTTCGCCTCCATTTTGACGAAGGGTCCCTTTGCAAGAATCAATGAATGAAATTGGGGAAGGAATAAGGAGTAATTGGGGAAGAAAACAACTTGGAGAAGCAGGTCATTCGTTAGTAATTAACGGCCATTTAACGTTTGGGATTAAAAGTGATGAATTTTGGAAAGGTTTGGCTTAACTTTGATTGCCTAGAAACAGTGGGTATGAAAACTGAAAAATGAGTAAAGTTGGGGTATCAAAAATGAAATTAACCCAAATATCGACATCTTCATCAAAGAAAAGCAGGATTTCCAATTTACTTTAAATTCGGGTTTTAGGGTTTACTGAATTTTGTGCCATTTTTTTGTCTCTTGAATAAGTGTTAAAGACAGAAACAGTCCTATGCTTTCCTTTCTTTTTTTCTTTTTTTTTCTTTTTTCCCAGAGGGGCATGAGAAAGGATCAAATATCAAACTTTATATTTTGTAAAGCCCCAAACTCCATCACTGAACCACCCCCTAGGGTCAAAATAGTTCTCTTCTGTAAACAGCGAAAAGCATAAAAGTAAAGATAAAGTAATAAAAGTATTTTCTTAAAAAATATATATAAAAACTTGAAGAATTTTTTTTTGGAACCGATAAAAAAGATGAGTAAAATAATTATTTGGGAACGAAAGGTGTATCATTTAGCAAAATTAATGGACATTCAAAGATTCAATCATCTCTTTATTTATTTATTTCCGTAAAATAAGAATCTATACTAGCATTGTTGTTTGGATTCACTTTATTTTGAATATTATGAGCATTTTGGTTAGGATTCGCATTGTCGTTGAGATTTACATTGTTGTTGAGATTGGCATTCTTGTCGGGATTATTAAAGAGTAAAACTTAACAGATGGAGAATCTATTGTTGAAATTCATGGAAAGATGGGGAAGAGAAAGAAATAAATTATAGTATTTTTTTACAAAAGGGGCAATTTGGTAATCCAATTTTTAAGTGGGTCCGTTTGGATGCATTGATTTTGAATTCAATAAATATTCAAATTCTATAAAATTTAAATAATTAGAATTTGCTTTCAAAATCATAGCATTTTCATTGTTTGGATAATGTGTGGAATTCAATTGTAATTTCTACATTATACTTAAAATAAAAGTTCAATAATATGTCAACTATTTAGTTTAGTCTAGTGGTATATAGTTGTTGGTTATTTCGAATGACAAATGTTTAAACTTTGCTAACAACAAAAGTATAAAAAATTTACATTTTTGAAAATAAATAACATATATGGTGGTGGTGGTTAACGGCGGTGGTGGGTGGCAGCCGACGGAGGTAGTTGGAGGAGGCGGCAGGAATGGTGGGGATTGATCGGAGGAAGCAGTAGTGGTGACCGGAGACGGTGGTGGTGGTTGCCGAAGGTGTTGGCGACAGCGACTAGAGGCGGTGGCGAGGGTGGCCGGAGGTGTTGGCGGCGATAGGAGGTGACACAAGTGGTGGTGGTTGAAAGTTGTTTTGGTGGTGGTAAAAAGGTGATGATTTGTTACTATGTAACAATTGATCAAATTTTAGAATTTAAATTATTTGTATTTATGATGGAATTAGTTTTATGGAATTGAGTGATTTAGAATTCCAATACAGTTTTAATTTCAAATTTTATTTATGTTCTCAAACAATGAAATTGGATTTGTAGACCCCAATTCCAATTCCAAACTATAGAATTGGGGTATCCAAAGATACCCTCACATTGATTTTATGAGTTGATGTAATGCTCAAATCTCATCTATAAATACAAATAATCAAGTTTTTTGAAATAAATTGCCCCAAGCAAATAAGTCAAAGGTCAATTATTTACAACATACTCCTTGGACATATGAAAAAAATTGAGTGTACAACTGGTACAGACGACATGAGCCCCCTTATGCACCCTTTCAGAAGGAAAAAATAAAAAGGAAGAAGGTGCCGCTGCAGCCCCAATTCACCGGCACAAGCAAAAATACAAAGTTGCCCCCAATAAAATCTGCCCAAACCTCAAATGACGGGAGCATTGTCTCTCTAGATAGAAGTCAAAAAATTTAGGAATCCTGTAATCACTAGGTAATCTTGCTCATGAATCGAGCCGTACCGGAGTTTATCTAAAATTCTTGTAATCACAACGTGGACGTGCAAGCGAAACAAGTTGTACGGAACGTATAAGAGGTCTTTACATTTACAAGTCAACCTAGCTCGCAATTCAAGCCCCGCCGCTCCTCTATTTTATGCTTGAAAGACGAGTAAAAGGAACCTACATGGTCAAGTTATAATGAATGCTCCAAGTTAATCAAAATACATATTTACAGCCAAAAGCGACCAAAGCTTCTACCCATTCGAGCACTTCCCCCCGCACCCACAAGATGAAAACGTATCAAACCTCGGTCAGCTCGAACAATTGAAGAGAACCACGAGCGAATATTACTTCTTACCCTCGAGATGAATCTCGAAGATAAGGAGTAGGCCTGACAATTAATTGGGTAGGTTGGGTTGAAATGGGTAATGAGTTGAAACGTGTTGAAACTCATTAGAACCTAAATGACAAACGATTTAAAATGGGTTGGGTCGGAACGGATCAGGTTGAAACGGGTAACGAGTTAAAGTGGGTCGACCCGACTTTTTCCCCCCAAAAAATATAACATTATAACATAAAAAATCACTGATTGAAATGGGTAACGGGTCCGACCTGTTTTAACTCGACTCAACTCAACCTTTTAATATTAATTGATCGAAACGGGTTACCTGTTTCGAGCCAATCTATTATACAATACAGCTCATAGTCGCACATGTGCAATTGACTAAAACTATTTAGGGGCTGCGATTAATTCCTTTACTGAGATCCTACGGTCATTATCACTCTCTGAATTCACATGTGTGAACGGCGGTTGAGTAACTACCATCTCTCTCTCCAACTCTCCCACTATTTACGATTGGTGGCCGCTAATCCTTCCTCCATCAAATCCATGTCCCTTTTCTTTTCGATATTTTAATTAATTAATCAATTTTATGCTAAAAAATTCGTAAGTTTTGTAATTTGAAATATTTGTTTTTTAACTATTATCATAATTAACTTAATCAATTTATTTTTTGAAACTGAATCTCAATTTAATTTATGTCTAAGTTTTGAATATTTCTATTTTAATTTTTTCCTTTTTGATTGTTATCGTAATTAACTTAATCAATTTAATTTTTTTCTGACCCACAATTTCGTATATAAATAAAATTTAAAAAAAAATCGGAAGTTTTGTAATTTGAAATATTTGTTTTTTTTCTTTTTAACTGTTATCATAATTAACTTAGACAAATTATCAGTAAATATTAATTCATTTCCACATTATCTACTCCATTTATTGATAAATTATGGCTGGCGTCGTCTTAAGACAAATCTTATTATCTGATAGAGCTCGATCATAAGAACGGCTCGAATCGATTATTTTATTTTATATCAACGGCGATATTAATTTTTTTACTTTATATCAAACGGCTGAGATTAATTATTTTAGTTTATATCAAACGGTCCCTCTGCGTCCCCCACTCCCTGTACAACTCCACCTCCTCTTTCCTTTCCGAGTGTTTCTCCGGCAGTTCTTCCCATTCCAATGGGTTTCTCAGCTGCTCCTTCTCTCTCTTCATCTCTAAAAATCAACCGGCTCTCTCTTCATCTCCAAAAAACAACCGGCCCCAGCGACACCACCCCTTCGTTCATCTCTCCCTACAACCAGCCAGCTTCTTCCCCGGCGAATCTCACCACTGCCCCCTTTACCAAACCCACTGCCCTCCCCTCCCGACCTTCGCCCCCGCCGCTTCTCGGATCAAAGAAAGGATTGCCTTCACGTAATCTGATCAAAGAAAGGAAATCGGTAAGTTTCTCATTCCGATTAATCGCTGGGTTTTCGTCTTTTGGGTCGGTGCATCTTTGTTGCCCTTTGTATGTTGTTTATGTGCCCTTTTTAATTGTTGTTTACGATTTGCATATCTACTCGCCATGTTTGCAAAACGTCTGGTACGATTTCTCCTGAAGTTACTTACCTTGACGTTAATTTGTTTCTAATCATCAAACGATGCTAAATTTCTCTGAGTGTGCTTGATTGAGTTGAATGCGATTTTTCCTTGAATTAAGCATATGATTGAGCTGCTGAAAGATGCAGGGATTAAAACACAGTTCTCATGAGCATTGGATCGAGTTTTTAAGTTGGAATTGGTAGAACTGCAGTTGCTAGCAGTTTTTTTTAAAAAAAATTGTCAATGGGTTCTATTTAGTGTTCCACTGAGAAATATTTAACAGTGAGGCATTTTAGTGCAATTTTTTGGGTTCTGTTTGGTGAAAGTTTAGTGATGATTACTCTGCTTCCTTGAAATTTTAGTGATGATCGCTCTGCTTCCTTGAAATAATTTTAGTGAAGAGCTTCTTTATCGTTGTTTTTTTGAAACTCCATTCATACACAAGTAAAACTCATTATATCATGAGGGCTGAATGCATGGAGTCATGGTAATTAGTATGCATTTTATTTTTTTAATGACAATCAAATTTAGATTTACACTAAACAATTATATGAGTTGAGCCCTATGGTTTTGCTGGTACAATAAAGCCTGCATATAAAAATAGAACAGACTTGCAAGATGAACATTGGGGAGTTTGTCATGAGTTAACATTAAGTATCTATGCTCTAACCTGAAGATAGCCTAAATTAAGTGGGAGAGTATAATAATCTAAGATGAATTTGGATTTTTATAGTAAAAGAATTTGCTCTTAATCACATTATGTCAAAGCTACTTACAATTTCTTTCATAACAAATTCCCAAAAGTCAATCCACCATCCTTTTTATCCCACGCCACAGAGTGATCCCTCTCACTGATTTTGTTGCAGAGTAATCCCTCTCACTGATTTTGTTGCTCCTTTTGGACAAAGTTGTTTTCTATGGTTTTGCTTTAAGCTATGGCTGGGGAGCCTTTCTAGACCCATTTTAGAGCTACAGTAAAATTGGATTGCTCTACTTTCTTAATGTTTAGTTTTCTGGCTAGAGTACTTTTTTCATAAAGAACTTCCTCTTGGCATATTGTATCTCTCTCTCTCTCTCTCTCTCTCTCTCTCTCTCAATCTAATCTTTTTTCTTATCCCAAAAAAGATAAAAATAACAAACTAAAAGCTCCATGGCTGAAGTACCTAAAGAATCCAATAAAGCAACTTTGTCCCTAGAGAAATGCAGAGGCTCAAAGCTACCTAAAGAATTCAATGAGTATCTTTGTCTCCCAATTAAACGTTCATATCCATAACTTAGTTTGGGAAAACCAAATGATAGAATGTAAGCCTTTGCAAGCCTGAAACTATTCCATATTCTGCAGGATGACTGTAAGGGCCATCTACAAAAAAAGTAGTCATAGGTCCCTTGAGAAGTGGAGATACATCTTACCATCTTAGGTACAAAGTTACCCTCTTCACCATTGCATATGGAAGTGTTAATCTCCAGTCCCTTCATTTACGGCTTAAAGGTCTTCCTTTTGCCAAAGGGTCCCTATTTTCTTTTACATCTGCCAATCTCCATATGGAGTTCCCTGTTTCTGTTTCAATGGAGTCTAGAAAGAAAACCCCCTTCTGACGAATGGGAAAAAAATTAACGGGAAACGGGAAACGATAATTATTTTTGGAACATAATTATTTTTTTGGCAGCATTTGAAAATCCAATGTGAGGTTAGCTGAGATAGAGTAATAGGAATCATTGTCGATTTCCATCTCTAACTATCAACCCTTTCACCCGACAAACCCCGGCAACCCGACGTATTCTTTTCATTGATGTGAATTCTCGATAGACCGAGGTAATCTTCTCATTGATGTGATTTCGTTTCATTGTCGTTTCGTTGTTGTAATTTTCTTTCTTCATTTGTGATATTTTAATTCATTGATTTTGGTTTTAATTCATTGTTTTTGGTATTAATTCGTAACTAATTTTAGTTAGCTGTCAGAAGTTCATTTTTATTTTTGATCTTAATTTGCTTAAAAAGAATCATTAGTTGGTTTTTTGATTTACATGTACTGGATATCTTAAAGTAGTATTAGTGTGTGGGGATAAAGCTGGTTTGGATATGTGTGTGCGTGCGTGCTGGATAAAGAAAGGGAGGGTGTGCACTATGTGTGAGTGTGTGGCAGAGGCAAGGCCGGCCCTTCCACAAGACCAAAGAGGCCATGGCCTAGGGCCCCCAAAAAAACCCCTTTTTTTAGGCCCCATAAACTCCTTAAAAATCTGCTGCCTATTATTTAAAAAAAAAAAATTGCCCTATTCTAAACCCCCAAAGCGATAGCAGCACTGCGGCAGACTCGTTTCCTCTCCAAACGAACGCGGACGCATCGCCTGAGTGGCTGAATCGCCTGAGTCTTGATCCGTTGATCGTCCAGCCAGCCTGAAACTGAATTACCGAAAGCCGAATAATTGGCAACTCAATCTCGGTAAGTTTTCTTTTCTAGTTTCTACTTTTCAATTTTTCCCTTTCACAATTTCTTTGAATATTGAAACTTAATCTGAAATTTTGATTTTTGAATGAATTAATTATGATTTATGAATGCTTCAGCCTTCATGATTTCTGAAATTCTGTCATTGTGATTTCTGAAGTTACAAACATGATTTCTGAATTAATTAGTTATCAATTCTTCTGTTCACTGACCTGTTCGGCTGTTCTTCATGGCTTCATCACTTCATGTTCAAATTTCAATTGTTCATCAGTAATCAGTTCATTAATCATCCTATTGCTAATTGCTTGGCCTTGCCGCTGCTTTTGGGCCTTGGAGTCTTGCTGTTTTGGAGACTTGGTCACTTGGAGTTGCACTGTTACAGAATAGACTGAATAGTGCACTTGGACTTGGTCAATTGTTGATTGAATGATTGTTCATTTGTTCATCAGTTCATGTTCAGTTCAAATTTCAATTGTTCATGCTATTTCTGAACAAAATAGTGAACTGTCTGAATTCTCAATTCTGAATAAATTAAATTAATCAATAATGCTTCAAGCCTTCAATTTCAATTTTCAATACTTGGAATTATTTGGAAACTGGATTACTGGAAAGTGTCAAACTGAAAATTTATATAAAAGAATAATTTGAAATTGATTTGCTTATTTGCTTGGAATTTGGAAACTGTGTCTGTGTGACCGTGTCTCTATGACTACAAATTACAATTTTTTCCATTTGCTCAATTTATTAATTTACCCAATTTATTAATTTCCCAACTTATTAACTTTTTAGTAAGTGAATCATTTGCCTTAATTTTTTGGCATTTAATGATTTAAGTTGTTAAATATGTGAATGAGTGAGTTGTTGGTAATTTGTGACATTCTAATTAAACATTTATTATTTGAACACATACTAATATACTATAATTCTAAAATAGAGATATTGAGACATTTTTTAGCATTTTTGTTAGTTGTTCATAAGTTTTGATCTCAATTATTGTAGGTAGACAAAATGTCATCACGAAAGTATCTTTGTGGAAATGACAAAAGGAAGAAGAAGCAAAAACAAGAACAATTAACACAAGCGTTAAGTGGTTCTCTTAACAAGTATTTCACCTCTAGTAAGTTGGGTGTAACTGAAACAATTTCTCTTGAAAATTCGGTGTACGAAGAAGCAGTAGATGTGAATCCTAATGATCCCGTTGATAGTGAACATGAGGAAGGAGATAGGGCCAATAATGAACATGGGGAAGAAGAAAGGGTCAATAGTGACATCCCTCCGGCTCAAGAAGACCATCAAGAACCTTTAGAATTAGACATTTATGATCCAAATAATTGGAAGTCAATTGATCATAAGCTCATAGGTTTGTTGGTGGAGAAAGGACCAATAAGAGTTCAAATGGAAGAATTTGAATATCCAAGGGATGGTTCAGATCGAAAGCGACATTTTTCAAATGTGCATTATACCCGTCGCTTGTCTAATGGAGAGAAACGAGACAGAAAATGGCTTGTCTATTCAAGATCCTCTGATAAAGTGTTTTGTTTTTGTTGTAAACTTTTTAAGGATGAAGAAGGAGATTCTCAATTGACTAGTACCGGATTTAGAGATTGGCACAATGTTGGAATCCGGCTCAAACAACATGAATCAAACAATGAGCACATAGTTTGCATGCAAAAATGGATTGATTTGGAGATAAGACTAAAGCGCAATCAGACAATTGATAAAAGTGTGCAAGAACAAATTATGAGAGAGAAAGAACACCATAGGCAAGTTTTCATACGAGTGATGGTTGTTGTTAAAAGTCTCGCAAAAAACAATTTGGCCTTCAGGGGAAATAAGGAGAAGGTTTATGAGGAAGGCAATGGAAATTTCTTAAGTATGATTGAAATGATTGCAGAGTTCGATCCTATAATGCAAGAGCACATACGGCGTTTTCAAGCAAGGAAATTCAATATCACTACCTTAGCCACAAAATTCAAAAGAATGATTCGGTTGTTCGCTAATGAGGTGAAAAGTTCTATCATTGAAAAGATAAAGAAGGCAAAATACTTCTCGGTTATACTTGATTGTACACCCGATGTAAGTCATGAAGAACAAATGTCTTTACTCATTCGTTGTGTGAATGCACTGATTCTCCCGTTAAAGTTGCGGAGTATTTCTTGGGATTTATAAAAGTTGATGATACAACAGGAATGAGGCTCTTTTCATAACTTGAAAATGCTTTATCTCTTTTAGGATTGAACATTGAAGACATCCGAGGGCATGTCACGACCCGACCCGGACTCCAATGCGGAATCCCAAGGTCGTGCCGCCAAGACAAGATAAAAGACGGACAAGCACCCGCTAAGTGTAGTGGTGCGAGTCAAGAGTTGAACCAACAAACTCTAAACTGGAATGTAAAGCCATAACGGCAGAAACCGAATAACCAAAAACTAAAATCTGCGGAAGCGAATCATAAGTGGGACCAAAGCCTATAATTATAAACTAAAGAATACAAGGATGAGAGCGACTATCTCTCGACAAATCTATTGACTCGCGTGGCGCAACATTGCTTGCAGACGACAACAAACCATCGGCAACCTAAGGCCGGCGAAGCAACAAGAACCCAACCTGATAAACAACAACTCTACGGCTAAAACATGCCGGAGGAACAGTTCAACTAAAAGAATAAGGGATTTAAATACTAATAACTAAACCAAGGGCTCACGACTAAAATTGTCGGAGATAGAAATAACCATCACATAATACTAGAACAAGCGAGCTAAAACCTTGCTCGGAAAGACAACGGGATAACTTCTAATTAAATACAACAGCTCGACCCAACAAGTCGGCTACCAAAAATAAACGACAACCAAATACTAACATAACTACCCAAGTAAAGTTTACATAACTTCACGACCGTATCTCACAAAATAACAAATACAATAATACTATTAAACCCAAGCTATCACCCGGAAGACCACCTGTTATCGATCAAGCGTCCGAAGCTTCAACGCGTACTAACGAGCTTCTTGCAAAAACTAAGGAAAACAAACACACGAAATGAGTCATAATGACCCGGTAAGTTACTAAATGCAATGTATGGCATAGCGTGGCGTGGCATGGCATAATCTTGCATATATAAACTCATGGCATCTAAATCGTATACCAACAATAAACACGTATTAAGTCATCAAGTATCATGAACTTCATAAATCACATGCACGTTATCTTTCATATAAGTGCTCATAGTAAGCCACATAAGGGATAGAGAAGGTACCCAAATAGTTCGTTGTGTGCTCTGCAATACACAATGTGATATTCTTGGTTCGTGCAGCATCGATGCTCGTGAATGCATCGACTTTCATCGAGAATCACTCGATTTAGCTAGCGACCAATGCGGCACTTATTGATCGGCAGGGCTACTTCCCAGCTGCGGCCACAATGGAGGGGTGTGTGAGGTCCAGTGCGGGATCCATGCGAATACGAATCTTACGATTCGTATAGGCGATGTATCGTCCTACGACATAAAACCAAATCCAAATAATGCCGCCAGTGGGCTTTTATGAAATGCACAAGTAGATAATTACTCTCATGCTCAAACAAGAACCAAGACCGATCATAGCGTACATATCAAATCAAGTAGGACATAAAGTTCTACACACCAATTTAACAATGCACATATTGTACACACTTAACAAAACCAACCAACCTATCCGTTAGTCGAGAACCACCTATTGAGGTATTCATAACCCTCAAGTCACAACCCAATCAAACGTAGCATATAAGCTCAAGAAATCACAATGTGAGGTCTACTATAGCCCTACTCGGATTAAACCAAAGACCATTATTTAGTCTAAAAACAATCATAAATCCATACTTAGCATTTATCCTCACTTAAAGGTACAGGACTTCAACCATAATCCCAACGGTCATATATGTTCGACTTCTTCAAAGCCAATCTCACGGGTATCAAAACTAAGTCAGTAGTCATAACCTCGCAAGTGCTTTCATGTGCACGCGACCCAATTCCCTTAAAAGAGAACTCATTCAAATAATCATTTCTTAAAGTAATACGAGATCATAGGTTGATCTCCAATGCTCTAACGAGCACGCCCTAAACAAATCCCCAATAAACCTCTATATCGTGGAGTCACAAATGGGACGCAACTCGAGATGCTCTGGTACTCACGATCAAACCAACCAAACCCGAACATCGTAGGATTTCAACCTAAGGCTCACTCACATCTTATTGAACCTAAAATGACTCCATTGAGTCTTAATATCGCACTTCATTAAATACGCATTTCATAATCCCAAAACCAACACAACATTCAAGTTTATAATAATTCTCCCAAAAATAATCCGGGTTTGTTTCCCAAGCCTAAAAATCCAAGAATTCATCATAATCATAATCAATCAAAACCCAAATGCCGTAGGACTTCAACACGAGTTCATTAACACTTTATTGAACCTATTTCGACTCCGTTGAGTCTAAATACTAAGTTTCATTTCTTATACATTTCACCAATCTCAACAATGTCACTCACATCAATTTATAACAATTCCCAAATTAATTCGGGCTTAATTCCCAAGCCCTAAATTCATAAAAACCTTAACAAGGAGATAACACATTTCTCCCCTTTCACACAACATCATCCAAATCAACCTACACATCAATGCCCATTTTAAGTAACAACAAATCCTCCAATAATTCGTGCTTGATTCTCAAGCCCTAACATTCATAAAACTCCACATAAATCACAACCCATATTCCACAACACATAATAACATTCAAATCATGCTAGTCATGTTATTAGCAAGTTCATATTTCCAAAAATTCACAAAATAGGCATACAAGGCATACGAGGTGTTCATTGCCCACAAATAGCACATATATTGTTTTCCTTAGGGCCAATGAACCAAAATAAAAGGAAGGTAACTTACCTAGCTTGAGTGAAAACTCAAGAGAACACAATCCGACGGTGAAGTTGTTCTACCTGCCGAGGCTTCAAGATTCAAGTTCAAGGCAATCGGGTGGGTGGATCGCCTTGGATCGAAGAGAGAAGGAAGCTAGGCTTGAATCTCCCTTGGACTCTCTCTCTCTATAATACGATGAGGATGAGAAATGAAGAGGGTTGGCCGAATCGGGGAAGAGGTTAGGCTATTTATACTTCCACAACAATAAGGGCACAATAGACTTTTCCCAAGTACAATTAGTAGAGATTAGGACTAATTAATCACTAATCTAACTTTAATTAACTTCCAATTAATGTTAGGACATGTTTAGGGTTAAGTATGAGAGGTTAGGAAGGGTTTAGAGGGGTTTAATGAGGGTAGAATAGGTATAATTCGTCCAAACTCAAAACAGGGAAAAATCCCTGCACAAGATTCGGTGCCGAGGCGGGCGCTCACCTCTATCCAGCCACTGTCACCGGGCTCTGCCAATAATGCTCTCAAGATTTGAGGCGGGCGCCTCACAAGGTGCCGACGGCGCCTCGGCCTCCGAACCTCCAAAACTTGGTCCAAACATGATCTAAATGGTTCCAAACTTATGGGCAACCATTCTAAGGTCTAACCCTACACAAACAAGTCTAAAACACACCGAACAACTCCCAAACAACTCGAGCTTAAACCGGAAGGGGTGCAACAACGCAACCGAATGACGAATGAACTCGAAATCGAACGAGCAACTAAAGTAGACTTTTAAGACAAGTCTAAGGGCTAAAGAAGAAGCTTAAATACTTCTAGGAAGTTGAATAACAACTAGGGAAATAAGAATCCCAAAGGAGAGACGATTACGCGACTCGATTCCCAAACTACGCGATAGAGACGAACGCTATCTCCAAAACTTCCAATTCATCGATAGACTTAAGGAACACCTCCAACTTGAAGTCTAATGCATCTAAACATGTTAATAAACCATCTAAAAGAGGTCTAGGACCCAAACCGAGGTCACGCATACACAAAACGCAAGTAAACCCTCAATCGCCCGCATTCGACTATCGCCGAAGTCACGACTTGTGACTTTAGCAAGTCAACAACTATATGAAGTCTCTTAATAATGTTTTGGTCTTAATATGGTCTCTCAAACACCTCTAGACCCTCTCGCAAACCAAGCATGCAGTCAACAAAGGAAGAAGTGCAAGTATAGCACGCAAACCGAGATAACGAAGGAGCGGCGTGTTACAGGGCAGGGTTATGATAATGGTGCTAATATGAAAGGGCATCGCAAAGGTGTACAAAGTAGATTGCTTAGCATCAATCCTAGAGCATTTTACACACCTTGTGGTTGTCATAGTTTGAATCTTGCATTGTGTGACATGGCTAACTCATCTCCTAAGGCTAGAAGTTATTTTGGTGTGGTTCAACACCTTTATACACTTTTTTCATCTTCAACAAAACGGTGGGACATATTGAAGAGGCATGTGAATGGCCTTACACTTAAACCATTGTCTCAAACTCGTTGGGAGAGCCACATTGAAAGTGTTAAGCTAATCAAATTTAAAGCCTCAAAAATTAGGGATACTTTGTTTGATTTAGCAAGTTCTAGTGAAGATCCCAAAATATCTAGTGAAGCAGAATCATTAGTCGTACATGAAGTTGGGAGCTTTGAGTTCTTGGTTAGCACAATGATTTGGTACGAAGTTCTATATGCTGTGAATATTGTGAGTAAGACTTTTCAAAGTGAAGACATGCATATCGATGTAGCAGTAGACCAATTGAAGGGCCTTATTGCTCGCTTTCGTGAATACAGAGAGCATGGTTTCGAGGATGCCTTAATAAAAGCCCAAGAACTTGCTCGAGAAATGGATGTTGAGCCGGTTTTTCATGAAAGAAGGAAGGTTCATAGAAAAAGACATTTTGATGAGGCTTCAAGTGAAGAGGCCATTTTTTCTCCACAAGAGAGTTTCAGATTAGAGTACTTCTTGTTTATTGTTGACAAGGCTCTCACCTCACTCGATGAAAGATTCAAGCAATTCGGTGAGTACGAAAAAAAATTTGGCTTCTTGTTTGATTTGAAGAAGTGCATGGATGATACAAGTTTGAGAAGTTCTTGCAAAAATCTTTCAAATATTTTGACACATAATGAGCAAGTTGATGTGGATGAAGATGATTTGTTTATGGAGTTGCAACTTGTTAAACATATTTTGACATCAGAAATAGGAGGCCCTATCCAAGTATTGAGTTATTTGAAACGAAATAATAGTTGTTTTCCGAACACAGAAATTGCTTACCGAATTCTGTTGACTATTCCGGTTACAGTTGCATCTGGGGAAAGAAGTTTTTCGAAGTTGAAGCTAATAAAGAATTATCTTCGGAGCACAATGTCTCAAGAACGCTTGAATGGACTAGCTATGATATCTATTGAGAAGAACATGGCTGAAAAAATTGATTATTCTTCTTTAATTACTGATTTTGCTTCTAAATGTGCTAGAAGAGCGTCATTTAAATAGTACTTTGGAATATGTTTTGTATTAAGCTCATAACTTTTGCAATGAAGTGTTTTTTCAATTATCTTTTATGATTGTTTGATTGTTTTTTAGTTATTCAAAAAATAGATTTTTTATTTGCTACATAGGAAGGCCCCGTTCAAGATGATCGGCCTTAGGCCCCTAATTTTACAGGGCCGACCCTGGGCAGAGGGGTTAAAAGAAATTGGAGAGTAGGGAGGTTGGTGTGTGTGTCTGTGTCTGTGTCTGATATATGGACTTTCTCGATTCGTTGGTGAAATGTTTTGGAGATCATACATAGTGTATGAATGTTCTCTCAATCTGCCTTTTATCTCTCTTCCCTTTCTTTCGATCTTTTTATACTTGATTAAATCATTGCTTATTCTCACAACTTCAGTGAATATTTAGGTAATCTTTTGATCCAATTTTTCAATTTCTTTAAATTATTGTTTGATTTCGCTTTCTCTCTATCTGCCTTTTTTAACTTGAACTTAATTGATGATTTTAAACCTTAGGATCAGCAAAGTTGGAGGTCGAAGTTGGACACTCGAGTCAAGATTTCTAGAGATGTAAGTATATTTCTATTTAAATGTTTGCTATGAGTGTCATGTACTTGGAGTCACGAGTGTGGTCAGATAATGCCTCTGCTCCTTCCAGCTGTGATATTTCTATTTGATTTATGTTAAATTATAGAATCAACTAGATATATGCCTAATTTTATTCCATATTCATGCAAGTATTTGACCTTCGATGTCACTCATGTACTCTAAGTTCTTAGCAAGCCCTAAGCTAGGTGGAAGATAAACCATAATGCACAATCAATTGTGTTGCTGTTGTCCAACTCTTTCAATTAGTCGCCTAAATGATTTCACTCATTACAACCCATATTGATAAAAATACATGTGATCAAACCAACCTTTGTGCTTATATCATCAGAAAAGAGAAGAAACGAAATCTGTTATCTTTAGTTTTTGGGTTTTTTTTTTTATTGTGTAGTCTACATTAATCTAACCCCTACAAAATCTCAAGCATATAGTGATTCATTTGTATATTTTCCGCTAAATACATTGATTAAGTGTCATACCGACACCGTGCCATAGGCACAGCGCCACAGTTACACTCCATTGGCGTCGAGTTAATAAACTCTTTGAGTTTTAACTTCTATATTAGAATATTCTTGATTCACCGACATAAAACTGTTCAAAAGAGAGTAGGTAGACCACCTTAGTGGAATCTATTAGTTTAGACAGCACAGCCTAATGGCCAACACATCAGTAGCTTCTGCCTGGAAAAGTTTATGTATTACCAATGCCCCTCTGCCTTGGTTACAATCTCATCAGTAGGAGTAGGAGTCTGAATCTTGCTCCATTCAACATGTTGTGCTTCCCCACTTCAGCAAAACATACCACATAAAAATCATTTATCCAAATCACATCTTTCACACAACAATGTAACAGATCTGGAACGCCAATCTATGACACAAAGTGTGGCAAAGCAAGCCTCAGTTCCAAAGCTTCGCTCAAACTCCTATCACAAAACTTCCAGTCTTGGGTTCTCAAACTTCCTATGGGACATCCTCCTGTTTCTCTCTAAAATAAAACCACACAAATTTAAATTCTGAATATTCAAAGGAAAAGGTTAAACAGATTAATAACACAAAAAAATCAGATGCTAAATTACACTGCCGACACACACACACACACTATTCGAAATTGAAATCATTCTTAATATAGGCTAGATGGATTTCTCAATAGCCGCCGGAATGGTCAGATGATTACTAAAAATGAGTTCTCTGCTCCGGCGAAACCCGCCCCTTCTCTATTGAAACAAAAAAATCATAAAACGTAAAATGTAACAGATCCATAGTTAGTTCCAGAATTCGCTCCAACCAGATGTGTTGTTTAAGTGATTGGTTAGATACATGTCACTATCCTAGGACCTTATGACGTAGTCTCTAAGCACAGGATGACACATCAAGTGGGAAATAATTTGCAAATTAACAGTCGGATCTGTAACACAACAGAAGATACAGAGTGGAATCAAATTAGCAAACCACATGCATACCTTTCCTGTATCTGCTTCGAGCAGTTGCTGCGTGCTTGCTGAAATGCTCCCGAAGATTTCCGTCTAAATGCTCCCGAAGATTTCCATCCCCAACATACTCGATCAATATAATCCATTCATCTCCATGCTCCAAACATCCAAGGAACTTTACCAAAAATTTTATGTTCAATCTTTGACAAGGTAAGAATTTCATTTTTGAACTCAGTTGATGAGCCTCGCTCATTATTGTTCTGCTAAGGAGTCTTAGGATTAGTTTTATGCACTTAAAAGGAAAGGTAAAAATAAAAAGTAAAAAACATAGGCTGATAGTAACTTTAGTTTTGACCATTCTTCGAATTTTAAATGCTTTTACAAAACTCTGTTGGTGCCTGATAGTTACTCTATGACTATGTGACTACCCATAGTATGTTTTCATAAGTCACAGGAACAACATATTTTCAATCATGGCAACTTGGAAAACATAAGTTGATATAGAAATTGGGGTTGTGATGTGCTATTATTTTGTCTTTGAATGCACAGCTTGCAGTCAGGAACACAAATAATTGGTTTCTCCTTATCAACTCTACCGTAATCGAAGCTCCTCTCGCCACCCTCTCCGCCGAGTAACTGTAAGCTCTTTCTTCACCTCTAAGTCCTTTTTTATCTGTTGTAATTTTTTTTATCTGTTATAAATTTTTTTATCTGTTATGAGTCAGTCATATTACTCACTTAATCATGAAGAGAATTATGATTATGCATAAGTGGACATACCCCTCATAGGATTTGTGAACATCTCTTCCAAAAGACTAAAAACTAAACACCATTTTTAAAGACAGTGGCAGGCATTTAGAGCTTCAGAAAAGGAATTTTTTTCAATTAAAACATAATCCAGCTTTAGCGATGATTATCACACTTAATTTTGTATTGTTTGAAGGTTTACATTTGAAGCATTGTTAGTTTTTGATTCTTGCTGTTAATCATTCTAAAACAATATTTAGTTTTGTTCATTTGTGTTCTTCAGATCTGAGAATGTAATGTAAACCTCCCAACTCGCAATTATGACTTCGTTTGGATATCAGAAAGTGCTAGAGAAAGGAACACAACTTGAAAAGGAATTTTTTTCAATTAAAACATAATCCAGCTTTATAACTGTTCTTACTCTGTGCGAATGAATCCTTCGTTGCCCTTTGTATGCTGTTTATGTGACCTTCTTTCGATGTTATACTTGCAGATCAAGTCTCTGTAGTCATTCCTCTTTTGAAATTGAAAAAGTCAACCAAGGTAATTGTAGTTATATCTCGACAGTTGTTTCAGGTTTATCTCAACTAAACTTGGTCCTTCTCCCAATTACTTGGGGTTGAGTTTGTTTCAGGTTTATCATAGTTTTTAAATGCTTCCACTCCCTATGTAGGTTGTTTTCTATTGTCACTTTCCGGATTTGTTACTGGCACAACACTCAACTGTTCTCAGGAAGATATGCCGAAAGCCCATAGACTTTTTAGAAGAAATAACAACAGGTTTATTTCTTGACCCTGGAATTTAGTTTCTTTTTTGAAGAAACAAGAAAATGTTTAGTGCACACCTGTTATGTAACGATCATGGTTCTCTTCCATGCTATTTAAACCATCATGGAACGAAATTTGTACTAAAATGGCGAGGAATGGAATGACCATTGCTGTGTAGCAAATTTCTCTTTCAAAGTTTTGTTCATCAGAATGCTTAATCGATTTGCAGGAATGGTAGATTTAATTGTAGTTAACAGCAAATTTACAGCATCCACTTTTGCTAATACATTCAAGAATCTCAATGCATGGGGAACTAGGCCAGTTGTTCTTTATCTAGCTGTCCTTGATTAACCAGTTGAAAGAGCTTTGCGTTCTCAAAGATTTGAATTTTCATTTTTCTCTTCCAGTTCTTGCTTCATTTGTTTGCATATGGTTGTATGTTGCTACTTTCTTGGCCTAAATTTATTCAAGGGTAAGGGTTGCCTACTTTACAAGTATGATTGAGGTTTTAAAAAAATATTTAAAACCTAACCCAAACAGATTCATATACCTCTAAAGCATACATAATCAGATATATCGGGTACGATGATGGGTACCCTGATATTCCAAAACATGGACATTCCAGGGAGAATCATATTTTTTGTGTTTTGACAGTTTATTAGATTTTAAAATTGAAACAAACCTAGAAAACGTAGGCCTTCTTTTATCTATGAAAAATTGAGTTAAAAAGTAGTGTTGTCCTTCTGTGTATTTTCCGTGCCTTGACAGTTTTTTTGGATTTTAAAATTGGAACAAACCTGGAAAATATAGCCTATAAGGGCAACGCTGGTTGTCCCCCTCAAGTTTGTAATATTATTTCTATTAATAAAATATAGCAAGGTATCGCTCCTTTTTCTCTAAAAAAATACCAAAGTAACTTTAGATTATTATTCCACTGTGGATGATCATATTGTTTGAATTGGTTACCAAAATATGTTAATTTTAAATGGTTACTAAGATATGTTAATTTTAAATTGTTTATTATATTGATTTATTTGAATACTAACATTGTCTCATTACTAACATCATCTCATACTAATATCGTCCCATATTGGCGCCGTGCCATAGGCACGGGCACAGAATCTAGTCTACTATATAATAGAGCTTAGTGGGATAAAGAGCGGTTGAGATTGATTATTTTTACTTATATCAAATGGCTGTAATGTATTCTCCGCACAACCCTTATCCCTCTGCGTCCCCCTCTCCCTCTACGATCCCAACTCCCCTACGATTTCTCCAAAATCTCCTTAAATCAGGGAATCAATTATCTTACAAAATATGTTCGTTTTATTATTCCCTCATGAAAGTGGTACCGCACATGACCCATTGGTCACTAATTTCCACTCCAAATCTCCAATAATGTTACTATTGGAGGGAGGGGCACCCAAATTAATCTCTGGTATAATGGAGCCATTGGGCCTTGCCGCTATATTGTTAGCACCTACTCGAGGAGCACCCAAGTTAATCTATTGGGGCACGGGCATGGGCACGGGCACGGGCTGTAATATATAAAACATAATTTTAGACTCTTTTTTAAAATATGATTAAAATATATATTGATTTATTCTTCCTACTCGTGTCGTGCCATGGGCACGGGCTGTAATTTATTCCCCGCACAACCCTTATTGGGTTTTTCTTACAAAATATGTTCATTTTTTTATTTTGTTAAATCCACTCTAAAAGAAAAAACTGTTTTTATTACTGTTTTTATGTTAATTTTTAATATATTTTTTAATACATCGTTCTCAATTATGGGATGTGTCAGTATTCGAATAAATGTCGATATATCTAAGAATGTTGTTAAGACCATTTTTTTATTGTTTAATACATTTTTAATTATTTAATGAAAAATATATAAAACACAATTTTAGACTCTTTTTGAAACATGATTAAAATATATATTGATTTATTCTTCCTACTCGCGCCGTGCCATGGGCACGGGCACAAAGACTAGTAATATTAACTAATCGGATCGAGTAATTGGTTGGGTTAATAGGTAAATGGTTGAAATTGTCGGGCCTAATAAGGAGTATTGTGCTTCTCATGTGCATGTTAATTATGGACCACTTTGATGTATGTGACTTATATTAAAAAGGCTTTAATATGAAAAATCTCATGATGTATCCACCCAATCCCAAACCCCCCCTACATACGAAAGGCAAAGATTTGTGTAGGACGGTCTTACGGATCCTAAATTCGTAAGACATAGCCTTATTTACAAATTCGCGGGTTAATAACAAAATCTGTTAATAATAATCACAAAAATAGGCCAGTCGAGTTGGTGATAGGTGGAACTTAGAGTTTGAGTTGAAAGCGGTCCAAGGTTTGACACTCCACAGCTTCAAAACTATGTTTTAATGCTCATTTCCTCTATTTGCTCCGGTGCCCCTCTACTTTCAATGTTTGCCGCCGAATTCCCACGCCTTGCAATTTAATCCTTTGTTAGCTCCGTTAGCATCAATTGCCTTGGAATACTTGATAGATCCTAACGGACTTTGATAAAATGCTAAATGACACATTTAAAACCAAACGTGACACATTTTAATGTTAAAAGTGACACTATAAATGAAAATTTATTATAATTCTTATTAAAATACAAAGTGACACTCTTAATACTAAAAAGTGACACTCTTAATACTAAAACGTGACACTCTTAATACTAAAAAGTGACACATTTTATACTAAAAAGTGACACTCTTAATACTAAAAAGTGACACTCTTAATACTAAAAAGTGACACATTTAATACTAAAAAGTGACACATTCAATACTAAAACGTGATATTTTCAATGCTAAAAAGTAATACATTTAATTCTAAAAAAATGACACTTTTAATGTTATAAAATAACACTTTAATGTCAAACATAATGATTTTTATTTATAAAAAATGAGACATTTTTCAAAGTGAAAGTAACGCATTTAAGACTAAAAGTGACATATTTAAGCCCAAAAAGTAACAATTTTTTAGGGAAAAGTTATAATTTTCATTAAAAATGTAAAGTGACACTTTCAAGACCAAAAGTGACACATGTTATACTATAAAGTGACACCGTTAATATTAAATGTGTCACTTTTTAGCATTGAAAATGTCAAGTTTTGTATTAAATGTGTCACTTTTAGCAGTCAACGTTAGTTTTAAAGTAACATTTTTTTAGTATTAAATGTGTTACTTTTTAGTATTAAGAACTTCAATTTTTAGTATTAAGAGCGTCACTTTTTAGTATTAAGAGTGTTACTTTTTAGTATTAAGAGTGTCACTTTTTAGCATTAAGAGTATTACTTTGAATTTTAATGAGAATTATAATAAATTTCCCTTTATAATGTCACTTTCAACCTTAAAATGTGTCACTTTTGTCTTTTCAAGGTGTCACGTTTGGCTTTAAACGTGTCATTTAGCATTTCGTTAAAGTCCATTAAGGTTTGTCAAGTATTAAATGTGTCACTTTTTATTATTAAAGGTATCAGTTTTTAGTATTAAGAGTGTCACTTTTTAGTATTAAATGTGTCACTTTTTAGCATTAAGAGTATTACAAATGATTAAACTGTAAGGCGTGAGAAACATAAGAATTTCGACGGCAAACCTTTGAAAGTGCAGAGGCACCGAAGCAAAATGACACATCTCTAGCAATAAAATTTAAAAAATACGCTGTTGAGATTCGAACCATAGACTAGCCAAACGCATCTTTCAAACTTTAGCCATTTGCTGGGAACCAACTCAGCCATCACATTTTTATTATCTTTTGTAACATATTACTCCCTCCGTCCCTAAATTATCGTCTTCCTTTCCTTTTTCGTCCGTCCCAAAATAATTGTCCACTTTGAAACTTACTTTTTTAGGACATCACTTTTACCACTTTACCCTTACTTTTCCACTCTACTTTAATTATGAGCCACATACATATGGGCTTCAAAGGAAACTACACATTAAACCAATATAAATAATCAAGTCAATTGTTTTTTCTTAACTGTGCGCCGGGTCAACTAGGACAATTATTTAGGGACGGAGGGAGTATTTATTTATTATGACCCGTGAATTTCTAAATGGGGCTCCGTCTTACGGATAAGGATCCGTAAGACCGTCTTACAGGAGACCACCTCCATACGAAATATTCCTATGTAGTATATGATGTCATTTGTCCCATGTTCCCCCCTCCTGTTAGTGGCCATTATGAATTAGGCGGTAAATGGCACGTGAGCTACACGTGCAGGGGCATTTTTGTCATTTGATTCGGGGTGCAAAGTGGGATTCTCCTATAATTTCATTATTTAATTAAATATTTGATAATAAGATATTTTTTTAATTAAAAATTGTTTTATAAAAATTAAAACAAAATTTTCAAAAAAAAAACCAAAATTAAAACAAGTTATAAAAGTGGGATTCAATTAATAATTTTTTTTATCATTAATTATTTACATATGTAAATTAGATATATAGCATTTAATATTGAAGATAATTTAACGTTGGCAAAAACTTGTGTAGGACGGTCTTACGGATCCTAAATCCGTAAAACGAAGCTTCATTTAAGAATTCACAGGTTAATAACTAAATATGTTAGTAAAAGTCACAATAATAGGTTTTGTGAGTTGGTCAGAGTTGATGTTTTAAGTTAACATAAGGAGGTCGTCAGTTCAACACCCACATTCACCTTATTTAGTTTTAATGCACATTAATGAGAAGTTCTTCAATTCTATTTGCTCCGGTGCCCCTGTACTTTTAATGTTTGTCATCGAAATTCTTATGTTTCTCACGCCTTGCAGTTTAATCCTTTGCCAGCTCCATTAGCATCAATTACCTTGGGATACTTGACGGATCCTAAATGCTAAATGACACATTTAAAGCCAAACGTGACACATTGAAAACACAAAAATGACACATTTTATTGTTAAAAGTGACATTATAAAGAAAATTTTATTATAATTCTCATTAAAATACAAAATAACACTATTAGTACTAAAAAGCAACACTCTTAATACTAAAAAGTGACATATTTAATACTAAGTGCTCGTTTGTTACAACTTATTTGGAGTGACTTTTAGCTTTTGGCTTTTGGCTTTTGGCTTTTGAAAAGTCATATTTAGATTGTTTGTTTCAGCTTATAAGCCAAAAGCTAATAAGTAAGGTACAACACCCTTTATGCATTGAAAAGCCAAAGCCAAAAAGCCAAAATTTTAAGCTTTTTTGGTTTTTTTTTTAACATGAATACAACTATTCATTAATAAGTATTTGATTATATTCATTTCATCCTTTTATGAAATATATATAAAAATATGAATACTAATTTTCAAGTTTTTTTTTAACAAATAATTATAACAACTCATAAGCAACTTTTCAACAGTTGTAAGCCTGTAATAAGCAGTCTATCATGCAATCAGCCACAAGTCATTCAGCCACCAGCTTAAGCTATCAGCCATAAGTCATAAGTCATTAGCCACAACAAACGAGCCCTAAAAAGTGTCACTTAAAAACTAACGGTGACTGTCAAAAGTGACACATTTAATATTAAAACGCAACACTTTCAATGCTAAAAAGTGACACTTTTAAGATCAATAACGATGATTTTTAGTTAGAAGACAATATGACACTTGTAGGATCAAAAGTAACACATTTAATGCTAAAAAATGACACTTTTAATATTATAAAGTAACACTTTAATGCTAAACGTAATAGTTTTCATTTATAAAAAAATGAGATACTTTTCAAAGTAAAAGTAACACATTTAAAACTAAAAGTGATACAATTAAATCCAAAAGGTAACACTTTTTTAGGGAAAAAAATTATAATTTTCATTAAAAATACAAAGTGGCACTTCTAAGGTCAAAAGTGACACATTTTATATTACAAAGTGACACTGTTAATAGTAAAAAGTGATACTCTGGATATATAAACATGAGGAGTGGCGCTGTAATTTTCAAAGACTAAGAGATTGCATTGAGATTTCTGAATTTTACCACATTTAACCTGAATAGATCCGTCTTACGGATCGTCTTACAGAAGACCACCTCTTTAACATTTTAGAGGGCTAAAACTAGTGGAATCCTCATCCAGAATACTTGCCCTTTACAAACTCCATAACCACCGCCCATATCAACTTCTTCTTTACGTTTTTTTGCTTCTTCCTCTACAACATCAATGGATCCTTCAACATTGCCAGAACCCTTGTGGCTGAATTGGTTTTGGGTCTGGTTCATCATTCATTGCCGCTACTTCTTCTTCTACAACATCAATAGCGGCTTGATGAACTTTAATATACCTCATCCAGCCATTTTCTTCTCTTTCGTTCTCAAACAAATTGAATCAAACTACCCCCTTCTTCATCGGTGATTGTAGTTGGAAACCCAAATCATGAAACTCAAACAAATTTTGGAATGCAAATTTGAATAAAAGGTCTTCAGATCAGGAACGAAAACACTAGCACGAAAACTAACCTCAACCCTCCTAGGCCCACATCCAAGAATTAGGGCTTAAAGTCAAATTTTGATCTACCATTTTCGATCTGTAAGAAATTGTCAATCTGTAAGTAATTTCTAATATGCAAGAAAATTTCCTCATTTTACAATGAGATCGAGAAAGAGAGAGATAGAGAGAAATTGGTGGTGGGTGCTTACAAAGTCGACGAAGATTTTCAATCTGCAAATTACGTTTTCTGCATTTCAATTTCAATAGATGCCTACCTTGATTCCAAATAATTTTTTTCAAGGGAACCCAACAATGGGGCAAATTCAAATTCAACATAGTCCAAGAGAGAGGAATGAATCTCAGTCCTCTGCCCTTCTTCATGACATTAAATAATGAAATTATAGAAAAATCCTACTTTGCACCCTGAATCAAATGACAAAAATGCTCTTACACGTGTAGCTCATGTGTTATTTAATGCCTCATTCATAACGGCCATTGACAGAAGGGGGCCACATTGGACAAATGGCAACATAGATACTACATAGGCACACTTCGTATGTTGGGAGGGGGGGGGGGACTTTGGGATTGGGTGGATACATATTAAAGCCAATTAAAAAATAGCCCAAGAGACCCACTAACCCCCATTACCAATCGCTTGAAGGGTGGCTTAGGGGCTACGTTACTGTGTATAAAAGAAACGATATGGTCTCTCAGAGAGAGAGACCTCTCTTTTTGACAGTCACTCCACACAAGCAGGGGGGCTACACGCCCTCTCTTTTTTATATAGCTTTGTATATAAAGTACTGATAAACACGTCGGAAGGTTTTGATGGAAAATCCACGTCGCTGACTCACAGAGTTTCATTTTGTACATCGCATAGCTAGATATCCGATGTCAATGACAATTTCATCGTCGGACGGCAACTTCGACGACTCCAGGAACCCAAGTTCGACCCTACTTTCGGCACCCACGGTACGATGATTTTTTGGCATAGAACCAAAAGTAAGAATCTTTGAGTTTGAGCAAATCCGAAAGATTATAGATGAGAAAATAACATTTATGACAAGAAACATGATATGAAAATTATTAGGAACCTAGACTTGATTTGATTTGATTTGTAAAGCGACGCAACAGTTTTGGTGTCACGCGATCGCCTTGCATAAGGTGATGTGACCGCTTCATTATTTGGTGAAGTCTCAAAAGATTGCGTGAGCAGGAAGACGACCGCCTTTAATTTGCAGAACTCCCACGGACGCAATCAATGACGTGACCGCCTTTATTGTTGGTCTATCAACTCCATTAAGCTTCCGTTTGGGCCTCAAACGTCGATCTTCATTACAAGATATTGACTATCTTTCCATGAGTCTTCACATTGTCCACACGATCTAAGACTACATACAACAGAAGTTCCTAATGGGTGCTTATCAGTTTTTTGCAAAATAACAAGGGAGCTAAATGGTTGCCTAACTAAGCAAAAGGTATTTAAGGAGCTTTCTTAAGCTCCTCCGCTTATTTCGTCAATTTCGTCCAAAACGGCATTGTTTTATGATAAATCGATCAAAACACAGCCGTTTTGAAAAAAATTCATCCGACAATTTTGTACCCATCTGCAGCTCTTCTACCCTTTCCAAGTTGACTTAACTTTACTTTTCCTCAATTTCCTTTTTTCGTCAATTTTCAGCTATAAAAAATATTTTTTTTTCCTGTATTAAAGTAAATATTTTTACCTACAAATAGAGACTTGGTTTGTTTCATTTGGATATCAGAAAAAAAATTCTATGAATTTTTCAAATTTCTAGCTATTTTTCTATAAAAATATTAAATTATTGGAGATAAAGATGATGAGGTATATAAAAGTATTGGAGTTTGTGCATTGTTGAAAGAGTATTTTTATTGAGGAGCTTAAGTGGGGAGCTTAATGACATTTTTGTAATAAAATAAAAAAAAATGGAGCTTAAGCTCCCATTTTGGAGAGCTTTGTTGTTCATGCTCTAAGGCTCTTGATTCCAACTCCCATGCTTCTCGAACAATCATGTTGACTTACGGTTGTTTAGAGCAGGAACAACAAAGCTCCTTATTTGGGGAGCTTGAGCTTCATTTTTTTCTATTTTATTACAAAAATACCATTAAACTCCCCACTTAAACTCCTCAATAAAAATACTCTTTTAACAATGCACAAACTCCAATACTTTTATATACCTCATCATCTTTATCTCCAATAATTTAATATTTTTATAGAAAAATGGCTAGAAATTTGAAAAATTCATAGAAATTTTTTATGATATCCAAATGAAACAAATCAAGTCTCTATTTGTTGGTAAAAATGTTTACTTTAATACAGGAAAAAAATAATTTAAAAAAAATATTTTTTATGGTTGAAAATTGACAAAAAAAGAAAATGGAGAAAAAGTAAATAATGAAGCAATTGGAAAGGAGGGAGGAAAAGGCAGGTGGCACATTTTGGGCGGCTTTTTGATTTTTAAGCCCGGAAGCTTAAGACCAAAAACAACGGAAGAGGCTTAAAGGATTCTATGAGATTTTTGCAAAATAACAAAGGATCTTCATAATGCTTAATTAAGCATAAAGGCAAATGGGGAGCATCTTAAGCTTCCGGGCTTAACAATCAAAAAGCCGCCCAAAATGTGCCACCTGCCTTTTCCTCCCTCCTTTTCAATTGCTTCATTATTTACTTTTCCTCCATTTTCTTTTTTCGTCAATTTTCAACCATAAAAAATATTTTTTTAAATAGTTTGTTCCTTGTATTAAAGTAAATATTTTTACCTATAAATAGAGACTTGGTTTGTTTCATTTGGATATCATAAAAAATTTCTATGAATTTTTCAAATTTCTAGCCAGTTTTCTATAAAAATATTAAATTATTGGAGATAAAGATGATGAGGTATATAAAAATATTGGAGTTTATGCATTGTTAAAAGAGTATTTTTATTTGGGAGCTTAAGTGGGGAGCTTAATGACATTTTTGTAATAAAATAGAAAAAATGGAGCTTAAGCTCCCCAAATGGGGAGCTTTGTTGTTCCTGCTCTTAAGATGCTCCCCATTTGCCTTTATGCTTAATTAAGCATTATGAAGATCCTTTGTTATTTTGCAAAAATCTCATAGAATCCTTCAAGCCTCCTCCGTTGTTTTTGGTCTAAGGGTTTCGAACACATGTCCTAGGTGATGTCCTCATCACTTTTGGTACCCTAACTTTACTTTTTTTTTTTTTTTGGTACGCTTTGTATTGACTTCATCAAATCTTATCATAAGCTTTTCAATTGTCATTTAATTGCATACCTTCCGTCAAATTTCTATCAAAAGCTAACGACTTAAGGTATGTATTTTGATGACAATTAAAAACATAAGGTATGTAATCTGATGACAATTAGACGTTAGCAATAGGTCAGTCGTTTCTTTTGACAAAAATTTGACAGGAGGTATGTAATTTGATAATAATTAAAAACGTTTATGATAAAATTTGATGAAATCAGTACAAAAGGTACCAAAAGAAAAAAAGAAAGTTCAATTATCGTAAAAAAATTGATATTAACCCCAAGTAAAACCACCACTAGACATGTTTCCAATATTTCATTTTCTTCGAAAAAGAGAGTAACTTATGGTCCTAATATTATAGTGTGTTTCAATGCCACAAGTATAATCATGGACTGTTTATGCTCTTACTAATATACCTAATCGTAGAGTTGTATATTGAAATCACGGAATCAAATCAGTCGGTTTGGTTCAATTTCAGTCCAAGATGGTTCGTTTTCGATTTCAAAAATTGAAAAATCATCTGATTTGGTTCCCGGTTTTTGATATCGAACCGAGCCTAACAAACCTATATATTTTCATTTATTTATTATTAATATATTTATATATATTAGTTATTAAACCAAACAAAATATAGATTGTTTGAGAACTTTTATTTTTTCCATTATTTTGAAATTTGCATTGTTTTCTTTATGATAATTTATTTTTAAGAGTATTTTTTAACATTTGATGTTAATTCCAAATTAAAATCTTATTTTTATTGTTACTATTAATGGTGGTTAAGTTGATTAAAAGAATTTATGGATAATTTCACTTTTGGTACTCCAAGTAAGGTCTAATTTCACATTTGATACCCCTGGTACCGAGGTCATCAATGTTCTTCAGCAACATTACTCCTTTTAATCTGTTTTCAACTTTCCGTCTATTGCCCGTGAAATACTAACGTGTAACCTACTATAGAACCTGACTAGTCTTTGAGATAATTTCACTTTTGGTACCCCAAGTATAGCCCAATTTCACATTTAGTACCCCTGTTGCCAAGATCAATCAATTGCTAACTTGGGATAGCAGGTTAACCATTAGACTTTGACAATCAAGGAACGGAAAGTACCAAAAGTGATGAAAATCATGAACGTCTGTGATGAACTTTGATGAGTAAGGTAACAGGAGTATGAAATGTGAAATTGGGTCTTACTTAGGGTATCAAAAGTGAAATTATCCCAAGAATTTATATGAACCACAAAATTAAACCAAACATAACCGAGTGGCTCAGTTCCAAGCCTCGTTCGGTTTGGTTTGGTTTGAAAATTTTGGAAACAAAAGGAGGTGATTCAATTCATGGTTTTGACCTAGACCTAAACCAAACCAAACAAACCACGAACACCCCTACCTTACCGAGAGAAAAGCATCCTCCGCACTGTAAGTAGCCAGAAAAACTTCATCCAATCTTCTAACTTGTTTCTTTAACAACTTTGGGATTGTAAAAACGCATATTGATTCAAGATTTATCACTGAAATACAAGCAATCATAACGCTGCAAGGAAAAATGAGATTCAAAGCACATGACCTTCATAAAAGATACTCTTTGTACCGGAACATGTGTTTTGTTTTGACATTTTAAGGTCAAAATGATTGTTTTTTAAATAAAAATTTGACATGTGTTTTTTTTTACGATAAAACATGTATCACTTAGTTTTGAAAAAAAATACACGTCAAATTTCAATTCTAAAAACAATCAATTTGACTTTAAGAAAATTCAAAATAGGACATTTATTTAGGAACGGATGCAGTAGTAATATTTTATCTACATGCTATATATAGTGAGGATTCCAAAATTCACCAAGAAAAGTTACTATAAATAAGCAATGTCATGCATATAACTAGGCTAATATTCATTAAAAGGAAGTGAAAAATCATCCCCAAGAAAAACCAAAAAATTTGATCTTTATTTGCTATCCCATTTCAGAGGTGTAATCATGAAGTTAGAGCTTCTCTCTGCTTCTCACATCCATTTCATTACCACTGATTCTAATTGTAAAAGCATCAAAAGATGGAAAACAGTAAATCAACGTATCGAAGGTGACCTACCTTGAGAAGTAATCGGTCATTACGCCTTTACCCGTTGATTGTTCTGTGTGTACGTTTCGTACAAATTAGGTACCTCATCCTTGTAGGGCAGCAAGAACTTCTTAACAAACTTCGCCTCCGTAAGCACTAGAACAGAATACAAAGGCTGGCTACTCGTAACGAGCTTAAGCTCTTTCAGAGTCTTCAAAACTTCATTCCTAGGCTTCACCCTTTTTTCCAAGCTAAGACCTAATAGAGAGTGGTGAGCGGCAAGGTACGCAGGTGTTAATCCAACCTCCTTCATGTAAAAGTTGAGTCTTTGTTGAATGGCAGATTCAGAAGCCTTCAAAGAGAGAGGATTTGCACGAACCAATACAGCTATTTCAGAAGCAGACCAACCAAAGCTCCTAAATACGCTAAACTTTTTCTCCATTATTGGACTACTAATTGAGCTTAGCAGAATAATACCATAAACGAACATCAAGGAATCATGAGGAATACCCAAATCCGCTTCGACTCTGCTTAAAATATCTTTAAGCCGCTCGGGCGTTTGCAACAGCACTCTTGGGTTAAAAAGTACAAGCTTTTGGATTTGCTCACTGGAAAACCCGTAATTTTGCTGCAACAAGACTATATTGGACGGCATTGATTTGAGGGTGCAACATGAAAGCAGCCAAGAAGAATTTTTAATAGCTTTAATAACCTTATCATCACAACCACCCATTAATTGTCTCAAATAACTGATAATTGGCACGATCCCGGTATCTAACCCCCGGTTAAAAACAATAGGATTCGCCTTGACGAGCTTGACTAAATTTGACCCGGTTAGCCCAAGATCCTGAAATGCCCTGAATTTGGACTCTAGGGTTTCATTAGATTTGTGTAACAGGAGTTGGGGTACAGAAGAAACTAATTCCCTGATATGGGATTGGTCTAAACCACCGTACTTTTTTAGTAAATTGATGAATAAATCAGGCTTTTGAGTAGATTTCAAGTGACTGACCTTTGTTGATGCCAAGAGTGCTTCATCTCTGGACAACCCAGTTGTGTTGACAAGGTAATCCACCATGAAATTAGAAGAACCATTCTGGGAAACCGTCGGAACTGAAGATGTAGATGAGAAGTAGTATTGAAAGGGAAATCTATTCAAAGAATTGGACAAGTTCAATTCTCTGATCCGTTGACGCCTGCGGCTGCTACGAAACAGTACCAACATTTCGTGTAACATTTCCGGTTGAGTTTAAGATAGAAGCATATGAAGGCGTCTAACCGGATTGAATTCGATTAATACAGGAGGAAAGCCACTCTCCCTCTTGTTAGAAATTGTTGGAGGCCCAAATCATTTTATGTGGCAGCCCTTTCTTTTATGGAAAAATTACAAGCTGGTACATTTTTTAAAACATGTTTTCAAATAAATCCAGTTATTTTTTAGACATATCTTTTAGGTACAATTTTTGGGAGAATGTACATTACTACCCTTTATTTCATATTAACTATGTCCTCCAGACAATCATGAAGCCCTTCACATATTCTTCGGCTCCGCCCGTCCCCGTCACGATGTTGGAGTTATCGATCTCGATCGAGTTGTGGCGCCGTCACCGATGTGGAGTCCACGGCCTACTCCTCTCATCGGAGACGCAAAGGGAGGATGGTGGGACGCGGGACTGGAGCTGTGATGTTAAGATGAAAATACTTCATTCTTTGTAACTTCATTCCAAAGAATCTGTTAATCTGATGGAGAGGTTAAAAGGTTTCCTCTTTGCTTTCCTTCTTTTCCGTGTGGTTCATGGGGATGATCAATCAGGTACGCAAATCATTCATCCTGCATCCAAATGTCCTAAATATTGATTGTGTTTTACTAAACACCTTATAAACTTTCTCTCTCTCTCTCTCTCTTTGTAGGATTCATAAGCATAGATTGTGGAATACCTGACGACTCCAGTTATACTACCTATATATCAGACACTTTACCTTGATAAATAGCTTCTCACGGTTAGAAGTTTTCCACGAGGAACGAGGAATTGCTATGATCTAAGACCTCCACAGTGGAAAGGTAATAGGTATCTGATAAGAGCAAGGTTTATGTATGGAAATTATGATTCTATGAATCAAAAACCCCAGTTTGATCTCCATCTTGGAGCTGATACTTGGGCCACAGTCAACATCAGTGACTCGTCCAAACTAGTGAATAGAAAGATCATTCATGTCCCTTTCTCGGATTATATATATATATATATATATATATATATATATATATATATATTTGTCTTGTGAACACTGGCCTTGGAACCCCTTTCATATCTGCTTTAGAGCTAAGGCTTTTGAATGCCTCCATGTATGAAACTGAGTATGGCTCACTAATAACTACGGGGGTGCATAAATTTTGGGTCAATATATGACACAGTCAGGTTGGCCAACCACTTTTAGATATTTGACATGTTTACTGCTTCATAAAAAAGTTTTATCCTTGTACTGTTGCTGTTAATTTAATTGTATGTATATCTAACCTATTTATGTTAATTTAAAACATTAGGACTTGTAGTTTCTTCAATGATTCAGAAGTTAGATTGCAGCTATATAATAATAGAAACCAGGCAGCTTTTCTGCTATTTAAGTTTTATTGGTCTGGCAATTTCTCCGTTAGTTTCCGTTAAGCAATAGTAGAGAGCATCTAACGGTCGGCAGAACTTTAACGGAGCATAACTTTCGCATCCGGATGAATTACGGGACCCACCGCATATCAAATCGAAGCTCTCGACGAGTTCTACAAGATTCACAGGGTTTACCCTGTGAACAATTCATTTTTAGCCCAAAAGGTACTGTTATGGGCCTTTGAAGTTTTCAGGTTTTTTCGTCTTTTTTGTTTAAGACTTTTCCTTTTAGGGTTTGGATTGTTAGGGTATATAAAATTATAAATACCCTATTAAACATTATTTCGACAGTTTTTAATAAAATTTGAGTTTTCTTGCTTTGTGCTTGAACCCTAAGCTGTCATAGGCTTGTTCTAAGGAATTTCTCGTTGAAAGAGTTTCTATTGGATTGTTTCGCTGCGTCAGGTTGGTTCACATTTTTGCAACCAAAAAACTCGGGTCATCTTTCCTGTGAATGGAACAATGGTTTGCAGTGGGCGTCTAGGAAGCACCTACGCTGGAGGGGTACATGTCAAGTGTTGACGCGTGTTCGACACCTGATACTTTGCCACACTCTCCTTCATGTAAGCACTATGCTTGAGTTTTATTAGTAATGTATTTTGTTTTATTAGTATTGTCTTTTAAGTAATGTCTTTAGATTAAGTTTTATTGGTTATTTTCTCTGTAGGTAAATTATGTTGACGCAGAATGAAAACACTTGTGAATTTCTTTCCTGGACAACACAAGGATCTAAACAAGCCTAAATTCAAATGCAGCATTGGAAGATTTGAAAAATCACCACGTACAACAAAATCCTAACACATAAGATTGTGGTGTTTTTGTATGTTCTTTAATTGAATGTTTACTAAGAGGAAAAATGATTCCTAGTAGTATTGATGCTGTTAAATATAGGGTAAAAATGGCTGAAACATTTATTTTGAAAGGGGACAACAAAAAAACAATGAGAAATTTGTGTTGAAAATGTGATAATTAATTTTTTATGTTTATTCCATGTTTGTGTTACTGTATTTTGTTTTGTAATCGTAAAATGTTGAATTAATTTGGTCCTGCAAAATATTGTCAAATGCATCCTAATGCCAGGGCTTGGCATCAGAGTTTCTGGATTGATTTTGGTACTGCATAATGCTGTCAAATGCATCCTGATGCCAGGGCTTGGCATAAGAGTTTTTGGATTCATTTTGGTCCTGCATAATGCTGTTAAATCCATCCTGATGCCAGGGCTTGGCATCAGAATTTTTGAATTTATTTGGTCATGCATAATGCTGTTAAATCCATCCTGATGCCAGGGCTTGGCATCAGAGTTTTTAAATTCATTTTGGTCCTCCAAAATACTGTCAAATGCATCCTTATGCCAGGGCTTGACATCAGAGTTTCTGGATTGATTGGGTCCTCCAAAATATTGTTAAATACATCCTGATGCCAGGGCTTGGCATCAGAGTTTCTGGATTGATTTGGTCCTCCAAAATACTGTCAAATGCATGCTGATGCCAGGGCTTGGCATCAGAGTTTCTGGATTGATTGGGTCCTCCAAAATACCGAGGCAAATACATCCCGATGCCAAGGCTTGGCATCGAGTTTCGGATTGATTTGGTCCTCCAAAATATCGTCCAAATGCATCCCGATGCCGGGCTTGGCATCGAAGTTTCGGATTGATTTTGTCCTCCAAAATACCGGCATCTTGTCAAATGCATCCTCGATGCCGATGGCTTGGCATCAGAGTTTCTGGATTGATTTTTGTCCTCCAAAATACTGTCAAATGCATCCTGATGCCAGGACTTGGCATCAAAGTTTCTGGATTAATTTGGTCCTCCAAAATACTTTCAAATGCATCCTGATGCCAAGGCTTGGCATCAAAGTTTCTGGATTGATTTTTGGTCCGTATAATCATCTTGTCAAATGCATCCCCGATGCCAGGCTTGGCATCGAGTTTCTGATTGATTTGGTCTTGCATAATAATCTTGTCAAATGCATCCTGATGCCAGGGCTTGGCATCAGAGTTTCTGGATTGATTTGGTCCTCCAAATACTATCAAATGCATCTGATGCCGCACTTGGCATCGAGTTTACAGATTGATTTGGTCCTCAAAATCAAGTCAAATGATGTCAGCACTTGGCATCAGAGTTTCTGGATTGATTTGGTCCTCCAAAATACTATCAAATGCATCCTGATGCCAGCACTTGGCATCAGAGTTTCTGGATTGATTTGGTCTCCAAAATCTGTCAAATGCATCTGATGCGGCACTTGGCATCGAGTTTACAGATTGATTTTGGTCTCCAAAATCTATCAAGTGCATCCCGATGCCAGCCGGTTGGCATCGAGTTTTCTGAATTGATTTGGTCCTCCAAAATACTATCAAATGCATCCTGATGCCAACACTTGGCATCAGAGTTTCTGGATTGATTTTGGTCCTGCATTAATGCTGTCAAATGCATCCTGATGCCAGCACTTGGCATCAGAGTTTCTGGATTGATTTTCTGTCAAATGCTTCACGATGCCGGGAGCTTGGCATCGAGTTTCTGATTGATTTTGGTCTGCATAATGATGTGTCAAATGCATCTGATGCTTGGCCGCAACATCAGAGTTTCTGATTGATTTGGTCCTGCATAATGCGGATCGGGTTTTGTCTTCATTAATGGTATTTTTTTGTCATTTGGCAAGCAATTTGTAGTTATGAAATGTAAAAATTGATGGTTCTATATGAAAACATGTTTTCAAAAATTGTACCCACTTGAAATTCTCCTTCTTTATTCTCCCAAGCATTACTAGTGTCTTGGCCCATCTCTCACATGGCAGTCCCTTGCTTGTTTGGAGAAGCCCTTGTTGCTTTGGTGATAATTAGTGGATTGGATGACAGACAGCTCATCCTTGCCATATCCTTTGGTAAACTTTTTCTCCTTTTTTGTTAGTGGTCCTGTTCTTTGCTTCTTATTCTTTTCTAGCAGCCCTTTATATATTCAACCCAGCCTTTCGTCATTGGGTAATGCTAGAGCCACTCTAATAGCACTCAATTTTGGGTACCAAATGATGTGGCATCTTATGTGTCATATTATTAACATAACTTTTTAACTTATAGTGGAGGCTAAAATGCCAAATAAGATGACATTGGAAACCACATCATTTGGTGCACAAATTTAGTCTTCCGTTGAGTGGCCTCTAGTACTCTTACGTCATTTTGGGGTGTGGATTCTATGAGCGGGATTGAGCAGTGAGAGAAAGTGAGTGAAGAAAAAGCAGTTGCAAAAGTCGAGTCCCTTCACTCTTCTCTGTCCTTACGTCACCCCAGATTTAGGTTGGTCATCCCTCCGTCATATAATCCCTGGTGAGATTGTGAGTATGAGGGTTTCCTAAATCTGGTGGGTGTTTAACTGATGAAGGTTTGATTACGTTCTTGGCGTTCTTCGGTGGCGTGCGTGAGCAGAGAGTGTGAGAGAGTGAGAGGAGAGTGCTTGGTTTTGGGGTCTCGGTGGTTGGTGATGGTAGTCCCCGTTCTATCGTCTTCTCAGGTGGTTCGTTCATTAGTTTGTCGGATTGTTCTGGGAGTTGGTTGGTCAAGCTTGTTCTTAGTGTGGCTTTGACCTTGGTTTGCGATGTCTTTGGTTTCTTTGTGGACTCGTTGGTGGATATGGCGGTGAAGAAAGGGTGTGCGAAGCGGGCGATAGCTTAGCGTCTTCGGCCGTGCAGTTGTGTTCTTGGAACACGGCGGCTAGCGTCTTGCTATCGTGCAGTCTCTTTTCCGATTATTGTTCTTCATTAATATTATAACCGTCTCTTATATATACGCCACTGTCTTGTTTATGCTGTTTCTTTGCTACTATGTTTCATTATTTAAATCCCAGTGTATTTCTTTCGTTTCTTCCATAGATTGGTGGAAATCTACGAGGACTATGATTTTTAAGTTATTTCTTGTTTTAGACCCCTCGGTGATTAAATGTTATCCCCTCCGGTTTGTAATCGATAGTGAGGTTGATTAGTTATTTTTGTAATAACTAGTGTTATCCGCTTTATTTAATCTTAGTGCGTATTTAATGCAGTTGCTCGATTCTTGTATTGAGGCGGTTCTGGCTATTTGGTGTAGTGGTACAATTACACAACGGTGGTATCGAGCCACCACGCGTCCTGTCTGAGTGAGTCGGTAGAGTCCCCTTCAATCCAAACTTTTAGAAACTCTCTCTAGAGTTTCTTTGAGCTTCGATACCCTTGCTTTATTTTACGATGTGTTATATATTTGATTGATATAGCCGTATTTTATGTGCTTGGTTTGTTGCTTTGTTTGGATGGTTTTCGTTAGTGTTATTTATTTCTCTGTTTAGTTGGTATTTTTCCTTAAATCATGTTTAGTGTTGTTTTAGATCATTTGCTACTTGCTTGTTTTCTTGAGTTTTAAAATCGTTTTTGAAACTTGGATATACGAGGTGTTACGTGGTGCTTTGATTGTTATATTGTTTCGGTAATAATTTTCAAAAATGGCTTCATCGTCTTATGCTTTGGAACCCTTTAATGGTAAAAGTGACTTTTCGATTTGGCAACAAAAAATGAAAAGTATTTTAATTAAAGAAAAAAGTTTTCAAGGCATAACTCATGAGTTTGCTAAAAACACCTCGGAAGAAGCTATTCGTGAAATGGATGAAAGTGCCTACTGCGTCTCTTATCTTGAACTTATCGATTCGGTTATGCGAAAATGTGGTAAACATAAACATGCCAAAAGTCTTTGGGAAAAATTGGAAGAACTTTACTTTGAGAAAACTTCTGCAGAGTAAAATTCATCTTACGGAAAAAAATTCGGTTTTAAATTGGATTTAAACAAAGACATGGATGACAACATTGGCGCATTTACAAGATATTAAACAAACCGGTGATGAACACATAGGCGATTATACCTCGATTGTGCTTTTGAATGCGATACTGAATCTTATGCGACATGAAATCTGCTATTAAATGCGGTAGGGATAAAGTTACGCTTGATCTGATGATTCGAGTCGAAGGCAAAGTTAGATTTAAAAGCTGCTAGAAAAGGTAAATCGGTTCGGTGAGGTTAATATGGTGAGAGGTAGGGCGTTTGAAAGAAACAATGAAAGGGAAAACAATCAAAATCGAACAAAGGCATAAATCGAGTGCGGAAATGGAAGAAATAGAAGCAAGTAGGTCGAATGGAGAACTAAAGGTAGGAAATGTTACAAGCTGTGGAGAAATGGGACACTTTAGGAAAGATTGCCCTAATCCTAAAAAGAAAAACATGAATCAAAGTCAATATCGAGAACCGCATAACGGCGTAATGTGGCTTCTTGTTGTGAGACTAGTCTTGATGTTTTTGTGGTAACGAATTATGTGATGATGCATTGAATGTGCATTCCATGTTTTCTTGCGAAAATGAATGGTTAGTTGATTACGGTTGCTCATATCACATGTCACCTTATAAAAACATTTTTTGCTCTTACAAGGAATTAGAGCTGGTTTTTTTAATGGCCAATGAGAAAATTTGTCCTATTCTTTGGAATCGGTGATATTTGCTTGAAATTTGATTCGGAAATGTTTTTACTTTGAAGAATGTGAGACATGTGCACATTTTGTGCAATAACTTGATGTCTTGTGCATTAGAAGATGATGGGTTAGAGGGTAGATGGGGTAAGGGTATGATGAAAATTACTAAGGGCAATTTGGTAATTTTGAAAGTTGAAAAACAAAAGAGTTTGTATGTTTGCAATCTTTGTCGGTGTCTTTATTGGAAATCAAACAAATGCTTTTAAGAATGAAAATTATGATTTGTTGCATAAAGACTTGGACTTTAGTAAAGGCTTAGAAATTATTCACAAAAATGAATGTTTTGTTGATGATGTGATTTCTTGTGTGCCTTTGTGTGATACTACGTGACTTGAACATCAAAGGGTTAGTTTTCGCCTCCCCTGGGAAAAATTCTCTTTTAAAAATCATCTTGAGTTGATCTATGCGGATGTGTGGGGTCCTATGTGTGAGCCCTCGCATGGTGGGAATAGATATTGGTTATCTGTTGATGACTTTTCAAGGAAAGTCTAGGTTTTTCTATGCAAGATAAAAGTGATGTTTTTGGTAAATTTAAAACATGGAAACTTTTGATCGAAAATCAAACGGAAAGAAAATCAAAAACTTAGGGCGGATAAGGGGTTAGAGTTACGTGCGGTGAGTTCGAGAGATTCTGCGTTGAGAGTGGGATTGATCATGAAATATCTTTCCCTTGCAATTTGGTGGCGTATGAATAGAACTCTGTTAGAGCAGTGAGGTCATGCTTGCTTGACGGGTCTTCCATTGGCTTTTTGGGGAGGCGGTTGTGTCGCCGCCTATGTACAATAGGTCCCCTTCATCCCGCTTGGTAATAGATGTCTGAAGTTGTGTTTTTCGGTTGTGAAATTGATTTTTCGAACTTGCATGTTTCGGTTGTCTTTGATACATTCATCGAGAGAATAACAAACTTGAACCTCGGTCGGTTCGTTGTGTTTTCTTAGGGTACTCGGAGAGGGTGAGAGTATAGATTGTGGTTGAGAGATGAGAATGAGAGACTTGTCATGTGTAGGGATGTAGAGTTTGTGGCTGAATTTCCTTACTTGTTGCTTGCTCAACTTTTAATGCTATTGTTGCACCCCCTCCCCCGGCTCCAATTGTGGTGGAGCAACCCTATGTGTTGGACTCTCTTGATGTGAATTCGTGTATGCAAACTGAAATAGTGGAAAAACGTGAAACTGTGCTTGCTAATCATGAAATTGTTGATAAAGAATTTAAACAAAATGAGGTGGATGAAAATGTGATGGCAATTCCTAGACTTGAAAATTTAGGTGCGTATCAAATTGCTAGTGGTAGGCCTAGACCTTTTGTTAGGAGGCCGTCTAGTTTTGATAGAAAATTTCACATTTCCTCATTTGTGTTTGGTATGCTTCTTTTAACAATTTGAATGATCCCATGATTTACAACAATAGTGCTTTAAAATGTGGAAATCCTAGTGATTGGTTGAATGCTTTAATGGATAATGGTAATGCTTTGCATGTGAACCATTCTTGGACTTTGGTGCCCCTTCGTGTGGGTGATCTTACTTCTTTTTAAAGCTAGATTGGTTGTAAAAGGGTTTTCTGGAAAACAAGGGATTGTGATTAAGCTTGCTTTAGTTGCCCAATTCGATTGGGAGGTTAAACCTTTGGTGGTAACAAAAATTCAATCTAGTTTTAAAATGCTTGATTTTGATTCTTGTGATTGATGGTTTGTTTTGGTTACCTGAAAATCCTCGACGTACTTGGTGTGTGTCGTGGATCTTTCTTGTTCTTACTTTGTGTTTGAGAATAAGTTAGATTGGCTTACTTTGTGTTAGCGATTGGTGATTTCCTTGAAATCCATGGGCTATTCTTTGTGAATAGTCATGGTGTCTCGACTAATTTTTTACTTTGTGTTTAATTAGTTAAGTGTTTTCCCTATTTTGGTCCTCCTTTGTGTTGGATCAAGTGCAGAGATAAGGCGATGATGAACCTTTTATGTTATGTATATCCTCGAGTCTAATGGTGTGAACCGGCACTTGCTCCAAGGTGGAGATTGTTAGAATTTTTTGGAGGCCCAAATCAGTTAAGATGTGGCAACCTTCTAATTTAATTCTCCCTAAGCCCAAATTTGCTTGGCCCACTCCCTGGTAGCCCGTCCATTGCCTGAGATGCCCTCCATTTCTTTTGGTGATTTAAATGGGTATTGGTGGACAGCTCAGCTCCTTATCCTATTATTGATGTAACAGTTTTTGGCCTGATTATGACTCCCTGCGTAGCCGCCCTTTATAACTTTTTTTTGCCGCCTCCCTTTCGCTATTAGTGGGGGTGGATTCTCGGGAGCGTGTTTCAGGAGAGAGATTGAGAGTGAGCAGAGAGTGTGCCGTGAGAGAGTGAAACAAAGGGGGATTTTCACCGTATACACCCCCCTTCTCCTTCGCTCTTCCTCCGGTCGGTTTCTTCCTCAATATCTATTGGTTGATCTCTCTTCTTCGTCTCTTGAGTTCTTGGTAAGCCAGTGACTGTGAGAGTTATATAGATAGAAGCCCTTTGTGAGCTTGGAGAGTGGAGTGTGTACCGAGAGTAGTGAGATTGGGTTAGGTCTTGGGTTGCCAAATCGGTGTGAGCTGGCCCTGCTCTGCTTTCTATTCTTCCTCTCTGCTTTCTCGTTCTCGGTGCCTGAGCTTGGGGTCGAGTCTTATTTGTGGCTTTGACCTTGGGTACTGTGTGTTGGTTCCTTTGGACTCGTTGGTGGATATGGCCGGGTGAAAGGGTGTTTGAGCCGAAGAGGGTGTAGCCAAGGTCTTTGGATGATTCTGACACGACGAGTCGTGTTTTTTGGAACATGGCGTTTTAGTCACTCTCCTTCGTTACTTCAGTTTTATACTTTCTGTTGCTATTATCTGTTTATACTAACACTCTGTTTTGCAGCTTAGTCTCTTTTGCGATTAATCCCACAGTGTATTTCCTTTATGTTCTTTCATAAAGATTGGTGGAAATACTAGACTGTGATTATCAAATTATTTACTGTTTTAGACCCCTCGGTGATTAAATGTTATCCCCTCCCCGGTTTGTAATCGATAGAGGGGTTGTTTAGTTATTTTGTAATAACTTGTGTTATCCGCTTTATTTAATCTTGACTGGTCTACTGAAGACTTTTAACATTACTGCAAGTCTGCCGGTGCTTAGTGCATATGAAGTGTTGGTCTGTTTGATCATCATGTAGGAAGGTAGGACTCGATCAGGTTGCACCTAATCTAAGACCTATGTGATGCCACACGAGTTGCCACGCTAACCTACACATACCTTTTAGCCACTCACGATGACTCATTGTAATGGGAACAAGCAAATCAACATATATAGAAAATGCAAGGTGATAAGTAGATTATCAAGAAGCATATTCCAATAAATTAGTTTGGTATTGTCTAAAATAAATTTCTAAGCTTAGCAAGTAGGGTTTATTTGGCTTACAAAGAGAAACAGAATTGGCACGCGATCAAAACCATTCAAATAATTATAATTAACAAATTAAATAAGATGGGAAAAGTTAGAATGATAAAATTTTCGTTTTACATGGATTCCAATCCTCTAGGAATTCAAATCTCACCTCCTCTATCCGGATTGTGATTCTTTAAATTTTAGGAATCTATTCCGATTTTTCAGTAATCTATTTCATTTCCAAATATATATAAAGTTGGTGAGGAACACTATGTTGTGCCACCTCACCCACTTTAGATAAATCTTGATTTTTAGCCATTCATACATGACTCTTTATCTTCCAACCATTACCTAGTAATAATATTTATTAATAATCAATATGATAAAGGGTATTATCATATAGCTATATATAACAATGGAGATCTTTACCTGAAGTCTTTTCTATAATAAACAACTAGTTTTACACCCGTGCGTTAAACGCACGACCATACAATTTTTCAATTAACTTATTCTCAAGCGAAACAAAGAAGAAAAACAAAATTTCAAAAAAAGTAAAAAGAAAAAATAATATTGGAGGCAACTACTTTCGATAAAAAAAAATGTTGTTTTGATTTAAAAATTAGAAACTTGTATATTTAAGATCTGAGAAAATAAAGTCATTTTTTTTTTGAAAATAAATACAACTTTGTCCTTCACTAAATCTTAATTGTAGCAATAATTTTAAAAATAGTTGTAAATATAGCATTGTTATAAATTAAAATATGGTGAATATATGGTCATATAGTAATTGCATTATATGAAAAGTAATAAACAATTACAATAATATACTACAAAAGAAGAGAAGCTAATTATAAAGAACTACATCGAAAAATAATAACATTATGAAAAAATCGAAATGTTATCGTGATTCAATAATCCCCGTTAACTACACAAAAAAGGAAGAAAGAAGGAGAGGAAAATAAGAAATTAACCCCACCGGAAATATCCCTTATTATCCATCTCTCTCAAGAAATATCTCTTATTCTCACCGACGATCTCGATCTCTTACACTCACCGCCCACACATAGTAATGCGTTGCCCTCTCGCTCCATATCTCGCTCAATCCATCTATCTTTCTCTAATATCCAACTTTATTTTGAGGGAAAATCTTGATTATATTTTCTCGGTGATTTTTCATTCGGATCTAATGAAATCACATAAAAACATTTTGTTTAATTATTTCGTATAAAAAAATATTTTTGACATTCGATCTACCGTGAATTTGTTAATATTTTTATACACCGATTTTTGTTATTTACTTTTAGATAAATCTTTGAACTGGTTTAATCATTTAGTATTCTCGAAAGATAATTTTTTCTGATGATTTTTATTCCATACTATTTCGAATTTGTCAATGCTTTTTTTACATCTCAAAATTTTGATATTTCTTAATTTACTTGATTTTTTAGTATAATATTTCAATATTTGATAGGTTCATATTGTGAACTAATCCATTTTCATTAATCATCATTTACAATGTGTTGATTTATTTCGTTTGACACAACCGAGAATTGAAAACTGCACAAATTGGGATAATTGATGGTGGAAGTTCCAAGAAGTTTTTAAATTGTTTAATTAAAGAATTCATTAATTGTTTCTTGTTAATAAGAGTTTCTATTTTGAGAAACAAAGTTTTGGCGGATTTTTTCCTATTTAGATTTTAGACTACCCCGCTTTTATATATATATATAGATAGCTAAGAACTTTAGCTATTAGGAGAACGAGCCGATAGGACTACAATTAAGAACTTTAACAATCAATTTAAAGAGTTGTATAATTTGTGTTTATGATTTCATGGCATTAGGTTTCAAATAGAATCACTAACCGAAACTCTTTCTTCTCCCAAGAAATACTCATCATTGGCTCATTCTAAAACTAAATGGGCACATTTGCTTGATCCTTCAATGGGTTGAATATCTCACTTCACCTGCAAATGAATAAAAGACTATGAAAGAGATGATAAGAGTTTTTAAATAATTTATTTACACTATAAGCTTGCTCATGTTTTTTTCTTTCCTCTCTTTTTCTATTTCTTTTGAAGACCGACTCCTTGAAGAAAAATGTAAAACTATTCTTGCCAGATCTCTATAATTATGGGTTGGTTTTCATTTTTTGGATAATACCAAAATTTGGATTTCTTTCTTGGCATTGGTCTTTGAGCTACCCGGCCCAATTAGGCCCAAGCCAGGAGCCACGTGTCAGGCATGTGTATCTTCTGAGCAAGCGAGCAAAGATGCTACACGAGTAACCGGGTAAAATCTCTATTTTGGTCAGGCTACTTACTTGCGAGATGGGGGCTTAGCTACGCGAGCAACATCGATGAGCGAGCATCATTGCTCGATTGCACCAGTAAGAGTTACAAATAGTTGAGGACACTCATGTCCGGTAAAGATCAAGATAACAGTTGATGGTGGTTACACCCGAGCAATAATCCTGACCATAAGCCATGACCGTTTGCAAGGGAGTTAATTCCAATCGTGGGCAGTTAATGCCAATCATGGGCAGTTAATGCCAATCATGGGCGGTTAATGCTAATCATGGGCAGTTATTCATGATTATGGGCAGTTATGCCTCCGGCACATATAAAAACTTGGCAAAATTTGGAGAGAGGTATGCGCAATCTGATTCTCTAGCCAAAACTCTGTCAAATTGTTTATTCAATTGCCTACTATGCATCGATATACACGCCGGAGGCTCAGGACGCCCGCCCGCCTTCACGTTTGTTCTTCTTTATTTCAGAGTTGGGCTCGGAGGATCTACAAACACGTTGAAAGCCAGGTGTTTGGATTGGGCTTATCAAGTGGGTCCAGATTATCTTGGACGCATCAGTTGGTTCCATTGCCGGGAAACGAGTTTTTGCGGCATTAAAGGTTTAGTTAGATATTCTTTGTTTTTGAAGTTTCATCCATGGCGGAGAACAGGATTGATGGCGGTAGCGGTAGTCGCAGAGAAGAGGTACACCAGAATCTCGCCTTCAACCAGCCGTTGAAATAATGTTAATAATGTTCCGCCACTCCCATGATGCACGCCACCACCAATCGAGGCGTGGGGTTGATTCATTGGCCGAAGCGCCGAGGCCGCAGGGGGGTTAGCCCATGAGTTTCGTGAGGAGGCTTTACGCCGAGAGCCATCTATCTCGGGGACGATGCATCAACTCAACCTACAACTGATCGCTATGGGTAAGCCGCCATTGCCCATCGAGGTTGATCCATTACCAGCCTTGACGGCTCCCAGCCAGGGGGAAGGTATTTCTCTCACAGGAGGTAACCCGGTGAACCCTCTGATTGTTCACTCTCAATCGCGAGCACAAAGCTCTAAACAGCGCGAGAAACCGGAGGGAAGCAAGGCCAGTCATCGGGTTGTTCCTAGTGTGCACTCAAGGCTGGGACCGCGAGTTGGCGAGGACTCGGCTCGGCCACGCGTTTCGCCTTCACCGCAAAGGTCACATGCTCGCCGATTCCGTTCGCCTTCACCGCGGCGATCTGCATATGGTCGCCGCGCGATCACCAAGGGATTCTTATGTTCTGCAGAACTCCTCTCCTAGACAGCCTCATCAATCACCGCACCTATTGGGCACCTCTGGGACGTGGCGCAGCGTGGGGGCTCCGCAAGCCATGGGACCCCTACAGCCCCTCCTATGCCTCGGGTACGCCCCACTGGGTGGTTTGCCTGCAACCATTAACATGCAAGATTTCGAAGAGTTGAAGCGCCGGATGGAGGCCTGGGAACAAGGCAAGGCTCTCGATGGGAATTTTTTGGGTACATCTGCTAGCCCATTGGCACCCTGGATCGAGAATGCTCCGCCAGCACAGGGGTTGATTTTTCCAAACATTAAAGAGTACACGGGCAAGACCAAGGCTATGGACTGGTTGATGTCTTTTGAGTCCCGTGATTGGCTTGGTGACTTGCACGGCGCTTGAAGATTAGGGCCTTCGTTGGTGCCTTGCAAGGAAAAGCTTGGCTGGATGGGAGCGCTTGCCACGACGCCAATCAACAATTGGGCGATTTGCGAAGCAAAGTTCTTAGCCGATTTTGGGACGGCTGGTTCGTTGGCAAAGACAAGGGCCGATTTGTCTAAGGTTAAACAAGGTGCGCATGAGTCAACGGCGAGCTACCTAGAAAGGTTTACCAAGGTATTGGAGCAAGTTCCTGGTCTGACCGAGCAAGAGGTGACATTATGTTTTGAGACTGGCTTGCTCGAAGGTGAGGGTGGTTTGCGATCAGAATTAAGTATGCGTGAACCAAAGACACAGGCAGAGATGCTCATGCGAGCACAAAAATGGTGTGCCGGGGAGACGGCAAAAAAGGAGAAGAAAAAGGAGAGTAGCGAAGCTGCGGGGAATGCTAAGGGAAATGGTCAGGCAGGAAGTGGCGGCTACAATAAGAGCAAGTCTCGGTATGATCGGCCGAAGGAGTTCCTTCGTGAGTCGACTTGACCCCGCTCAACACGCTTGCGCGAGGACATTATGTACGAGATACGAACGAAGCTTCCTAATCCTCCTCGCATGAATCCAGCCTACCGCAAAGCGAGAGGATCGACGAAGAGGTGTGCCTATCATGATGATTATGGGCATACCACAGAAGAATGCTGGCCCCTGGAAAAGGCCATTCAGAAGTTGATCAACGAGGGGCGGTTAGATCGCTTTAAGCGAGACGCAGGCAATAGAGGGAATGCTCCTAGGCGAGAAGCCCCACCGATCAGGGGGGTAATCAATGTAATAATGGATGAGGAGCTTACTCCGACGCAGCTTGGCAAGCAAATCTACTCCTTGTCAAAAGTGGTGGATCGACCAACAACTTTGCAGGATGGAGAACAGGCCATACAGTTTACTCGCAGTGAGTTGGCGAGTAATGTAGCAGCGAGCAATCGTTGATTGTCTCAGGTTGATGGCGGGTTGTGGATACGGAGCATGCGATGTGATCTTAGTGGATGATCGCTGAGCCATGCCGATGTGATGTATTACTCTTGTTTCCGTGGTTTGGAGTTGAGTGATGATCGCTGAAGCCATATGCCGGGCTTTAAAAGAGGGTTTCACAAATCACAAGGTCCTTCATGGTAATCCTGAAATCTCCTTACAACATTATTTTGGGCGCATCGAGCATGACCAAGTTTCGATGGTGGCGCCAATCCCGCATCAAGAGCCAAATTTTATACGCATCGTGAGTGGGAGTATTATGAGCAAAGGCTCGAATATGTTAGGGATACGCAGAGAAAGAAGCAGAAGTTGACCTTGGAGGATGGCGAACAGAAGGTTACTATCAGCACCAAGGAAACTTCTCATGTGAACTGTAGGACCATCAGTGGTAGCGATGGTACAAGAGGGTATGGAATGGAAGGAAGCAGCTCCGTGCCGACATTGAAGTCGGGGGAGCAAGGTCAAAATGAAGAGGATATAGCGGGTCGCCGCGAACGGATATTGAGGTTGTTCCATCCTTGCCGTCAGCCAGCCGCAGCGAGAGCGAGAGGGTGGCCGAGGAAGGTGCTAGCAATCCTTTATCGGGGATTTAAGGAGCCGAATGAGGTCGGTGACCTATGGGTGAATCTTTGCCGCCAGACATATCCGAGGAGCCGCTTGAGGCTATGGAGGTAGACCAGCTTGATAAAGTTGAGGATCGAGGCCGAGAAAGATGAAAAAAGTGGAGTGTGACACGCCCAAATGCGAGACGAGCCAGAGTTCACCGCTCAAGACGAGCTTGAAGAGGTAGTCATCAATCCAAATTATCCCGAGCAGAAGATCAAGATAGGTCGAGCTTTGACGGCAGAGGCAAGAGAAAGCTTAATTAAGCAACTGCAAGACAGCCTGGATGTTTTGCTTGGCGACCAGAGGACATGCAAGGGGTGAGCGAGGCTGTGGCTTTGCATCAGTTGAATGTTGATCCAAATTAAATGGCCAATGACCCGGTTTACTCGTTTACTCGAAAAGGATCAAGCGATCAAGGAGGAAGTCGAGAAATTGCTTAAGCGCATATCATTGAGGAGATACATTATCCCAACTTGGTTGGCTAATGTGGTTATGGTGAAGAAGTCAAATGGCAAGTGGCGGATGTGTGTTGACTTCACCGATTTGAACAATAAGGCTTGTCCCCAAGGATTGTTATCCTCTCGCCGAGGATTGACAAGTTGGTCGACGCCATTGCAGGTTCGAGCTCCTCGGCTTTATAGATGCTTACTCGGTATCATCAAGTGAAGAATGGTGAACAAGATAAGGCTTTAACGCCTTTTCCGAGCAGCAGGGGGCCGTATTGTTATAAGATGATGCCATTTTGGTTTGAAGAATGCCGGGCCACCTATCAAAGGATGGTTAACATGGTGTTTAGCTCAGCCGGAGAAATGTGGAGGCTTATATCGATGATATGGTGGTCAAGACTAAAGGGCGCGAGCATACAAAGGATCTGGGTGAGACTTTTGCTAATCTCAGGAAGAACAACATGAAGTTGAATCCGAGCAAATGTGTGTTCGGAGTAAAGGCTGGCAAGTTCCTCGGTTTCATGGTTACTGAGAGGGGAATTGAGGCTAATCCTGAGAAAATAAAGGCATTAGTCACTATGAAGCTTCCTCGCTGTGTTAAGGATGTGCAGAGGCTTAATGGCAGGGTGATCGCTTTAGGAAGGTTCATCTCGAGGTCGGCAGAGCGGTGCTTGCCTTTTTTCAAGGTTCTTCGGGGCAATAAAGGGTTTGAATGGACTCCTGAATGCCAGAAGGCTTTTGAGGAATTGGTGAAGTATTTGGGAAGTCCACCTTTGTTAAGTAGCCCGGTCTTTGGGGAAAAGTTGTATGTTTATCTGGCAGCTACCGAGCAGGCGGTAGCCACCGTTTTGATTAGGGAGGAAGGCAATGTACAAAAGCCCGTCTATTATGTATCAAAAGCCCTCACTGATGTAGAGGGAAGATATTTTAATGCAGAGAAATTGGCTTATTCGCTTGTTGTTGCTGCTCGGAAACTTCGGGCTTATTTTTCTGCTAATTCAATTGTTGTTTACACGGATTTGCCTTTGAGAAAGATTTTGCACAAGCCAGATACCTCTGGTCGGCTACTTACTTGGTCAATTGAGTTAACCGAGTTTGACATCGATGATTAAGGCGCAAGCTATAGCAGATTTCGTGGCTGAGACAAGCTTCAAGGATCCTGTCGAGGAGGATGTTGAGAGTAAAGCAACAGCGACGAGCAATGCAAGTCCAAAGCCGACACTACAAGAAAACAGGGCAATTGCAACTGAATATTGCAACAAAATTGAATTCAGTTGCAATATGAAAAGTGTGCTATGTATTTGTAATCTCCCGTTCATACTAATGTCTATTGGCGCGCGTCCATTTTGGGGAGAAAAAGAGAGGGAAAAATGACACATAAATTGCAACAATTTTGCAACAGTTTTTTGTTATTATTTTATAAAACTACTTCGTATTGTGCAAACCTAGACTAAAGTAAACCCTCGATCGATTTGAACCCTCTTTCTCCTCTTTAATGGCCTCGGCCTTCTCCATTAACCCCCACATCTCTGAATCTACTATCATATCCAACAGACCTCCTTCATCTTCTCCGGCGCATCTCCTCACCTAGCCGATTCCATCGCCATTCAGGCCGGTAATGAAGATCCGGCAAATCCGCCTCCATCGCCAGGCTTCATCTAATGTCTCCAAGCCGCACCAACTCCACCGAAATCCCTCTCCATCGCCGCCCTTGCTCTAAGCCAAACTGTCATCTCCAATCACCATCACCAGCTCCCATGCACGCCACAAAGAAAGCTTTGCTTCCGCCCCGCCTCTTATTGATTCACACGGAGAGGAGTGCCCACCTTACATTTACTTATTGACATTGCAGTTGTGTGAGGATTCAAACAGATTGCCGTGTGTTTGGATTGAGCTTATCTAGTGTATCTAGATTATCTTGGACGCATCAGTTGCATTTCTGTTTATTGTTTGAATTATTGTAGTGATTTTTCCATAACAGATAAATAATATTTGAAAATGCGTTAAGTAGTTAATATTAATTTAATGGATAAATTTCATAATTAAAAATCAGTAATTAATATATGTAATATAAAATTAACCATAATAACATTGAATCAATTGAATTTAATATATGTAAAATATAATATATAGTATTATTATTTAATAATGAATATTAATTTTTGAAAAATATTTTTATTAAAAATTTATTAAATTTTGAATTTAGTAATTTATTCAATATAAAATTTATTTTGCATAAAGAAATTTATTTATTAATATAAACTCATTAGGCCTCAAAAAAAAATAAAATAAAAAAATAAACATGAAACTCGTTATGATACATGTCCAAAGATATAAGCTTATAAGGACCAAACCTAAATCTCAAGTTTCATCCAACTTCCAAAGGGCCGCCATTAGTGAAAAACAAACTGAGGGAGTTCTGGGTTCAAAAAGATCGGAAAATAAAAAGTTTGAAGTTATAATGACGAGGGTTCCCCTTCAAACCCTAATCGCAACGGAAACCATTAAACCTTCATCTCCAACTCCTCCTCACCTCAAAATTTACAATCTTTCATTGCTTGATCAATTAGCTCCATCAAATTATATTCCCTTAGTTATCTTTTACCCTAACTATGGCTCCACTAGTCACCGAGATATAGCAGCTCAACTCAAGAAGTCTTTATCTCAAACCTTGGCCCAATACTATCCATTTTCTGGAAGACTCGTAGATGGAGCCCGTGTGTATTGCAACGATGAAGGAGTCGAGTTCGTGGAAGCTCAATTCAATGCTCGATTATCAGAACTACTGGATCTCCATGATTTGGAGCACAGACAAGTCGACCATCTCTTTCCCACCGGTAGAGTGTGGTGCAATGGTAACGAAGCTTCCAGTAGTCTAGTGGTGGTTCAACTTAGTTATTTTTCTTGTGGGGGATTAGCTTTAGCAGTGTCGATGTCCCATAAGATCGGAGATGGATGTACTATGGCCAGTTTCCTTGTTCATTGGGCTGCAGTGACTCGACGAAACGCCGGTCATGATCATCAGGCATCAGGCACTAGTATTGCCACCTCATTTCATTTCTTACCCAGAAGACAATATTCATGCCCCAGTCCCGGACGACGTTTGGCCTAATTTTTATTTGGGTCCAAATTACATTGGGAAAAATAAACATGTCACCAAGAAATTTGTGTTCCCCAACTCAAAACTAGCCCAACTGAAGGCCAAGGTCTTTGTTACAGACCAATTTCCTGGAGAAGACACGATGGCAATCACGAGGAATGCTACTAGGTTTCAGCTTCTCACTGCACTACTATATCGATGTGCTGCAAGGGCATCAAATGCTAATCCAAACAACTCCTTCAACGCGTATGTTTTGAAATATACAGTGAATTTGCGACCTAAAATTGTGGACCCTTTATCCGAAACGGCGGTGGGAAATATTTTTTGGACCACAAATATGCCGTGTATGAATGAGAGTGAGTTAGACCTCAATTCCCTAATAGATTATATCAAGAAAGCAAAAATGCATATAAATAGAGTTACAAGTTTTAAGGATGTCGAGGCCTAGTTTTTTAGCAGTTTGTGTGGGTTTCCATTATACGAGGTTGATTTCGGATGGGGAAAGCCTATTAGAGCGACTGTAGCTGGGTATACAGAGAAGAATGTCATTTTTCTAATGGATACCCCAAAAGGGGATGCTATTGAAGCACTGGTGACTTTGGAAGAAGAAGAGATGGCCGTATTTGAAAGTGATGAACAACTCCTTAACTTCGCCATGACAATAAAACCCTTATTATTGGACGACAAGCTTTAAGGATTTCGTTTCGAGATGTTACCTATTAGGCTTACGCTAAGCAATTGGGTGTGTTAATGATATATTTTAATCTTATTTGTATATATATTAGTACTCTTGCCCGTGTCGATGGCAAGGCGCCAATTTGAAAATTTATCAATAAATGAAGCAGATACTGTGGAAATAAACTACTAAAAATATTATTTTCTTAAAAATTTGACTTTCAAACAGGCCTCTTTGGCAGAGGATTAATTAAAATTTTGTATACGAAATTGCGGCCGGACAAAACAGGCCGATAAAAATATACTGTGGAAATGAACTACTAAAAATATTATTTTATTAAAAAAATTGACTTTCAAACGTGTCCTCTTGCGACAGGACAAAATGGGTCGGACAAAAATTAAATTGCTTAAGTTAATTACGATAACAGTTAAAAAAATTCAAATTACAAAACTTACGTTTTAAAAAAAAATTAAATTTGTATATGAAATTACGGGTTGGAAAAAAATTTAATTGATTAAGTTAATTACGATAACAATTAAAAAGAAAAAAAATACAAATACAAACTTTTGCAATCATAAAACTGTAAAACTATAAAAACGTAACTTATTCGTATATCTTGGACTCATTAAGTAAGATCTCAAGGCATTGTGCAAATGTCAGATTGAAATTCGATTATCCAATAAGTCGATTTAATAAGTCGTAAATTAAATAGATACATATTTAAAATCAGTTATATGAGATAAAAACAATTTAGATGAGATTTATATATGAGATAAAAACGCTTTAGATTAGATTAGGAATCTTCTTGATCTTGATTCGGTGGGACACATGTAAGCAGGCGGGAATAAATTACAGTGGAATTTGATATAAGTATAAATATGCAATCTCACTGTTGATCCGATGGCACGATGCCAATTTGAAAATTTATCAATAAATGAAACAGATATTGTGGAAATGAACTACTAAAAATATTATTTTCTTAAAAAAAAATTGACTTTCAAATGTGGCCTCTTTGCCTGAATCAGAGGGATTAATTAAAAATTTGTATACGAAATTGCTGCCGGACAAAACGGGCCGACAAAAATATATTGTGGAAATGAACTACTAAAAATATTATTTTCTTTAAAAAATTGACTTTCAAACGGGTCCTCTTTGTCCGGAACAGAGGGATTAATTAAAAGTTTGTATACGAAATTACGGCCGGACAAAATGGGTCGGACAAAAATTAAATTGCTTAAGTTAATTACGATAACAATTAAAAAAATTCAAATTACAAAACTTACGTTTTTTTATAAAATTTTTTAAATTTTATATGAAATTACGGATCGGAAAAAAATTTAAATGATTAAGTTAATTACGATAACAATTAAAAAGAAAAAAAAATACAAATACAAACTTTTGCAATCATAAAACTGTAAAACTATAAAAACGTAAAATATTAATTGTAAAACCGTAAAATCTCAGTAAAAGAGTAAATGTAAAATAATAATGTAGTCATTCGCACATGTAAGAGCCTAGGGAAATAAGGGCCGTTGGATCACCGTAATCTGTATTGTATTATAGATATCTACAAAACTGTCTTATCTAAATTTTTGTCTTTTATTTTATTTATTTATCGTCAAGACCTATTTAAAATCAGTTATATGAGATAAAAACAGTTCAGATGAGATTTATATATGAGATAAAAACAGTTTAGATTGGATTAGGAATCTTCTTGACAGTCCTGATTTAGGGGGACATATGTACCAGGCGGAATAAATTACACCCGTTTGATATAAGTATAAATATGCAATCTCAGCCATTTGATATAAAGTAAAATAATCAATCTCAGTCGTTCTTTATGAGACTGAGCTGTATTGTATAATAGATTAATGTTATAATTTCCTGATTAATATTATAAATCTATGTTATAAAACAGCTTGATAATTGATTAGGGCTATTCAGAGGTTGAGATTAAATTATCTTTAAAAATTTAGCGATTTATCATTACAAAATCACACCATGCGATTAATCTTGTTAACAGTCACCCCTTATAAAATATCAATCCTTCAACTTTCACTTGAAGCAATGTATCCTTCAGTTGTAACATTTTTTAAAACTGCACTTTCTATTTAAACACTATAAATTTAATTAACGAAGTCAGATATATTAGCACCGTGTCATAAGGACGAGTATAAAGATCTAGTTTATAATAATGGAACTGGTTTTAGATTGTGAGTACTTAATATTTAAGAGAATTCTTTTTTGCAAGTGTATTTTCAAATTTCAATATTTTGCTTGTGGTAATTAATAATTTTCGTAAGCATATTTTCTCGCAACAATGGAAACAAGGATAGCTCATGGTGAGCAAGTTATAGATCGTGCAAACGTCAGTCAATGATCCCTTAAACTATGGTCGTTGACGATGAACCACTTCCAAGTATGGATGATATGTGTAAGGGCAAAATAGGTAAGTCTTATGTTTGGTCTTGTTTTAACATTTCTTGATCTCAAAGTCTTGGTAAGAATTTACCATATTTAATTGTTTCATAAATCCTCTCATAGAGTCTTTATATAATTGGTAACAAAATATAGGTAATAAATGTAGTTTATTGTGATTTATTTGATTATGAAAACTAACTCTTAATCCTTTAGATACTTGGAGTCTTTTTTCCTAATTATATTGTAAGCCTCTACTATTGTATAAATATGGAGCACGATACAGAGAATCAGAGAGGAATGATGCTGTTGGAATTTCAATGAAGCTTGAAGTGTAGCTTCATTGGGAACTACATTGAAATTATTGTGGTTGTTTGCTTTCCTAGGTTTGTAGAAAGTTTATTTTTTAATTACACGTTTTCTCTATCTTTGTTTTTATGGGGTTTGCTCTCTAAGACGTGTTGTCTTGTGAGAGTTTTGGTTTTGGTGATTTCACATATTGTTTTGTAAAACACTCCATTTTTTTAAGTGAAATCTTTTTGGCCATAAGGCTGGACCTACAAGTAGCTTGTAGATTGTTTGGTAAACATCAGGGTTTTATTTTTTGCTTTAAATTAAAAGTCTTCCGCTGTTTTTGAACATCTGGTCAATGCACTTCCGAGTGTAGCTACAGTAACAAGCTACATCACGAACTACATTGATATATTTCATGAATCCTAGCTACTATTGATCTTTCAATTGGTATCAGAGCCTTCTCTTGACGTCACTAAAAGTTGATTCTGATTGTAGCCGTAATGGATTCTCAATATGAGAATGTTGTATGTCCTCCTACCTTGACTAATGTAAATTATTCTATTTGGAAAGTTAAGATGCGTATCTTCATCAAATTAATTGATGAAAGAGCGTGACTTGCTGTTCTGAATGGGTGGACTCCTCCTAAAACTACTGATAATAATGGTGATGTAAAAATCGCTAAAGAAGCAGATTGTGGTTTTAAAAAAAGGACGATAGCCGAGCGATTATAATTTCGTAAAAGGACCGACCATGCAATTTTTCTTAAAAACAACGGAAACCAACTCTTTCGGTTTGTTTCTTTTTCCTTTATCTACAAAGTGGGAGTTATTTATAATTGCAAGGGTCGTAAACACAAATTTTCAAACAAAATCGTTTGAGCGTTACCGAGCGACGAAACAAATTTTCCAGCTGCATAATATTGTGCGTGTAAATTAAGATTGTGCCTAGGCACGGGTTTGGCGAGTTGGGACCGATAACGTGTCGAAACCCTTTACAACCATAATCGCAAACGGGTCAAAAAGAGTCGGGTTGAACATGGTTGACCCGTCTTAACCCAGATTTTCTCCTAAAAATATTATATATTTATAGAGTAAAAATATTGGATCAAAATGTGTAATGAGTTATGCCCGTTTTTGCCTGTTTCAACCAAAGATATTACCGAGTTGAATTGAGTTTGATACTTTTTAGGTCGGATCGAATCGGTTGGCTTAACGAATTTGAGATTGTAATTGTCAAGTCTAATTGTGCTGATAACAGTGTTCATTGTGAGGCTCCGATCAATTACGATATTGATGTTTGACAGTGTTAATGAGGATAAAAAAAAAGATTTCAAACATTTAAACAATTTGGAAGAAATGAATTAATTTCCACCTGTACTAATACAATTGAATTCAAACCCAGACTTGTTTGTAAGAAAGGTCCGACCACATATTTAACTATTTAGATTCCAATAGTACAAGTAGCACATGTATGTATTTATAATTTTGAATCACAAAACCATCACCAAATCAGAGTGGCGCAGCAGAAGCATGGTGGGCCCATAACCCATAGGTCCCAATATCGAAACCTGACTCTGATATATCAGTGAAAGCTTCCCTACTCGTGGTTAATTTTTCTATTCTGACCGCTGTGTACAAGACAATCACCTGGCTAATTTTGAGTACTTTTAGGTATCGTTTGTTTGACGTGATTAAACTCAGATGATGTTAATAACTCAAATTGTTTGATTTTGGGTACCCAATAGCTCAGATGAGATTAATCATTCTTATTTTGCACCTTAATATAGATACTTTATGAAAATGGTATACTTTCATTGGTTGGACATTTGTGGGTCTTAGCATTCCAGTCAACAAGAGTGTGTCACGTCATAAAATACTCATATTTTGATACAAAATGAGAGTGATCCAAACATTGTCCTAGTTTGATTTTGGTACCGAATAGGTTGGTCTCGACTAATAGCAGGAGTTACTTGGATAAATTCATTATCCCTCACTATTAATACAAAGAGGGAGGATGGGTATTATTGGCCCCTACACTAAAAACTTTTGAAACTAATATTTTTAATTTCAAAATTACTCCGATATACAGGTGTTGATTAATAACGAAGCGCTAATAATACTGATTATCCTTAGTTTAATACAAAGCAAACCCCTAATAATATGAATACAATATTTTAATATTTTTGGCTAACGCAAGCCCTAAAGGTATTGACGGCTAGATAAATCATCAAATGCAACGGAGATTAATCAATCACAATATATGAAATAAGATATTGGCATAACAATGGTTATTTGGTGCTTAATGCTAGGTTTTTCAATTGACTTCTTTGACGAGGTTGGAGCAAAAGGATTGCGTTCATTGTATGGCTTTTCTTTCATTTAAAATTATCTACTATCTTTAAGTATTTTCAGTTTTTTAAAAAGTTATTTAAAAAATTAAAAAAAAATTACAGGTCGGTCCATTTTTTGAAACTTTTAATCACTAAAGTACACCATTTTTTTTATTTTTAAACGGATAAAATCACTTTTTGTGGTAAAATGACTATGATATCTTTAATAAACCGTAGGCACGTTAGGGAGGTTATTATTTTTGCATCGCGATTCATTAATTTTAACGCATTATTTTTTTGCATCGAGGTTCAATAATGTAGCTGCTAGTCTATTTTTGTACCACGATTCATCAATTTTAGTACATTAATTTTTGAACCGTGGTTCAATAGTGTAATTGCTAATCTATTTTTGAACCCCGATTCATCAATTTTAGTGCATTAATTTTTGCATCGTGGTTCAATAGTGTAATTGCTAATCTATTTTTGAACCGTGATTCATCAATTTTAGTGCATTAATTTTTGAACCGTGGTTCAATAGTGTAATTGCTAGTATATTTTTGAACCGTAATTCATCAATTTTAGTGCATTAATTTTTGAACCGCATGCAGTTCAATAGTGTAATTGATAGTTTTTTTTGAACCGCGATTCATCAATTTTAGTGCATTAATTTTTGAACCGCGATACAAAATCATAAAGAACCAGACCACGTCCTCCACATGCTTCTTCCATCTCCTCCGCCATAAGTCTTCTTTTTCCTCTTCTTTCTTCGTCTTCGTCCCAACAGAAAAATTCTTCAACTCAGCACATATCCATTATAATTTCGTATTTTATGAATCAAAAAACTGATTTACCTTTCGGGGCGTTGCGCCCAAACCCCCACGACGGGGCACTGCCCTCTCGACTCCCGCGACCTGACCGGACAGGTCGATCCTCGTTTCGTTGTAAACAATCATGATTTTCGAAGCTAAAGTGTGTTGCCGAAGCTGTTGATAAAGACGATAGCATTTTTGGAACAATATTTCGAAAAGTAATCTTTTGAGGCTGAAAAAAAAAACTATAAACTTTTGGAGTTAGAAACTTAAAAAAAGAGACCGGTAGAATTTTCCCCAAAAATTTATTTTAAAAAACGTAGAAGATAGCTAGCTTGAAACAATAAGATAATACTCATTCGTTCTGAACAAATGGCCCACTATTTCATTTTGAGATATTTTACTTAAAAACTTTACTTTAAAAAATTAAAAAAAAATTTGTCATTTTATTATTAATGAACTACTAAAAAAGTCAATTTTTTAGGTTAGGTTTTCAAACAAAAACTTTAAAAAGTTTGATTTTCAAACTGGAACGTAACGTAACTTAACTTAACTTAGCTTAACGTAACGTAACTTAATTTAACTTAGCTTAACGTAACGTAACTTAACTTAACTTAACTTAACTTAGCTTAACTTAAGTTAACGTAACGTAACTTAACTTAACTTAACTTAACGTAACGTAACGTAACGTAACGTCACTTAACTTAACTTAACTTAACTTAAACTTAATGTAACGTAATGGTCCATAACTTAACTTAACTTAACGTAACGTAACGTAACGTAACATAACGTAAGTTAACTTAACTTAACTTAACTTAACTTAAACTTAACTTAACTTAACTTAGTTTAACTTAGCTTAACTTAACTTAACTTAACTTAACGTAACTTAACTCAACTTAACTTAACTTTACTTTACTTTACTTTACTTAACGTAACGTAACGTAAGTTAACTTAACTTAACTTAACTTAACGTAACGTAACGTAACGTAAGTTAACTTAACTTAACTTAACTTAACTTAACTTAGCTTAATTTAACTTAACTTAGCTTAATGTAACTTAACATAACTTAACGTGACGTGACGTAACGTAACGTAACATTACTTAACGTAACTTAACCCAATCGGATCAAATATTTTTTCAAAATTTCGTTTAGCGGGTTACCCTAATTGGAAAACACCTCAATTTTTTCACGACAATGAATCAATTCGTTTAGCGGGTTACCCTAATTTTAAATTCTGAAAATATTTAGCGACGGAAAATTCCATTGTTGAAATTAAATTGAAATTAAATTCTGAAATTATTTAGCGACGAAATGTGATAGAGACATGCAACACAGTATGAGCACATGCAAATTCAAATTTACTCTATTTATATAATTTTGTTATTATTTGCTTAAATATATAAATTTATGTGAATATTTTAATTTTTGTAATTATATTGATGTTAATCATTTTAATGAATGATATTATATTATTAAACAATGTTTTGAAATATTTGTTTTTGTAAAATCCCTTTGTAAATTTAAAATAAATAATGTTTTGAAATATTTGAGATTTGTCATTTAAAGAGTCCACTTTAAAAAATTAAGATATATAAGTGTCATTTTATTACTAATAAATTATTAAAGTTGTCATTTTCTTAAAAAAAATGACTTTCAATCGAAGACTATTAACCCGGAACGAAGAAAGTATTTGAAATTATAAAAATATAATTTCAAATCAATTAATAATCATGTTCCCGAAAAATTAAAACTCCCTCCACCGCCAACCCCAAAAATCCCCAAAATTTCATATTTCCGCCAAAAAGAAATCTTCCCTCCTTCGTGAAATCCCTAAATCAACTATCAAATCTGTTCATTCCAAGACATACCCCTAACATTGATTCTCTCATATCTCTTATCTCTCTCACTCTCTCACTGTGACATAATACTCCTCAAAGCCCCCTATGGCCGCCGCCGCCCCCATCAATCGCCTCCATCAACAACCCAGATCAGATCCAGTGCTGTTCATGGCAGCTCGCCCCAACCTTCAAATCCGGCCAACACCACCCTCTGTAATCTGCCCAACACTGCCATTCTCCATCTCAGCCCAATCGGCCCACCAACAAACGAACCCAGCCATCCCTCTCACTCGTCCTCCTGCTCCGATCTCCTTCAGATCCGGCCAAGGATTCCCGCCAAAAACCCTAGTATACCTACAACTCCTCCCAGCCATCTCTTAGTGCCTCTCTCTCTCTCTCTCTCTATCTCTCTCTCTACATTCATTCGTCGTGACTCTTAGCTTTTGATCGTGACAATTGATAACGGTCAGAAAAGCTAGCCGCTGGCTATGGAGTCATCGGAAGCATTGTCGTTCGCCTCATTCAAGGCAAAGAAGGTACTACATTCCACCATCAAATCTCCATTCTCCGATGAAGGGCATAAAGCATCAGATCAGAGCCCATGGAGCTCCAAAACCCCCGAAAAACCCAATAATCCGCCACAAAGAATCGGGAACAGCCGGACCGCTCTCTCCCTGAAAGAAGTCAGACAAGCCGCACAGAAGCTCCGGAGGCTGGTCCCGGATCTACCCAATCCACCTAAGCCTTTGACATCCAGTAGCCAGCCGATCTCCGCCTCCCAGACCGAACCCCTGGTTGCGAAATCGAGAAAAAACAACCCCTCCATGGGGCTTCCAAAAAAGTAACTAGCACCCCTTTTTGTGTTACTGATTTATCTATGTTTTAGCTTGAGCTGTTACGATTCATTTCTACAAAATTAATTGAAGTTTCTGTGCGTAAAAGTTTTTGCTTTTGTTGTGTTGTTTGAAGCCCCCTTAGGGCTTGTTTCGGGCATTGTTTGCAAAATTAGTCGAATTTTCCTCTGTACCTATATTTCAACCTTCTACTAGTTCCCGGCTCGATATTGCATAATATTTTTTTTGTTTTTCATGTTCAATTTTGTTTTTTGTTTTTTTTTTTTTTTTTTTTGCATCTCAACGGTTTGATTTTATGCTTGAGAGAATCATTACTGTTCTACATTTTGTAACTTAGAATAGAAAATCACAAAGGTAAGGAAAAGTCAAAATATAATGGAAATGTATAGATTAAATTTTACATGGCTTATGAACTTATTAAGGGACTTATTAAGTTCTCATCATTACTGTATGGGTTCCATGACCAATAGTACCTACTGATTTCATACCATTGTACATATTTGATTTCATAAGCAGCTGGCAATCAATGAGTTGATAAGTTCGATTTCTGTACCACTTCTTGATGGTAAATCAAATCAAATGCATTTTCGACAGGAGCTCTCAAGGTAAGGAATCAGGAAGGAAGAAGATGGGTGTATCCCACGCGCCCAGTAAGTTCGTGAAGGGATGTTTTCATGATAGAACAGAGTCGAACAGGGTAGCACGTGGTACGGCTATGGCCATAATTCAAATTCAAATTTTAAAACGCAACAGGGGGTAGGAACGACGGCGTTTGGTGGAAGGGTTCAAAGTCACAGAATTGGGCCTCTTTCTGTAATTATAATGGGCATAAATTTGATGGGCCTAGAAGGGGAAAAATCAGCCCATGTTTGTTAAGGTTGTTTGGGTAGCCCAGGTTGGGAAAGGTAGTAAAGGTAAAGAATTAGTTGATAACAGCCAACCTCAACCCCAACCCCAACCCTAAACCTAAACCATAACACTAAACCTAAATCATAACACTAACCTTAACCCCCACCCCAACCCCAACACCAAATCCCAACCCCCACCCCAACCCCAACCCAAACCCCAACCCCAACCCCACCCCACCCCAAACCCCAACCCCAACCCCAACCCCACCCCAACCCACCCACCCCAACCCCCACCCAAACCCCAACCCACACCCCTACCCCACCCCCAACCCCAACCCCAACCCAAACCCAACCCCACCCACAACCCCAACCTCACCCCAAACCCCACCCCACCCCAAACCCCAACCCCAACCCCACCCCCACCCCAAACCCAAACCCAAACCCTAACCCCAACCCCAACCCAAACCCCAACCCACACCCCTACCCCAACCCCAACCCTAACCCCAACCCCACCCCCACCCCAAACCCAAACCCCAACCCTAACCCCACCCAAACCCCAACCCACACCCCTACCCCAACCCCAACCCCAACCCCACCCCAACCCCAACCCCAACCCTAACCCTAACCTAACCCTAAACCTAAACCATAACACTAAACCTAACCTATAACACTAAACCTAAATCATAACACTAACCTTAACCCCCAACCCAACCCCAACCCCAAACCCCAAACCCCAACCCCAACCCCACCCCACCCCCCAACCCAAACCCCAACCCAACCCCAACCCCAACCCCAACCCCAACCCCAACCCAACCCCAACCCTAACCCCAACCCTAAACCCTAAACCCTAAACCTAAACTATAACACTAAACCTAAACCATAACACTAAACCTAAATCATAACACTAACCTTAACCCCCACCCCAACCCCAACCCCAACCCCACCCTCACCCCCACCCCCAACCCCACCCCACCCCCACCCCCAACCCTAAACCTAAACCATAACACTAACCTTAAACCTAAACCACAACCTTAAACCTAAACCTAAACCTAAACCATAAACCATAACACTAAACCTAAACCATAACACTAACCTTAAACCTAAACCTAAATCATAAAACTAAACCTAAACCTAAAACCATAAACCATAACACTAAACCTAAACCATAACACTTAACCTAAATCATAAACCTAAACCTAAACCCCAAACCTAAATTTAAACAACCTAAACTTAAACCTAACAAACCCTAACCCTTAATTAACCGTAACCCTGAACTTTAAAACTAACCTAAACCTAAACTGAAACCTTAGCCCATAATAATATTAAATCGAAAACCTAACCCTAATTTTAGCCTAATTACTTATAATTCGTTTGGTAGAAGTTAAAACACTAGTGATTACTGAAGTTAGTGATTAGGAATGTGAATAATATGATGAACGTGTTATACAATAACTAGTGATTGCTTTAGATCTTTAAAGCTTTAAATTTATGTATCCGAGCATTGTAAGAAGATTTGTCAATGTATTGTTTTCTATTGCTTAAGTTTTATATTTTTATTGTTTTTTATTGTATTGAGCACGTCGGGGAGTGGCAGAAGCATACGATGGGGACAATAAATGAAGCTAAGCATCATATGCGTATGAATGCGTATGCTAGTGTAAATTTAGTGTATTAATAATGTTTAAACATCGATTTATGTATGTTTGTTAGTTAGGTAGCCATGTTGATGCTATGAAATCCATGGTTGTAGTTTAATTGACTTTGAAACCAAAAAAGATAACTGTATGCATGTTTGGGGGTGTTAGTGTAAATAGTAAGAAATAAAGGGATCTTAGTGTATTAATGCTTAAACATTGATTTATATACGTTTGTGAGCTGGGTTGCCATGTTGATGCTATGAAATCCATGGTTTTAGTTTAATCGACTTTGAAAGCAAAAAAGATAACTATATGTATGTTGGGGGTGTTAGGGTAAATGGTAAGAAATAAAGGGGGTGTTAGTGTAAATTTAGTGTATTCATGCTTAAACATCAATTTATGTACGTTTGTTAGCTAGGTAGTCATGTTGATGCTATGAAATCCATAGTTGTAGTTTAATTGATTTTGAAACCAAAAAAGATAAATGTATGTACGTTGAGGGGTGTTAGTGTATATGGTAAGAATTAAAGGGGTGTTAGTGTAAATTTTAGTGTATTAATGCTTAAACATCGGTTTATGTACGTTTGTTAGTTGGGTAGCCATGTTGATGCTATGAAATCCATGGTTGTAGTTTAATTGACTTTGAAACCAAAAAAGATAACTGTATGTACGTTTAGTTTACTTGACTTTGAAACTGAACAACATAACTGTATGTACGTTGGGGGTGTTAGTGTAAATTTATTGTATTAATGTTTAAACATCGATTTATATACGTTTGTTAGCTGGGTAGCCATGTTGATGCTATGAAATCCATGGTTTTAGTTTAATTGACTTTGAAACCGAACAACATAACTTTATGTACATTGGGGGGTGTTAGGGCAAATGTTAAGAAATAAAGGGGTGTTAGTGTAAATTTAGTGTATTAATGTTTAAGCATAGATTTATGTACGCTTGTTAGATGAGTAGCCATGTTGATGCTATGAAATCCATGGTTTTAGTTTACTTGACTTTGAAACCGAACAACATAACTGTTTGTACGTTGGGGGACTTTGAAACCGAACGTGCTTACTTTCAAGCAACTTTCATTCCATTTCTTCTCTTTCCATTCTTCTGGTTTAATACTCATATTGGGGGTGGGGGAAATAGGGTTGGACCCTTTTTGTTATTATTATTAACTAATTGATTTTGGATAACTTGTACACGTTTAGGTTCATCCAGCAAAAAAAGCAAAGAAATGATGATTATGCCATAAATGTATTCCTATGGTAAGCTTCTAAAGCTTCTTGTTTGATCCTATGAAAACAATGACTTACTTTTTCTTGTTGATTTTTAATCAAAATAGTAATTTTACTTGGACAGGTTTTGTAGCTGATTGCCGTGAAGATGAACACTACAAGAAAACAGGGCAATTGCAACTGAATATTGCAACAAAATTGAATTCAGTTGCAATATGAAAAGTGTGCTATGTATTTGTAATCTCCCGTTCATACTAATGTCTATTGGCGCGCGTCCATTTTGGGGAGAAAAAGAGAGGGAAAAATGACACATAAATTGCAACAATTTTGCAACAGTTTTTTGTTATTATTTTATAAAACTACTTCGTATTGTGCAAACCTAGACTAAAGTAAACCCTCGATCAGATTTGAACCCTCTTTCTCTTCGGTCCTTGCCTCCCATTAACCCCCACATCTACAGATCTACTATCATATCCAACCGACCTCCTTCATCTTCTCCGGCGTCATCTCCCTCACCTAGCCGATTCCATCGCCATTACCCACCAGCGGGTATGAAGATCCGGCCAAATCCGCCTCCATCCTCCATCGCCAGCTTCATCTCTGTCTCCAAGCCGCACCAACTCCACCGAAATCCCTCTCCATCGCCGCCCTTGCTCTAAGCCAAACCTGTCATCTCCAATCACCATCACCCCGCTCCGGCCGAACGCCACAGCAAGCTTTCGCTTCTCTTCCGCCCCAGCTCTTACCGAGTCCTTCCGCCTCCGTCTCATCTTCAAGCTTTGCCATCCTTCATTGCTGGCCAATCCCTGTACCAGCTCCATTGAGTTATTGAAACTGATTCTCGCACGTGCTCTTCTCTCTCTCTCTCTCTCTCTCTCTCTCTCTCGGATTTTTTGCAATAAAATCCTCATCTAGAGCTGAAATCGAAAGAATTCGTCTCCGTACAAGTAAGATTGTTCATGTTTTCGTTGGATTGATTGCAAAGATTGATGCTTAAAAATATGTTAGTGCTTTATGGTTCTTGGCAATCTTGCTATAATTCAGGTGCCATTTTGATAAATTGATAAATGCTATGTGTACTGCTGGTGGATTTGTGCTAATTCTTGTTCCCATAAAAATTGATTTTCATAAAAATTGTGTTTGAATTGAGTGCTTGTTCACTCTGTTGGGATAACAAGTCTATGAATCTTTGGAAATAAGGGTGCTAGGTAATTTGATTATTGAGGGAATGTGTACTAATTAGTATGGTATACTTGTGGGTTGGGTATTTATGTGTATTTGCTAAGTAATTTGCTCTATTGATCATCATGCGTTGTGTTTTTTGTTTATGTTTGGTCTTGCCCAGTTCCATAACCACTTCCCGAGATTTTTTAGTTGATACCCCGATTGAGAGTGACCCGATCAAAATTTGTATCTCATGCACAAAAAAGATACGGAGTCTGTCAACCTATTAGATAAGGAGGAATTTTCTTAGGCTACCTTCCATGGAAAAGGGATTACCCTTGAATCTCACTCAACAAAGATAAGCCTTGGACATTACCACCTCAGACATGTTTGCACCGTCAAATTTGGCATCGAACATAAGTGCAGCTGCAAGGGACTTCCCCTTGAGATTTGATTTCTCATTTGTGTAATCGCAAAAGCATAGATCAATTGGCTTGTCATAGACACCATTTGCTTGACCTATCGTGTTTCCAACAAAGGCACGCTCACACCTGTCCGGATCTGTTGACAAAGGAGGAAGCCTCTGTTACGAGTGAAATGAGGATAGACACATTGTCAAGACTGATATTACGAGTACAAAAATATGATCAAGTATACATTCATACATATATATATATATATATATATATATATATATATATATATATATATATATATATATATATATATATATATATATATATATATATATATATATATGTGTGTGTGTGTGTGTGTGTGTGTGTGTGTGTGTGTGTGTGTGACGAAAAAATTGACCTGATTGGCAGAACTATGAGTGAGGCAGCGGTCACCGCCCACACTGCAAGGATGCCGCATACTACATTTCTAAGTTCTTCGAACTGAGATTAGCTTTCTTTAGGTGTCCAACTGTCCCTAGTAGCTTCTCCCAAGTGAACAATTAAAATGGTAACTTACATCAATATCAGTTCTATCAAGGTGAAATTACAGATCAACTAATTATCAAAGAAGAGAATCCAGACACAAGAGGAAAAAAAATGATGCATTAGTCATTATCTTCAAACCATTAATCTCAATTCCAAGGAAAAATGTGAAAAATTTACGTATTGAACTGTTGGTAATTAAGTTTATGCTTGTTTAGAATTCAGCCGTATTGTGTGGTAATGTAATATTTGACTTGAATGCAATTGTTGTTCATTGCTATTGTTAGTAATCTCTTGTTGTACATCATTGCATTTTAAATTGGGGGTTACTAAGAATTGGTGCCCATTTTATATGAATTTGGGAATTGATTATGGAGAACACTTGGTAGCTAGGTGAATTCTATGTGGGGAAACTGTTAAGCACTATTGAATAAAACAATTTGACTAAAACTTGGGGATTTTCTGTGAGTTGTTGTTATTAAAAAAAAATTAGATTGGGCAATGTGATTTTGGTTCGCAATTGTTAACTGCTATTATTTGGTTTGATGGGGTTTGAAATTTAGTAGACTTCTTGTCTGTATTGAAGTTTCCTTTATGATTTTCTTAAAAAATTTGCCATTTAAGCAAACTTTTATGTTGCCTCATGTGGTTGAAGACCTTCAAGTTGAATCCAAGGACGACACTCATGTTAAGTGGATCTCATATTGGAAACCAAGGACGACACCCGACTATCTTCTCTGATACCCAAGGTTAACTATATCTTCTGGCTGAACATGTGCTCAGGGTTCTTCACGTTCTAGCATCCTTGGTGAGGCTACTATCAACCTTGCAGATTATGCTAATGCATTAAAGCCTTCTGCAGTTGATTTGCCTCTCTATGGAACTGACTTTGGAACCATTTTGCATGTAAGGAACTCTAAACACCATGTATCCTAAGAGCTCTTCACAGTAACATCTCATATGTGCCATATTGATCATTATTACTTGGCTACTCAGGTTCAAAAAAAATTAAGTAGAGATTTAGTTCAAATTTTCTCGTATATCTTGTGGCTGACAACAATATTTTCTGCCAGGTCACAGTCCAGACGTCTAAAATTGGGTTCAAGTAAAGCATCCTTACATTCAACTATGATGCGTTCAACCGTTCACTTTATTTTGCCATTAAAATTGAGGTTTATGCAGAGAATTTGAGCAGCAGAGAGAACTCAGAGAGACATGGTTACCAATGGGAAGCATTCTCAACAAGCATGAAGAATCTGGTATTGCCAAAGTGTCATCTTTAGAACATAAATCCAAAGATCATGCTGATAAGGTTTTATTTTCTACTTAATTTGTTTATGTCTCTTTGTTTGAGTGGTTTGATTTTGTTTTCTTTTAGGTTCTGCACACATACTTGTGAAACCAAGAAGCGATATGAAATTCTCTTACCCTCGACATTTTGCTACCCCATACAAGCAGTCATTTATGATATATTGATGAAACTTTCCTTTAGACCCTGCCATGACCATTGCTTAAGATGGTTACTTTCTCATAAACTCTTCTGCGTACTACTTCCTGCAGTAATTTCAAGTTTAGACTTATGATTTGAGCATTTTTAATTTCTTCGATTCCTTACTTTGGTACATAACTAAGTATGAATTTCTATCTTGTTCTTGTGGGACTGATGATTCTGTTTAGTTGAATTTCTATCTTATGATTTGGACATTTTTACTTCATGTTTTAACAAAGTCCTGCCTTCTCCTCCCAAACTCTTGTGTTCATTGAGGTTTGATATAGTAGTGTTAGAATTTAGAAAATCTAATCCAATTTTTAATCTGCATGAAATGAAGAGAAACCTCGTCTTGATATCTAAATCCCATAACAGGTATCTTGGGCATAATTTCTCTCTACCAGTGTCATTCTAGTTATCTTTCTAGTTATCTGTTGGTGAAAACAGTTTATTGCTTTTTTAAAAAAAGTATAGTTATCCGTTCTGAGTATTATCATTGCAATGACTATTTTTGTTTTTAAAAGTTAAATGCTTCTTATGGTGAATCTTGCTCATTGATTTGAATATGATTACTACAGATACCTTGTTCCAACTGACCTTACAGTGGGGCAATTCGTTTATGTGATCCGTAAAAGAATTAAAGTGAGTGCAGAGAAAGCTATATTCATATTTGTCGAGAACGTGCATCCATCTACAGGTAGTTGCAATTTGACTTTAATTGGTTCATTAATCACAGTTACCGGATGTTTGTGAATTTTGATTTGATCTTGTCAACAATATCCTTGATCATCCAATCCAATCCAGTCATGATTTCTTAGTTACTTAGTTACTTTGTTTAGTTTGTTTGGGCTATTTGGTTCATCTTCATGTTTTCTTTTCAAATCCTTTTCAATTTTTTTGATTTGATGGTGTCATTAACAGCTAATACATGAAACTAGGACTCAACTGACATGCCCAATGCTCCAAGGTTGAAGTTCTTCATATTCTTTGTCTGTCTGTCTAATTCTTTAGTTCTCTGAGTTTTTTTTTTTTTTTTTTTTTGTATAAACAAGGCTAAATCAAATGGTTTATTGCAGCTAGGCACTATTGGGTGCAGCTTCCTTTAGACTATAGGAATGAAGGTTGGAAATTGTGTGCTTATCCTAGCACAATATATTACATTGTTGTGGATAATTTGTTATTTATATGCAAGCTATGGAAAATTTAATATTACCCCTCTTCTGTGCTTATAACAGATTTTTGTATGGCTTTGGTTCCTTGGTTCCTGATCAAAGATCTTGAGTAGCACTAGCAAACAAGTAATTCCTCGATGGAAGTAATGAAGATATCACACAAACCCAACAATTTGTGAAAAAGTAGAGAAACCAAAGAAAGGGTATTAAAAACAAATGCAATCTGACAATGCTGCGGAAATGAAGCAAATCAAAGCTGATTTCAAGCTAATGCAAGATGAAATTCGGTCACTTAGCCCAACATCCACCACTAACGCCTATGTATTTTGGACAGCCTTTGGAGGCTCTCAACATCCTCCACACTTCCGTAATATGATACTTTGACAATGAATTTTGAATGAAATGTTAGAACTTGGTTGGCTTTAATTGTTTATTTTTGATTTATTATTATTATTTTTTAAAATGTGAAATGTTAAATGTGAAATATGAAATGTTCAATCAAATACATAAATATAAATCCATTATTTGTAAAAACAAATATTTCGATACAAATTTTGCAACGGAATCTTCTCGTTGTAATAATAAATTTTTTAAAATTTCAATTTTAACTAGTGGGAAAACTGCTGCAAGAATGCAACGGAATAAATTTAGTTGCTACTTGCAACGGACGTCAAATACCCTTCGGAAGCACTTTTGCAACTGAAAATTTTGAAATTGCAACGATCGGTTTTTGTTGCAATATCATGCAACGGAATACATTCGGTTGCATAAAATTTGCAACGAGGGTTTTCCAAACGGAATTTGCAACGAACTTTTTCCGCTTTCAATCGCCTAATTGTAACGAATTTCATTTTTGCAACGAATTTTCCGTTGTCGTTGCCCTCGCTTTCTTGTAGTGTTAGCCACGCATAATAGAATCGAAGATGACTCAACCAAATCTAGAACCTATGAGGGTCAACAATCTCCTCCTATTTGGTTGATGTCATCATCTCAGCCTACTGCACTTTGAATCATGCATCGAGATAATAACATGTCTTAAATAATTTTATTAAGAAGAGCGCATGCCTCTCGAGCGTAAGTCTTAGTAGAGAGATAGCTAAACTAAGTACTTACAAGATAAAAAGCAGAATATCAAGTACAAAGTAAAAGCGAGTTTAAATCTTAGAAATAAGACGTGCAATATAAAGATTTAAACGCCGGTTTAAATAGACAAGATCATAATAAGAGAGCAATTTAAACTTAAGAAATATCATCATCGTTATTAAACAAATGTTTAACAATAGAGGTTTTTCCAAACAGGTTTGATTCAAAATAGTTAGAACAGCAGTTATACCAACATGTTCGTAATAGATGTGGTTGGGTGCGCCGACGTTCTAAGTAATCACTAACCCAGATTCTCGATTCTATCATTGAGGCGCCTCGCTGCTCGCTTCCTCAATTAGAGCTTGATTCAATGTGTAGCTCGCTCCTCCCCGATGGCAGCAACCCACAAGTTGTTAGCCAGCAGAGCGCATTCGCACGTTCATGGCGAACAAGAGTGAAGTCGGCAACTTCATGCCTGTTGATGATTGCCGTGCCAAGGAAGTCGTGAGTTCGTCAAGAGCCCCATGCTTATCTGCCGATAGTGAAGCATACCGACGTGACACCTTCGGTCTTGAACGAAACCGATGAGTGGTGAAAGCTTGAGCGGTATCGTTTCACTGGCTGCTCAACGATCTTTCCAAGATCGAAATGGTAGCATGAGTGGCATTTAAGTTTAGTTGAGCACTTCGATCTGTTGTGCCATAGAGGAGACTCAGGTTGCTTGAGATGTTCCGTGGGCATTATTGGTGCGAAGGAGGTTAAGAAAGGATCGCAGTGTTGGAAGGAAGGAAGAAGGGTTAAGATTGACCGAGATGTAGGTATTCGTGTAGGAGCCAGATTAGCGAGGAGGAAGATGAGGTAGAGTGCTTAGCAACGCAGAGCGAAGACGGAGGAAGAAGGCTTAGATCTCAATGTCGTTGTCTCGAAGTCACCGACATGTAGAAGAGGAAATGGAAGAAGAGGTTTCAAGAAGATAGAGGGAAAAGGATATTCGGGTAAAAGAATGAAATTTGGACGAGAGATAGAAGGGTAAAGAAGATCAGAGATGGAGGTGAGATCAAAGAGAAAAGAATGGGTGGCAGAAGAGATAGAGGGAAACAGAATCTGATAGAGATCAGCAGAGATGGAAATGGGCGTAATGTATTGGGATATAGGAGGGAAGATTTCTGGAAGGAAAGCGGTTTGGTAGAGAAGAGTGGATAAGTGAGGATCAAGAGAGGAGAAGTTTTCGGGCATGGAGAAGGAAATAGAAGAGGATGCAGAAACAGGAATGATGGCTAGAAAGGATTCAGGAAGGATAGTAGAGATAGGTTCAGGAGAAGAGGGTGGAGAAGGAATGGCATCTAGAGTAAGAGGAGGTGGAGAAGAAGGTGTTGGAACCACGTAACTTCTTATGGTTTGAGTTTCTTCTTCGTTGGAGTAAGAAATATCCTCCTCAACAACAAATAGGGATGATGAAAGTAGGAGAAGAAGGGGTATCAGCAAGCTCCTCCCCAACAGCAGCAGGGGCTGTTGAAGAAGTAAGAGGGGGAGATGAAGAAGAAATAGGAGAGGAATGATGGATATAGGGAATGAAAGGTTAGGAAGGTTCGGAGCGTTTAGACTTACGCCATTTAGAGCGAACAGGAGCAGCGGTTCAAACAGCCTCAACAGTAATCAAGGCGCAGAAACGTATGAGCAACCCGCTCTTCTTTTTCTTCTTTACTTGGGAGCTAGCAGGGTTGGCAGCAGCAGCAGAGCTGGAAGAAGAGATTTTCCTCTTCTTAGCAACTAGCTCCTCCTCAACAGATGATATTTTCTTTTTGGATGTCGTGGATGGAGCAAGGTTTGCAGTTTTGCTTGAAAGGCCCTTTCACAGCCTTCTAAGCTAGTTGCCGCCATGAAGGCATCCACCGTTGTCTCAGGGTTAATCTTGAGGATCACAAGAGGAGGTGTGTTCAGTGGATGGACTATGAGCAGAGGAGGAAGACCTTGCTGTGCTCGCTTCTCATTTTTTAGTTTGTGGTGGCTGACGATGAAAGTTCTGGTGAACTGAATAGACTTCTGGACCTTCTTTTTCTCAAAGTTCACTAGGTGCTTAAGAAATGACCTATTAGAGCGAAGGAGAGAGTTGATGAGGTGAACAAATGGGCTCTTTCTGCTTGATGGATGCTTTTAAAGATCATCAAAGCACGATTCCCAGCTTCAAAGAGAATTTGTGCCCGCTAAGATGGATGTTGAGAATGACAGCAGAGGTGTATTCTAGCTGGTCTGTTGTCATCACGTCGTGAGTGCCATTCTTAAAAATTAAACTCTTATCGAAAATATGGCTGATGAAGTAGGCATCGTCTTCAAAGAGTGTCCTCTTCATTTTCGCTTGAGTCTCGCTTTGGGGTGTTCTCTCGCGCATAAGACCAGTGCCAAGTCTTTCTCGGCGTGCTGAGGGAAGTAGGTCCATCGAACTCACGCCAATAGTCTTGGCGATTCGGGATGCGAGATGGTGATGGATGGTCTGACAACAGCAGAGATAGAAGTTGGATTCATTAATAATTGCCTTACGGAAAAATTCTTCCATTAGAAGGTTCTTTGTAGTAAGTCATCTTCCAACATGAAAGAGGCGAGAATCGGTTGGTTGAGAGGTCGTCAACGATTTTGACCCCGTGAGGCATGGAGGCTCGAGCAGGCTTCATCAATGCATTCAGGATGATACATAGAGGAGAAAGGACAGAATGGTGAGATACGAGGCTTGGAGCACATTCGAGAATAAGCGAGAAGAAGAAGAAGATCCACTAAAGAATTCCAAGTAAACAATTAGGGCAAATACTTGAAAACTCGTAACCTAAGCAAGATATAGCGCTAGACCTAGAAATTTACTCGATTTCATGTAAGTTCATAGACGTGCATTGCACCACTGGAATATGAATAGTAATGAAATATATGAATAATAAACAGTAATATGTAACTAATCCAAGTAAAGAGATATTTTATGAAATTGATAGTAGTTGCGAGCAAGAAATTTTATATGCAGTCAACAATGGCGGATTCACAGTGCAGAGATATTTAAGATCGAACTTACAACCTAGAGAGTGAGTCTGGGTTAGATTTGTCTTACTTTGAAGAAGATTGTAGAAGAATGATACTGAAATGGAGATTTCTGCAGATTTTACTCATTACAAGGCGAAGGAAACAAAAGTTGTAGAGAGAAGAGCAAGAGACGATTTGTGATTTAAGTTTTTGACGGTTGAGGGTTTATAAATGAAAAGGCGTGAAATCAGTCATAGAGATTGGTGAAAAGACTTTAAGTCAGACGTCTTTTCCTTGAAAAGACTTAATGAGTGGCTGACTTTAGGAGAGAAAAAGTACCTTTTGAAGAATATCTCAATCAATTTTAAAATCGGTCCCTTACAATTTTCATAAGCGACCTTCTAACACTAGGAGTTTAGAAAACTTACCTTTGCCTTCGGTGATTAGATAACTGCGACTTTACTCTTAAAGAAATAAGTGCCTTAAATATAATATCAAGTCCGCTTAAGAGAAGTTGTCAAGTCTGTTTAAAAATTTTATGAAGAAAGTTAAATTTTAAGTAAAATCAAGCAGTTGGGTCAAGCATACCAAGCTCTCCCCTTAGATAAGAAAACATGTCTGCTTCCAGTGCTTTTGTGACGATGTCTGCAAGTTGATGTTAAGTTGAAATGTACTTCATGCTTATGTTTCGCTTTTCTACATTATCCCTTAGAAAATGATATCGAACATCGATATGCTTTTTCTTGGAATGCATTACGTTGTAGGTGATCGAGATTCTTGGTGTTATCACGCGTGATTGAAGCGTCGGCTACTGATGTCGTAATCCACCAATTGTTGTTTGATCCAGCGAGTTGATAGCGGCGGATACCGGCGGCTATGTACTACGCTTCTTTCTTTGGAGTTGGAACCGATGTTTGCTTCTTGCTAGCCCAAGAGACAAGCCTGTCTCCTAGAAATTGACAAGTTCCACTAGTGCTTTTTCTGTCTACTTGACAACCAGCATAGTCAGCATCGGAGTAGCCAACTAAGTTGAAAGAGGATTCCCTTGGGTACCAGATACCTAAGTTGGTGGTATCTGATACATACTTAATGATTCTTTTGGTACAGAAGGTGTGACTCACGAGTGCAACGAAATCTAGCACACATCTCCAACGGCATACACTATGTCAATTCTGTGGCGGTGAGATAAAGCAGAAGATCCGATTATCCCCCTATAGTGGGTGACATCAACTTTCTTTCCTTGTAAGTCTTTTGAAAGTTTGCATTTAGCAGCCATTGGTGTATCAAAGGTGTTTGTCATTTCCAATCTAAACTTTTTGATAAGTTCTTTAGCATAATTGGATTGGTTGATGAATATTCCTTTGTTGGATTGTTGAATTTGAAGACCTAAGAAAAATATGAGTTCTCCCATCATGCTCATTTGAAACTTTCCAGTCATGAGTGTCTCGAATCGCTTGCACATCTTCTCATTCAGAGAACCAAAGATGATATCATCGACATATATTTGCAACTCAGAAGTTGAGCGGCCTTTGTGCTTGAGAATAAAGAGAGTGGTGTCGATTTTTCCACCACAAATCCTTGGTCTATTAAGAATTTGAATAGAGTTTCATACCAAGCACAAGGAGCTTGCTTAAGACCATAGAGGGTCTTCTTAAGCTTGTAGACATGAGTCTCTTTTCCTTTTTCCACCAAACCCGGAGGTTGAGTAACGTGACCGCTCTTGAAGATCACCATTGAGAAATTCACTTGACGTCCATTTGATATAACACAAAGTCCTTATACGTAGCATAGGCTAAGATTCTGATAGCTTCCAACCTTGCTACTGGAGCAAAGGTTTCATCATAGTCGATTCCCTCTTCTTGGTGATATCCTTGTGCAACGAGTCTTGCTTTGTTTCTAATGATGTTCCCATCTTCATCCTTCTTGTTTTTGAACACCCATTTTGTGCCAATGATAGTATGATCGCAGGTTTTGGGACTAGCTTCCATACTTGGCATCTTTCAAATTGCCGAAGTTCTTCTTGCATGGCTTCCCCCAACTTGGATCTTGTAAAGCTTCATCAATCTTCTTTGGCTCATCTTCTGAAATGAACGCAAGTAACATACATTCATTTCTGGCAGATCTTCTAGTACATACTCCGACATGAATGTCACCAATGATTTGAGAGATTGGGTGGTCTTTACATGTTCTTGTGACGCCAGGAATATGATGATTTACCGTTGTTTCTTCATGACGAGGTTCGTATGAGGACTAGAGGAAGATCACCGTGTCTTGATGAGTATGTTGTTTAGAATTTGATTCAAAGGTGAGTTGAAGAAAAGGATTTTCGTGTTCATAAGCAACGGGTTCGATCGAGTTTTCGAAGAATGTTGAAGTCTTCCTCGTGACCCATTTGATAAGAGATGATGGTCGTGATATTTGATTGAGTTGCCGGAGATGGATTAGGTGTATGAGAGGATGATGGTTGGGAGGTACTGCCTCAACATCAACAAAATCATCACAACATTTGGAGCCACGTGGCTCTAATAAATCAAATTCATCAAATGAGACACGAATCCATTCAACTATTTTTAATCTATCTTTTGTTGAAAACCTTGTAAGCCTGGAGTGTAAGGCATAGCCCGTAAATACACTCTTCATCGGCTTTGTTATCAAATTTGCTTCGTAATCATTACCATTGTAGATTACAAAACACTGGCTACCGAAGATTTTAAAAAATCCAATGTTTGGGCTTTACCTCTCCAAAGTTCATGGTGTTTTACCGTGAAATTTGTTGATCAAAGATCGGTTCCGAGTAAAGCAAGTTGTGTTGACGCGGCCGGCCTGTAAGTGTTTTGGCAACTTTGCTCAAGAAGCATAGTTTTAGCAGCCGATAAGTGTTCTGGCTTCTCCTCGGCCGCTACACCGCTCAGGTGGTGTCCTTATCGCAGGTTGTGGCCAATATCATGATCATCACAAGATTTTGCTATTCCATTATTTGTGAACTCAAACCATTGTTCGATCGAACGTCACCGATATCATCAAGTTTTTATGCTTGCGCCTCGAACAAAGCCGTAAGAAGATCGTGGTCTTTTAAGACATCATTTCGCCCAAGTATATCTTGTATAGTCATCAACTACTACTACGTGTAGACCGTGACCACCATAGTCTGATAGTAGTGACAGTCCAAGAGATCCATGTGAGAAGTTGCGTGAGGTCTTGATGTTGCGAGTCCCGGTTTGCTTGAAAGACATTTTTGAAAGCTTTCCCAGCTGACAAGCCTTACAAAGCACGATCATGATCAGAAAGACCTTTGGCAATCCTTTTACTAGACTTTCTTTGGATAGCTTAGATAGATATTTGAAGTTCAAATGGTCGAGTCTTTGTGCCATAACTAGTTTTTGTCTGAGCGTAGTTTGCCACAAGACATAGACTCAGCTGCCTTCGCTTATAAGCAAATTCCATCACATGACATTCCCTTGTCTATGTCCGATACTAAGGTTGAGTAAGAGACTGGATCCTCGATATCACATCTATTTGAGGAGAATTGACAAATAAGTCCTTTATCACGTAATTGAGAAATACTCGTAAGATTATGTTTCAAGCCTTCTACTGTAGAGACTTTTCCTATGGAGAGATTTTCGAATGATGGATCCGTAGCCAATAGTTATTCCTTTAGCATTGTCTCCAAAGATGACCGGAGGGCCTTCTGCTTCAGAGATGTTGAGAGAAGGCAAGATCTCCATCATATGTCTCGAGTAGCCACTGCTGTAGATACCATACGCCTTTTTTTTCTCTCGAATTTGAAGCAGCCTACGAAGCATAAATTGAGATATAGAGGTAAGAAAATCATGGTCCCCTTTATTTTTCTTATGGGTCCAAATGGTTAGCGTATTTTTGGAACCCATACTTCTGTGACATTTGGAATAGGATCAAGCTTCATGATGGATTTCAACAGACATTCATGGACCAAGTGGCTCAAACATTTGCAAAGGTACAAGATGGAAACACAAAAGTCCGTTTGATCATGCGGTGTTGATAGGTTTAACATTTTTCTTAACAAAGAGCTTTTGATTTAGCAGCTTCTTGTTATCAAAGAAGCTTGGGCATTTGTGTGAGGCTTCTTCGTGCCCCATCGCCAGCTTTGCTTTCGCGTAAGTATACTTGTCGGTAGTAGACTTCGATACCTCATGCCATTTTACCTTTAAGCTTAGTATCGACATTCTTGTAGCAACAAATATCTAGTAGATCGTTGATGAATTCGATAGGTTTGGACGCACTCTTTTCATTTTAAAACAGCTTTGCTTGCTGCAGGTGCCGTGGAGGGCCTTTCGAGAGTCTACACTCAACTTTAGCAGCTCTTCAAAGAATGATTGTTTTGCTTTTTAAAGTGTCACTTCTTGATAATTTGAACCTTGGTATTTATACGAGTAGCAATATATCCAATTCCTTGTTTACCCTTGTTAGGCTTCTGATATTGTGCGGTGAATATTATTTTGCACAAGAAAATGTTCTTTTTTCTTGTTCGAGGTTACGCCTGTAAGTGCTTTCAGAGAAACCTAGCTCTCGCTTTTATTTGTCGTGGGCTTCGATCTCCTAGAATTTGATCGAAGACAGCCGCTGAGTTATTCCCACGAGTTGATGGTCTTTCTAACTCATCTTTCTCGCCAGATAGCTCTTGGCATGATCAATAAGGTGCACAACCTTTTCATTGAGAAACTTGTCTCTCTTCTTTTAACTTGATACTTTCCCCGCTGGACTCCATGGAGAGTTTTAACTCGTCTTCCAAAGATAGATTTCTCGCCTCACTTTCTCATGATTTTTAGCTAACTTAACATAGGCCTTTCTAAATTCATTGAATTCCTCTAGCATGACCCGAGCATCCTCGAGGATTTCTTCTTTTGAAGGCTCTTTCTCAAGGTTGTTCAATGTTAGCTTGAAAAGGAGAGTATTTAACTTCACTATCCGAGTCATAAGTGAGGTGACTCTGAGCAACAAGGCAAATGTGCCTCGCTCTTGTGAGTCATCACTATCATCCTCATCGACCGCTTCAAACCAAGTAGATACTTGTTTCTTCTAAGTCCTCACCAAGAGACCTCTATGTTTAGAAAATGATTTAGATGGTCTCCCTTTTATAAGCTTCATATTTTGGCTTAGACATTTAGAAGCAAAGTGACCAAAGCTCTCCTCAGCTTGTAGCAAACTAACTCATTGCTTTAGGAGCTTTCAAATAGACTTTTTCGAAAGTCTCGTTGGTTTGCTTCCTTCTTTTGTTAAATTTTGAGAACTTTTGAAACTTTTTAACTAACATAGCAAATCGTCATCGAGAGAATTTCATTGTCATTTGAAGAAGAAGTAGATGATTTATTTTCTTGGGCAGAATTTCCTCGAGAGATAGCTGAAAAGGAAGGAAGTTTAAAATG
>CM028377.1:36859112-36902619 GCA_013146195.2 Codonopsis lanceolata | reverse complement strand
TTTATTGCCCCGAAGAACCTTGAAAAAGGCAAGCACCGCTCGCCGACCTCGAGATGAACCTTCCTAAAGCCTCGATCACCTGCCATTAAGCCTGCGCATCCTTAACACTGTGAGGAAGCTTCATAGTGACTAATGCCTTTATTTTCTCGAGGATTAGCCTCAATCCCCTCTCAGAACCATGAAAGAACTTGCGAGGAACTTGCCAGCCTTTACCCCGAACACACATTTGCTCGGATTCAACTTCATGTTGTTCTTCCTGAGATTAGCAAAAGTCTCACCCAGATCCTCTGTATGCTCGCGCCCTTTAGTCTTGACCACCATATCATCGATATAAGCCTCCACATTTCTCCCGAGCTGCGAGCTAAACACCCTGTTGACCATCCTTTGATAAGTGGCCCCAGCATTCTTCAAACCAAATGGCATCATCTTATAACAATACTGATCCCTATTTGCCGCCGGAAAGTCAGTTAAAGCCTTATCTTGTTCAACCATCTTCACTTGATGATGCCCGGAGTAAGCATCTATAAAGCTGAGGAGCTCGAACCCTGCAATGGCGTCGACCAACTTATCAATTCTCGGCAGAGGATAACAATCCTTCGGACAAGCCTTATTCAGATCCGTGAAATCAACACACATCCGCCACTTGCCGTTTGACTTCTTCACCATAACCACATTAGCCAACCAAGTTGGATAATGTATCTCCTCAATAATATCTGCTTTAAGCAACTTCTCGACTTCCTCCTTGATCGCTTGATCCTTTTCTACCGAGTAAACCCGAGGTCGCTGCTGGATTGGCCGGTAAGCTGGATCAACATTCAACTGATGCAAAGCCACAGCCTCGCTCACCCCTTGCATGTCCTCGGGTCGCCAAGTGAAAACATCCGCAGGCTGGCCTTGCACTGCTTGCAATTGCTTTTTCTCTTGCCTCCCGCGGTCACAAAGCTCGACCAATCTTGATCTTCTGCTCGGGATAATTTGGATTGATGACTACCTCTTCAAGCTCGTCTTGAGCCGTAACCCTGGCTCGTCTCGCATTTGGAGCGTGTCACACTCCACTTTTTCATCCTTCTCGGCTCGATCCTCAACTTTATCAATTTGCCGTCTACCTCCATAGCCTCAGCGGCTCCTCGGATATGGCTGGCAGCAAAGATTCATCCATAAGGTCAACGACCTCATTCGGCTCCTTAACTCCCCCCGACATCAGTGTCGGCAAAGGATTGCTAACACCTTCCTCGGCCACCTCTTCTCGCTCGGCTTGTGCCGGCAACTGCACTGACGGCAAGGATGGAAAAACCTCAATATCTGTTCGAACAGCAACCACTGCCGTATCCTCTTCATTTTGACCTTGCTCCCCCGACTTCAATGTCGGCACGGAGCTTGCTTCCATTTCCAAATCCTCCTGTACCATCGCTACCACTGATGGTCCTACTGATCCACATAAGAAGTTTCCTTGAGTGTGCCGATAACCTCTCGCCGCCGCCATCCTCCAAGGTCATCTTCTGTTTCTTTCTCTGCGTATCTCTAACATATTCGAGCACTACGCTGGGCTCCAATACTCCCACTCCGATCACGTATAAAATTTTGCTCTCTGATGTGGGATTGACGCTACCATCTGAAACTTGGCCATGCTCGGTACGCCCAGGATAATGTTGTAAGGGGATTTCAAGTCGATTACCATGAAGGTAATCTTTTCAGCCCGGGTCCTGAGTCCCTCACCGATGAATACCTCCAGCTCGACAGTTCCCTTAACCGGGACCTTGTGATTTGTAAAACCCTCTAAAGCCCAGCATATGGCTTCAAGCGATCATCACTCAACTCCAAACCCTGGAAACAAGAGTAATACATCACATCACGACATGCTCCAGTATCCACTAAAATTCTGTGCACAACCCAGCCATCGACCAACGCTGAGACAATCAACGATTGCTCGCCTGCAACATTACTCGCCAACTCGCTACGAGTAAACTGTATGGCCTGTTCTCCATCCTGCAAAGTTGTTGGTCGATCCACCACTTTTGACAGGGAGTAGATTTGCTTGCCAAGCTGTGTCGGAGTGAGCTCCTCATCCATTATAACATTGATTACCCCCCTGATCGGTGGGGCTTCTCGCCTAGGAGCATTCCCTCTATTGCCTGCATCTCGTTTGAAACGATCTAACCGCCCCTCGTTGATCAACTTCTGAATGACCTTCTTCAATGGCCAACATTCTTCTGTGGTATGCCCATAATCGTCATGATAGGCGCACCTCTTCGTCTGATCCCTCTCACCGGCAGTAGCTGGATTCATACGAGGAGGATTAGGAAGCTCGTTCCTTATCTCGTACATAATGTCCTCGCGCAACGTGTTGAGCGGGGTCAAGTCTGATTCACGAAGAAACTCCTTCGGTCGATCATACCGAGACTTGCTTTTATTGTAGCCGCCACTTCCTGCCTGACCATTTCCCTTAGCATTCCCCGCAACTTAGCTACTTTCCTTTTTCTTCTCCTTCTTTATCGTCTCCCCGGCACACCATTTTTGTGCTCGCATGAGCATCTCTGCCTGCGTCTTTGGTTCACGCATACTCAACTCTTATCGCAAACCACCTTCACCTTCTAGCAATCCAGTTTCGAAGCACAATGTAACCTCTTGCTCAGTCAGACCAGGGACTTGCTCGAGAACCTTGGTAAACCTCTCGAGGTAACTCGCCGTTGACTCATGTGCACCTTGCTTAACTTTAGACAAGTCGGCCCTTGTCTTTGCCAACGAACCAGCCGTCCCGAAGTCAGCCAAGAATTTTGCTCGCAAGTCGGCCCAATTATTGATCGAACGTCGTGGCAACGCTCCCATCCAGGCCAAAGCTTTTCCTTGCAAGGCACCAACAAAGGCTCTAATCTTCAACGCCTCATCTGATGTTACTAACCCAATCTGGGATTCAAAAGACATCAACCAGTCCCTAGCATTAGTCTTGCCCGTATAATCTTTAATGTTGGGAAATATCAACCCCTGTGCTGGCGGAGCATTCTCGATCCATGGTGCCAATGGGCTGGCAGATGTACCCAAAAAATTCCCATCGAGAGCCTTGCCTTGTTCCCAAGCCTCCATCCGGTGCTTCAACTCCTCGAAATCTTGCATATTAATGGTTGCAGGCAAACCACCCCCAAGCTGAGGCTGTACCACTGGCAGAGGAGGGGCCTATGGGGGTCCCATAGCCGCAACGGCTTGCGGAGCCCCCACGGCCTGCGCCACCTGTCCCTGAGGTGCCCCAGCGAGCTGTGCAATAGGTGCAGCTGACTGATGAGACCGTCTAGGAGAGGGAGTTCTACGCCTCCGAACATAAGAACCCCTGGGTGATCGTGAACGGCGACTATAAGCACGAGATCTCCGCGGTGAAGGTGAACGGAACCTGCGAGCATGTGACCTTTGAGGTGAAGGCGAACGTCGGCGGCGACGTGACTGGGCCGAATCCTCGCCAACTCGCGGTCCCAACCTTGAATGAACACTGGGAACAACCTTATGACTGGCCTTGCTTCCTTCCGGTTGCTCGCGCTGTTTAGAACCTTGTGCTCGTGGTTGAGAATAGACAATCAAAGGATTCACCGGGTTACCACCTGTGCGAGAAATCCCTGCCACTTGGCTTGGAGCTGTCAACGCTGGTAACGGATCAACCTCGATGGGCAATGGGGGCTTGCCCATAGCAATCAGCTGTAGGTTGAGTTGATGCATCTGACCCAAGTATATAGCTCTTTGACGTAAAGCCTCCTCACGAAACTCATGGGCTAACCCAACAGCAGCTTCGGCGCTTCTGGCCAATGATTCAACCCCACGCCTTTGATTTAGCTGGTGGCGCGCATCATGGGGCGGAGGGACATTATCCCCAGCAGCCTGATTGAGGCTGGGATTCTGGTGTGCCTCCTCTCTTCGACTGCTGCCACCACCATTAACTCCGTTCTCCGCCATAGATAAAACTTTCAAAATATCTAACCGAATGTTGATGCCGTAAAAAACGTTTCCTGGCAATGGAACCAACTGATGCGTCCAAGATAATCTGGATACACTAGATAAGCCCAATCCAAACACCTGGCTTTCAACGTGTTCTTGAATCCTCACAGCCCAACTCTGCAATGTCAATAAGCAAATGTAAACTGGGCAGGGGCACTCCCTGCAAAGGCCCTCCGGCGTGTGAATCAGTACACAAACAAGCAGTTGAGTAAGTAATTTGACAGAGTTTTGGCTAGAGAATCAGATTGTGCATACCTCTCTCCAAATTTTGCCAAGCTTTTATATGCGCCGGAGGCATAACTGCCCATAATCATGAATAACTGCCCATAATTAACATTAACCACCCATGATTAGCATTAACCGCCCATGATTGGCATTAACTGCCCATGATTGACATTAACTCCCTTACAAACGGTCATAGCCTCTGATCAGGATTCTTGCTCGGGTGTAACCACCCTCAACTGTTACCTTGATCTTTACCGGACATGAATGTCCTCAACTGTTAGTAGCTTTTACTGACGAAGACGAGCATTGATGCTTGTTTATCAATTTTGCTCGCTTAGCCGAGCCTCAGTCTCATAAGTAGCTAGCCCGCCCATGACTAAGGTTTTGCCCAGTTGCTCGCATAAAATATCTGCTCGCTTGCTCGGAGTATACACTTGCCTAACACGTGGCTCATAGCTTGGGCCTATTGGGCCAGGCAGCTCAGCAACGATTCAAATAGAAAATCCACCAACAATAAAACAAGCATAATGAAAAATATGAAAAATACAACGATAATAAAAGCGAGGATTATTCAAATTTTGGAAGGGAGAGAAAAGAAAGGAAGGAAAACTCAAAAAAATGTAGAAAGTTGAGTTGGTATCCAAATTCAGCAAACCAAGTCTCTATTTATAGATAAAAATGTGTAGATATTTTAAAAAAAAATAATTGAAAACATAATAATTTTTTACGTAAAAAATAGACCAAAAACCGGATAAAAAATTCTACGTGACCAGTCAAATGGCGCCACGTGGAAAGGAGGGAAAATAATATGTCGGCCACTATTCAATGTTTTGAAATTGCTGATTGAATTCTACAATTTATACCACACCGTTTCATTGTATTTTGGTTCAAAACAATGTCGTTTCATTTTTATTTTATTTTTTTGTTGAAGACTTGAAGTTAATGCTACGGTAGCATTGAAGGCTACCAAAACCTTTTCTTTCTTTTTGTGGCTAATGAAGCTACCTCATTATTTTGCAAAATACTTGTAAAGCTACCAATGGATCCTCCTATGTAGCTGCTCTCAGGAATAGGTAGGTCATAAACTAGATAAGAGAGACTGATAAGAGGAAGTATGGTGGAAAACTAGCCATTTCTGGATGAGAAAGACACGTTTTAAACAAATTGATCTATTCTACTAACTGTACTGATTTAGATATTTTTGTGTGTGTGTTGAGGGAGGATGACACGTTTTGTAGATAGTAGAAGGTGATGTGAGTGCGAGGGGTCATTGATAGTACGAATGGACGATAAGGGTTCACGGTTATAAGAGGAGAGAGGGAAAAACAATTACCCACAATGGTTTTATTATTTTTACTCTGATTTTTTTTCTCTTCGGATAAAAAGTTTTTGTTTAAAGTTAGTCAAACTTATTTTTAAAAAAATGACACATTTAATAATTAATTAATAATAAAATAACACTTTACTTTTGAAAATAAAATTTTAAATAAAAGATTTTAAAATAAAATAATGGACTATTTTCTCGAAACAGAAGGTGTATCAAGTTAAAAGACAAAAACCTTAAATTCCTATGGACTATCAAAAACGTTCTTACAATTTTTTAAAGATCATACAATGCCTACATCACTTCATTTTTTAAAGGATTAATATATTTTTGGTTCCACGATTTAGCATAATTTTTTTGTATGGTCATGGAGTTTTTTGTTTACTTAGTTAAAATATATTTATTAATTATTTTGGCTTTCTTGATATTTAACTTGATTAAATATTTAAGTTTTATGACTTTTGTCAAAAGGTTATTTTGGAGACTCTAATTATATTGATTTAGGATTTATATAAAAAGTTTGCATAATGTTTGTTTTATTTTAGGGTTGTTGTTGTTTCTCATATGTATCTTAATTTGCATTTGTTCATTCATTACATTAGGTTCAATACTTAGTGGTTAAATGAGCTGCGTATCAGTTAGCGTAACAACTGTGTATAGAACTTTACCTTTAGAATAGTTTTTAGACTTCATATAGGTTTCGGCAAAAGACTTCAGCAGAAGGTTTCACCAGCAGACTTCACTAGCAGCCTTTACCAGCAGACCTTGTATGCACTCGGATAACATGACGTGTCTAGCTCATCCGGATATCAAGCTCAAGTGGATTATTTAATTCAGCTATCTTTGGTTTGAATTTGAATTAATCCATCATCATTAGCTCCTAACTTCCTAGACACGCCTCTCCAGCTTTTTCGAAGAATGAAGACTTTCGCCTCCTGAACATGACAGAGTAGATGTACAGTCTGACACAAACAGACTATACCAACTACTGCAGGTTTGCAAACTTTGTTTGTCGCGCACCTTCTAGTTGCTGCACCTACTCCTCTCCATACCCTGATCAGTCCAAGTTAAAGATGAAGTGAACAAAGTAACTCCAAACATTTAATGCAATTAACCTAATAGAGTTGTTTCTCACTTCGTCTTCCCCAACGATCTCAAGAATGCTCATATATAAATACTGTCATTGAAGACTGAAGATACAGAATGCTCTGAATCTATTCAACAACATCAAGTCATCATATTCAGTGCATTCAAGAGATCATTAACTGATCAACGAAGTCCTCAATAACAATTCTTATTGTTGTACACATTACTATTCTTCTGCACATTGAATATTCTGTTTTTGCAGATATTCAATTCCCCACCCCCAAACTCAAGTAAAATATTTTGTACATGATCCATTAAATATTTCTGTAATAGAACTAGTGGAAAATATAGTGTACATTTAAATCAAAGGTTGACTGCCTTGATTGTGGACGTAGCACTTTTTATAGTGCGAACCATCTCAAAATACATGTGTTCTTTTCATTCTGTTGATATCTGTTTTATACTGTCTTCATCGCCTTAACTTATTCCCCTGAGCAACAAAATTCAGTAATCAGCTAAGTCTACCGATAGTGTTTCACCAGCAGACTTAGTCTCTCATCCTTATAAAGTCTTTCGTTGCTTCAACCCTTCTAATAGGTTGCAAGTACTTACGTTATGAACTATTACGAAAAGTTTTAAGTGTACATTAAGCTGTTCAACCCCCTTCCCCTTCTAGCTTAATATTGTGCCATTTGGGACTAACAATTGGTATTAGAGCTAAACTCTTGGCCCGTGAGTGCGGTAATCCGGATATACCATAACAATGTACCCTTCTGAGGATTTGTGTACCCTAGGGGAGATTTGTGTACCATTCGGGGGATTTGCGTACCCTTCGGGAGATTTGGTTCTTGGTCAATAGACATTTACGTGATCTTAATAAATGTATTTGATATTTGGTTGTTATTAGCTGGTATGAGACAGACAGTAATGGAAAACTTATTTGATCTACATTTTGTTTTGCTTGAACTCTCCTTTAAAAAAAAAGAAAAAATTCTTTAGTCGTTCGATACGTATCTTTTGGTTTTGCAAGTTATCAAATATCTAAACTCTTTTCTACATGCAACACAATTATTCTTTGAGTCACCCTCCTTCGAAATCGGAGGAGCTACGTATGATCTTACTGAACTTTGTTCGCTCACCCTTTACATCACTCTTCTTCCAGATCGTAATTAAAGACTAAACTTGAGGTAGAGGATACCAGTGAATGAATCAAGACTTTTAGGGCGTACATTTATGATTTGGAATTTAATAGAGACATAGTTAAATTAGTAGACTTTTGTTTCGCAATTTATTTTGGATGGTTGTATTTTAAATTGGAGACTTTTGTAATTTTAATTGGATGACTTTTCAATTGAGTCTTTATTTAAGTTTGAATTTGTAGTGACGTGGCCAGATGTGGGTCCAAAAGGTCCCGAGTTTGGAGGGTTAGAAGGAAGAAGAAGAAGGCTTACGACAGAGAAGATGGAAGAAGATGGTGGAAGACGTAAACTAGTTATTTGATGTAGCGGAAGGTAGATAAGAGTAACGATAATTATCAAAGCTGTTGAGATCTCGCACGACTACCAGCGTTGATCTTCCAAACCTTGTTGAGGTTCACAAACCTACCACGATCTGGGCATCAATTCACGTTGATTCAATGAATACCGGAATTGGGAAAAAGTGTCTTATTCATAAAACGGCAAAAACTGCCTCTCAATCAACCCTAAAAGTGTTTAAATATGCTCAAAACCCTAAAAGCAATAAATTGTCCAAATTACAAAAAAACCCGAAACTAATAAAAAAACTTCAATGGCCCGAAACCCTATCTAAATGACGTTTTTTTTGCCTTAAAAATAGCTCATAACTGAGTTTCACTCGGTTCATTTTGTCCGTCTTTCCGAGAGCTTCGATTTGATATGTGGCGGGCCCCGTAACTCCACCGAGTCAAAAGTTATGCCCTTTTCCGCGCACCCGGTCCAAACGGTCGAGATAATCAAGTGTGAGACTGCATGCATCATTATTTATGCTTTTATATGTCGGTGCAAAAATAAATTAGATAATATTTTTGCATCGCGGTTCAAAGTTTAATTTCTTAGTCTATTTTTAAACCACGATTCATAATCAAAGTGTAATTTCCTAATCTATTTTTGAACCGCAATTCATTAATTTCATTGTATTAATTTTTGCACTGCAGTTCAAAGTTTAATTTCTTAAACCGTGGTTCATAAATTTCATTGCATTAATTTTTACACCGCGGTTCAAAGTTGAATTTCCTCGTCTATTTTCGAACTGCGGTTCATAAATTTCATTGTATTTATTTTTCACCACAGTTCAAAGTTTAATTTCCTAGTCTATTTTCGAACTGCGGTTCGTAATTTTTTTTACATTAATTTATGCACCGCGGTTTAAAGTTTAATTTCCTAGTATGACCCTAAGAGGTGGCCAAGTAATATAGTTGAGACTTTACAAAATGTGAGGTCTCAAGTTCGATCCCTTCTAATGCCCTTTTAGAGGAAAGGTCTACAAAAAAAAAAAAAAAGTTTAAAAAAAAATTCCTAGTCTATTTTCGAACTACAGTTCATAAATTTTTTGGATTAATTTTTGCACTGCGGTTCAAAGCTTAATTTCCTAGTCTATTTTCAAACTGCGGTTCATAAATTTCATTGCATTAATTTTTGCACTGCGGTTTAAAGTTTAATTTCCTAGTATGACCCTAAGGTGTGGCCAAGTGGTTGAGGTTGGACTTTACAAAATGTGAGGTCTCAGGTTTGATCCCTTCACATGTCCCTTTAGGGGGAATGGTATACAAAAAAAAGTAAAAATAAAATAAAAATTCCTTATATATTTTCGAATCGCGGTTCATAAATTTCATTGCATTAACTTTTGCATCACAGTTCAAATTTTAATTTCTTAGTCTATTTTTGAAACGCGATTCAAAATTTTTTATTGCATTAATTTTTACACCGTGGTTTAAAATTTAATTTCCTAGTCTATTTTTGAATCGCGGTTCATAAATTTTATTGCATTAATTTTTGCACCGTGATTCAAAGTTTAATTTCATTGTCTATTTTTGAACTGGAATTCATAAATTTCATTTCATTAATTTTTACACCGTGGTTCAAAGTTTAATTTCCATAGTCTATTTTTGAACCTTGGTTCATAAATTTCATTGCATTAATTTTGCATTGCGGTTCAAAGTTTAATTTCCTAGTCTATTTTTGAACCACGGTTCATAAATTTCATTGCATTAATTTTTGCACCGTGGTTCAAAGTTTGATTTCCTAGTCTATTGTTGAACCGCGGTTCATAAATTTTATTGCATTAATTTTTGCACTTTGGTTCAAATTTTAATTTCCTTATCTATTTTTGAACCGCAGTTCATAAATTTCATTGCATTAATTTTTACACCGCAGTTCAATGTTTAAAATCCCTAGTCTATTTTTGTATCGCGGTTCATAAATGTCATTGCATTAATTTTTGCACTGCGATTCAAAGTTTAATTTTCTATTCTATTTTTGAACCGGCTTCGTAAATTTCATTGCATTAATTTTTGCACTGCGGTTCAATATTTAATTTCCTAGTCTATTTTTAAATCGTGGCTCATAAATTTCATTGCATTAATTTTGGCACCGCGGTTCAAAGTTTAATTTCTCTAGTCTATTTTCGAGTCGTGGTTCATATGTTTCATTGGGTTAATTTTTTGCATCGCCATTAAATATTTTAGTTTAATAGATAATTGTACCGCGGTTCATAAATTTAATCCGATATTTATTGAACCACAATACAAAAATGTAGCGCGTCTCAGGCTCATTAAGTGTAATACACCGATAATTTCACTACTACAAACCGTGCCTTCAGCGACGGAAATTTTCCGTCGCTGATTAGCAACGGAAATTGAGCATCAGCGACGGAATTGAGTATCAACGACATAATTTTCCGTCTTTGAAGGTCACCTTTAGCGACGGAATTAGCGACGGAATTTATCAGTGACGGAATTTTTCGTCGCTAAAGGTGACCTTTAGCGACGAAATTTTCCGTCGCTGAAAATAAACTGAAATTAAATTATGAAAACTTTCAGCGACGGAAAATTCTATCGCTAAAGGTGACCTTCAGCGATGGAAAATTCCGTCGCTGAATATTTCAGAATTTAATTTCAGTTTATTTTCAACGACAAAAATTCCGTCGCTAAAGGTCACCTTTAGCGACGGACAATTCCGTCGCTGAAAATAAATTGAAAATTAAATTCTAATTAATATACAATATCAATAATATTTGAAATTAAATTGAAATAAAATTAAAATAATATTTGAAATGTTAATTTAATAATATAATATCAATAATTAAAATGATTAGCATCAATATAATTACAAAAATTAAAACATTCACATTACAACTTAACTTAACTTCACGTAACGTGACGTGACGTTAACTTAAATTTAAATTAAATTAAATTAATATTTGAAATGTTAATTTAATAATATAATATCAATAATTAAAATGATTAGCATCAATATAATTACAAAAATTAAAACATTCACATTACAACTTAACTTAACGTAACTTAACGTAACGTAACGTTAACTTAAATCAAAATTAAATTAAAATAATATTTGAAATGTTAATTTAATAATATAATATCAATAATTAAAATGATTAGCATCAATATAATTACAAAAATTAAAACATTCACATTACAACAACTTAACGTAATTTAGCGTAGCGTAACTTAACAACTTAATTTAACTTAACGTAGCGTAACAACTTAACGTAGCGTAACGTGGCAACTTAACGTGGCGTGGCGTGGCGTGGCAATGTAGCGTGTGTAACGTGTCGTAACTTAACGTGGCGTAACGTGGCAATGTAACTTAACTTAACTTAACAGCAACAGCAACTTAACTTAGCAGCAGCAACGTGGCGTGGCGTGGCAACTTAACGTGGCGTGGCAACTTAACGTAACTTAGCAATTGGCTTAGCGTGGCGTGGCAACTTAGCAGCGTAGCGTGGCGAACTTAAGCGTAGCGTGGCAAGTTGGCAAGCAACTTAAGTTAACTTAACGTAACGTAACAGCAACGTAACTTAGCAACTTAACGTAACGTAACTTAACTTAACAGCTTATTTTAACTTAACTTCAACTTAAATTAACTTAGCTTAACAGCAACTTAGCAACTTAACAACGTAACATAACTTAACTTAGCTTAACGTAGCGTAACTTAGCTTAGCAATGTAGCGTAACTTAACTTAGGTTAAACGTGATGTAACTTAACTTAACTTAGCTTAACTTAACGTAACATAACTTAACTTAGCTTAACTTAACGTAACATAACTTAACTTAGCTTAACGTAACGTAACTTAACTTAAATTAACTTAGCTTAACGTAACGTAACTTAACTTAACATAAATGTAACGTAACTTAACTTAACATAACATAACTTAACTTAACTTAAGTTAACGTAACTTAACATGAAAACACGCTACGCCTATTGGTGAAATGGTATAATTGACTACGATGGACCATTATAACATGAAAACATGCGACGGCTATTGGCGAAATGGTATAATGGAGTACGATGGACCATTATAATATGAAAACACGTTACGCCTATTAATGATGAAATGTTATAATGGACTACGATGGACCATTGTAACATGTAAACACGCTACGCCTATTGACGAAATGGTATAATGAAGTACGATGGACCATTATAACATGAAACACAATACATCTATTAGCGAAATGGTATAATGGAGTACGATAGACCATTATAACATGAAAACACGCTACGCCTATTGGTGAAATGTTATAACGGAGTACGATGGACCATTATAACATGAAAACACGCTACGCCTATTGGTGAAATGGTATAATGGAGTACGATTGACCGTTATAAAATGAAAACACGTTACGCCTATTGAGGAAATGTTATAATGGAGTACAATGAACCATTATAACTCTGCGTACCCCGAGCAGAAGATTAAAATTGACAAAGCACTGTTAGCTGAGGCTCGGGCTAATTTGGTCAGGCAACTCCAGGACAGCTTGGATGTGTTCGCGTGGAGGCCAGAGGATATGTAAGGGGTGAGCGAGGATGTTGCCGTTCACTGTCTTAGTGTCGATCCAGCTTTCAGGCCAATTCAACAGCGGCCTAGAGTATATTCTGTGGAAAAGGATCAAGCTATCAAAGAAGAGGTGGAGAAACTACTTAGTGCTGATATCATTGAGGAGATACATTATCCAACCTGGTTGGCTAATGTCGTTATGGTTAAAAAAATCTAATGGAAAATGGAGAATGTGTGTGGACTTCACCGACTTGAATAAAGCTTGTCCAAAGGATTGATATCCTCTTCATCGCATTGACAAGCTGGTAGATGCTATAGCGGGGTTTGAGTTCCTGAGCTTCATTGATGCATATTCGGGGTATCATCAAGTGAAGATGAACGAGAAGGATAAGGCCTTGACAACTTTCTAAGCAGCAGGGGGGCTTTACTGTTATAAAATGATGCCATTTGGCTTGAAGAATGGAGGGGCCACTTATCAACGAATGGTGAATAAGGTTTTCAGCTCGTAGATCGGTAGAAACGTAGAGGCCTACATTGACGATATGGTTGTGAAGACCAAAGGGCATGATCATATTGTTCACTTGGGAGAAACTTTTGACAACCTCAGGAAAAACAATATGAAGCTGAACCCGAGCAAGTGTGTGTTCGGGGTGAAGGCATGTAAATTCTTGGGATTCATGGTGACTGAAAGGGGTATAGAGGTCAATCCAGAAAAAAATTAAGACATTGGTCACCATGAAGCCTCCTCGGTGTATCAAGGACGTTCAGAAACTCAACGGCCGAGTTATAGCCCTTGGTCGTTTTATTTCCAAGTCGGCAGAAAGGTGTATGCCATTCTTCAAAGTTCTCCGTGGAAACAAAGGGTTTGAGTGGACAAAGGAATATCAGGAGGCTTTCAAGCAGCTGGTGAAGTATCTAGGGCAGCCTCCGTTGTTAAGTAGTCTAGTCCTCGGTGAGAAGTTGTTTGTGTATTTAGCGGCCACAGAGCAGGCTGTAGTCACTGTGTTAGTTAGAGAATAATGTAACTTGCAAAAGCCTGTGTAATATGTTTCTAAGGCCCTCACCGCGGTGGAGGGACGTTATTTTAATGCAGAAAAGTTAGCCTATTCGCTTGTTGTTGCTGCTCGGAAACTTCGAGCTTATTTTTCTGCACACTCCATCATTGTGTACACGGACACGCCTCTCAGGAAAATTTTGCACAAGCTAGATCCCTCTGGTCGCTTACTCACTTGGTCCATTGAACTGACTGAGTTTGAGATAGATTACCAGCCTCGGCGAGCAATTAAGGCACAAGCTTTGGCAGACTTTGTGGCTGAGACTAGTTTCAAGGATTTGTGCAAGGAGGAGGTTTCTGCCAAGACTACATCAACAAATGAACCAATTCAAAGGCCCCGACCAAATTATTGCTGGGAATTTCACGTGGATGGTTCAGCCAGTAGGTTTGGAAGTGGAGCAGGTCTGGTGTTAGTTCCACCCGAGCAGGATGTGAAGTTTGAAAAGGCTTTGCGTTACAAGTTTCCATCATCAAATAATCAAGCAGAGTATGAAGCTTTGATCGCGGGGTTGGAGCTCGTACAAGACGTAGGAGTGCGGGAAATAGTAATTTACTGTGATTCACAATTGGTCTTGAATCAAGTTAAGGGCGATTATGCTGTCCATCACCCGGTTTTAGTTCGCTATTGTGCCATGGTAAAGGAGGTTTTGAAGGATTTTGATTACTGGGAGCTGGTGCGAATCGGTCACGAGGATAATATGCGTGCAGACTACCTATCCAAGATTGTTGAGGACGAAATTCAATCTCTGCATCCAGGGGTCATGATTGAATACTTGCAGGTCCCAGTGATAGAGAAGGATGTGATCATGGATATTGAGCTTGCCGCGAAGTGTTGGATAGATGATTTGAAGGCTTACATCGAGCAAAGAACCTAGAGATTTATCAAACATAACTTACAAAAAGAAAATTAACGGGTTAGCATGCTCTGTGCATTCTGTAAGAGCAATGTTACACTACAGAAAAACAGAAAGCATATAACTGTTGTACTACACTATATCAATGTATTGGATATATTAGTTTGGAGGCAAGACCAAACAAACACCAAATTCAGACAATATGCAGCAAATTAAAAAAATAAAAACCAAAACTATAACTTCTCTGAAATTTAGAAGCAAAAGAGCAACATCAATATTAGGACTGAAATGTTCAATAAAAGTGAGTTGCAACTAAAGTTAAAACCCTAAAAAAGTTGGGAAGTGATAGCCACAATTCCACCTTAATCGGTGCAGGACTAGGACCAAACCACCACTCGAAATCTGACTCAATAACAAAGCTGAGATTACAGCTACCCAAAAATTATATAACGGCAAGATTATTAAATTAACCTTCCTAAAACTTCAAAATCATTAATATAATGCTCAAAATTCACCAGAAAACACGAAAATCAATTACTCCAACAAAATAAGGATGAATTCATAAATACATACAGAAACGAACCTGAAGAGGCTGGTCGACTTGAGAGAGGAGATCTGAAGAATGATTAGGCAATAGGCTCAAGAGAGATGAAAGAACAATCTCAGAGTGTATCAGATGTATCAGAAATAGCCAATAACCTAATCAAGCCAAAAGAATCGCATACTACCCACCTGCTCATACACATTATTCCCCCGCCCCTTTTTATCTTTTCTGATTTCTTTTCAACACACTATCGTCAACAACCCAACAAACATACCATCAGCAATCCTCTTCCCCCTTCGATGTATCACCACAAATCTTAATTATATCGTATCAACAAAAGAAAATAGAGATACTTACATTCAAAACGGAGAAGAAGATGATGAAAAAAAGGGGTTTACCTCGCAATACTGCATTCGATTCTTCACCGTTGCGTCTTTCTCTAGTTGGCCCAATCTATTGTTCGATTCACTTCTTACGCCATCACTCTTTCTCGATCGTGAGAGAATTGGAGATTTGAACATTTTAGGTAGTTAATTTAGGGATTTCTTTAAGGGAAGAGGTATTCTTGGCGGTACTTTCGAATATTTGGGGATTCTGGGGTTGGGCGATGGAGGGAGTTTTAATTTTGCGGGAACATAGATTATTAATTGAGTTTGGACATAGGTACTCTCGCGGTTTCGAGCAAAGAGTATCCGTCCGAAAGTTAATTTTTTTTTTAAAAAAATGATACTTTTAATTATTCATTAGTATCTCCTCCATCCCAAAATTTTTGTCCGACTTTCCTTTTTCATCAATCCCAAAATAATTGTCTTATTTGAAAATTTCTTTTTTAGAACAATATATTTACTATTTTACCCTTACGTTTTTATCTTACTTTAATTATGAGTCACATACACATGAGCTTTATAGTAAACTACAAATCAAATTAATATTTTTAATCAAGTCAAATGTAATTTTTAAAACCGTGCACCAAGTCAATCCAGACGATAATTTTGGGACGGAGGGAGTAATAAAATGACATTTTTATATCTTAATATTTGAAAGTGGACTCTTTAAGTGAAACATCTCAAAATATAAAAGTGAACTGTTTACTTTGAACGGAGGGAGTATTTTTTATTTCAAATATAAGTGATTGTTTCATACATATCCTTATTATTTAAAAAAATAAAAAACTTATGTCCTTATTTAATAATACAACCAGTTTTCAAATAAATTACGAATGTACATGGTTTTGGCATGATTGTGATGGCCAATGGAGAAGAAGGGTTAGTAACAGTGAAGGGGTGTGGCGGCTGGCGACTAATCGACTATGGTCGTAATAGTGGCATGGTAGATGGGTAGTGTGTACCAGGTCAGGAATGGTGGTGATAGTAATGGTAGTGGTAGGAGAGGTGGAGGTGATAGTGGTTTGGTGGTGGGTAGGAGGTGATAGTTTTCATAGGGAAGGGAGGCATATTAGTAGCAATTGTGGTGGATCTATGGTTATAGAGTGGTAATAACTAGGTTTAGGCTGAATGATAATAGGATACTTACAGTCAAGTGTCTTATTAGTTGCACCATAATAGGACACTAAGAGTTTGACGTCATATTAGCCGCACCATAATATGACTCGAAGAGTTAGGCGTCCTATTAGTTGTATCATAATAGGACACGAAGAGTCAGGCGCCTTATTAGTCATACCATAATAGGACATTAACAATAAGGTGTCTTATTAGATTGTATCATAATAGGACATTAAGAATCAGTGTCCTCTTAGGCATACCTTAATAGGACACGAAGAATCAGACGTCCTATTTTTCATACCATAATAGGACACTAACAATCAGGCATCTTATTAGATTGTATCATAATAGGACACTAAGAATCAATGTCCTCTTAGGCGTCCATAATAGGACACGAAGAATCGAGCTTCTTATTAGGTCATACTATGATAGGACCCAATGAGTAAGGCTTCCTATTGGGACTTTTATAGGACGACTTCTTAAAAGCGTCCTATCTAAGGGGTCCTAAAACATCCTTTTTGTTGTAGTGAAATCAGTGTCCATGCTTACCTAACTGGAATACCAATTCCTACAATTCAATTATCTCCTTCTCTTATAATGCAGTTGTGTCATATCATGCTTTCATCTAATCATCAAGTATAGACTTCCCGCAAAATATGTTGCCACATAGACCATGTTTAATTTTTCTACTCTTGTGCCCAATTAAGGAAATAAGCTAGCAATGGAAGTTGTGATGAGTACTCAACTATATGAACTCATACATGAATGCCTCCATAATGGTTTGTATTGTGTGTGTGTGTGTGTGTCTATATATTACTCTTTCAGTGCTCATATTGGTATCAAAGAAGAAATCTTCGAATTGTCTGGAATTATCATGGATTTATATTTCCTTTTAAAATTTTCCTTAATTTGATTATCACTTTATATTGATGGACCTCGTTATCACATATGTATCCTTAAAAAATACACTCTTAAATATTATAATAAAGTTGATCAATTATAGTACTCCCTCCGTTTTAAAATTATCGTCCTCCTTTTATTTTTCGTTCGTTCTAAAATAATTTTGTTCTTTTAAAACTTTCCCTTTTAGAAAAACACTTTTACCACTTTACCCTTAGTTTTTGTACCTACTTTGATTATAACTACATGCTCAAAGACATTAAAGAAAACTACATATTTCACCAATATTTATAATACAGTCAATTATTTTTTTCTTAAACGGCCGGGACAAAGAAAACGATAATTTAAAAACAAATGGAGTATATGTTTTCTTAATTTTTTTCTCGATCGGGGTAAACATGACATTCTTTTAGGAACGAATGAAGCAATTAATTTTGTAATAAATGATTAGTAGTTTCGCATCAACCACTACACGTCCATTATATGCATTTGCAATTGTTTACGTTGAATTCTTTATAGTCTCAGGTGATGACACTAGCGATTGTAAAGCAATCACATAAACATAACGCGATTGCGAAAACAACGATGAAAAAAGCAATCGCTAAAAAGAAGATTAAGTGACGGTTTCAGAAGCAATCGCAACCAAATCAAAGGCAATGACACTAGCGATTGTAAAACAATCGCATAAACATAAGGCGATTGAAGAAAAAACAATGGAAAAAGTAATCGCAAAAAAAAAAAAAAAAAGATGAAGTGATGGCTTTTGAAGCCATTACAACCAACAATCACGAAAAACATTTTTTTATTTTTTATTTATAAATGCGATGGCAAAACCATCGCTCGACATTAGTCAAATTTTGCAACTACAAATGCAATCATGTATTTACGAAAACCATCACATTATCTTTCTATTTTTCGTGAGGCCTATTTTCTTTGGTTAATTCCCCTTAAATATTCAAAGGTGATGACACTAGCGATTGTTAAGCAATCGCATATGCATAAGGTGATTGCAGAAAAGCGATGGAAAAAAGCAATCGCGAAAAAGAAGATTATGTGATGGTTTGAAAAGCCATCGCATCCAACAATGACGTAAAACCAATTTTCTAGTAGTATATGTACATGTTATTTCTAAAGTACATATTTTATATGAAATCCATATCTTTGGTAGTAATACTGGAAAGCAATAACATTTAAACAATACATAGATATTTTTGATTTATTAAAATTACTTTTTTCAATAATACACAATAGACTCTCAAAAAATTAGATACCAAAATTGAAATTGAAAAAAAAAACCGAAAAAACAATCAAATGTCAAAATCAAGATTAAAATAAAAACCAATTTACATCGAGTTGCAAATCTCAAATTTGGAATCATGACGAAATTGAAGAAAGAACATAAAATAACCAAAATCATAACTTAAGAAATAAGAATAAATAAAAACTAAAATAACTGTCAAAATAAAAACCAAAAGCAAAAGATGAAAACCAATATAAGAAACACTAAGAAAATATCAAAACTAAAACTAAAATCAATACCTAAACCAAAAAATATAATCATTCAAAATAAATATATCTTCATCTAAACATAAGCAAAATAAAAAAAAATCAATAGGTCAAAACTAAAGCCAAAAACAAAAGCACAATCACAACAAAGATAACAAAAACTTAAAACTAAAATCATATCTAAAATTAAAATTTTTAAAAAGCTATTACCAAAAACATTAGAAAAACAAATTTAAAAAATTAAAAGCAAAAAAATCATGAAGAGCAATGCCAAGAGAGAAATCCAAACTTTGGTATTATCAAAAAAATGAAAACCAACCCATAATTATATAGATCTAGCAAGAAGAGTTTTACCTTTTTCTTCAAGGAGTCGGTCTTCAAAAGAAATAGAAGAAGAGAGGAAAGAAAAAACCTGAGTAAGCTTATAATGTAAATAAATTATTTAAGACTCTTGTCATCCCTTTCATAGTCTTTGATTCATTTGCAGGTGAAGTGAGATATTCAACCCATTGAAGGGTCAAGCAAATGTGTCCATTTAGTTTTAGAGTGAGCCAATGATGAGTATTTTTTAGGAGAATAAAGAGTTTCGGTCACTACTAGAAAAATGACCTTTAGTGACGGAATTTTCAGTCGCTAAAGGTAGAATTCCGTCGCTAAAGGCTCCTCAGCGATAGAATTTTTTTGTCGGTGGCCCGTCGGTGATTTTTCGTCGCAGATGTCCGACGAACCAATTTCCGTCGCTAAAGGTTAATATCAGCGACAGAAATTTCCGTCGCTAAATGCTTTTAAAAAATAATTCAATTTTAATTTCATCAACGGAAATTTCCATCGCTAAAGGCTTTTAAAAATAATTAAATTTTAATTTCAGCGACGGAAATTTCCGTCGCTAAAGAATTTTAAAAATAATTAAATTTTAATTTCAGTGACTGAAATTTCCGTTGCTAAAGGCTTTTAAAAAATAATTAAATTTTAATTTCAGCGACGGAAATTTCCGTCGCTAAAGGCTTTTAAAAATTTAAAAAAATACCCAAAAATACTATTATTATAAATTTGTGTACCTTATAATATAACAATTAATACCAAACTGAACATACAAAATAAACAATAATATAAAACCAATTTAAAAACATCAAACTGTAAATGTTATTACAACAATCCATGTAAACCATATATAGCAATTAATACAAAAAACTTGTTTCTAGAGTTAACTTGAAAATTTAAACTTGTACCAATCCATGTAAACCATATCTAATAAAAAAAACCTAAAAATAAAATTAAAAAAATCATACGACATGAGGATCAAGAAAAACTTCCACTACAAGAAAACAGAGCAATTGCAACAGAAAATTCCGTTGCAAAAATTGAAAATCCGTTATAATTAGAAGATTGAAACAGAAAAAGTTGGTTACAAATTCGGTTCGGAAAACACTCGTTGCAAATTTTGTGCAACCGTATGTATTATGTTGCATGATATTGCAACGAAAACCGATCGTTGCAATTTCAAAATTTTCGGTTGCAAAAGTGCTTCCGAAGGGCATTTGACGTCTGTTGCAAATAGCAACTAAATTTATTCCGTTGCATTCTTGCAACAGATTTTTCTGTTACTAGTTCGTAATCGAAATTTTTTTTAAAATTATTATTGCAACAGAAGATTCCGTTGCAAAATTTGTATCCCGAAATATTTGTTTTTACAAATAATGGATTTATATTTATGTATTGCACCTGATTGAATATTTCATATTTCATATTTAACATTTCACATTTTACAAAAAAAATTAAATAAAAAATAAACAATTAAAGCCAACCAAGTTCTAACATTTCATTCAAAATTCATTGTCAAAGTATCATATTACATGGAAGTGTGGAGGATGTTGAGAGCCTCCAAGGAAACTGTCAAAATACATAGACGTTAGTGGTGGATGTTGGGCTCTAAGTGACCAAATTTCCTCTTGCATTAGCTTGAAATCAGCTTTGATTTGCTTCATTTCCGCAGCATTGTCAGATTGCATTTGTTTTTTAATACCCTTTCTTTACATTTCTCTACTTTTTCACAAAGCTTATCTTCAAATTGTTGGGTTTGTGTGATATCTTCATTCACACTTCCATACGAGGAATTACTTGCGCTGCTAGTGCTACTCAAGATCTTTGATGCAGGAACCAAGGAACCAAAGCCATACAAAAATCTGTTATAAGCACAGAAGAGGGGTAATATTAAATTTTCCATAGCTTGCATATAAATAACAAATTATCCACAACAATGTAATATATTGTGCTAGGATAAGCACACAATTTCCAACCTTCATTCCTATAGTCTAAAGGAAGCTGCACCCAATAGTGCCTAGCTGCAATAAACCATTTGATTTAGCCTTGTTTATACAAAAAAAAAAAAAAAACTCAGAGAACTAAAGAATTAGACAGACAGACAAAGAATATGAAGAACTTCAACCTTGGAGCATTGGGCATGTCAGTTGAGTCCTAGTTTCATGTATTAGCTGTTAATGACACCATCAAATCAAAAAAATTGAAAAGGATTTGAAAAGAAAACATGAAGATGAACCAAATAGCCCAAACAAACTAAACAAAGTAACTAAGTAACTAAGAAATCATGACTGGATTGGATTGGATGATCAAGGATATTGTTGACAAGATCAAATCAAAATTCACAAACATCCGGTAACTGTGATTAATGAACCAATTAAAGTCAAATTGCAACTACCTGTAGATGGATGCACGTTCTCGACAAATATGAATATAGCTTTCTCTGCACTCACTTTAATTCTTTTACGGATCACATAAACGAATTGCCCCACTGTAAGGTCAGTTGGAACAAGGTATCTGTAGTAATCATATTCAAATCAATGAGCAAGATTCACCATAAGAAGCATTTAACTTTTAAAAACAAAAATAGTCATTGCAATGATAATACTCAGAACGGATAACTATACTTTTTTAAAAAAAAAAGCAATAAACTGTTTTCACCAACAGATAACTAGAAAGATAACTAGAATGACACTGGTAGAGAGAAATTATGCCCAAGATACCTGTTATGGGATTTAGATATCAAGACGAGGTTTCTCTTCATTTCATGCAGATTAAAAATTGGATTAGATTTTCTAAATTCTAACACTACTATATCAAACCTCAATGAACACAAGAGTTTGGGAGGAGAAGGCAGGACTTTGTTAAAACATGAAGTAAAAATGTCCAAATCATAAGATAGAAATTCAACTAAACAGAATCATCAGTCCCACAAGAACAAGATAGAAATTCATACTTAGTTATGTACCAAAGTAAGGAATCGAAGAAATTAAAAATGCTCAAATCATAAGTCTAAACTTGAAATTACTGCAGGAAGTAGTACGCAGAAGAGTTTATGAGAAAGTAACCATCTTAAGCAATGGTCATGGCAGGGTCTAAAGGAAAGTTTCATCAATATATCATAAATGACTGCTTGTATGGGGTAGCAAAATGTCGAGGGTAAGAGAATTTCATATCGCTTCTTGGTTTCACAAGTATGTGTGCAGAACCTAAAAGAAAACAAAATCAAACCACTCAAACAAAGAGACATAAACAAATTAAGTAGAAAATAAAACCTTATCGGCTGATCTTTGGATTTATGTTCTAAAGATGACACTTTGGCAATACCATTCTTCATGCTTGTTGAGAATGCTTCCCATTGGTAACCATGTCTCTCTGAGTTCTCTCTGCTGCTCAAATTCTCTGCATAAACCTCAATTTTAATGGCAAAATAAAGTGAACGGTTGAACGCATCATAGTTGAATGTAAGGATGCTTTACCTGAACCCAATTTTAGACGTCTGGACTGTGACCTGGCAGAAAATATTGTTGTCAGCCACAAGATATACGAGAAAATTTGAACTAAATCTCTACTTAAATTTTTTTTGAACCTGAGTAGCCAAGTAATAATGATCAATATGGCACATATGAGATGTTACTGTGAAGAGCTCTTAGGATACATGGTGTTTAGAGTTCCTTACATGCAAAATGGTTCCAAAGTCAGTTCCATAGAGAGGCAAATCAACTGCAGAAGGCTTTAATGCATTAGCATAATCTGCAAGGTTGATAGTAGCCTCACCAAGGATGCTAGAACGTGAAGAACCCTGAGCACATGTTCAGCCAGAAGATATAGTTAACCTTGGGTATCAGAGAAGATAGTCGGGTGTCGTCCTTGGTTTCCAATATGAGATCCACTTAACATGAGTGTCGTCCTTGGATTCAACTTGAAGGTCTTCAACCACATGAGGCAACATAAAAGTTTGCTTAAATGGCAAATTTTTTAAGAAAATCATAAAGGAAACTTCAATACAGACAAGAAGTCTACTAAATTTCAAACCCCATCAAACCAAATAATAGCAGTTAACAATTGCGAACCAAAATCACATTGCCCAATCTAATTTTTTTTAATAACAACAACTCACGAAAATCCCCAAGTTTTAGTCAAATTGTTTTATTCAATAGTGCTTAACAGTTTCCCCACATAGAATTCACCTAGCTACCAAGTGTTCTCCATAATCAATTCCCAAATTCATATAAAATGGGCACCAATTCTTAGTAACCCCCAATTTAAAATGCAATGATGTACAACAAGAGATTACTAACAATAGCAATGAACAACAATTGCATTCAAGTCAAATATTACATTACCCACGGCAATACGAACTGAATTCTAAACAAGCATAAACTTAATTACCAACAGTTCAATACGTAAATTTTTCACATTTTTCCTTGGAATTGAGATTAATGGTTTGAAGATAATGACTAATGCATCATTTTTTTTCCTCTTGTGTCTGGATTCTCTTCTTTGATAATTAGTTGATCTGTAATTTCACCTTGATAGAACTGATATTGATGTAAGTTACCATTTTAATTGTTCACTTGGGAGAAGCTACTAGGGACAGTTGGACACCTAAAGAAAGCTAATCTCAGTTCGAAGAACTTAGAAATGTAGTATGCGGCATCCTTGCAGTGTGGGCGGTGACCGCTGCCTCACTCATAGTTGCTGCCAATCAGGTCAATTTTTTCGTCACACACACACACACACACACACACATATATATATATATATATATATATATATATATATATATATATATATATGTATGAATGTATACTTGATCATATTTTTGTACTCGTAATATCAGTCTTGACAATGTGTCTATCCTCATTTCACTCGTAACAGAGGCTTCCTCCTTTGTCAACAGATCCGGACAGGTGTGAGCGTGCCTTTGTTGGAAACACGATAGGTCAAGCAAATGGTGTCTATGACAAGCCAATTGATCTATGCTTTTGCGATTACACAAATGAGAAATCAAATCTCAAGGGGAAGTCCCTTGCAGCTGCACTTATGTCCGATGCCAAATTTGACGGTGCAAACATGTCTGAGGTGGTAATGTCCAAGGCTTATGCTGTTGGAGTGAGATTCAAGGGTAATCCCTTTTCCATGGAAGTAGCCTAAGAAAATTCCCTCCTTATCTAATAGGTTGACAGACAGGGAGTACAATATTTTGCAGGTACAGATTTCTCAAACGCTGTTTTGGATCGGGTCAACAGTTCAACTAAACTGGGTTATAACATAAAATTATGGAACTGGGTAGTGGTTCTAACCAATTGAGCAAACAAAAACATAACGCGACATGATGAATAGAGCAAATTACCAGCAAATACACATAAATACCCAACCCACAAGTATACCATACTAATTAGTACACATTCCCTCAATAATCAAATTACCTAGCACCCTTATTTCCAAAGATTCATAGACTTGTTATCCCAACAGAGTGAACAAGCACTCAATTCAAACACAATTTTTATGAAAATCAATTTTTATGGGAACAAGAATTAGCACAAATCCACCAGCAGTACACATAGCATTTATCAATTTATCAAAATGGCACCTGAATTATAGCAAGATTGCCAAGAACCATAAAGCACTAACATATTTTTAAGCATCAATCTTTGCAATCAATCCAACGAAAACATGAACAATCTTACTTGTACGGAGACGAATTCTTTCGATTTCAGCTCTAGATGAGGATTTTATTGCAAAAAATCCGAGAGAGAGAGAGAGAGAGACAGAGCAGAGAAGAGCACGTGCGAGAATCAGTTTCAATAACTCAATGGAGCTGGTACAGGGATTGGCCAGCAATGAAGGATGGCAAAGCTTGAAGATGAGACGGAGGCGGTGCTTTGTTAGGAGGCTGAAGGACTCGGTAAGAGCTGGGGCGGAAGAAAGCTTGCTGTGGCGTTCGGCCGGAGCGGGGTGATGGTGATTGGAGATGACAGGTTTGGCTTAGAGCAAGGGCGGCGATGGAGAGGGATTTCGGTGGAGTTGGTGCGGCGTGGAGACAGAGATGAAGCTGGCGATGGAGGATGGAGGCGGATTTGGCCGGATCTTCATACCCGCTGGTGGGTAATGGCGATGGAATCGGCTAGGTGAGGGAGATGACGCCGAAGAAGATGAAGGAGGTCGGTTGGATATGATAGTAGATCTGTAGATGTGGGGGGTTAATGGAGCAGGGGCAGCGAGACTGAAAGAGAAAGAGGGTTCAAATCTGATCGAGGGTTTACTTTAGTCTAGGTTTGCACAATACGAAGTAGTTTTATAAAATAATAACAAAAAACTGTTGCAAAATTGTTGCAATTTATGTGTCATTTTCCCTCTCTTTTTCTCCCCAAAATGGACGCGCGCCAATAGACATTAGTATGAACGGGAGATTACAAATACATAGCACACTTTTCATATTGCAACTGAATTCAATTTTGTTGCAATATTCAGTTGCAATTGCCCTGTTTTCTTGTAGTGTTCATCTTCACGACAATCGCTACAAAACTGTCCAAGTAAAATTACTATTTTGATTAAAAATCAACAAGAAAAAGTAAGTCATTGTTTTCATAGGATCAAACAAGAAGCTTTAGAAGCTTACCATAGGAATACATTTATGGCATAATCATCATTTCTTTGCTTTTTTTGCTGGATGAACCTAAACGTGTACAAGTTATCCAAAATCAATTAGTTAATAATAATAACAAAAAGGGTCCAACCCTATTTCCCCCACCCCCAATATGAGTATTAAACCAGAAGAATGGAAAGAGAAGAAATGGAATGAAAGTTGCTTGAAAGTAAGCACGTTCGGTTTCAAAGTCCCCCAGCGTACAAACAGTTATGTTGTTCGGTTTCAAAGTCAAGTAAACTAAAACCATGGATTTCATAGCATCAACATGGCTACTCATCTAACAAGCGTACATAAATCTATGCTTAAACATTAATACACTAAATTTACACTAACACCCCCTTTATTTCTTAACATTTGCCCTAACACCCCCCAATGTACATAAAGTTATGTTGTTCGGTTTCAAAGTCAATTAAACTAAAACCATGGATTTCATAGCATCAACATGGCTACCCAGCTAACAAACGTATATAAATCGATGTTTAAACATTAATACAATAAATTTACACTAACACCCCCAACGTACATACAGTTATGTTGTTCAATTTCAAAGTCAAGTAAACTAAACGTACATACAGTTATCTTTTTTGGTTTCAAAGTCAATTAAACTACAACCATGGATTTCATAGCATCAACATGGCTACCCAACTAACAAACGTACATAAACCGATGTTTAAGCATTAATACACTAAAATTTACACTAACACCCCTTTAATTCTTACCATATACACTAACACCCGTCAATGTACATACAGTTATCTTTTTTGGTTTCAAAATCAATTAAACTACAACCATGGATTTCATAGCATCAACATGGCTACCTAGCTAACAAACGTACATAAATTGATGTTTAAGCATGAATACACTAAATTTACACTAACACCCCCTTTATTTCTTACCATTTACCCTAACACCCCCCAACATACATATAGTTATCTTCTTTGCTTTCAAAGTCGATTAAACTAAAATCATGGATTTCATAGCATCAACATGGCAACCCAGCTCACAAACGTATATAAATCAATGTTTAAGCATTAATACACTAAGACCCCTTTATTTCTTACTATTTACACTAACACCCCCAAACATGCATACAGTTATCTTTTTTGGTTTCAAAGTCAATTAAACTACAACCATGGATTTCATAGCATCAACATGGCTACCTAACTAACAAACATACATAAATCGATGTTTAAACATTATTAATACACTAAATTTACACTAGCATACGTACCATACGCATATGATGCTTAGCTTCATTTATTGTCCCCATCGTATGCTTCTGCCACTCCCCGACGTGCTCAATACAATAAAAAACAATAAAAATATAAAACTTAAGCAATAGAAAACAATACATTGACAAATCTTCTTACAATTCTCGGATACATAAATTTAAAGCTTTAAAGATCTAAAGCAATCACTAGTTATTGTATAACACGTTCATCATATTATTCACATTCCTAATCACTAACTTCAGTAATCACTAGTGTTTTAACTTCTACCAAACAAATTATAAGTAATTAGGCTAAAATTAGGGTTAGGTTTTCGATTTAATATTATTATGGGCTAAGGTTTCAGTTTAGGTTTAGGTTAGTTTTAAAGTTCAGGGTTACGGTTAATTAAGGGTTAGGGTTTGTTAGGTTTAAGTTTAGGTTGTTTAAATTTAGGTTTGGGGTTTAGGTTTAGGTTTATGATTTAGGTTAAGTGTTATGGTTTAGGTTTAGTGTTATGGTTTATGGTTTTAGGTTTAGGTTTAGTTTTATGATTTAGGTTTAGGTTTAAGGTTAGTGTTATGGTTTAGGTTTAGTGTTATGGTTTATGGTTTAGGTTTAGGTTTAGGTTTAAGGTTGTGATTTAGGTTTAAGGTTAGTGTTATGGTTTAGGTTTAGGGTTGGGGGTGGGGGTTAAGGTTAGTGTTATGATTTATGTTTAGTGTTATGGTTTAGGTTTAGTGTTATAGTTTAGGTTTAGGGTTTAGGGTTTAGGGTTTAGGGTTGGGGTTGGGGTAGGGGGTGGGGTTGGGGTTGGGGTTGGGGTTGGGTTGGGGTTTGGGGGGGTTGGGTTTGGGGGGGGTTGGGGTTGGGGTTGGGTTTGGGGTTTGGGTTTGGGGTTGGGGTTGGGGTGGGGGTTAAGGTTAGTGTTATGATTTAGGTTTAGTGTTATAGGTTAGGTTTAGTGTTATAGTTTAGGTTTAGTGTTATGGTTTAGGGTTTAAGGTTGGGGTTGGGGTTGGGGGAGGGGGTTGGGGTTGGGGTTGGGGTTGGGGTGGGGTGGGGTTGGGGTGGGGTTGGGGTGGGGTGGGGTTTGGGGTTGGGGTTGGGGTTTGGGGTTGGGTGGGGTGGGGGGGGTTGGGGTTGGGGTTTGGGTGGGGTGGGGTTTAGGGTTGGGGTTGGGGTTGTGGGTGGGGTTTGGGTTTGGGTTGGGGTTGGGGGTGGGGTAGGGGTGTGGGTTGGGGTTTGGGTGGGGGTTGGGGTTTGGATTGGGGTTGGGGTTGGGATTTGGTGTTGGGGTTGGGGTGGGGGTTAAGGTTAGTGTTATGATTTAGGTTTAGTGTTATGGTTTAGGTTTAGGGTTGGGGTTGGGGTTGAGGTTGGCTGTTATCAACTAATTCTTTACCTTTACTACCTTTCCCAACCTGGGCTACCCAAACAACCTTAACAAACATGGGCTGATTTTTCCCCTTCTAGGCCCATCAAATTTATGCCCATTATAATTACAGAAAGAGGCCCAATTCTGTGACTTTGAACCCTTCCACCAAACGCCGTTCCTACCCCATGCGTTTTAAAATTTGAATTTGAATTATGGCCATAGCCGTACCACGTGCTACCCTGTTCGACTCTTTTCTATCATGAAAACATCCCTTCACGAACTTACTGGGCGCGTGGGATACACCCATCTTCTTCCTTCCTGATTCCTTACCTTGAGAGCTCCTGTCGAAAATGCATTTGATTTGATTTACCATCAAGAAGTGGTACAGAAATCGAACTTATCAACTCATTGATTGCCAGCTGCTTATGAAATCAAATATGTACAATGGTATGAAATCAGTAGGTACTATTGGTCATGGAACCCATACAGTAATGATGAGAACTTAATAAGTCCCTTAATAAGTTCATAAGCCATGTAAAATTTAATCTATACATTTCCATTATATTTTGACTTTTCCTTACCTTTGTGATTTTCTATTCTAAGTTACAAAATGTAGAACAGTAATGATTCTCTCAGGCATAAAATCAAACCGTTGAGATGCAAAAAAAAAAAAAAAAAACAAAATTGAACATGAAAAACAAAAAAATATTATGCAATATCGAGCCGGGAACTAGTAGAAGGTTGAAATATAGGTACAGAGGAAAATTCGACTAATTTTGCAAACGATGCCCGAAACAAGCCCTAAGGGGGCTTCAAACAACACAACAAAAGCAAAAACTTTTACGCACAGAAACTTCAATTAATTTTGTAGAAATGAATCGTAACAGCTCAAGCTAAAACATAGATAAATCAGTAACACAAAAAGGGGTGCTAGTTACTTTTTTGGAAGCCCCATGGAGGGGTTGCTTTTTCTCGATTTCGCAACTGGGGGTTCGGTCTGGGAGGCTGAGATCGGCTGGCTACTGGATGTCAAAGGCTTAGGTGGATTGGGTAGATCCGGAGCCAGCCTCCGGAGCTTCTGTGCGGCTTGTCTGACTTCTTTCAGGGAGAGAGCGGTCCGGCTATTCCCGATTCTTTGTGGCGGATTATTGGGTTTTTCGGGGTTTTGGAGCTCCATGGGCTCGATCTGATGCTTTATGCCCTTCATCGGAGAATGGAGATTTGATGGTGGAATGTAGTACCTTCTTTGCCTTGAATGAGGCGAACGACAATGCTTCCGATGACTCCATAGCCAGCGGCTAGCTTTTCTGACCGTTATCAATTGTCACGATCAAAAGCTAAGAGTCACGACGAATGAATGTAGAGAGAGAGAGAGAGAGAGAGAGAGAGAGGCACTAAGAGATGGCTGGGAGGAGTTGTAGGTATACTAGGGTTTTTGGCGGGAATCCTTGGCCGGATCTGAAGGAGATCGGAGCAGAGGACGAGTGAGAGGATGGCCGGGTTCGCTTTGTTGGTGGGCCGATTGGTGAGATGGAGAATGGCGTGTTGGGCGACATGAGGGTGGTGTTGGCCGGATTTGAAGGTTAGGGCGAGCTGCCATGAACAAAGACCGATCTCGATCTGGGTTGTTGATGGAGGCGATTGATGGGGGCGGCGGCGGCCATAGGGGGCTTTGAGGAGTATTATGTCACAGTGAGAGAGTGAGAGAGATAAGAGTTTTAATTTTTCGGGAACATGATTATTAATTGATTTGAAATTATATTTTTATAATTTCAAATACTTTCTTCGTTCCGGGTTAATAGTCTTCGATTGAAAGTCATTTTTTTAAGAAAATGACAACTTTAATAATTTATTAGTAATAAAATGACACTTATATATCTTAATTTTTTAAAGTGGACTCTTTAAATGACAAATCTCAAATATTTCAAAACATTATTTATTTTAAATTTACAAAGGGATTTTACAAAACAAATATTTCAAAACATTGTTTAATAATATAATATCATTCATTAAAATGATTAACATCAATATAATTACAAAAATTAAAATATTCACATAAATTTATATATTTAAGCAAATAATAACAAAATTATATAAATAGAGTAAATTTGAATTTGCATGTGCTCATACTGTGTTGCATGTCTCTATCACATTTCGTCGCTAAATAATTTCAAAATTTAATTTCAATTTAATTTCAACAATGGAATTTTCCGTCGCTAAATATTTTCAGAATTTAAAATTAGGGTAACCCGCTAAACGAATTGATTCATTGTCGTGAAAAAATTGAGGTGTTTTCCAATTAGGGTAACCCGCTAAACGAAATTTTGAAAAAATATTTGATCCGATTGGGTTAAGTTACGTTAAGTAATGTTACGTTACGTTACGTCACGTCACGTTAAGTTATGTTAAGTTACATTAAGCTAAGTTAAGTTAAATTAAGCTAATTTAAGTTAAGTTAAGTTAAGTTAACTTAAGTCAACTTACGCCACGCCACGCCACGCTAAGTTAAGTTAACTTACGCCACGCTACGCTAAGCAAAGCAAAGTAAAGCAAAGTAAAGTAAAGTAAAGTTAAGTTAAGTTATGTTAAGTTAAGTTGCTTAAGTTAAGTTGCTAAGTTAAACCAAGTTAAGTTAAGTTAAGTTTAAGTTGCTGTTGTTAAGTTAAGTTAAGTTAACTTACGCTATGTTACGCCACGCCACGTTAAGTTAAGCTAAGTTGCTGTTATGGACCATTACGCTACATTAAGTTAAGCTTAAGCTTAAGCTTAAGTTGCTACGTTACGTTACGCCACGCCACGCTAAGTTGCTGTTGTTGTTACGCTTGCGCTAACTTGCTGCTGCTGCTAAGTTGTTAAGTTACGTTACGTTTAAGTTAAATTAAGTTACGTTACGTTAAGCTAAGTTAAGTTAAGTTACGTTACGTTCCAGTTTGAAAATCAAACTTTTTAAAGTTTTTGTTTGAAAACCAAACCTAAAAAATTGCCTTTTTTAGTAGTTCATTAATAATAAAATGACAATTTTTTTTAATTTTTAAAGTAAAGTTTTTAAGTAAAATATCTCAAAATGAAATAGTGGGCCATTTGTTCAGAACGAATGAGTATTATCTTATTGTTTCAAGCTAGCTATCTTCTACGTTTTTTAAAATAAATTTTTGGGGAAAATTCTACCGGTCTCTTTTTTTAAGTTTCTAACTCCAAAAGTTTATAGTTTTTTTTTTCAGCCTCAAAAGATTACTTTTTGAAATATTGTTCCAAAAATGCTATCGTCTTTATCAACAACTTCGGCAACACACTTTGGCTTCGAAAATCATGATTGTTTACAACGAAACGAGGATCGACCTGTCCGGTCAGGTCGCGGGAGTCGAGAGGGCAGGGCCCCGTGGGGTTTGGGCGCAACGCCCCGAAAGGTAAATCAGTTTTTTGATTCATAAAATACGAAATTATAATGGATATGTGCTGGGTTGAAGAATTTTTCTGTTGGGACGAAGGCGGAGAAAGAAGAGGAAAAAGAATGCTTATGGCAGAGGAGATGGAAGAAGCATGTGGAGGACGTGGTCTGGTTCTTTATGATTTTGTATCGCGGTTCAAAAATTAATGCACTAAAATTGATGAATCGCGGTTCAAAAAAAACTATCAATTACACTATTGAACTGCATGCGGTTCAAAAATTAATGCACTAAAATTGATGAATTACAGTTCAAAAATATACTATCAATTATACTATTGAACCACGGTTCAAAAATTAATGCACTAAAATTGATGAATCACGGTTCAAAAATAGATTAGCAATTACACTATTGAACCACGGTGCAAAAATTAATGCACTAAAATTGATGAATCGGGGTTCAAAAATAGATTAGCAATTACACTATTGAACCACGGTTCAAAAATTAATGTACTAAAATTGATGAATCGTGGTACAAAAATAGACTAGCAGCTACATTATTGAACCTCGATTCAAAAAAATAATACGTTAAAATTAATGAATCACGGTGCAAAAATAATAACCTCCCTAACGTGCCTACGGTTTATTAAAGATATCATAGTCATTTTACCACAAAAAATGATTTTATCCGTTTAACAATAAAAAAAATGGTGTACTTTAGTGATTAAAAGTTTCAAAAAGTGGACCGACCCGTAATTTTTTCTAATTTTTTAAATAACTTTTTAAAAAACTGAAAATACTTAAAGATAGTAGATAATTTTAAATGAAAGAAAAGCCATACAATGAACGTAATTCTTTTGCTCCAACCTCGTCAAAGAAGTCAATTGAAAAACCTAGCATTAAGCACCAAATATATCATTTTTAAAAATTAATTTATTATATTATAATAAATATTAGTGAAATATATGATTTTTTTTTAATGTCTTTGAACCTCTGATCATAATTAAAATAGGTAAAATAAGTAACAGTAAAATAGTAAGGCAAAAACTTGTGTAAGACGATCTTACTGATATTTTTTGTAAGATGAATTTTATTTACCCGATTTGTTATGTATTGGTCGAGTTGTTAGTTAGAGAATCTGCTTACGAATTAAGATCCGTAAAACGGTCTTATAGAAGACCTACTCAAGTAGTAATGGATAACTATATATCATGAACATGTGGCCATAATTTAGTTTTTTTTTTTTTTGTGTCGTATTTAGGATAACTCAATATTAATTACTTAATAGGTACCACTCAATTCAGAAACAAATCAGCTCACTCAAGCATGTACAATGGGGGAGCAAATGTTGCTCCCTCAAGCTACCCAAATAATTAAAAATAAAAAAAAAACATATTTAAACTACTCTAAGCTACCCAATAAAAAACATCCTTACAGCGGTGACACAAACCCCAATAACTTTACATATCACACTATCTTTATCTCAATTATATTATATCTTTATATATTATATATGAATAAATAAATTTATTTATGCAAAATAAATTTTATATTGAATAAATTACTAAATTCAAAATTTAATTAATTTTTAATAAAAATATTTTTCAAAAATTAATATTCATTTTTAAATAATAATACTATATATTATATTTTACATATATTAAATTCAATTGATTCAATGTTATTATGGTTAATTTTATATTACATATATTAATTAGTGATTGTTAATTATGAAATTTATCCATTAAGTTAATATTAACTACTTAACGCTTTTTCAAATATTATTTATCTGTTATGTAAAAATCACTACAATAATTCAAACAATAAACAGAAATGCAACGATTCAAATAGAAAATCCACCAACAATAAAACAAGCATAATGAAAAATATGAAAAATACAACGATAATAAAAGCGAGAATTATTCAAATTTTGGAAGGGAGAGAAAAGAAAGGAAGGAAAACTCAAAAAAATGTAGAAAGTTGAGTTGGTATCCAAATTCAGCAAACCAAGTCTCTATTTATAGATAAAAATGTGTAGATATTTTTAAAAAATAATTGAAAACATAATAATTTTTTACGTAAAAAATAGGCCAAAACCAGATAAAAAAATCCACGTGACCAGTCAAATGGCACCACGTGGAATGGAGGGAAAATGATATGTCGGCCATTATTCAATGTTTTGAAATTACTGATTGAATTGTACAATTTATATCACACCGTTTCATTGTATTTTGGTTCAAAACAATGTCATTTCATTTTTTTTCTTTGAAGACTTGAAGTTAATGCTACGGTAGCATTGAAGGCTACCAAAACCTTTTCTTTCTTTTTGTGGCTAATGAAGCTACCTCATTATTTTGCAAAATACTTGTAAAGCTACCAATGGATCCTCCTATGTAGCTGCTCTCAAGAATAGGTAGGTCATAAACTAGATAAGAGAGACTGATAAGAGGAACTATGGTGGAAAACTAGAGGTGGCAAATGGGCGGGCATGAGCGGGCAAGTAAGTGCCCATTTAATAGTATGGGCATATATGGGCGGGCACTAAATGGGCATGGGCGTCCATTTACTCATTAACATGCACTTATCAAATAAATATACAAATTACAAAAAAATAAATTTTTTTACAAAAAATTATCAAAAGTTACAACTAACCATACACATATATATATACATATATATATATATATATATATACATATATATATGATTACAACCACAATAATTGGAAAAAGCCGACATATTGCTTGTACTAAAGTATATTTTTGTAAATTAAGACTAACTTTAATGATATTAATATATCTTCTTATTAATTAAACTTTTCAAACGTGGACGTTTAGGTGGAACAGATTGAGTAGTTAGTATTAGAGTTCTATGTTCTCTTCTCTTGAACACATATGACACTAAAAAAAGGAAAATGATAGGGATCTAATAAAATGTGACAAATGAACTAAGAACGGAAGTAATAGTTTGTGAAGAAAATAACTTTTCTTCGAAATTGCATTTTAATTTTTACTAATAGTTTTATGTATTAGTATTTAAAAATGTATTTTAATTTGTTGTTGTAATCATCAATTCAATCTTCTATTTTGTGGTTAGATTTTTAATTTCGTTGAAACCCAATAGACAAACACACGAGTGGAAACCTGACCAAAAACTAAACAAGCTAACTAAGGCACATGTACAAATCTATATGAAAATGTTTGAGCGAATAAGAATGTCATGTGGCTCACAAAACCGCTATGAATCTATTTATAGTATAACAGGGACGGATATTTACAGAGTTATAAAAATTGAACAATCTAGGAGTGATGTTGTGTTTCATTTAAGGGTACAAAGTCGTAAAATAACATTACATGCTTTGTTTTGCAATTTTGGGGTGGCGGTGGCGGTTGGAAGGGCGGGTGTTCTATATATATATATATATATATATGTGTGTGTGTGTGTGTGTGTGTGTGTGTGTGTGTGTGTGTGTGTGGTGGGGGGTGGTTGGAAGAGTGAGTGTACAATATAAGTATATTAATTATGTAAAATGTCATTATCAATTTTAAAATTTTATAATTATGTATGTAATTGATAAAACAAAATTAGAAGAGAAAGTGAATGAGTTTTTATGGGTGACCATTTACATCATAATTAATGTTGTTTGCGCCATTTAAATTTTTAGATGTGTCCATACTTATTATTTATTAAACGGCCTGAACAAACAAATGGACGCGGGTAAAAATTACCCCTCCATGAAAACTAGCCATTTCTGGATGAGAAAGACACGTTTTAAACAAATTGATCTATTCTACTAACTGTACTGATTTAGATATTTTTGTGTGTGTGTTGAGGGAGGATGACACGTTTTGTAGATAGTAGAAGGTGATGTGAGTGCGAGGGGTCATTGATAGTACGAATGGACGATAAGGGTTCACGGTTATAAGAGGAGAGAGGGAAAAACAATTACCCACAATGGTTTTTTTATTTTTACTATGAATTTTTTTTCTTCGATTCGGATAAAAAGTTAGTCAAACTTATTTTTTTAAAAACGACACATTTAATAATTAATTAATAATAAAATAACACTTTACTTTTGAAAATAAAATTTTAAGTAAAAGATTTTAAAATAAAATAGTGGACTATTTTCTCGAAACAGAAAGTGTATCAAGTTAAAAGACAAAAACCTTAAATTCCTATGGACTATCAAAAACGTTCTTACAATTTTTTAAAGATCATACAATGCCTACATCACTTCATTTTTTAAAGGATTAATATATATTTTGGTTCCACGATTTAGCATAATTTTTTTGTATGGTCATGGAGTTTTTTTGTTTACTTAGTTAAAATATATTTATTAATTATTTTGGCTTTCTTGATATTTAACTTGATTAAATATTTAAGTTTTATACCTTTTGTCAAAAGGTTATTTTGGAGACTCTAATTATATTGATTTAGGGTTTATATAAAAAGTTTGCATAATGTTTGTTTTATTTTAGGGTTGTTGTTGTTTCTCATATGTATCTTAATTTGCATTTGTTCATTCATTACATTAGGTTTTATACTTAGTGACTAAATGGGCTGCGTATCAGTTAGCATAACAACTGTGTATAGAACTTTACCTTTAGAATAGTTTTTAGACTTCATAAGTTTCGGCAGAAGACTTCAGCAAAAGGTTTCACCAGCAGACTTCACCAGCAGACTTTACCAGCAGACCTTGTATGCACTCGGATAACATGACGTGTCCAGCTCATCCGAATATCAAGCTCAAGTGGATTATTTAATTCAGCTATCTTTGGTTTGAATTTGAATTAATCCATCATCATTAGCTCCTAACTTCCTCGACACGCCTCTCCAGCTTTTCCGAAGAATGAAGACTTTCGCCTCCTGAACATGATAGAGCAGATGTACAGTCTGACACAAACAGACTGTACCAACTACTGCAGGTTTGCAAACTCTGTTTGTCGCCCACCTTCTAGTTGCTGCACCTACTCCTCTCCATACTCGATCGCCCAAGTTAAAGATGAAGTGAACAAAGTAACTCCAGACATTTAATGCAGTTAACCTAATAGAGTTGTTTCTCACTTCGTCTTCCCCAACGATCTCAAGAATGCTCATATATAAATACTGTCATTGAAGACTGAAGATACAGAATGCTTTGAATCTATTCAACAACATCAAGTCATCATATTCAGTGCATTCAAGAGATCATTAACTGATCAACGAAGTCCTCAATAACAACAAGAAGATCTGCATCATCTGTTTACCATTTAGTTCTTATTGTTGTACACATTACTATTCTTCTACACATTGAATATTCTGTTTTTGCAGATATTCAATTCCCCACCCCCAAACTCAAGTAAAATATTTTGTACATGATCCATTAAATATTTCTGCAATAAAACTAGTTGAAAATATAGTGTACATTTAAATCAAAGGTTGACTGCCTTGATGGTGGACGTAGCACTTTTTATAGTGCGAACCATCTCAAAATACATGTGTTCTTTTCATTCTGTTGATATGTGTTTTATACTGTCTTCATCGCCTTAACTTATTCCCCTGAGCAACAAAATTCAGTAATCAGCTAAGTCTACCGATAGTGTTTCACCAGCAGACTTAGTCTCTCATCCTTATAAAGTCTTCCATTGCTTCAACCCTTTTAATAGGTTGCAAGTACTTACGTTAGGAACTATTATGAAAAGTTTTAAGTGTACATTAAGCTGTTCAACCCCCCTCCCCTTCTAGCTTAATATTGTGCCCTTTGGGACTAACAATTGGTATTAGAGCTAAACTCTTGGGCCGTGAGTGCGGTAATTCGGATATACCATAACAATGTACCATTCTGGGGATTTGTGTACCCTAGGGGAGATTTGTATACCATTCGGGGGATTTGCGTACCCTTCGGGAGATTTGGTTCTTGGTCAATCGACATTTACGTGATCTTAATAAATGTATTTGATCTTTGGTTGTTATTAGCTGGTAGGAGACAGTCAGTAATGGAAAACTTATTTGATCTACATTTTGTTTTGCTTGAACTCTCCTTTAAAAAAAAAAGAAAAAATCTTTAGTCGTTCGATATGTATCTTTTGGTTTTGCAAGTTATCAAATATCTAAACTCTTTTCTACATGCAACACAATTATTCTTTGAGTCACCCTCCTTCAAAATCGGAGGAGCTACGTATGATCTTACTGAGCTTTGTTCGCTCACCCTTTACATCACTCTTCTTCCAAATCGGAATTAAAGACTAAACTTGAGGTAGAGGATACCATTGAATGAATCAAGACTTTTAGGGCGTACATTTATGATTTGGAATTTAATAGAGACGCAGTTAAATTAGTAGACTTTTGTTTCGCAATTTATTTTGGATGATTGTATTTTAAATTGGAGACTTTTGTAATTTTAATTGGATGACTTTTCAATTGAGTCTTTATTTAAGTTTGAATTTATAGTGACGTGGCCAGATGTGGGTCCAAAAGGTCGGACCCAAGTTTGGAGGGTTACAAGGAAGAAGAAGAAGGCTTACGACAGAGAAGATGGAAGAAGATGGTGGAAGACGTAAACTAGTTATTTGATGTAGCGGAAGGTAGATAAGAGTAACGATAATTATCAAAGCTGTTGAGATCTCGCACGACTACCAACGTTGATCTTCCAAACCTTGTTGAGGTTCACAAACCTACCACGATCTGGGCATCAATTCACGTTGATTCAATGAATACCGAAATTGGGAAAAAGTGTCTTATTCATAAAACGGCAAAAATTGCCTTTCAATCAACCCTAAAAGTGTTGAAATATGCTCAAAACCCTAAAAGCAATAAATTTTCGAAATTACAAAAAAACCCGAAACTAATAAAAAAAACTTCAATGGCCCGATACCCTATCTAAATGACGTTTTTTTGCCTTAAAAATAGCTCATAACTGAGTTTCACTTGGTTTATTTTGTCCGTCTTTCCGAGAGCTTCGATTTGATATGTGGCGGGCCCCGTAACTCTACCCGAGTTAAAAGTTATGCCCTTTTCCGCGCACCCGGTCCAAACGGTCGAGATAATCAAGTGCGAGACTGCCTGCATCATTATTTATGCTTTTATATGTCGGTGCAAAAATAAATTAGATAATATTTTTGCATCGCAGTTCAAAGTTTAATTTCTTAGTCTATTTTTAAACCACGATTCATAATCAAAGTGTAATTTCCTAATCTATTTTTGAACCGCAATTCATTAATTTCATTGTATTAATTTTTGCACTGCAGTTCAAAGTTTAATTTCTTAAACCGTGGTTCATAAATTTCATTGCATTAATTTTTGCACCGCGGTTCAAAGTTGAATTTCCTCGTCTATTTTCGAACTGCGGTCCATACATTTCATTGTATTTATTTTTCACCACAGTTCAAAGTTTAATTTTCTCGTCTATTTTTGAACTGCGGTTCATAATTTTTTTTACATTAATTTATGCACCGCGGTTTAAAGTTTAATTTCCTAGTATGACCCTAAGGGGTGGCCAAGTAATATAGTTGAGACTTTACAAAATGTGAGGTCTCAAGTTCGATCCCTTCTCATGCCCTTTTAGAGGAAAGGTCTACAAAAAAAAAAAAGTTTAAAAAAAATTCCTAGTCTATTTTCGAACTACAGTTCATAAATTTTTGGATTAATTTTTGCACTGCATGGTTCAAAGCTTAATTTCTAGTCTATTTTCAAACAGCGGTTCATAAAATTCATTGCATTAATTTTTGCACTGCGGTTCAAAGTTTAATTTCCTAGTATGACCCTAAGGTGTGGCCAAGTGGTAGAGGTTGGACTTTACAAAATGTGAGGTCTCAGATTTGATCCCTTCTCATGTCCCTTTAGGGGGAATGGTATACAAAAAAAAGTAAAAATAAAATAAAAATTCCTTATATATTTTTGAATCGCGGTTCATAAATTTCATTGCATTAACTTTTGCATCACAGTTCAAATTTTAATTTCTTAGTCTATTTTTGAAACGCGATTCAAAATTTTTTATTGCATTAATTTTTACATTTTATTGCATTAATTTTTGCACCGTGATTCAAAGTTTAATTTCATTGTCTATTTTTGAACTGCAATTCATAAATTTCATTGTATTAATTTTTACACCGTGGTTCAAAGTTTAATTTCCATAGTCTATTTTTGAACCGTGGTTCATAAATTTCATTGCATTAATTTTGCATCATGGTTCAAAGTTTAATTTCTAGTCTATTTTTGAACCGCGGTTCATAAATTTCATTGCATTAATTTTTGCACCGTGGTTCAAAGTTTGATTTCCTAGTCTATTGTTGAACCGCGGTTCATAAATTTTATTGCATTAATTTTTGCACTTTGGTTCAAATTTTAATTTCCTTATCTATTTTTGAACCGCAGTTCATAAATTTCATTGCATTAATTTTTACACCGCTAGCTTCAAAGTTTAATATACCCTAGTCTATTTTTGTACCGCGGTTCATAAATTTCATTGCATTAATTTTTGCAATCGCGATTCAAAGTTTAATTTTCTATTATATTTTTGAACCAAGCCAGAAATTTCATTGCATTAATTTTTGCACCGGTTCAATATTTAATTTCCTAGTCTATTTTTAAATCGTGGCTCATAAATTTCATTGCATTAATTTTGGCACCGTGGTTCAAAGTTTAATTTCTCTAGTCTATTTTCGAGCCGTTGTTCATATGTTTCATTGGGTTAATTTTTTGCATCGCCGTTAAATATTTTAGTTTAATAGATAATTGTACCGCGGTTCATAAATTTAATCCGATATTTACTGAACCGCAATACAAAAACGTAGCGCGTCTCAGGCTCATTAAGTGTAATACACCGATAATTTCCACTACTACAAACCGTGCCTTCACGAATTCTTACGGAATTTTCCGTCCGATTAGCGACGGAAATTGAGCATCAGCGACGGAATTGAGTATCAGCGACAGAATTTTCCGTCACTGAAGGTCACCTTTAGCGATGGAATCATCGACGGAATTAAACATCAGCGACGGAATTTATCAGTGACGGAATTTTCCGTCGCTAAAGGTGACCTTTAGCGACGAAATTTTCCGTCGCTGAAAATAAACTGAAATTAAATTCTGAAAACTTTCAGCGACGGAAAATTCTGTCGCTAAAGGTGACCTTCAGCGATGGAAAATTCCGTCGCTGAATATTTCAGAATTTAATTTCAGTTTATTTTCAGCGACAGAAAATTCCGTCGCTAAAGGTCACCTTTAGCGACGGAAAATTTTGTCGCTGAAAATAAATTTAAAATTAAATTCTAATTAATATAAAATATCAATAATATTTGAAATTAAATTGAAATAAAATTAAAATAATATTTGAAATGTTAATTTAATAATATAATATCAATAATTAAAATGATTAGCATCAATATAATTACAAAAATTAAAACATTCACATTACAACTTAACTTAACTTAACGTAACTTAACGTAACGTGACGTTAACTTAAATTGAAATTAAATTAAAATAATATTTGAAATGTTAATTTAATAATATAATATCAATAATTAAAATGATTAGCATCAATATAATTACAAAAATTAAAACATTCACATTACAACTTAACTTAACGTAACTTAACGTTAACTTAAATCAAAATTAAATTAAAATAATATTTGAAATGTTAATTTAATAATATAATATCAATAATTAAAATGATTAGCATCAATATAATTACAAAAATTAAAACATTCACATTACAACTTAACTTAACGTAATTTAACGTAACGTAACTTAACTTAACTTAATTTAACTTAACTTAACGTAACGTAACGTAACGCAACTTAACGTAACGTAACTTAACTTAACGTAACGTAACGTAACGTAACGTAACTTAATGTAACGTAATGTAACGTATCGTAACTTAACGTAACGTAACGTAACGTAACTTAATGTAACTTAACTTAACTTAACTTAACTTAACTTAGCTTAACTTAACTTAACTTAACTTAACTTAACTTAACTTAACTTAACTTAAACGTAACGTAACGTAACTTAACTTAACGTAACGTAACTTAACTTAACTTAACTTAATTAGCTTAACGTAACGTAACTTAACTTAGCTTAACGTAACGTAACTTAACTTAACTTAAACGTAACGTAACTTAACTTAACTTAGCTTAACTTAAGTTAACTTAGCTTAACGTAACGTAACTTAACTTAACTTAATGTAACGTAACTTAACTTAACTTAACGTAACGTAACTTAACTTAACTTAGCTTATTTTAACTTAACTTCACTTAACTTAACTTAACTTAGCTTAACTTAACTTAACTTAACTTAACTTAACTTAACTTAACTTAACTTAACTTAACTTAACTTAACATAACTTAACTTAACTTAACTTAACTTAACTTAACTTAACTTAACGTAACATAACTTAACTTAGCTTAACGTAACGTAACTTAACTTAGCTTAACGTAACGTAACTTAACTTAGGTTAAACGTGATGTAACTTAACTTAACTTAACTTAACTTAGCTTAACTTAACGTAACATAACTTAACTTAGCTTAACGTAACGTAACTTAACTTAACTTAAACGTAACGTAAACTTAAATTAACTTAACTTAACTTAGCTTAACGTAACGTAACTTAACTTAACATAAACGTAACGTAACTTAACTTAACATAACATAACTTAACTTAACGTAACTTAACATGAAAACACGCTACGCCTATTGGTGAAATGGTATAATTGACTACGATGGACCATTATAACATGAAAACATGCGATGGCTATTGGCGAAATGGTATAATGGAGTACGATGGACCATTATAATATGAAAACACGTTACGCCTATTAATGATGAAATGTTATAATGGACTACGATGGACCATTGTAACATGTAAACACGCTACGCCTATTGACGAAATGGTATAATGAAGTACGATGGACCATTATAACATGAAACACAATACATCTATTAGCGAAATGGTATAATGGAGTACGATAGACCATTATAACATGAAAACACGCTACGCCTATTGGCGAAATGTTATAATGGAGTACGATGGACCATTATAACATGAAAACACGCTACGCCTATTGGTGAAATGGTATAATGGAGTAAGATTGACCGTTATAACATGAAAACACGTTATTACGCTTATTGGGGAAATGTTATAATGGAGTACAATGAACCATTATAACTCGCTGTACCTCGAAGCGAAGATTAAAATTGGCAAAGCAATGCTGCTTAGGCTCGGGCTAATTTGGTCGCAACTCCAGGACAGCTTGGATGTGTTCGCGTGGAGGCCAGAGGATATGCAAGGGGTGAACGAGGATGTTGACGTTCATTGTCTTAGTGTCGATCCAGCTTTCAGGCCAATTCAACAGCGGCCTAGAGTATATTCTGTGGAAAAGGATCAAGCTATCAAGAGGTGGAGAAACTGCTTAGTGCTGATATCATTGAGGAGATACATTATCCAACCTGGTTGGCTAATGTCGTTATGGTTAAAAAATCTAATGGCAAAATGGAGAATGTGTATGGACTTCACCGACTTGAATAAAAGCTTGTCCAAAGGATTGATATCCCCTTCCTCGCATTGATAAGCCGGGATGCT
>CM028377.1:36817197-36859012 GCA_013146195.2 Codonopsis lanceolata | reverse complement strand
AGCTCTCGAGCTTTCCCATACGACTTGAGCATGGTGTCTGAAACTCCATCCTCAAGGTGAATAGTACATGATGTCCCCGCACGCCCCGTGTCTAGTAAAACTCTGTGAACCCGCCACTGCTGACGAGGCAGAAATGACCGTAGGCCGCCGTGATGCCATGGGAGTGCTTGCTGGCCATGAAAACAGATGCTCGCCTCCCCGCTCCAGACACGGGCTGACGCTCGACAAGGAATATATGTGTTTCCCGAAATGTGGTTGATTCGAGCTCCTCCCCGAATCATGTTTATCACCCCCCGAATTTGAGGGGCCCGGCCGCCTTCTTCTCTGGGGTCTCCTTGATTATTGTTGGCATTGTTTCCTTCGCCTGTCTTTCTTGAAGCGGTCTAACTTGCCCGCATTGATCGCCTTGAATCTCTCTTTTCAACACCCTTACCTCTCAGGTGTGGCTGCCATGGTGGTATTCACAAGATTTTGTGTTGTCTCGAGTATACTGAGCTCTGGATCAAGAGGATAGGGATAGGCGGCATCTCCCACTGGAGCATGATCTCTCTCCCCGTCCGGTTTAACTGTGGTAAACCGAGATTCTCTCGAACAACCTTTGCCTCGGGTGGATGATTTTCTCCTATCCTCGAGCTGGATCTCCCAAGCCTGGCCGGCTCGGCGAGGCCGAGCCGCCATGAGCCTTGCTCGCTTGGCTTTATCCGCTTTGACGCCTTGGCCGAACAAAACAGATGAGAGTTCGCCAAAGAACTCGCCTTTAGAAGCCCCTGTTCATTGCTAGCATAGTCTTCAGCTGCCCCGCCTCATGTTGTTGAGATAGCAAATGTTATCTCCTGTCACTCGCCACCGCCGAGCATCTCCTCGAACCTTTTCTGTAATCGGCCGTAGATTCTGCATCTCGCTTAATCTTAGCAAGGTCGAACGATTCTTTCTGGTCACCGCATTTCCGATTCTTCCAAAACTTTTCTGGAGCACCGCTTCAGCCCCAATGGTTCCTCTGAACTCTCGCCTAAACAAAGCTTGCGCCTTTCCCCTGAGGGTCGAATGCCCGTGATTTTCAAGGCTTCAATATCTCTGGACTATCCGAATTTGTGCCTCGAATGATCGGAGCTAATCTTGCCCGTCTTTCCCAAAATATTTTCAAACCGTGGAAGATGATCCTCATGGGGTGGCGATTTTCAATCTCTCGAGTGAAAGTGGCCGCCTCCAATGGCTTAGTAGCGCCATAACCGGGCTTGGCCACGCTAGGCTTGCCATTTGTTTTGCCATGTCCCTTTTCATGGCCTCCATCTTCTGACACCGCTCTACGCCTTCCGTCACCAAGAACGGGCGGGGTCCGAGGCATCGCCAGCACATGCGGGCAAAAGGTGGCGCGCATGAGGACCCAACCTCCGGGTGATGCGGCCTTTGACTTCGTGTTTGCTTCCTCTACGCACTCCCCGATCTCTACTACGGCCACGACTCTCCTCCTGCATAAGGTTCAAGGCGATGGCTACGGCTGGAATGATGTCGGGCGACTATTCGGCTCACCGGTCGTCACCGCTTTTATCGCCTCCGCCTTGGGATTTGCAGATGATCTACGCATGGCACGCGCTGCTAGGCGCCGGCAATCGGCTGGGAAGTGGCCATTCCAATGTGCCCAAGTCGTCGCGTATTGCCACGCTCAGAACTGCATCGGGTACGCTCAAGGAGCTTAGTTGTCGACAGAAAGATACATCTTATCAGAATACCGCTCGTGACTTGTAGAGCAGCCGCTTGTTGATCAAGGTGTTGTCCGGGCTGATTAACATGGCTACCTTGACTGTTCTCCCGCTGGCGATTAAGCTGCATCCTGAGATCTTGAGAACGAGCATCCCGTCTCTCATTAATAACCAGCCTGGCATCACGCTGGGCTTGCCCTGGCCTGGCCGGCATGTTCGGGAGATTTGCTTCCACGAATGGCACTTCATTGCTCGAGCCGCCCGCCTCGGCAGCCCACCTGGTTCCTCGGGTTTGCATCCAGGCGGCGCCTGGGGGGTTGTTTCCAGCTTGGTGGCTGCCAGCCTGTTGATTGCTTGCGGTGGCATGGTGTTTGCTACCCTTTCCAGCCATTGCAATAGAAGAATAGTGAAAGATTTTACCGGAAAAAATGTAGAGGGAAGTGATGAAACTTCGTTTCCCGGCAACGGAACCAAACTGATGTGGCAAAATGCACAGCTTGGGCCGTCCTTGAGATGGGTAGGATATCTGGGCTTGTAATCGTCCTCCTTGAGCCTGTTAAGATCACAAGAACACCTGAGAAGAAGTGCAAGGCAAGGCCTCGCGAAACCCCTCCGGCGTGAGAGTAAGTATCGAGTGATTGTCAAGAAGTAAATTGACAGAGTAACGAGGCTCAAGAAAGTGTGTGTACCTTGTTGATGATTATGGAGAGGTATTTATAGGCCCTCAAGGTGATTGAATCCGTCTAGGATTCAGTTTCCATAACTGCCGAGATAATCAAGGAGGAAATCCCTTGATTCTAGGCGAAACAGGCGGTTGACCGCGTAGTTATAGGAGTTGATAAGGCAAGGATTCCGCCCAAACATGGAAACCTTTGACTTGCCTTAGAAAGCAAGCTATTAGCGTCCCCAGCTTGGTGTGTGCTCGAGCGAGCAAGGCTCTGCCCGATTATTCTGTTTGTATTGATCTCTGAACTTGTCAGTCTGAAGATCGGCCCCTGGTCGGGCAGGCAAGGCCGGTGCCCGACCAGGCAAAGTAAGTCTGATCCCTTTGTCAAGCATGTATGAGTCCCGATCATGATCCACAGTCCTGGACAGGCAAGGCGAGGCCTCGCCCGCCTGTGTTTGAGTGAGGTTATGCTTTGCTCTGGTGCTCGTCGGGCGTCTCATCTTGCTTTCATTGGTAGCCGGGGCCCAGAGGTACCATGTCCGTGACCAGCACGTGATGCTAACTCGTGCCTGGCTCGTGACCCGGTTTGGGCCTGTGAGAACCCAAACCCATTACTTGCATTACTTGTTCTATGCCTTAATAACATGCTTGTTTCATGCTTTAACATGTTAGATATCTCTTTTTGTCCATGTCCGGCTCGTATTATTATTATTGCGTTCCTTGTCGCTTGATTTCCTTCTATGCTTAGCATACCTTCCCGTTATGCCTTGAGTGTTGCCTTAGCTTGATTTGCACTCAACCAAGACTTGTTAGGGTTCTATTGTCTTCCATAGATGACTTAGAACATTCACCTTGATCATAGTAAGCTTGATTGGAAGTGTAGAAACCTTCCCGCTTTGTTTTGGCCTTAGCGATTTCCCCCGTCTCCCGTTTTGCTCGTATTTCGACGTGCGAATTGTTCCTTGAGTTCCCGGACTTGTATTCAAGTCATAACCATGATTAAACAATCCTTTTCCATGCCCAAGTTACCCTAGTTTTATTAACGTTTGATCCGGGTTTGATTCGTCAACCAATCGTCGCTTGACTCGAGCCTTGTCATACCTTGTTCCGGTGATGTTCGGTGTATTTCGGACATGTTTTGAGTTGTGTTAGACCCTAGAATGGTTGCCCATGAGCTTGGGACCATTTAGGACTTGTTTAGGTCAAGTTTTGGTGCTCCAGAAGTCCAGGCGGCCGCATGGCTCTCGTGAGGCGCCCGCCCCAAGTACTGAGAGCAAATGAAAAATGGCAGCCTTCTCAGTATCTGAGGCGGCCGCATGGCCAGGCTTGAGGCGCCCGCCTCAGCCCCTTTTCAGCTACGGGAATTTTTCTTTCTTCTCTGTTATGTCCGACCTTTAACCCTTTAAACCCCTTCCTAATTGATCCTAATCCAACCTATTAAACCCTAATTAAGCTAGATTAGTCCTAATCTCAAGCCACCTCCTTTGGACATGTGGATTCCACCACTCTTCTCTTCTTGACATTTGGAATTCCACTCAATCCATGCAAGGTATAAAGCCTCTCTTGTTGACTTAGCCACTTAAACCTTCCATTATCAGATTTTCTTCTCTCTCTCTTGCCATGGTTAGTGTGTGTAGAGAATAGGTGAGATTGGTGTGTGTCTCTCCCCTAGATTGAGCTCCCGACTTCCGTTTGCCGAGCCGAGACCACCGGTGTGAAGCTACCGACGAGGAGATCGATTCCATCCGATTACTTTGTGCTTCAACTTTCCTTTTCCTTGGTGAATGTAAGCTATCGATTCCCCTTAGGATACATGCTAGAATTGCCATGTTTCCCCCTTTTCTATTGATCTCCATGCTTCTTCCATGTCCAAACTATGATTGTGGATGTTTTGATCTCTTGGGATTTTGATTAATGTCCATCTTGTTGATTGAGACATATGCTTAGAATTAACTATGTTATATGCTTCCTTTGGAGCAACTAATGTTCTTGGATCAATAGATTTTAGTAACTCTTGGAAACCATGATTTCTAGGGTTCCATATACCATGAATTGTCTATCCTATTGAATGGGGTCCTATGCCTAGAATTAAAAGAGTTCTATGTCCCCTTAGGAACAACTATTGTTCTTGGACCAATAACTTTTGATAACTCTTGGAGATGATGACTTCTAGGGTTTCACATGCTACAAACTGTCCATCCTATTGAGTGAGTCCTACGCCTCGAATTGAATATGTTCTATGCCTTCTTAAGAATAACAAATGTTCTTGGACTTACGACTCTTGATAACTCTTGGGAATTATGATTCTAGGGTTTCCTATGCCTTGTATTGATCATCCTATTGGATTGGGTCCTAAGCCTAGTATAAATTGTGATCTATGTTCCCTTACGAGAAATTAATGTTCTTGGACCCTTGCATTTTAATAACCTTGAAAGAATGATTCTAAGGCCCTTGAATTCGAATTATCGATAATTCTTAATTACGGTTGTTAAATGGATTAATGACCTAGCCGATCATATACGAGAACTTAGAAAAGGATTTTGGATGTATCTAGCATCTTAACCCCCCTGGATGAATTGGTAGAGACGACTCAACGGAGTCAAGCTTAGCGAGCCATTGAACAATACCGGCTCAATGATCAATCCCTACGACGTCCTAAACACGTTCCTCTAAGAATGATGATTCTAGACTGTTGAAACTTGAATTGATTACCTGGCTTGATTCTTGATGTCATATAATAGAATGTCTATTTGACATATTGAGTTCGCCCTTGTCGAACTCATTCCTGCTTGATTATTGATGAAAATTCTTAACTACGGTTGTTTAATAGATTAATGACCTAGCCGATCATATACGAGAACTTAGAAAGGTTCATGATGCATTTAGCGTCTTATCTATCTTGGATGAATTGTTATAGATGACTCAACGGAGTCAAGCTTAGCGAGCCATTGAACAATACCGGCTCACCGACCCATCCCTCCGACGTCCTAAACGCGTTTCCTAAGAATAATAATTCTAGACTCTTGAACTTGAACTGATTACTTTGCTTGATCTTGAATGTCATATTATAGCATGACTAATTGACATGTGAGTTTACTATTGTCGAACTCAATCCTACTTGGTTATTGATGAGAATAATTTACTTGTCTTGAACGAGATCGCTCTTGTCGACCTCGTTCTATACTTGAGAATTTTGTTAAGTAAACATTACTTGGCATTTGCATAAGTCCAGCTGGCATACCTGTCTTTGTTCACACACGCCTCCACAGTGGGGTGGGAAGTAGCTCCCTTGCCGTAATCATTAAGAGCACCATCGACTATCCCTGGCATCTCCTCGGAAGATCGATGTACCTACACACATTCGATACCCGCACATTTCCGCATAACGCCAGTATGCGGGAACTACGTAGCGGCCCGGCTCTCGATATATCCTGATCCTATGTGATTTAATTACGAGCACCTATGTGAAACAATGTGCACCTTGGATACATGACCTATATGATATCTTGCCTTGAATGTGATATCTTGCCCTGAATATGATATCTTGCCTTGAATGTGATATCTTGCCCTGAATATGATATCTTGCCTTGAATATGATATCTTGCCTTGAATGATGCATATTTCCATGACATGCATGATTGATAGCTTACAAGTCTTTATGACTTACCCTTTCCCTTTACGCTTTAGATCCTAGCAAGACAGAGTCTGCTCGATGACTCGCGTGTTCGTGCTTTGTGCCCTTTTGGTGCGCCGATGATATTTGAAGAGGTGGTTTAGATGCCCTCTTTCTCTTGTTTTATATTTTGTAAGGATCGACGGTTAAGCAAGTCAACTAGACTATGCTTGGGTATTTGTGTAGAACTTGCTTGTAAATCTTAATCGCTAGTAGTTTAATACTTGTAGTACTTGTAACCCCTTTTGTGCTTAGGCATTGTGTAAGCCGAGCTTTGGTTAACTTGTTAGTATTCCTCCACGTATTAGTCTTCCGCTGAGCATGCTATTAGCCCCTTATTAATTCTTGTCTTTGAACTGTTAGCTTGGGTTCCGGCATGTAGTGTCGCCGAAGACTTGGTTATTTTGTTTAACTGTTTATCAGGTTTAAAAGTTTTAAAAATATCCGGCCGTTTGGTGCCGAGGCGTGCTACGACTCCAATGTTGCGTCACGTCGTTTTTATAAATTAAGTCCTTGCTTGTTTAATTGCCTACTTGTTTCCCTCCTTATTTGGGCGGTCCGACCCTCGGTCCCATCTCGGGCCCGGGCCGGGTCGCCACAGGGCCGGGTATATCAAGGACCAAACCTAAATCTCAAGATTCATCCAACTTCCATAGGGCCGCCATTAGAGAAAAACAAACTGAGGGAGTTCTGGGTTCAAAAAGATCGGAAAATAAAGAGTTTGAAGTTATAATGACGAGGGTTCCCCTTCAAACCCTAATCGCAACGGAAACCATTAAACCTTCATCTCCAACTCCTCCTCACCTCAAAATTTACAATCTTTCATTGCTTGATCAATTAGCACTACGAAAAAACTCGGTATTGCCAAGGACAATTTACCAAGGAAAAATAATTCCATGGTAATTCCCGTGGAATTTACCTAGGAATTATATTTCTCGAATTAGCCAAGGAACATGCCAAGGAAAATATTTTTCATGGTGACTGCCAAGGAATTCAGAGAGGAGTTATGTTCGTAGGAAAATTTCCAAGGCTTTTGCCAAGGAACCTATATTCCATGGGAAATACCGACGAATTTCATGAGGAAAATAATTCCTACGGGAATTTCCAAAGAATTTACCAAGGAATGTATTTCCTAGGAAAAAATCCATTTTAAATTCCTTGGAAAGTATCCAGCCCAATTTAGCTAGGAAACTACCAAGGAAATAATTCATCTAAAACTACTAGTAATAATTTTCATTGAGGAATTTTGTAGATCAAATTTTTTTTTGGCGCTAAATCTCCCTCCAAAATTACCAAGGAATATATTCCTAGGCAATTATGAAAACCATGAAAAAAAATTGAGGGAAAAATTCCCGCCATAATCACCAAGGAAAGAAGTCCTTGGTGAAATCCTTGGGTATTTTGTGATCTATTATATATATATATATATATATATATATATATATATATATATATATATATATATATATATGTATACACTAGTACTCTTCTCATGCTAATGGCACGACACCAGTTTGAGAATTTATCAATAAATGAAATAATGTGGAAATGAACTCAAATACCTAACAAAATAAAACATGTTACTTTGATATTTATTTTATAAGAAAACCAATAAATAAATATTTTAATTGTAACTACTGTTATTAAAATACAAAAAAAAAATATTGTTTTCTCAATAACGAAAACTCAATCCTCTTCTTTTGGTTTTTGCTTAACTTTGTAAACATGAGATGCAATAACTTTGTCCATTATTAATTCCACCTACACGTGAGACAAAGAAAATTCAAACATATTCATCTACAAAACTCGAATCCTCCCACATATTATCATATAAATCTAACAGGCGAACGAAGATGCATTTGATCCAAATTAATCAACCCTAAAAGCTAAAAAAAATGACAATTAAATCAATGGAAACCAATACACATACTCCAACAAACGAAACCACAACAACGAGAAGATGTCCAACATACTATAAAAATAAACCCATGCTCGTGCCGATGACATGATGCCAGTAGAGCGTGGCCAATGTATGAACCGAGCATAATGAAAAAAAATTAATTAAGAAACTACAACTAAATATTTATAAAACTGTAAAGGCCTCTTTGCCAGGAACGGAGAGTATTTATATCCTCGAAACAAACCAAACCCAAAAAGGAAAAAATAAATAAATAATGGACGAAAAACCCAAAAAACTTTCAAAACCCGTAACAGTGCTTAAACATCATTTTTTGAGCTTAAAACGAACTCGTCAATGGGTTTACCCATTAAGTCTTGTAGATCTCGTCGAGAGCTTCAATTTGATATGCGGCGGGTCCCGTAATTCGTTTGGACGCGAAAATTATGTTCCGTTAAAGTTCTGCCGACCGTTAAATGATTTCTACTAGTGTATAACGGAAACTAACGGAAAACTTTGAAAACTACTCGCCGAACCAACTTTCCAAAATTTCCGTTGGACCCCCTGAACTGTTGATGATTTAAGTAAAATCATTGGTCATTTGGTATAATCGGGGTTTATGTTTCGAAGATGGGTGAGCTCAGGAATACTACATTGTGAATCTGGGGGAGGGGTGCGGAGTGCACATTCACATAAGTATTACGAGCTTTACGGGTGTTAATAATCAAAGTGTTTTGTTTCCTTTCGACTTATTGTTCTAGCGAATAACCCGACGGGGTCTCGGCCGCGAAGTTCAGGGGGCGCTGATTTAGGGGTTCGGGGACGCAACGTGGTCCTCGATAGGGGTTCGGGGGCAACGCCCGAACTAAGGTGTGACCTGTTTCAATATTTAAAAATCGGTTGGAGCATTTTTCGAGCGATTGTTTGGTGATGCTTCCAAGGGTTACAACCATTTGAACAGAAATTTGATTATCTACAAGGGACACATACAAAACTATATATCATTTCCATCGTCTTCGTTTTTTGGGTTACAAAATTTACAGAATACTCCATGATTAGCGGCCCGAAGCTCTGTTGGGAAGAAAAAATTTGTTTTACTAATTACTCTCCATTCCGAGCAAAGAATCAACCATACTATCTTGAGATGTTTTACTTTCAGAGTCGAATTTATAAAAAATATGTTTATCAGCTTTGTACTATTTTAACTTTATCCTCACATTTGCTATAAACATATTGATTATACTCTAGTATTTTTGTAATTATGACATAATATAATTATTTGATCAATTGTAATTTTGAAAATATATTCCTTGGTAATTTTGAAAATAATATTATTCCTTGATCAATTATTTGAAAATATATTTATGTAAAAAAATTATTAATAAGGATACATATTTCCTTTTTTTGTTTGGAGAGGAAATTAAAACCTAGCTTTTTCTCTCTTAAAAGTCTAAAACCTTAAGAACCGCATGCTATTTAGACGACTGCAATTCGCCTGCTCCATCGACGACGGTTCATCTCTCCCTCTCTCCCTCTTGTGCAATCTGGTAACTCTCTCTCTCCCTCTCTCCGTTCTCTTTTGGTCTCTCTCAGTTTTGTAAGTTTCTTGCGAAATCAGTGATTGTCGATCGTTCTTCTGTTTTGGTATGGATATTTTGCTTAAGCTTGATTTGCCCAATTTCCTGGCACAAGACGATTTTTGCTCCATTTGATATCGGTTTTTGTAAGTTTCTTGCGAAATCAGTGATTGTCTGCAGTTGTAGCCATTTGATATCGGTTTTTGTAAATTCAGCCACATAACCTGTCCTGGATAAGACATCAGAAATTTCAGAACTAACTTAAACTTTGAATTCCTCAAAAACTGATTGATCAGAAATTTATATTTCATCTCTTTCATCAAACCTTAAAATTCAAACCCAAAATCCCAATTAGAAGAGTTATCTAAAGTGAAAATTCTTAAAGGAAACAAGGAACAAGGATTTCTCTTGATATACCTGACCATGTTTCAATTCCAAAGGTTTGGAGGCAGCTGTCAAAGTCATTGTCGAGTTTAGAAAAGCCATTAGTATGCTCAAAGCCTGCATCAGTATTGACGGTGTTTAGCAATAGTCTATAATTATGAGATCGTAACTATGGATTACCTCTTCAACTGTTTATAACCCGTTCCTCGACATCACTAAGGAGACTTCTAGATTTCCTCGATCAGATAGGAAAGACTGGAAAAGTGAAGAAGTTGACTAGAAAGTCGCTGAATTCTTCTACGGAGTTGTCGGTCAAGATTTGACGTGCAAATTTACTTAGCTTTAGTGAGAGGCTAGGGTGAAAGTATTTGATAGGGGCTTTCTAGGTGAATTTTAAAACATCAAGATTCTAGAGTTGCACCATGGGCATAAATTTGCTGAACAGGGTCTTATTTGAAGTATGGTTGTTCTTAGAGTGAAGTTAATAATAATCCTTGAAATCACATAAGAAACACCGTGTATTATGGGAATACATTGTTTTAAGTTATATTTATGGTAGATGGTGCATGCCAGTTCAGTTGTACCATTTTTAGCATGTAAATTGGAATTTCAATTAAAGCACCTTCTCTTTGTGTAGTTTCATAATTAAAACAGTTTCTCTTTTTTTAATATTTTAAATACTAAAGAAAGAGGATGGCTTCCTTAGAAATTCATTAATAACATAACATACAAGGTGTGAGGCTTAGTATCTGGTCACTTGGATACAAGAGGGGAGACTTTAAGCCGTAACTCCAAAAATATTCTAATTTTGCCTAACATGAGGAATTCCTATCCTGTCCATATCAACAACACATTTAGCCTCTGTAGGAAGAAGAGAAGACCAGTTGGAACAGAAACCGCTTCAAGCTTTCAAACTCCACTTGACTAACATGTCAGCAACTTGGTTGCCTTCCATGGAAGTGTGAAAAGAGCTAACCCTTTTGCCAAGAATTAAATTCCGATCTTCTGAACTCTGTATGTCAAGAAACCTCCATCTGTTTATGAATGAGTTTGTTTGTACTAGCAGGATGAACAGTTCATCAAGTTCTATGGTGCTGCTTTCCCCTGTGCCCTTCCTTATATGATATTGTTAAGTAATATGTCTCTCTCTCCCTAGAGGGGTAAAGTGGAATTCAGGAGGATTTCAAATGTCACCTGGATCATGGTACATACAATGTGGAGACCTTACCTTTCACTTACAGGAGGTGTGGCCTTCTTAGATGCCCCCTGCGACTTTGCCAGATTTTACCAAAAACAACCTTGCAAGTCTTGGGTTCTAATGGCCTTGGCAAACTTCTGAATTTGGTCAGTTTGCTTTTACCAAGGAATTGTATAAATTACCAAGGAAATGTGTCCATGGCAATGCTGAGTTTTTTCGTAGTGTAGCTCCATCAAATTATATTCCCTTAGTTATCTTTTACCCTAACTATGGCTCCAGTAGTCACCGAGATATAGCAGCTCAACTCAAGAAGTCTTTATCTCAAACCTTGGCCCAATACTATCCATTTTCTGGAAGACTCGTAGATGGAGCCCATGTGTATTGCAACGATGAAGGAGTCGAGTTCGTGGAAGCTCAATTCAATGCTCGATTATCAGAACTACTGCATCTCTATGATTTGGAGCACAGACAAGTCGACCATCTCTTTCCCACCGGTAGAGTGTGGTGCAATGGTTACGAAGCTTCCAGTAGTCTAGTGGTGGTTCAACTTAGTTATTTTTCTTGTGGGGGATTAGCTTTAGCAGTGTCGATGTCCCATAAGATCGGAGACGGATGTACTATGGCCAGTTTCCTTGTTCATTGGGCTGCAGTGACTCGACGAAACGCCGGTCATGATCATCAGGCACTAGTATTGCCACCTCATTTCATTTCTTACCCAGAAGACAATATTCATGCCCCAGTCCCGGATGACGTTTGGCCTAATTTTTATTTGGGTCCAAATTACATTGGGAAAAATAAACATGTCACCAAGAAATTTGTGTTCCCCAACTCAAAACTAGCCCAACTGAAGGCCAAGGTCGTTGTTACAGACCAATTTCCTGGAGAAGACACGATGGCAATCACGAGGAATGCTACTAGGTTTCAGCTTCTCACTGCACTACTATATCGATGTGCTGCAAGGGCATCAAATGCTAATCCAAACAACTCCTTCAACGCGTATGTTTTGAAATATACAGTGAATTTACGACCTAAAATTGTGGACCCTTTATCCGAAACAGCGGTGGGAAATATTTTTTGGACCACAAATATACCGTGTATGAATGAGAGTGAGTTAGACCTCAATTCCCTAATAGCTTATATCAAGAAAGCAAAAATGCATATAAATAGAGTGACAAAATCTCTAGCGAGCCAATGGGTAACTCAAGCAGTCGAGGCTTTGAAGAATAATACAAGTTTTAAGGATGTCGAGGCCTACTTTTTTAGCAGTTTGTGTGGGTTTCCATTATACGAGGTTGATTTCGGATGGGGAAAGCCTATTAGAGCGACTGTAGCTGGGTATACAGAGAAGAATGTCATTTTTCTAATGGATACCCCAAAAGGGGATGGTATTGAAGCACTGGTGACTTTGGAAGAAGAAGAGATGGCCATATTTGAAAGTGATGAGCAACTCCTTAACTTCGCCATGACAATAAAACCTTAATTATAGGACGACAGCTTTAAGGATTTCGTTTCAGAGATGTTTTCTATTAGGCTTACGCTAAGCAATTGGGTGTGTTAATGACATATTTTAATCTTATTTGTATATATATTAATGTTATAATTTCGTGATTAATATTATAAATCTATATTATAAAACAAGGTAATTGATTAAGACTATTTAGTGGTTGAAATTAAATTATTTTTAAAAATTTAACGGTTGAGATTTACCTTCAAAATCACACCATGCGATTAATCTTCATATTATAAAATCACACCATGAGATTAATCTTTTTAACAGTCATCCCTTATAAAACATCAATCCTTCAACTATCACTTGAAGCAATATATCCTTCAGTTGTAACATTTTTTTTTAAATCGCACCTTCTATTTAGACACTGTTATTTCAATTGGCGAAGTCAGATATACTGGCACCGTGTCATATACTCGAGCACGAAGATCTAGTTTATAATAATGGAATTGGTAATTAATATTTTGCTTGTGGTAATTAATAATTTTCTTGTAAGCATATTTTATCAACGGGGCTGCGAACAATGGATAGCTCATGGTGAGCAAGTTATAGTTCAGGTAAACGTCAGTCAATGATCCCTTAAACTATGGTTGTTGACGATGAACCACTTTCATGTATGGAAGATATGTGTAAGGGCAAAATAGGCAAGCTTTATGTTTGGTCTTATTTTAACATTTTTTGGTCTCAAAGTCTTGGTAAGAATTTATCATATTTAATTCTTTACTAAATCCTCTCATAGAGTTCTTATATAATTGGTAACAAAATCTAGGTAATAAGGGCTCGTTTGTTGTGACTGATGACTTATGACTTATGGCTGATAGTTTAAGCTGGTAGCTGAATGACTTTTGGCTGATTCCATGATAGACTGTTTGTTACAGCTGTTGAAAAGCTGCTTATGAGTCGTTATAATTATTTGTTAAAAAAAAAACTTGAAAATTAGTATTCATATTTTTATGTATATTTCATAAAAGGATGAAATGAAGACAATCAAAAATTTATTAATGAATAGTTGTCTTCATGTTTAAAAAAAAATCAAAAAAAAAACTTAAAATTTTGGCTTTTTGGCTTTTGGCTTTTCAATGCATAAAGGGTGTTGTACCTTACTTATTGACTTTTGACTTATAAGCTGAAACAAATACTTTAAATATGACTTTTCAAAAGCCAAAAGCCAAAAGTCACTCCAAATAAGCTGCAACAAACGAGCACTAAATATAGTATATTTTGGCTTATTTGATTATGAAAACTAACTCTTAATCCTTTAGATACTTGAAGTCTTTTTCCTAATTATATTGTAGGCCTCCACCATTGTATAAATATGGAGCACGGCACAGAGAACAAATACATACACACGAAGAGCAGAATACATGAGAGAAAAGCAGAGAGCAGAATATACAGAAATTGAACAGTCTAATTTTGGAGAAGATTCTATGGCCCTTTTGACTACTAAGTTTAAAAACATTTTCAAAGCCAAAGGTCAAAATAGAACTCCATCTTTAAACTCCAAAACCTCTTTTAATTCTGATTCTAGTAAATTTTCTCCTAAAGAAAACTCTTTTCAAACTCCAGAAAAGCCTTTTACCAATCCTTTTGCTACAAAAACTACTTACAGTGGAAAGAATATTGATTCTTTCAGTGTAGGGAATGTCAAAGATTTGGTCACTATGCTAATCAATGTGATAATACCTTGAGAAAGAAGGGTCTAACTTTTTCTGCTACTCTGAGTGACAGTGATGATGAAGATCTAAGTGATCTCATCACTCTTACTACTGTATACAACTCTCAATCTGATCTTGCAGGATTTTCGGCTAATGTACCTCCCAATGTAGCTGCTTCACAAACTACATTGGAAGCTATAACAGACAGAAGCTGGGATGATTTTCGTTGTTTTAACTCTTCTATCACTGAAGATGGTGTATAATCTGAAACAGAACTACTGGAAGCCTATAAAGAGATGTACAAGGACTGGGAAAAGAGGGCTCTTCAAGTTACATTATTTGGAAAGACAAATGATACACTCAAGAAAGTGAATGAAGATCAGAAAGAGTGTATCACTAGACTGGAGTGTTGCTTAGCAAGAAGGATGCGGAGATTGAAAACCTGAAACAAGAACTCATCAAAGTTAATGAGACCGTGGCAAAATGGAATTCAAGTCAACACAAATTGGATGATATGTTGAAATCCGGAACTAATGGTAAGTCGGGACTTGGATTCTTACCAAAGACATTTGTTAAAGAAGGTGAAGGTACATCTTCTGAAACAAAAGGGTTTACACAAAATTTTCAAGAACCAAATTTCTTTAAAAAATAAAAAACTAGAAAAAGAAACTTTGTGTGTTATTACTGCCACAAACCTGGTCATATCTAGCCCTTTTGTTACTTAAAAAAAGCAGTCTGTGATGAGGAGGTTAGGTAAACATACCTAGTTCCGTAACCAAGTAATGCACCAGATGCAGCAGCATCCGAAGCTACATCCAAAGCAACATCAGCCAAAAAATTTCAGAAAAATGTGGGTACCCAAAGGTAGTTACTGGAAATGCTAACTCCAAGTACTGTGAACCTTTGATATATGTCCTGGTGCAAAGTGGTCTGATTTAGAACAATGTAATGTTACCTTCACATCCTTGAAATCACACATAGCTGGATCTTGGTACTTTGATAGTGGATGTTCAAGACATATGACAGGTTCAATTGAGAACTTAAAAGACTATGCGAACATCAATGGAGGTTCTATGACATATGGAGGGGGAGCTAAAGGTAAAATAGTTGGTAAAGACACTTTAAATGTAGATGGTCTTCCTAAGCTTACAAATGTCTACCATGTTGAAGGTCTTAAGACTAATCTCATAAGCATCAGTCAACTGTGTGATGATGACCTTTAGGTAAGATTTGATAAGAATTCTTGTGAGGTGTTTGATCAAGGTAACATGTGCCTATTGACAGGTACTAAATCATCAGATAACTGCTATATGTACAATAATGTACAAATCTATCATAATGCTAGCATTAATGTCACATATTTATGGCATAAAAAATTAGGGCATATGAGTTTTTGTAAGCTTCATGAGCTTGTGAAACATGATGCTGTGAAAGGTTTGCCTAGTTTGGATAAGAACTTCACAAAAGTGTGTGGACCATGCCAAAAAAGTAAGCAAACTAAGGCCTCTCACCCTCCCACATCCCATTGTTCCATATCTAGATGTCTTGAGATGATCCACACTGATCTCATGGGTCCCATTGAAGTAGAGAGTCTAGGTAAGAAAAAATATACTTTTGTATGTGTTGATGACTTCTCTAGATACACATGGGTTGTTTTCTTAAAAAGAAAAATCAGATACTTTTGAGGCCTTCAAAATATGGTACACCCGCGTAATGAACTTATATGATCTAAAGCTAACTAGAATTAGATCAGATCATGACATGGAATATGAAAATTCCTCCTTTTCTACCTATTCATTTTCAGTCCCAACATGTTCAATGCAAACAATTTCTTGTTAAACCAAGTCTCTAATAAAATGGTGTCTTATATCAATGTGTTTTGTTCGAGAATGTTGAACTGAATTTTTGTGCTATACAAATTGCATAGGTGTTATCAAAATACAAGGTTAACACATCAATGTGTAACACATAATCTTTGATCATTTGGAGCATCCATAAAAGTTGTAGAGTCATATCTAAAAAGCAAGCAATAAAAGCAAAAAAATGGACTCTAGAAAAATTTTCTGATGAAAAAAAAACTAAATTAAACTAACTAATAAAAGTAACAAGACTTCTCTCAAAAATATTTTGATAAGCACGCTAATTTGTGAGAATCAACCTTACCTCTTCTCCTTGTGTATATGCCATCATGAATATTACCTATCACTTGAGAGATTGGATGATTTTTCTGTATGTGGCTAGGAATATCGTGGCTTCGATCAATCACAGTGGGAGCAGTTTCAGCATTTCTGGATCCAGTTTTAGTTTTTGCAAAAGTTTTGACCAATGTAGCTTATGATGTAGCTTGTAATGCAGCTACATCCGGAGCTGCATCCGCATTTGCTGAATTTTCAGAACTTTCAACTTCTGAATTCTGTGATTCTGGAACAAATTCTGATTGTCTTTTAGGAACCCAAACTTTTCTGAACATTTTGGGCCGATGTAGCTTTGGATGTAGCTGATTTTGCACTTGGTTGCGAACTAGGTAAGCTTGCCTAACCTCCTCATTATAGACAACCTTTTTTAGGTAACAAAAGGGCTGAATATGTCCAGGTTTATGACAGTAGTGACACACAAAATTTCTCCTTCTAAGTTTTGGTTTTTCAAAGAAGTTTGGTTTCTAAAAATTTTTTGGGGGTTGATTTGGTTCAGTAGAAGTACCTTCACCTTCTTTAACAAACATCTTTGGGAGAAATCCAAGCCCAGACTTTTAACATATCATCCACTTTATGTTGGCTTGAATTCCATTTTTCCAACGTTTCATTGGCTTTGATGAGTTCTTCTTTCAAATCTTCAATCTCCACATCTTTCTTGGTCAGCAAACATTCCAGCCTTGTGATACACTCTTTTTGATCTTCATTTACCTTTTTTAGAGTATCGTTTTTCTTTCCGAGCAATGTAACTTGAAGAGCCATCTTTTGCTGGTCCTTGTAAAACTCCTTATAGGCTTCCAGCAGTTCTGATTTAGGTTCTTCACCATCTTCAGTAACAGAAGAGTTAAAGCAGCAAAAGTCATCCCAACTTCTGTCCAATGTAGCTTCCAATGTAGTTTGTGAGGAAGTTACATTCGGAGGTACATTGGCTGAAAATCCTGCAAAATTAGATGGAGAGTTGTGTACAACAGTGAGAGTGATGAGATCACATGGATCTTCATCATCACTATCACTAAAAGTAGCAGAAAAATTCAAACCCTTCTTTCTCAAAATATTAGAGCATTGATTAGCATAATGCCCAAACCATTGACAAGCCCTACATTGAATAGAATCAATATTTTTACTTCTAGATGTAGGTTGTTTAGTAAAAGGATTGGTAAATGATTTTTCAAGGGTTTGAAAAGAACTTTCTTTAGGAGGAAATTTGCTAGGCTCGGTTTTGAAAACTGTTTTGGTGATAGAAGATGGAGATCTATTTTGTCCCTTTGCTTTCAAAATATTTTTAAACTTTTTTGTTAAAAAATCCATTGAGTCTTCACCAAAATCAGATTCCTCAATCTCCTTATGCAATTCAATCAATTCAGAAGAGATATCAACAACAGGAGGAAAATCAATACTTTCCACAGAAGGAGTAAAAGATGATGCACCTTTACCTTTGTTCTTAATTTGCTCATTGAGGTTTAGTTCAAAATTTTGAAGAATACCAGCTAGTCTTTCAAAACCAATTTTGTCAATGTCATGAGCTTCCTCAATAGCACAAATTTTGGCATTAAATCTTTTAGACAATGTGTGCATCATCTTGCTAACAAGATGATAATTGGTGATAGGATCACCTAAAGCAAGAGCAGTATTAGATATATCAAGTAATCTGGCATAGTAAGACATAATATCTTCATCTTCATTCATTCTAGTGTTCTAAAATTGAGTAGTAAGCATTCTAAGTTTTGAAGCTTGGACACTAGCAGGACCTTCACATAAGGTTTGAAGGGCATCCCAAACATCCTTAGCAGAGTCATAATTTGCAATAACTCTAAAGGTGTTGGCATCTAAGGCCTTGTATATGGCTGAAAGAGCCTTAGAATTAAACGAAGCAATGGTTCTATCTTGAGTGGTCCAATTTGCCTCACTGGTGATTTTAACATCACCATCATTATCAGTAGTCTTAAGAGGGGTCCAACCATTCAGAACAACAAGCCACGCTCTCTCATCAATTGATTTGATGAAGATACGCATCTTGACTTTCCAAATTGAATGATTAACATTAGTCAAGGTAGGAAGACGAACAACATTCTCATATTAAGAATCCATCATGGCAACAATCAGAATCTTCTCTTAGTAACGTCAAGAGGAGGCTCTGATACCAATTGTAAGAACAGTAGTAGCTAGGATTCACCAAACTGTCAATACAGTTCGCAATGTAGCATGTGCAGAAGCTACATTGGAAGGTGCATTGGACAGAAAAATAATAAACAGCGGAAGACTTTAATTATAAAGTAGGAAATAAGCACAAATGATTACCAAACAATCTACAAGCCTATGCTTGTAGATCTAGCCTTATGACCAAAAATATTTCACTGAAAAGATGAATTGTTTTACAAAAATTATGTGAAATCACTTAACCAAACACTCTCGCAAGACAACAAGTCTTGGAGAGCAAAAACCCACAAAAAAACAGGTAAAGTAAACGTGGGAAGAAAAAATCAGCTTCCTAGAATCACTAGGAAGACAAACAATTCCAGCAGCCTCAATGTAGTTCCTGATGTATCTTTTATAGTTGCTGCATCCGGAACTGCATTCAAAATCAGCAAAGATGGAATTCTGAAATCTGAATATGCTCTGAGTTTTCTGCTCTGCAATGCTCTATACTCTCTCTGTCTTGCACATCCAAGCCTCCAGCCTTGTCCTCAATTTATATCATGAAGGAGACCTATACATAAACAATGAAACAATCTCCAATACACTAAAGGATTAGGAGATAGACTTGGTAATCAAATAAACCTCCTAAATTCACTAGATTTCATTACCAAATAAACCAAGGACTCTAGAACACGTATTCAAGGAAGGAATTTTACCAAGATATTGTTTCCATAATATCTCCCAAACTTTAGGATCAAGAAATAAAAAATCTTTAGGAATATTTTGCTTCCAAAAAATGCCTAAACTTAATGATCAAGAAAGGAGAAATAAAACCAAAATAGGCCATGCCTATTTTACCTTTACACATGGCATGACATTATGCTCAAGTAAAACATGCATGTATCATGTCATACTCATAATATATCATTTCATGGAATAATCCTTTATCATAAACCAAATTCCATCAATAGTCACATAGAACATCATTCTACATAATTTACCATAACGTAATCCATATCAAATAGAATATGATTATGCATTCCAATATGTGTAACATGTTATTTTCATATTGTAATCTACCATCAAACCATCATCCATATAAACCGTTTATACCATGAGTCTCATACTTCATTATTCAACATAAGTAATATAATAATTCATACATGGGAGACTATGGTTTTCATTAAAATCATGGATAGCATGTTATATTTCTAGGATAACATTATATCATAAAAATTATCATCTCATTAGCATGTTATATTTATATTATAACTGCCACGACCCAAAATTGCCCCTTTGTGGGACCCAACTCATTCGTGAACTACCTGTAAATATCCTTAAACAAACCTACTGAGCTTTTAAAAAAAACAAATAGAAAAACATTAAGCAACCCAACTTATATATACATAGGCCACAAGCCCTATTAAAAGTTTTATAGACGCGGAAGCGTTAAAACCAAAATAGAAGACTACATGTCTTCCTGTACAACAAAACCATAAAGTCGTTCCAAAACTTCTAGGAATGCTACCCCAAAAGAGAATACATGATAGCACTTCGAGGACTATCAAAACCATACGAGTCACCCTCCGACATGACTGCAATCTAAGGAAAGCAAATAATAAAGGGTGAGTCGAAACTCACTAAGGTATACTATACTTATGCATGTATGTAGCATAAGTAATGCCATGATGCCCAGATCAACAATTAATAGCATATTCATCAATATTATTTGCAAATAACATAGAAGAGCTGAAAGTTAAACACATGTAGTATACAGGATCGAGATACATCTCCGATATAATCACTTCCGACCTTGTCACCCCCACTATTGTTGTTGAAGCTTGTATGTCTTGATCAATCTCTTGTTCGCTTTATCAAACCAATCAATTAGTCACAACCCGGGTACAAGTCATCACGAGGCTAGGTCCCTACAAACCCAGACACGTCGTGATACTTAACATATTATTCATGGTATTTTCCCCACTCGGTCAAAGTGGAGAATTCAGTTCCGGGTCCTAATAGGGTGCCGCTGCTAACTAGCACTGCTCTCCGCCCCGTGACCTAGTCAGAGGATCCCCTACTCTCTCCATAATAAACTATTCAATTGTGCAATTGAAGACCGCTCACATGAGTACTTCATATTCGAAACTAGTACTCAATAAGGAAATTAGCACATTAAGAATTCCAATGAGTTATAAAGTAAACTCATTGTATTCTCCAGCATATTCCAAATAATACATATTGTTCTCATACTTGTAAGTTTCAAAGTACAATTTCAGTATGCTCATAATATTCATGTCAAGTATCCGACCAAGTTACGCATGTACATATGGTTCCTAGAATGGATATTATAATAACATGGTATTATGAACACACATAAGCAAGTAACTCCTTTACCTTAAAAGAAGATTATCTCTGCTGAGTAAAATATATTAGAAACCTTCCATGATAGTCCTCGGGTAAAACCCGCTATTTAACGGTATCAAAATAATTATTCTTGGCTTAAAGAAAATAGCATCATTCGTACACAATATTAATCTCGGGTTTTATTTAAGGGAGTGAACAGTCTACTTTCTAAATATACTCAGCTATGGTATACTTCATAAAAGGATTGCCGCAGTACACAATTTATAGGAGTAATCAAGGCGGTTGGTGTTGTTCAACCGAGTAAATTACTAGCAGCCTAAGAGGAATAGCATCCATTAGTCACTTTTAATAGCTAAGGTGAGTCACTTAGGCAAAGGAGGTGGCTAATTTGTAAGTCACATGATGTCTCTCTCTCTCTCTCAAAACCGGCTATCAAATAGGTGATTCATCCAAATAATGCTTTTGTTTTATATGGCTGTTGGATTAATGAAAGGAAATGAAGAAGGTTCATGATAGGAAAAACAAGGCGGGTCCCATTACAAGTCTTACAAGAAAACTTCTCCCAATAACCCGTACAAGACATGTATATATAGTTGATTTCATTATTAAACTAATAGATTTTATAATTAACAAGTAAAGTCAACAATATAAATAAGACTATTATAATAAGATATTATTATTAATCCATACCATAGTTTTATAAAACTTATACCAATGATTTTATTACATTGTATAATATAAAGAATATAATTTGTTTATTTATTAAAACTTAAATAGATAAAATATCGGGGGTTTACAATAACATTTCATCAAAAATCATCATCTCATGTAACTCATATCATGAGCCACGTAGCACAACAAATCATATAAGTGCTCGTACAATAAACCACATAAGAGAGAAGAAGATTTCCTTTCCGCTTCCGCCATGTAGCTCCTGCAAAACACGTGCAACTAAATGTGTCCTTGATATCCCTTTCGTGGTATCGACGTCACCGAGACATTCCCAACTCGAGTTCCATAGCTATCAAGGTTATGTGCATTACTATAACAATGATCAGTTACATCCCCACCGTGGCCATCGATGGAGGGGTGTGTGCAACCCAGCATGACGATCTATTGCAATCACGAATCCCACAATTCGTGAAGACAATGCATCGTCCTGCCAAAAACTCAAACCAAAACGACGCCAGCTGGACTCAAAAGCAAGCACATGTAATATATACTCGAATGCTCAACTAAAGGGAAAGTACAACAAAGCGCACTTATCCAATCAAGTAGATGTTTACTTTTAAATCACATAGTTATGCATTTCAATGCTAACTAGCAAATAAACACATTAGAGCAATAATATCAAGTCTCTAATACCCAAGTGTTCTTCATACACTTGAAAATGCTCAGAGGCTTAACTTCCATCAGAACTACCCCAAATTCCGTAGGATCTCAATATGTAATTCACTATATTCATATTAGTCTCATAATCGACTTCGTTGAGTCATTTCTATACTTTTCAAATTCCAGGGTGTATAAGCTATTTGCATCATAACCCTCTTATGTTCATTAGCTAATATTCATGGTTAAGTTCTCAAGATTAACAACATTGTGTAACCCAAAATAATCCATACCTTCCCAACAAAATCCCCAAAACATGGTTCATAGATCAACACTTATTAATTAGAGTCAATCATCACATTTCAAGTATGTATCTCAAGATAGAATTTTATCTAGCATGCTCTTATCAAAAATAGACATTTATCTAACATGTTCATAACCAAGATGTAAATTCATCTAGCATGCTCACAACCTTAAATTCATGAACTAGAGTTGAACAACATACTTTTATATTTATGAAAATCAACTTAATCCATTGAAGTCAAACGTTACATTTCAATAATGTAATCTATAATAACAATTCATTCATCATGCTCACAACCAAAAATAGGAGTTCATCAAGTATGCTCCCAAACCTTAAACATATAACCATGTCTAATTCCAATAATTCATAATATTCAATAGAAACCCCCAAATGTTTCATAACACAAGTAATATCATGTCAAACCCTAGGCTTCTAGGAAATTATATAACCATCATGCTCAAAGTCCAAGCTTACAAAGTGATGCTTCATAACATATTTCATTAATCGTAGAAGTTAACCTACACATGATTCTTAACAAGTTCACTCTTCAAACTAATAAAATCACACAAAGCATACATGTGTACTCATTGACCTCAAATAGCAAGCTCTTTGTTTTCCCTAGGGTCAATGAGCACAAAATCCAAAAGAAAATGAGTATAGTAGCTTACTTTCAAGCTTCACATAATCAAAGAAACCAAAATCCAATCAGTTAGAAATGAAGTAGAAGAGAAGGGCTTCAATCATATGGTCTTGGCTTCAACAATGGACAACTAGGGCTTTGGAATCCCAAGCTTGACCTTCAAGAACCTATGAAGTCTCCATGGAAATGGCTCCCCACGTTTTTTTTGGGAGAGATGGCAGCAAATGAGGCTCCCAAAGTAGTCTTGTGGCTTATAAATGGTCAAGGAGTGAGTGGGACAAGTGTCACCACAATGTGGTGCACAAAAATCTAATTTTTGGGCTCATACTTTCTCCATTACACCTACTTAAGTCACTCTTAAAACTAAGCAACAAAGTTAGGACACAATCTATACATATATAAAAGGAGATGAGCAAGTTTTTGAAAGTTCCCGCCAAAAGTGACTTTCAAAATTTAGAAACACTTCTAATTTGTATATAAGCCACTTTTTACGTTGGAAATTGAAAATAGAAAATGTCATTATTATGGTTGATTGGATAAATGATTCCAAAACATTTTCACATTCTTATTTAGTATATTAAGAAAAATATGAATAGTAAAAACTTGAGAGATAGCAAAATCAAGTTTTTTTTGTCAATTTCTTTGCATCAATATCCAGGCTAGGAAAAATAAAGATAAAATAAAACAATGATTTTAAAACTAAATCATATACACACACTTTGAAGTAAAACTAATTCACAGACAATCAATTAGTAATAATACCAAGATCTAACAATTTTTTCTCTATTTCATCATAACCCAAGTTATTATTGTAAAAAAAATCTATAAATCGAAATAAGACCAATCTTTTGAGACAGCTAACTACATGTTAAAAAATAGAAACCCGATAATTTCTGATTTTTTAGTTACTTATACATGTTTAAAAATTCAGATATAAAAAAAGTATTGATGATGAAACTAATCAACATTTAGATCGAATTTGTTTGTTAGTTAAAATTAATAAACGAGTTTTGAAGTTAAACAGAGTTTTTGAAATATTTTTGGAAATATGAACATACCAACAAGTTTCCGGTAAGTCGGTGGTCATAGCTTCCGTTGCCGGACTTTCTTTAGGTGGTAACCTTGGGATTGGTCATTGCTGCAAAAAAATACGTTAAAAAATAGCAATGTGTGGTGAAACTAGGGTAAAAGTGTTTTCTTTTCGTTTATATGCTTCCACTAAAACAACGTAGTTTTATGAGTGTTTACCGGGTCACGGCCCAAAAGTTATCCATAGCACGGTTTAAACCAAAATTTTCGCTGTCTATCCATCGATCGTTTGAATTTTTGGTTCATTTTCCTTTACACATCTCCTACATTTTATTTTCCTTGGTTATATACTATTTTAATTTTTTTTGGTTATCGTCTGATTTTTAAATTGAACCATAATACTTGAATTATTTTGTAAAAATTACCAATTTTGAAAAGTGTAGTTTTTAAGGTTTAATGACAAAACTTGTTAGTATATCACGAACAATTTGCTTTTTGTCTGATATTATATGCGCCATCAATTTTTTTTAACATTAATGTAATATATATATATATATATATATATATATATATATATATATATATATATATATATATATATATATTTGTATATATTTTAATATCATTTTTTAATACGGGAAATATATCTGTGAATTTAAATTTTGTTGAGACTCCAGAGTAGAGAATGAGAGAAAGTGAACATCAATTCCATTGTTTATAATTGGAATAATGGGATTCAGTGTAAATTTTATTGTTTATATTAGAAAAAAAATATTCGAATTGGAATTGAACTGAAATTCTTAATATTTTTATTCTATAAATTGATTTTGTTCTCCAAAAGTAAACCATTTTTAAACCTAAAGACTCTTGATTTTCATTAATTTTTTTATTTCTATTAATTTGCTTATACATTTAGATTTTTAATTGAACTATAAATGAGAGTCAAACAAAATGATCTTAATTTTAATGTTACAAAATTATGATATTCAATTCTACACATCGAACTCATAATCTTTATATTGCAATCATTTGTGTTTTTTATTAGCACTAGAGTTTTAACTATTATTTTGATATGAATATAGGATTCGTGTATTGCACGAGTGTTTTGATTATAATTTTCTATAATTAACTTCTTTTATTATTATACAAAGTAAAATGTTTTGGTCAATGACATGTCATTTCGATATCAATTTAAAGATATGTTTAAAAATTTATTGTTTTTATTAACATAATTTTCAATAATTTGTTTTATATTCATATAAAACTCGTGATTTTTCATATAATTATTCGGTTATATGGTTATTATTAAAATTTATATTATTTTATTTATATCAATATTGAATCGTGCATTACACAGTTTTGTTGTAGTATATATAAAAACAGAAGTGCATAATTTTTAGAAATTTCCTGCCAAAACTCACTTTTCAAAAATGGAATCACTTATGTTCAGTTTATGTCAAAAAAAAAATTGAAATTGAATTTGAGAAATGTCATTTAATAATGTTGACAGAAACTATTTCAATTGAGTTTACCTTTTCTTATTTGGAGAATTAAATTCGAAAATGACATATAACTATTAAGTATTACACAAAAATATAGTAGAAATCGAATTTTAGGCAAGCTATTCATATGTCAGACAGAGTTCATGTGCATATAACTAATTACAAACAAAATCAATATATAAAAATAATTTGTGAAAAATGCTATTTATTCAAAAATATTGAATAGCGTTGTATTGTTATAAATAAAAAAAATATGTAAATAAAAATACTAACGATTGTTTTTAATATATCTTGAAATAAAGTTCTATAATATTTAAAACAAATAAAAAATACTAATGGGCCTGACTTTATTATTTTTTTTTAGTTTGAGTTCGTTTTAGTTTAAATTATCACTAGATTTTGTATCTGTGGCACGGTGTCAGTATGTAACTTATTCAATGTATGAAGCGGACAATATGCAAATGAATTGATATATGCTTGAGATTTTGTAAATATCAGATGAATACACACTACACAACTGAAGAAAAAAAAAAGAAGACAAAACTCAATCAACTAAACAAAAAAAAAACATTACAAATAAATAAGAATATCGAGAACTTTATGTCATGTTCAAATTAGAGTGACATTTTTTTTTTTTTTTTTTTTGTTAATTCTTTATGTAATTGAAAATTGAAATGTAATATATAAGTTATGTTGTTGAAAGAGATACATGTTTTTTTTTATGGTTTCAATTAAATAGTCATATAAAAATTAAGATGCAATATTTTTTAATTACATCACATCAGTGAACAATACATATTCTGAAATCTCAAACTATGAGTTAAATTTGAACAATACATACTCGTGACTATTTAAATTGAATTACATATTCTGAAATCTCAAACTGTGAGTTAAATTAGAAGGTTGAAACTCAAATAATGTTGTTTCGTAATATAGTCTATTCACTTGAGTTATGCAATGACACGGGATTTATTGTTATAAGGCTGAGAAACCATGTTTTAGAAGGTTGAGTTCTTTCAAAGTACAATTATGATGATACTCTTTTGATTCCATGATATCACTAATATTATTTAATCATAGAATTTCTTTCAACTTTCAAATAAAACATTTTTTGTTGATTATGTCTTACTATGTGATATTTATGGCTACAATTTTCGTACATGTTAAACGAAAATTATTGTATATAAAAAGTATTCCAAAATTTATATTATTTTTTTTCAGATTTATAGGATTTTATATATTTAATTTTACTGTTTATTACTTTTTGTTTATTTTGTTCATTAAAAAAATGAATTACATATTATTCAACTTTAATTTAGTATATAATTTTATACACATGTACAATCCGTGCAACGCACGGGTGCATCACTAGTTAGAACCAATGAGGGTGGATTAGGGAGGGTTTATACTGGGTTCATTAAGGTTAAATTGGTCAAAAACATCAAACAAACAAAGCAGCCCAAAACAGAATCGGGGGCCAAGCGGTCGCTTGGTTCCTTCCCTAAGCTAGCACTCAGTCCCCTTTCAACCCAGCCAACCTACTAGAAACTGTGCGGTCGCTTAGTTCCTGATCTACTGAGCGAGCGCTTAGTCCAAATTTTGAAAAATAGGCTTGAAATGAAGTCCGATTGACCCCCAACTCAACCCCAATCAATCCTAGGTTGAAACCACCTCCAAAACATGTCTGAAACAAGTCCGGAACAAGTCCGAACAACACACGAAACAACCTGGAACGAATCCGAAACAAGTCATAGGAACTTACAAACGAAACAACGAATGAACAGGGGATCAAACGAGAAATCGTATGAGACTTAAAGCAAGTCAAGAGACCAAATGACTAGCCTTGAATACTTCTAATAAATTAACCAACAACTAAGAGAATAAGAACTCCGAAAGATGAGACGATCATAGGACTCAATCTCGAACTACACGATAAAGACAAACGTTATCTCCAACGCATCCAAACCATCAATAGACTTAAGGAACACCTCAAACTTGAAGTCTAACATATATAAACAAGTCTTTAACAATCATATAAAGAATTAGGACCTGACCGAGGTCACGAATACGAACAACGCAAGTAAACCCTCAACGGAGTCACATTCCAACTAATGGCGAGTTACGACTTTTGATTTTAGCAACCCAACAACTATAGAACATCTCTTAATAGTGTTTTTGTCTTAATGTGGTTGCTCACACACATATAGACTCTCTCACAAACCAATCAAGCAATTAACAAAGGAAGAAATACGAGTATTACACGCAAATCAAGCTAACAAGAAATCAGGGTATTACATCTAAAAGGGTTGACCAGCCATTAAGAACAACATCCCGAACACGTAAACAATTGATTAGATATACATACTCATATGATTTTTTCAACTATAGTAATTGGTACCATCAAGAATAGGAACCTTGACATAGCCATAATTGATCATGGCTACAATCAGAAAGGACATTCTCTTTGTGCGTCAAGAGTTGGCTCTTATACCAATTGAAAGATTTATTGTAGATAGAATTATAAATATCAACCAACTTAAATTAAAAGAAACTTAAAAACATAATAAAATAAAAACAGAACATACAAATAATGAAAATCTGTCAATGAACAACTCAATGAAGAGTTCATTAAAAAGATCATTGATGTTTAAATGCAGCGGAAAGAAAAACAGTAAGACGGAAGTAAAGAGAACAACACATAAATTAACCCTTTAATCAACAAGTAATTAACTTCTTGTTGATTGTGCCTCATGGCAAAAAATATTTTACTAGTAACATATAAGTTTAGCACATTACATTTTAAATACTAACAAACTGGAATTTATGAAAAGCTTTATGTGTAGCAGATAGTATAATTGAAGAACCACACACCCATGCTGATATAAGCTACGAAGCGTTTAATAAAACAGTAACAAACAGTAACGAGTCACCATCAAACGAACTACGCTGAGACTGTCTTGAATGAAGGCTTTGATGTTGTTTGATTCAAGATTTCATTTAGAACAGTAGCAGCAGTTTTCGATAAAATCTTTCTCCCTCTCTATTGTTTTCTTTCTTTTAAACACACTTACCATAAAAGATTAGTAGGTTAATGCAATAAACAAGAATTTTAACTCTAAGTCATATTGACTTATCATATTACAAGGTTCTATACAAGAGTAAATTAGGTTAGGTGTGTCCTTGTAAGACAAGACATAGCACAACCCTAAAATAAAACAAACATTATGCAAACTTTTTATATAAACCCTAAATCAAAATAATTAGAGTCTCCAAAATAACCTTTCGATAAAAGACATAACAATTGAATATTTAATCAAGTTAAATACCAAGAAAGCCAAAATAATTAATAAATATATTTTAACTAAGTAAATAATTAAAACAAAGTCAATTTATAAATCTCTAACAATTTGAATCTCGTTAAATGAGGGACAGAGAAAATGGAGGGAACAAAAATTTACGACTTGTATAAACATGCCGTTGTAGACAACCTGGTACTATATATTTGCCTTTATGTGTGTAGATTATGTGTTGGGCATGTGGGTGAAGTTAAGGGTATTTTCGTTATTTCAATTTAATTTGAGACGACAAAAGTAACTATGATGGTACGAGGGGTGAATTTGACTAAAAAGATTGACTTTAGGGACCAAATGCATAGGCCAAAAAAACTCCAACACCACACAAAAAAATTATGCTAAATCGAGGAAACAAAAAAATGTAGGCATTGAAGGATCTTTAAAAAATTGTAAGAAAGTTTTTGATAGTCCATAGGAATTTAAGGTTTTTGTCTTTTAACTTGATATTCCTTTCGTTTCAGGCAAATAGTCTACTATTTTATTTTAAGATTTATTTTCAAAAATAAAGTGTTATTTTATTACTAATTAATTATTAAATGTGTCATTTTTAAAAAAAATAAGTTTGACTAACTTTAAACGAAAACTTTTTACCAGAATTGAAGAGAAAAAAAAATCAGAGTAAAAATAAAAAGACCATTGTGGGTAATTGTTTTTCCCTCTCTCCTCTTATAACCGTGAACCCTTAGAGCAAGCCTAATGGGGGGTTTTCCCCCAAATCTAATTCAAATCATCCCTCCCAATGGTCAATATTAAAAAAATATAACCTAAATCAACAAGTGATTTTGGAAAAAGAAATCATTTCTTGAACCCCAAAGGCTCCAAATCCAAGATTGTCTTTTTATGTGGAATGATTTGAGTGGTTGACATATTTTTTTTTTCATTGTCTTTCTTGACTAATTTTAGCCAAAAAATTAATTTTAAATTTTTTTTTGAATTAAATTTCACATTTTTACTTATAAAAAATGACTTGCCTTGTTTCATTTGGATATCAAGAAAAAATTATATGATTTTTTTTAAGTTTCTAGCCATTATTAATAGAGACAAAGATGGTGGACTATGTAAATATGTTGGATTTTGTGTCACCATTAAAAATGTTTTTGGTTTTGAATCAAATAAATATCTAATAGATTATTTTATTGATTTTTAATGGATTGAGTTTGATTTTTATTTACCAACGAGCTCTAGCTCAACTGGTACTGCTCACTTCTCCTAACGGAGGGGTCGGGTGTTCAAGTCTCACAATAGATATCCTGGACTTTACAGCTCTCAATAGAGAGGTCGGGTGTTCAAGCCTCTTCTGAACAGTCTCTTCAGAAGCACCGTTGTTGTTTAAGCCTTACCCAAAGGCCCCCAAAAGCACCTTGGTACTTCACTACTCTCAATCGAGAGGTCGGGTGTTCAAATCCTCACCAGATGCACAATTTGTTTCATACTAAAGACATCATATATATAATTGTAACCTTTCAAAGATTAAAAAAATAAAAAATTAAGGATTGAAGAACGGTCTATATCCCTCCAACTTTTAAAAGAAAAAAAAAAAGAGTTTGATTTTTATTTTGATTCTTCAAAACGAGTGTACATGCTCTTCTCGTACTATCAAGGACCCCGCGCACTCACATCACCTTCTACTATCTACAAAACGTGTCATCCTCCCTCAACACACATACACACACCTCACAAATACTTTCAAAATATCTAAATCAGTACAGTTAGTAGAATAGATCAATTTGTTTAAAACGTGTCTTTCTCATCCAGAAATGGCTAGTTTTCCACCATACTTCCTCTTATCAGTCTCTCTTATCTAGTTTATGACCTACCTATTCCTGAGAGCAGCTACAATGGAGGATTCATTGGTAGCTTTCCAAGTATTTTGCAAAATAATGAGGTAGCTTCATTAGCCAAAAAAAGAAAGTAAAGGTTTTGGTAGCTTTCAATGCTACCGTAGCATTAACTTCAACAAAAAAAAAAGGAATGAAACGACATTGTTTTGAACTAAAATACAATGAAACGGTGTGGTATAAATTGTACGATTCAATCGGCAATTTCAAAACATTGAATAGTGGCCGACATATCCTTTCCCCTCCTTTCCATGTGGCGCCATTTGACTGGTCACGTGGATTTTTTATCCGGCTTTTGACGTATTTTTCACCTCAAAAATTACTTTTTTTCAATTATATTTTTTAATATCTACACGTTTTTATCTATAAATAAAGACTTGATTTGCTGAATTTGGATACCAACTCAATTATATATATATATATATTAGTTTTCCTTCCTTTCCTTTCTCTCCCTCCCAAAATTTGAATAATCCTCGCTTTAATTGTCATTGTATTTTTCATATTTTTCATTATGCTTGTTTTACTGTACGAGATTTGTTATATTCAAATTTTATAAATATATTTCTCATGTTTATTTTGAAAAGAATACATAACTAAAAATTTGAGATTTGAATTTATTGTTACATTTCTCGATATTTTTTATTTAACCATTTTTTTTCTTATAAAAATATATAACTTTATAGTTAGACTATGTCAACAACTTCGTTGTTTATTTACCAACGAGCTCTAGCTCAACTGGTACTGCTTACTTCTCCTAACGGAGAGGTTGGGTGTTCGAGTCTCACTAGAGACACCCTGGACTTTACAACTCTCAGTAGAGAGGTCGGGTGTTCAAGCCTCTTCAGAGGCATCGTTGTTGTTAAAGCCTTATCCAAAGCGCCTCATTTAGCTACTCACTTATCTTAATCGGAGGTTGAGTATTCAAGCCCTACCAGAGGCACCCTGGGACTTAACTACTCTCAACCGAGAGGTCGGGTGTTCAAAGCCTCCCCAGAGGCATCAATTGTTCGAGCCATACCAAAGGCATCATATATATATAATTGTAGCCTTTCAAGGCATTAAAAATAATAAATAAAAAAATTAAGGGTTGGGGTACGGTCTATGTCCCCTCCAACCTTTAAAAAAAAAAAAAAAACTTCGTTGTTTATTTCAGTTGAGACTAACTATTTCCTTGTAACTTTGACTTTGAGAATCCATTCGAATATTTGTTTGTGGACGTCTCTTAGTACGGATGATATGAAAACCATAATAGTTGCAGTAAAAATTTTGGGTTCAAAATATTTAAAGCTTATTTTGTGACTGATTTTTTTTAAAACTTTGTAGAAGATTGGTTGAACATCCACAAAGAACATCCACAGACTTTATATAAATGTGATGAAAAATAAAAGGGTAAGCATGATATTATGAATTGTGTTGAGAATACCAACAGTTTGGGTGAATTCAAAATTCCTAGAAATGTATAAATATATTCATGTCAACTTATCTAAGAATATTAATGTTTAGTATAAAAGCAAAAGAAAAAATATAAAAACAAAGTGTTTCAGTTTCCAATATTTCAATTTATGGAAATCAGTTTTAGATGGAAAAATCACATTTGTTATTATTATTATTATATATATATATATAACTTTTGAGGTAACATTAATCTTCTTAGAGGACGAATTGAATTCTACCTTCGATTTGCAGGCGAAGTTGAACACTTTATTGTAATATAAAATTAGTCATAATAACATTGAATCAATTGAATTTAATATATGTAAAATATAATATATAGTATTATTATTTAATAATAAATATTAATTTTTGAAAAATAATTTTATTAAAAATTAATTGAATTTTGAATTTAGTAATTTATGCAATATAAAATTTATTTTGCATAAACAGATTTATTTATTAATATATAATGTATAAAGATATAATATAATTGAGATAAAGATAGTGTTATATGTAAAGTTATAGGGGTTTGTGTCATCGCTGTAAGAAGTTTTTTGTTGGGTAGTTTAGAATAGCTTAAATATGTTTTTTATTTATTTTTAATTATTTGGATAGCTTGGCTCCCCCATTGTAGATGCTTGAGTGAGCTGATTTGTTCTGAATTGAGTGGTACCTATTAAGTAATTAATATAGTTATCCTAAATACAACACGAAAAAAAAAAACTAAATTATGGCCATATGTTCATGATATATAGTTATCCATTACTACTTGAGTAGGTTTTCTGTAAGACCGTCTTACGGATCTTAATTCGTAAAATGGAGTCTTACTCTCTCACAACTCAACTCACCAATACACAACAGATCGGGTAAATAAGATTCGTCTTACAAAAAATATCCGTAAGACAGTCTTACACAAGTGTTTGTCTTACTACTTTACTCTTACTTGTTTTACCTACTTTAATTATGACTAGATATTCAAAAACATTAAAAAAAAAATCTCACATTTCATTAATATTTATAATATAGTTAATTATTTTTTATAAATGATATGTTGGATCAAAACAGACAATAATTTGAAAACGAATGTCGTATAATTTTAATTTTTATAGACTTTTGTAATCCAAACCACCATTTAGTTTTATCTCTAACCTTATGCTCTATCACGTAGGGGTGTAAATAGGAACCACGGAACCACATAATCAAACCGAACCAAACCAAACCAGTCGGTTTGGTTCGGTTTTGGTCGAAGATAGTTCGGTTTCGGTTTCAAAATTTAGAAAACCACGTGGTTCGGTTCGATTCACGATTTTTGGTATCGAACCAAATCAAACTAAACCAAACCAAACCAGCCTATATATTTCTATTTATTTATTATATAATATATTATATTCATCTATTAACTATTTTGAACATTTGATTTATTCATATATATATACATATAAATGCGTACTAAACCAAACAAAATTTTGATTGTTGGAGAACTATTATCTCTTCCATTGTTTGTGTTTATTTTAGAATTTGTATTGTTTTATTTATAATAATTTGTTGTTAATAGGTTATTTCATAATTTTGATATTAATTCCAAATTAAAATCTTGTTTTTATTGTTATTTTTAATGTTGGTTAATTTCATTAAAAATAATTTGTATAAACCAAAAAATCAAACCAAACCGAGTGGTTCGGTTCGGTTCGATTTGAGATTTTTGGAATCACTAGGAGTCGGTTCGATTGGTGATTTTGACATAAACCAAACCAAACCGAACCACTTACACCCCTACGAGTATCACATGTTAAACATGAAACTCATTAGGCCTCAAAAAAAAAAGGGGGAATAAACATGAAACTCAGTACGATACATGTCCAAAGATATAAGCTCATAAGGACCAAACCTAAATCTCAAGTTTCATCCAACTTCCAAAGGGCCGCCATTAGAGAATAAAAAGTTTGAAGTTAACTTCATACTCTGCTTGATTATTTGATGCTGGAAACTTCAAGTAGTCTGCACGCATATTATCCTCGTGACCGATTCGCACCAGCTCCAAGTAATCAAAATCCTTCAAAACCTCCTTTACCATGGCACAATAGCGAACTAAAACCGGGTGATGGACAGCATAATCGCCCTTAACTTGATTCACGACCAATTGTGAATCACAGTAAATTACTATTTCGCGCACTCCTACGTCTTGTACGAGCTCCAGCCCCGCAATCAAAGCTTCATACTCTGCTTGATTATTTGATGCTGGAAACTTGAAACGCAAAGCCTTTTCAAACTTCACATCCTGCTCGGGTGGAACTAACACCAGACCTGCTCCACTTCCAAACCTACTGGCTAAACCATCCACGTGAAATTCCCAGCAATAATTTGGTCGGGGCCTTTGAATTGGTTCATTTGTTGATGTAGTCTTGGCAGAAACCTCCTCCTTGCACAAATCCTTGAAACTAGTCTCGGCCACAAAGTGCCAAAGCTTGTGCCTTAATTGCTCGCAGGTAATCTATCTCAAACTCAGTCAGTTCAATGGACCAGGTGAGTAAGCGACCAGGGGGATCTAGCTTGTGCAAAATTTTCCTGAGAGGCGTGTCCGTGTACACAATGATGGAGTGTGCAGAAAAATAAGCTCGAAGTTTCCGAGCAGCAACAACAAGCGAATAGGCTAACTTTTCTGCATTAAAATAACGTCCCTCCACCGCGGTGAGGGCCTTAGAAACATAATACACATGCTTTTGCAAGTTACATTCTTCTCTAACTAACACAGCGACTACAGCCTGCTCTGTGGCCGCTAAATACACAAATAACTTCTCACCGAGGACTAAACTACTTAACAACGGAGGCTGCCCTAGATACTTCACCAGCTGCTTGAAAGCCTCATGATATTCCTTTGTCCACTCAAACCCTTTGTTTCCACGGAGAACTTTGAAGAATGGCAGACACCTTTCTGCCGACTTGGAAATAAAACGACTAATAGCTATAACTTGGTCGTTGAGTTTCTGAACGTCCTTGATACACCGAGGAGGCGTCATGGTGACCAATGTCTTAATTTTTTCTGGATTGACCTCTATACCCCTTTCAGTCACCATGAATCCCAGGAATTTACATGCCTTCGCCCCGAACACACACTTGCTCGGGTTCAACTTCATATTGTTTTTCCTGAGGTTGTCAAAGTTTCTCCCAAGTGAACAATATGATCATGCCCTTTGGTCTTCACAACCATATCGTCAATGTAGGCCTCTACGTTTCTACCGATCTACGAGCTGAAAACCTTATTCACCATTCGCTGATAAGTGGCCCCTCCATTCTTCAAGCCAAATGGCATCATTTTATAACAGTAAAGCCCCCTGCTGCTTAGAAAGTTGTCAAGGCCTTATCCTTCTCGTTCATCTTCACTTGATGATACCCCGAATATGCATCAATGAAGCTCAGGAACTCAAACCCCGCTATAGCATCTACCAGCTTGTCAATGCGAGGAAGGGGATATCAATCCTTTGGACAAGCTTTATTCAAGTCGGTGAAGTCCATACACATTCTCCATTTGCCATTAGATTTTTTAACCATAACGACATTAGCCAACCAGGTTGGATAATGTATCTCCTCAATGATATCGACTAGCGGTTTCTCCACCTCTTCTTTGATAGCTTGATCCTTTTCCACAGAATATACTCTAGGCCGCTGTTGAATTGGCCTGAAAGCTGGATCGACACTAAGACAATGAACGTCAACATCCTCGTTCACCCCTTGCATATCCTCTGGCCTCCACGCGAACACATCCAAGATGTCCTGGAGTTGCCTGACCAAATTAGCCCGAGCCTAAGCTAACATTGCTTTGCCAATTTTAATCTTCTGCTCGGGGTACGCAGAGTTATAATGGTTCATTGTACTCCATTATAACATTTCCCCAATAGGCGTAACGTGTTTTCATGTTATAACGGTCAATCTTACTCCATTATACCATTTCACCAATAGGCGTAGCGTGTTTTCATGTTATAATGGTCCATCGTACTCCATTATAACATTTCGCTAATAGGCGTAGCGTGTTTTCATGTTATAATGGTCTATCGTACTCCATTATACCATTTCGCTAATAGATGTATTGTGTTTCATGTTATAATGGTCCATCGTACTTCATTATACCATTTCGTCAATAGGCGTAGCGTGTTTACATGTTACAATGGTCCATCGTAGTCCATTATAACATTTCGTCATTAATAGGCGTAACGTGTTTTCATGTTATAATGGTCCATCGTACTCCATTATACCATTTCGCCAATAGCCGTCACATGTTTTCATGTTATAATGGTCCATCGTAGTCCATTATACCATTTCACCAATTGGCGTAGCGTGTTTTCATGTTAAGTTACGTTAAGTTAAGTTATGTTATGTTAAGTTAAGTTACATTACGTTTATGTTAAGTTAAGTTACGTTACGTTAAGCTAAGTTAAGTTAAGTTAATTTAAGTTAAGTTACGTTACGTTTAAGTTAAGTTAAGTTACGTTACGTTAAGCTAAATTAAGTTACGTTACGTTAAGTTAAGCTAAGTTAAGTTAAGTTAAGTTAAGTTACATCACGTTTAAGCTAAGTTACGTTACGTTACGTTAAGCTAAGTTAAGTTGCGTTACGTACGTTAAGCTAAGTTAAGTTATGTTACGTTAAGTTAAGTTAAGTTAAGTTAAGTTAAGTTAAGTTAAGTTACGTTAAGTTAAGTTAAGTTAAGTTAAGTTAAGTTAAGTTAAGTTAAGTTAAGTTAAGTTAAGTTAAGCTAAGTTAAGTTAAGTTAAGTTAAGTGAAGTTAAGTTAAAATAAGCTAGGTTAAGTTAAGTTACGTTACGTTAAGTTAAGTTAAGTTACGTTACATTAAGTTAAGTTAAGTTACGTTACGTTAAGCTAAGTTAACTCGAGTTAAGCTAAGTTAAGCTAAGTTACGTTACGTTTAAGTTAAGTTAAGTTACGTTACGTTAAGCTAAGTTAAGTTACGTTACGTTAAGCTAATTAAGTTAAGTTAAGTTAAGTTACGTTACGTTAAGTTAAGTTACGTTACATTACGTTTAAGTTAAGTTAAGTTAAGTTAAGTGAAGCTAAGTTAAGTTAAGTTAAGCTAAGTTAAGTTAAGTTAAGTTACATTAAGTTACGTTACATTACGTTAAGTTACGATACGTTACATTACATTACGTTACATTAAGTTACGTTACGTTACGTTAAGTTACGTTACGTTACGTTACGTTACGTTAAGTTAAGTTAAATTAAGTTAAGTTAAGTTACGTTACGTTAAATTACGTTAAGTTAAGTTGTAATGTGAATGTTTTAATTTTTGTAATTATATTGATGCTAATCATTTTAATTATTGATATTATAATATTAAATTAACATTTCAAATATTATTTTAATTTAATTTTGATTTAAGTTAGCGTTAAGTTACGTTAAGTTAAGTTGTAATGTGAATGTTTTAATTTTTGTAATTATATTGATGCTAATCATTTTAATTATTGATATTATATTATTAAATTAACATTTCAAATATTATTTTAATTTAATTTCAATTTAAGTTAACGTCACGTTACGTTAAGTTACGTTAAGTTAAGTTAAGTTGTAATGTGAATGTTTTAATTTTTGTAATTATATTGATGCTAATCATTTTAATTATTGATATTATATTATTAAATTAACATTTCAAATATTATTTTAATTTTATTTCAATTTAATTTCAAATATTATTGATATTTTATATTAATTAGAATTTAATTTTAAATTTATTTTCAGCGACAAAATTTTAAAGTAAGCTAAAGGTGACTTTAGCGACGAATTTTCGTTGAAAATAAGCTGAAATAAATACGAAATATTCGGCGGAATTTTCCATCGCTGAAGGTCACTACTAGCGATAGAATTTTCCGTCGCTGAAAGTTTTCATAATTTAATTTCAGTTTATTTTCGGCGACGGAAAATTTAGTCGCTAAAGGTCACCTTTAGCGACGGAAAATTCCGTCAGCGATAAATTCGTCGCCGATGTTTAATTCGTCGATGATCCATCGCTAAAGGTGACCTTCGATGACGGAAAAATTCATCGTGATACTCAATTCCGTCGCTGATGCTTAATTTCCGTCGCTAATCGGCGACGGAAAATTCGTCGGCGAAATTCGTCGGCGAAGGCACGGTTTGTAGTAGTGAAATTATCGGTGTATTACACTTAATGAGCACCGAGGCAGCTACGTTTTTGTATTGCGGTTCAATAAATATCGGATTAAATTTATGAACCGCGGTACAATTATCTATTAAACTAAAATATTTAACGGCGATGCAAAAAATTAACCCAATGAAACATATGAACAACGGCTCGAAAATAGACTAGAGAAATTAAACTTTGAACCACGGTTCCAAAATTAATGCAATGAAATTTATGAGCCACGATTTAAAAATAGACTAGGAAATTAAATATTGAACCATGAGTGCAAAAATTAATGCAATGAAATTTCTGGCTGGTTCAAAAATATAATAGAAAATTAAACTTTGAATCGCGGTGCAAAAATTAATGCAATGAAATTTATGAACCGCGGTACAAAAATAGACTAGGTATATTAAACTTTGAACTGCGGTGTAAAAATTAATGCAATGAAATTTATGAACTGCGGTTCAAAAATAGATAAGGAAATTAAAATTTGAACCAAAGTGCAAAAATTAATGCAATAAAATTTATGAACCACAGTTCAACAATAGATTAGGAAATCAAACTTTGAACCACAGTGCAAAAATTAATGCAATGAAATTTATGAACCGCGGTTCAAAAATAGACTAAGAAATTAAACTTTGAACCGCAGTGCAAAATTAATGCAATGAAATTTATGAACCACGGTTCAAAAATAGACTAGGAAATTAAATATTGAACCACAGTGTAAAAATTAATACAATGAAATTTATGAATTGCAGTTCAAAAATAGACAATGAAATTAAACTTTGAATCACGGTGCAAAAATTAATGCAATAAAATGTAAAAATTAATGCAATAAAAAATTTTGAATCGCGTTTCAAAAATAGACTAAGAAATTAAAATTTGAACTGTGATGCAAAAGTTAATGCAATGAAATTTATGAACCATGATTCAAAAATATATAAGGAATTTTTATTTTATTTTTACTTTTTTGTATACCATTCCCCTAAAGGGACGTGAGAGGATCAAATCGAGGCTCACATTTTGTAAAGTCCAACCTCTACCACTTGGCCACACCTTAGGGTCATACTAGGAAATTAAACTTTGAACCGCAGTGCAAAAATTAATGCAATGAATTTTATGAACCGCTGTTTGAAAATAGACTAGGAAATTAAGCTTTGAACCGCAGTGCAAAAATTAATCCAAAAATTTATGAACTGTAGTTCGAAAATAGACTAGGAATTTTTTTTAAACTTTTTTTTTTTTTTTTGTAGACCTTTCCTCTAAAAGGGCATGAGAAGGGATCGAACTTGAGACCTCACATTTTGTAAAGTCTCAACTATATTACTTGGCCACCTTAGGGTCATACTAGGAAATTAAACTTTAAACCGCGGTGCATAAATTAATGTAAAAAATTATGAACCGCGGTTCAAAAATAGACTAGGAAATTAAACTTTGAGCTGTGGTGAAAAATAAATACAATGAAATGTATGAACCGCGATTCGAAAATAGACGAGAAATTCAACTTTGAACCGCGGTGCAAAAATTAATGCAATGAAATTTATGAACCACGGTTTAAGAAATTAAACTTTGAACTGCAGTGCAAAAATTAATACAATGAAATTAATGAATTGCGGTTCAAAAATAGATTAGGAAATTACACTTTGATTATGAATCGTGGTTTAAAAATAGACTAAGAAATTAAACTTTGAGCTGCGATGCAAAAATATTATCTAATTTATTTTTGCACCGACATATAAAAAGCATAAATAATGATGCATGCGGTCTCACACTTGATTATCTCGACCGTTTGGACCGGGTGCGCGGAAAAGGGCATAACTTTTGACTCGGGTGGAGTTACGGGGCCGCCACATATCAAATCGAAGCTCTCGGAAAGACGGACAAAATAAACCGAAGTGAAACTCAGTTATGAGCTATTTTTAAGGCAAAAAACGTCATTTAGATAGGGTTTCGGGCCATTGAAGTTTTTTATTAGTTTCGGGTTTTTTGTAATTTCGAAAATTTATTGCTTTTAGGGTTTTGAGCATATTTAAACACTTTTAGGGTTGATTGAAGGCAATTTTGCCGTTTATGAATAAGACACTTTTTCCCAATTAAGGTATTCATTGAATCAACGTGAATTGATGCCCGGATCGTGGTAGGTTTGTGAACCTCAACAAGGTTTGGAAGATCAACGTTGGTAGTCGTCGAGATCTCAACGGCTTTGATAATTATCGTTACTCTTATCTACCTTCCGCTACATCAAATAACTAGTTTACGTCTTCCACCATCTTCTTCCATCTTCTTGTCGTAATGCCTTCTTCTTCTTCCTTGTAACCCTCCAAACTTGGGGACCTTTTGGACCCACATCATGCGTCACTACAAATTCAAACTTAAATAAAGACTCAATTGAAAAGTCATCCAATTAAAATTACAAAAGTCTCCAATTTAAAATACAACCATCCAAAATAAATTGCTGAAACAAAAGTCTACTAATTTAACTATGTCTCTATTAAATTCCAAATCATAAATGTACGCCTAAAAGTCTTGATTCATTCATGGTATCCTCTACCTCAAGTTTAGTCTTTAATTCCGATTTGGAAGAAGAGTGATGTAAAGGGTGAGCGAACAAAGCTCAGTAAGATCATACGTAGCTCCTCCGATTTTGAAGGAGGGTGACTCAAAGAATAATTGTGTTGCATGTAGAAAGAGTTTAGATATTTGATAACTTGCAAAACCAAAAGATACATATCGAATCGACTAAAGATTTTTTTTTTTTTTTTTAAAGGAGAGTTCAAGCAAAACAAAATGTAGATCAAATAAGTTTTCCATTCTTGTCTGTCTCCTACCAGCTAATAACAACCAAAGATCAAATACATTTATTAAGATCACGTAAATGTCGATTGACCAAGAGCCAAATCTCGAAGGGTACGCAAATCCCGAATGGTATACAAATCTCCCTAGGTACACAAATCCCAGAAGGGTACATTGTTATGGTATATCCGGATTACCGCACTCACGGCCCAAGAGTTTAGCTCTAATACCAATTGTTAGTCCCAAATGGCACAATATTAAGCTAGAAGGGAGGGGGTTGAAACGCCTGTACACTTAAAACTTTTCATAATAGTTCCTAACGTAGTACTTGCAACCTATTAGAAGGGTTGAAGCAACGAAGACTTTATAAGGATGAGAGACTAAGTCTGTTGGTGAAACACTATCGGTAGACTTAGGCGATTCTTGATTTTTGTTGCTCGGGGGAATAAGTTAAAGGCGATGAAGGTTCGCACTATAAAACACATATCC
>CM028377.1:36746308-36817097 GCA_013146195.2 Codonopsis lanceolata | reverse complement strand
CTCAAGGTCTTCCAGCAGCCACCTCCATTTTGCAAATTCCACTTGGGCCTTCAGTGCGGATGATCTCCTCCTCGAGCCGTTAGCTCGACAACTTTGGTAAGGACTTCATTGTTCTTAGCCAGCAAGTCCTCCTTGTAGGAGCGGACAGCCTCATCAAACTTCCTCTTCTGCTCAAACAAGGCCCCAGCCTTACCCTTGTATTCGTCTGCACGTTTGTGGAGAAGAGTAATCTTGGAGGTGAACTGCAAAACAACAAAAACAAAAATGACCAAGAGATATAAATCGTTAACGACATCAGTATCTTCATGAAACAATGGGCATAACATACCTCGCCGACCAACAAGCCAATTTCACCGAGCAAGACTCGCTCGTTTCGGCATCACCGCTGAATAACGCCTGGGCAGATGCCCTTCGTAATCCCCTACCCGCAAATCGACACTCATGGTTCCCTCGACACGAATGTTGATCCCTTCAAGGGGGGAACGACACAGCTTGTTAACTGTGGCCCTAACCCCTTCTCGATACAAAGGCCACAAAGTTTACTCTCAACCAACTAGATGTTCCACTCCGTGGTGGCTCTTCACGAAGAGGAGGGGGAGGTGGCAGCCCCGTGACCGAAAATGTTGGAATAATGGGAGAGGGCAAGGGACCAGACCCTGCTTGAATTATTTCTTGAGGTTCATCCTCCCTTGTCCGTGATCGGGTGCTCCAACCTCCCACTCCGAATCAAATACAACCGGCCTCTTCCGAGAGGACTACCTGTGGTTGGCGCCGCTGTGGAAGGAGATTTTGGTTCGGTGGAGGAGCCAGAGACCAAGATAATTTCTTGCTCTTGGGTAAAGAGGCTTTTAGTAAAATGGCGAGCAACGGAGAAATCAATCTTCCTTGGGTATATCTTTCACCACTATCGAAAAAGAGGATATATTTTTCCAATAATCGTATGTGTGCCGGCTTATGCTATCAACTCACCGTGGCGAGCAACGGACCTCGCTTTGAAATCAATCTTCCGTTGCCTCAGTATATCTTTCACCACTATCAGAAAAAAGAAAACAAATTAGAAAACATCAAGATATATTTTTCCAATAATCAAAATAATAAGAACAAATACCAGCATCATCAAAATCAAACCGAGGAGTACAATCTCCCTCCAGACCGTATAACTCGCACTCACGGGGGAGCTTGTGGTCATTACAAGTCCCCCAAAAAGGATGGCCTGGCTCGGGTGTTACGGCGATCAAGGGCTCCACACCTTCCACGGAAGTAGGGTACATCCCGGCCAGGTGTAAGATTCGTGCATACTGCATGATTGTTTTCCAATCAATCGCCCACTCCTAACCCCGCTTCGGTCACTCCCTGCCTCGCAAAGATTGCTTACACACACCGTCTCTCCAAATGAAGGTGGCATGTCGGTCATAAGTTGGAGGCTTCATCTTGTAAAGGGTCGAGGCAAATGGCCACCCAACCCGGGATTCCACAACGATAATCCTCTTATCCTACTTATCCACTTTGTAGGGAAACTCAGTAAATAGCTTCAAAGCTCCATCCTTTGAGCGACCAGTAATCCTGCTCGATCTTTTATCTTTGGTAAACTGGAAGAGTTTCGGAGTATGGTCATCTTCGGTTCAAAACCAATCAGCCGGCAGGTCGCACCAAAAATGATCGGGATCAGCATCGTGGTATGTTGGAGGTCACATGGAATGGAGTTGGTTTCCCTTAAGAACTCGATGATGAAGGGATCCAATGCAAATCGCATCCCGGCGCAGAAAAAGTCATAGAAGAAGACTATTCTCTTCGTCTTGCTTCTCATTTGAGTAGGAGTCATCTCAGATTCAGAGGGAACTCCTTGATAGTCCTCACCAAAGATCCCAATCGAGTTAAACTAATTTCCAACTTCCACAACTGAGTCAATGGACTCCCAGTGAGCAAACGAGCTCAGGTTATAATAATCTTCATTTCGATGCCTCCGTCCTGCTCGAGGTCGCCCAACCAATTCCTCATAACTGGGATCCCACTCGAGCTCGCCTCATCCACCTCATTCTGATCGGTGGTCACGTCGTTCACAACCATTTCAAGGGGGATTCGGCTGCTTGCTTCCTGGATATTCCTTCCCTTAGGAATATGTACATCAGATCCGATCCACTCAGAATCTGTTGGTATATGATGTTCTTGGGCACCATGGTCATAATCATAAGCTTTTTGCTCATGATCAGAGTTACCGTCAAAAAGTCGAAGGGGAGAGGACATCCTACAAGAGATCGAGGAATATCTTGATTAAAGCCTTGGAAAACTTATGATTCCTTGAAGATTTCTCCTCGATCACCCTGTAAACTACCCAGATCCAGACGCAAAATCCTAAGAATCTACCCAGAAAGCATGAACATGAAGAACATACAGAAAAACCATAAATTTAATACATAAAAACTAGAAATTTAAAATGAATTTTATATAGAATTAAAAGAGGGGAATTAGGAACAGAGCAAACTTACTTGCACGTTGAACATGGATTAATTTACCGGAGGCCGAAATGTTAAACTGATCCAGAATTACAGGAGAAGAGACTCTTGTTAGCCGGAATAATCACCGCTGGAAAAATAAGTAGAAACAACGCAAAGGATGGAGAGCTTGAAGGAAAGAGGGCAGTAAAAAAGACAAAGGGTTTAGGAATTCCCCTTTTATAGGCAAGATTTGGGGAAAAGGCGCCCAAATCATGCGTCCATGACCTTTCCAAGTTCAAATTATGGCGGCTGCGAAGCACCTGATCAAGCCCGTCATTAATGCCCGCCTCGAAAACTCGCAACCCATCATGACTGTTCCCAGTCGCTGTCACCTCAAAAAAACTTTTCAGCTTCCCGCAACCGGCGTTTTGAGTACATCAGTTGTCACCAACAAAGCAACTCCCCTCATTTCTGTCACAACAAAAATAGATAAGTGTTCAGCTCCCCAATTCAAGCCTTCACAAAGTTCAACCATGCTCCTTGCATCGAGCATAAATACTCGTTGAACAAGGAGCAGGGGGCCACTGATGAACTCGGCCCAAATCCTGGTCACGAGTCGGGCACATGGTCCTTCACATGCGAAGCACGTGGACGTCAGGGGCCAAGAAAGAGGTCACCCGAGCAGGATAATCCGAGATAAACATCGTACACATAACCCGAGCAGGAATTTTCATCATCAATATAATCGAGCAGGAATCTTCCTCATCAATATAACCGAGCATGAATCTTCCTCATCAATCTAATCGAGCAGGAATCAAGGCTGCTCGAAGATTAATTAACTGATCACTCTCGAGCCCGAGATTTAAGCCATTAATTTGTCAGTTATGCAATCAGCCCGCGATCATAGTCATAACGGGCTGAAATCTCTCTGCTACAATGATTCAGCCCGGATTTCACTCCCAAAAGGGCTATAAATACCTTACATTACTTCACTCAAAGGGATGGACAATTTTACACACCGAAACTCTGTCATTTTTCTTTTCACAAGCTAAAGACTTACTCTCACGCCTGAGGGGTTTCGCGAGACCCTGCCTTGCATTACTTCTAAGGTTTTCTTCTGTTGACATGTTTGTTTCTCTCAAGATCATACCTTTTCATAAGCCTAGATATTCTACAAACCGTAAGGAACGGCCCAAGACCAAATTGTGTAGCATCAACGTCATGTAAAGTTTTTGAATTCTTTTTAGAAATTTGGTTGCATTGGAAATTGTGACAGAGGTTAAAATGTTAGCCTTTTTCCAATTATTGTGGTTGTAATTATATATATATATATATATATATATATATATATATATATATATATATATATATATTAGTTGTAACTTTTGATAATTTTTTGTAAAAGAAAATTATTTTTTGTAATTTTTGTATTTATTTGATGAGTGCATGCTAATGAGTAAATGGGTGCCCATGCCCATTTAGTGCCCGCCCATATATGCCCATATTATTAAATGGTCACTTACTTGCCCGCTTATTTGACCAGCCGCCTATTTAGGCCCACCCCATACCTGCCCATTTGCCACCTTTACATTTTACCAATCCTTTTTTTTTTGCGCAGATTCATGAATTGGGATTCAATTTAATTCTATAATTTGAAAATATTCAACCCAACGCCATGGAATTGGATACCGGTAAGTTCCTCAACGTTCATGTAATATGCTTTGTCGGTGTTCTTTGTCAGAACTATTTTATCAACGGTGTTAGAGATGCAAAGTGGGAAAAAGAGAGCACGCTTGATTCCTATCCCCATGGCTATGGTGATTCCATTCTATATCGGTGGCTACTTCAAGAATTGATATGTATCGGAAGCTTGATACTCTTTGTATGGTGGAAGATAAACAAGGCCAAGGCCGATGCATTTGCCCCTCAGCTGCTTCGGGTTTGATCTGTGGGGACGGTATTTGGACTTTGCCAAGTTTTTAGGTTCGTAAGTCTTGCATTGGATTAAGCAGTCTTTAGGTACTACTGATTTGATTCTGATGCTTTTCTTCTTGCTCTTTATCTCTATTAGATTTGTCTATTATGGTTCCACTCATTGTAACTTTGCCATCTATTTCCTGATGAAACAATCGAATATAAAGCATTATTACTTATATAAAAGTTTAGACTTAACGTAACTCTCTTACTTTACTTCACCAGTGTATAATTTACATATGTACAGTATAACTTGCTATTTAGGCCTCGACCATCTCAATAATAGGGTTCTTGTTGATTCTGGCCAGAGATGTATCAGTAAATTCTGCGAGAATCGCTCTAAACTCATCACCGATAGGGTTTCTTTCTCCAAGAGCACATCCACTAATTTATCAATGGCCTCCCTATTGCTCCTTATATGATTCTTTGCAACTTCATATGCGCTTTTGATAATATGTCATACCGATGTATCAATGTCTTCTGCAAGTTTTTTTGGCATTGAGTTTCTTGCTAGCATCCTTAGTACCATATCACTGCGTTGAGTGGCTGGATCAGTCAACAACCATGGTCCAATCTTTGACATTCCAAACCTTGTAACCATCTGTTAAGAATCAACAATAAAACCACAAATTGATGCTCAAAACTTTCATAACCGATTATTTCATTCCCTCTGTCTAAACTTATACTTCCACACTAAAATTCCATGAAAGTTACCTGTTTCGTGGTCTGAGTTATCTGTAGCAAGTCCCCGGCTGTGCCATTCGTGATTTCTGGTTCGCCAAAGATTACTTCTTTGGCTGCTCGGCCACCAAGACTTCCAACTATTCTTGCAAAGAGTTGTTGCCTAGAGATGAGCTCAGGATCTTCAACATGTATAAACCATGTTAGACCACGAGCTTGACCTCGAGGGATCAAGGTTACTTTCTGCACTGGGTCATGGCCTGGAGTCAATGTCCTGCAAGGAGCAGAGGTGGCTTTCAGTTAAGAAGGCTATGTAGTTTTGAAGAATATTTAAAATTAGAAGCTTAGGAGATATATGTACTTACGTGCAAATGGCGTGCCCAATTTCATGATAAGCCACTAATATCTTGTTCTTTCCATCTGTCATCTTGGTTCCTTCCATTCCTGCCACAATCTTGTCAATCGAGTCATCAATCTCTCTCGAAGTGATCTTATCTTTGCCTCTCCGGCCAACAAGAATGGCATCTTCATTCATAAGGTTAGCTAGATCAGTGCCGCTGAATCTTGGTGTCCGCATAGCAATGACATTGATAGAAACATCTTTGTCAAACTTCTTGTTGTTACTATGAACCTTCTATATTTCTTCCCTTCCTCTTACATCTGGAAGTCCAACGGTAACCTGCTCAAGTAAATCCCCATGTTTAAGATTAGTTTTTGATGTGGCAAAATGCACAGCTTGGGCCGTCCTTTAGATGGGTAGGATATCTGGGCTTGTAATCGTCCTCCTTGAGCCTGTTAAGATCAGAAGAACACCTGAGTAGAAGTGCAAGGCAAGGCCTCGCGAAACCCCTCCGGCGTGAGAGTAAGTATCGAGTGATTGTCAAAAGGTAAATTGACAGAGTAACGAGGCTCAAAAAGTGTGTACCTTATTGATGATTATGGAGAGGTATTTATAGGCCCTCAAGGTGATTGAATCCGTCTAGGATTCAGTTTCCATAATTGCCGAGACAATCAAGGAGGAAATCCCTTGATTCTAGGCGAAATGGGCGGTTGACCGCGTAGTTATAGGAGGTGATAAGGCAAGTAATCCGCCTAAACAGGGAAACCTTTGACTTGCCTTCGAAAACAAGCTACCAGTGTCCCATGTTTGATGTGTGCTCGGGCGAGCAGGGCTCTGTCCGGCTATTCTGTTTGTATTGGTCCCTGAACTTGTCACTCAAGATCGCCCCCTCGGGCAGTGCAGTGCCCGACTGTGCAAAGTAAGTATGATTCCTTTGCTAAGCATGCATGAGTCCCGATCATGGTCCCTCGGTCTGACAAAAGCAAGGCCTTTGCCCGCCAGTTTGTGTTTGAGGGTTATGCCGCTTTGCTCGCCTGGCCGTCTCATCTTGCTCGCCGGGCCGTGGGCCCCAGAGGTACTGTGCCTGTGACTAGCACGTGATGCTAACTCGTGCCTTGCTCGTGACCCGGTTTTGGGCCGGGCATATCAGTGGCCCCTAGCTTCCTGTCTGGCGAGTATTCATGCTCGGAGCGGGGAGCGTTCAAGTTTAATATTCGCACGGGCTTCAACACTTTGTGAATTTTTAAGAAAGACAAGGAATTCGGCGAGGTGAACTTCAGGCGTGTCCAGGAAGCTTTTTGTCAAGGGCGTGACAGCTGCGTATGAAAAAGAGCGTGAGCCGCCGTGAAGTTGAAGCGATGATCGGGGCACAAGCACAGTGGTCGCATTTAATGCCTGTCATGATGGGCCGCCTACTGAGCGCCGTTTCTGGGCCCCGAGCTCGCTTTCCCCAAAATCGTTCAACGTCCAAATTTATAAAGGCGATCCCCCTCCTCTTTTCTCTTTTCATTGCCTTTGAGATTTGCAAACCGCTAGAGAGAGAAATTCTCGCAGCTTCCATTGCCATTGTTCTTTGTGTTTTTCTTCATACTTTGGTGGAGCCTCTTCCTTGCTTCCTCGGCATCGGGTTCACGATGATCGGCGTTTGAAGCACTCACATCAGCCTCGATTACCTCGCTTGATTACTCTATTGAAGACCAACCGTTCAACAAATAACAGTAAGCTCTTGACCCCTCTCTGCTTGTGTTTCTGATTTTTCTGGTTTTCCCTCCTTCATCTTTGTATGATTTCGTTAGGGTTTAAGAAAGGTAGGATCACCCTTAGGTAGAGATCGAGGAACAGAACCCGTGGTCTTGCTCGCTAGGTGGGCGTGGCCCCTTTGGGTTGACCTAGACTTAGGGTTTCTTCCCTTTCTCCTTTGCTAGTTATCCGAGCAAAATTCTAATGGCCATCTTCCTCGATCTCTTTGTAGATGTCTGATGTGTCCGAGAATGACCGTGAGGCTTTCAGCTATGGTGGGAGGAATGACTCGCTTAAATAAAAGTCTTTCAATCGGCGTTGAGTGCGAGGAGTCGGATCGTGGGTCGGGCCAGCCTCAAGGCGTGTCGTGGACCCCCGTGGTTGACATAGTCGATTCTTCCAGCGAGGAAGGTTTCGGCGAGGAGAGTGTGACCGGTGGCTTTGCTGTCGGGCAAGGCCTCGAGCAGCAAGCAGCCTGCGCGGGGGATTCAGCCGGGCGAGTAATGGTTGAGCAAATAGACTTGGCCGGAGAGGCTTCTGAGGCCGATGAGGCAGACAACCTGTCGCTTGCTCGGCGCTTTAAGAAAACTGGCCGCTCCCAGGTGGAAGTGGCCCCTGAGGAAGAAACAGTTGGCCATGACAGAGTCCCCATTGCTCGCTTCCTAACCAGGAGGGGTGGTCCTCAAGTGGTGGTTCCCGTTGAGGAAGTGATCAAGAAGAAGAGGAGGAGGAGGAGCCCGATTGGTATGTGAATGCAGATGAAAGCCGTTATGCCTTTGGAGCCATTTCCACTCTAGACACGCCGACAAAGTGACAAAGATGGCTTACTTCCCTTGGTGTTGACAATGCTTACTATCGGGCGAACAAAATGGATGTCCCTGCCCGAGTCACCCTCTCCCGCGAGCAGGGAAATGAGCTCTTATTTTTTGCCGATTTCTTTCGTGTCGGGCTACGTCTCCCGCTAGAGCCCTTCCTGGTGGATTTCTTATACGAGACCTGCCGTCCCCGTGTGATTCGATGTTGAACACAATGCGCTTATCATAGTGGCGAGCAAAGCCGCCGGGTTTGGTTCGGATATGTTTTGCTGCGAAAATTATTTATCTTTGCGCCGAGCACGGAGGGATGATAGGTGTGAGGGCGAATTCCAATTTTTGAAGTCTTGCGTCCACGCCCCCTGAAAGTGGACTCTTGGGACCGAAGGGTCCTGTTTATTGAATCCCGGGTTGGCTGGCCGTTTATGCCCACTACTGGTGAAATGAAGATCCCCAAGGCCTCTAAACAAGAGTTCGGCTAGAGAGATCGCTCGATTGCTGCGTTGAAGACCGCCGGTGGGCGTAATAGAAGAGAACGAAAGACGTGTCGGCCAGCAATTTCTTTTTGACTGGAAGGAGCTGGTCCATGTAATGCTATTTGTGCTTGGCCGGGGTCATGCGAGCAGAGGTCCCCGAAGTGGAGCCCCTTCTGATCCATGTGCCTGAGAACCCTCACCCTTACTGGGATGACTGCCACGGCCGGATGTTTAAACACGAGTGTGTTGAGTGCCAACGGCTAGGGACTGGGGCACCGCCGACCAGCTTTATGAAGACCACGACGGTTGTCTCGCGATCTTTAATAATTGCTTTTGCTCATATTCTTCCCGAACTCATTCTAATCTCGCTTTTACTTTGTCCTGCCTCGTGAATGAAGAATTTGGTCGTGTTAAGGCAATGAAGAGTTAAAGGAAGCCGACACGGCCCAAATGACTTGAAGGTTAACCAACCGTGGAACTACCCAAGGTACCTGCTGCCCGCCTGCTGAAGAAAACCCTGACGGGCAAGGCCACAAGTCCTGGCCACAAGGTCAGCCGCTCTAAGGCCGCCTAAGAGTTGCCACACGTAGACGGCCAGCGAGAGAGAGGTTGTCAGGGCTATTCTCGAAGGTACTATCAACTTCTTGCCACCACATCCATTGTTACTTTGCCAGGGGCGCTAAGGCTAAACAAAAGGAAGAAAAGCCTCGGCCCCCTCCCGGTTCGGGAAGTTCGCCCACAAGGGGCTCGAGTCCCGATCTTATCTCCCTTGCCCCTACCAGGCGGGAGGCTTCTGAGAGCGTCGGCTTTGTGATGCGCCACTACCGTGCCGCCCGGCACGGTTAAAGAGATTTCGGGGGCGCTCCCTTCTTTGGGGGGCATTGATCCGCATGCTCGCGATCGGTCAGGGAGGGTTGGTGGGTAAGGGCATCATTGAGAGGGCTATGCATGATGGCTGGCCACGGATCGAGACTGCACTGAGGCCACGTTTTGGTCGGAAAGCGTAGGACTCGCTTGAGCGAGGTAAAGTGTTTAATTGAAGTTTGTCTCGCCTTCCTACTTATTTTGTGCTTCGACTCATTTCTTCTGTTCGCAGATTGCTTCCACGTGCGCCAATCTTTATGATAGGTATAACGAGGAAAAGCGGCTTCACTTAGAAGGCGGAAGGCGACAACCGGACCGGCGAGAGCTTTGGTGAAAGAAAAAGTCGAGCAAGCTCGGCTCGCTTTGGCCGATGAAGTTGGAAAACCAAGTTGCGGCGGCCAAGAAGGAAAAAGCTGGCTTGTTTGGCGTAATAAGTTGGTCGCCGAGCAGTGACTTAACCTTTGCCAAGACGAGTTGGTCGGCGGGTGAAGAAAGAACCAGTGCTACGGAGAAGAGTCGAGCGAGGCCGCGATCATCAAGCGAGAGGATCTCTTGCGAGAGAGAGTTCCCTTAGCATGCAAGCCGTGAAGGATGGGAAATCCGTGGAGGAGTTAGTGCGGAAGGGAAGGAAGGCTGAAGAGTCGCGGTGAGGATTATAAAAATCAAAGCTTTTGAGAATCTGTGGATGCGACAATCCTTCCTTACTTTGCCATGGCACCCATCATATACTATCGAGGATGCTTCACCGGCCATGGCGGAGTGGGGATGAAGACAATGGCGAGAATGGGCGTGCTCGACCACTACGAGGCTGCTCGTCCCTTCCACTCGCTAGTTCCTTACACTCGAGATGAATTGGCCACTATGGCGGATGGCGATACTGGCTGGGAGGCGCCAGGTTCCCCGCTTTGTGGGCCGAGTAAATGTGCGCTCGTTGATTCAAGCCTTGGAGTCGAGACGAGGTTTTGAAAGATCTTGGCAGATTGAAGCGAGTCTCGGGCTAAGGTGGTGAAGATGAGGCTGCAGTGGCGAAACTCAATACCAAATGCAATATCAAAGTGGTGCCAAAGAGCTTCCTCCTCCTCCTCGAACAAGCTTAGGATCATCTCGGGCGGTATTTTTGGTTTCTTTTTGTAACTCTGATTCGCATGCAATGGGATTTATTTTTCTCCGCTATATATTCTTTGCATTTGTTTCGATTTAACTGTTTGTTTGCTCGATACTTGTTTTCTCATTTGCACACTTTTCTGTCATTTGTTAGTACAAGTGCTATGTCGAGCATAAACGTTCAAATAACTTTAACCAAACGATTGATTAACATAAAAGTAACAAGACTAACAAAGCAATCTTATTACTTAAATTGAAATGTTACCCGAACAAACATCGGGCATGAAATGCTTGGATCGGCCAAGGCTTAGGCGAGTGAGCTTCGAACTACCAAGCGGGCATGGCCCAACTCTCAATCGGCAACCAACAAGCAGGGCATGGCCTTGCTCGATGTGGGTAGTTCGAGCGGTTCTTTGGTATATCTTCGGGTATTGAGATATACGGTTAACGGTGTTGATCGGTCCTTGTAGGAACCGAGGTAGTTAATCGCTATCTTGTAGGAATGGACTCTATCGCCGGGGTGAGCATCTAATGCGTGAACACGGGCATGGCCGCACCTCTCCCACAGAGGATGAATTCACAAATACTAGGGATTTTAGGATTGTTGACCAGGGCATGGCCTGTGCGCTCATTTGGGCGGCGAGAATCTAGTCAAACAAGTACGAACAATTGCAGAATAACAGCTCAATGATAACTTTGACAACTCTGAACTAGTAAATATGATGACAACTTGCCTTTATTGATAAGTGATTAATGATCCTCAACAGGACTGAGGTCTTGCCCGTTTGTTTCCTTAACTTAAGGGTAATATTTCTTGAGGTGATCTGCATGCCAAGGTGCTTGGTCGTTTCCTTGAGCGTTTGCGTTTGGGCGTGTAAGTTCCCTCTCTTACGATCCCGATAACTCGGAAAGGACCTTCCCAATTAGGAGATAGCTTCCCCCATTCTGCCCGATGACCTGTTACCTCAATTTTACTGAGTACCAAGTCTCCGATAGAGAAGGCTCTGCCTCGAACTCTCTTGTCATGATGAGCTTTTGCTTTTTTCTTATAGTTGATCATTCTCAGCCGTGCATCCAACCTCCTCTCTTCGAGCAAATCTAGGTCAATAGCAGAGCAAGCTGATTATTTTGCTCGCTGTAATGTGAAACACGGTAGCTAGGCAAGGCCATTTCCACCGGAATCATGGCTTCTGACCCATAAGTGAGTGCAAACGGGGTTTCCCCGGTTGGTCCTCGAATAGTGGTTCTGACTGCCCACAGGGCTGATTGCAATTCTTCTGCCCACTTCCCTGCTCGCCCTTCTATGTTCCGCTTAAGCGCGTGCAAAACTTGTTTGTTAGCAGCTTCTGCCTGGCCGTTTCCTTGAGGGTAAGCAACGGACGACTGCCAATGTTTCACACCCAAGCGAGCACATTAGCGTGAACTTGTCAGGCGAGTCCCATGGTGCGATATGATTGCTCGAGGGAGGCCGAACACGCACCACACTGGTCGTATACAAACTTGATGATATTCGCCTCCGAAATTTTGGCCAAAGGCTTTGCCTCAATCCATTTCGTGAAGTAGTCTATGGTGACCACGGCGTACTTATATTTGTATTGTGCCAGCGGGAATGGGCCAATCAGATCAATCCCCCACATGTCGAAGGGCCAGGCCGCGACGACCGGGGTTTGCATTGTGGAAGGAAGCCTCGGTATGTCCGCGTATCTCTGGCATTTGTCACATTCGCGAACATATTTCTCTGCATCCTTTCTCAGCGTTATCCAGTAATATCCTGCCCTCAGGACCTTTTCTGCCAGAGCTCTTATGCCCGGGTGGCCGCCGCATTCCCCTTCATGCACCTCGTATAAAACGCCCTCGGTTAGTGCGGGGTACAGCAAGCATAGGTCGACCTTAGATCGCTTGTATAAGATTCCCCAACTAGAGTGCAAACGCTTGGTTGGCCGGACAGTTGTGGCCTTGACCTTGTCTGCGGGCAGAACTCCCTGCTCGATGTAATCCTTGTAGTCATCAATCCAGCTTTTGGCCGCTGGCTCGATGTCCATAATTACAGGTCTATCGATGGCGGGAGTTTCCATGTGCTCGATCATTACTGAGGGATTTAGCAAAGCCAAATTCTCCTCAGCAATTTTGGATAAGTAGTCTGCTCGCATATTGTCTGCTCGGTCAATCCTGATCATTTCCCAAAACTTGAAAGTTTTCAAGATTTCCTTGACTAGCTCGCAGTATTTGACCAAGGTAGGGTGGTGTACCATATATTCCCCCTGGACTTGATTTACAACTAGCTGTGAATCCGAGTACACTGTGACCGCTTCTACCCCCATATCCGTTGCGAGCTCGAGCCCGGCAATCATTGCTTCATATTCGGCAACATTGTTGGAGGCAGGAAATTTGAACCGGAGAGCTAGCTCAAACTCTGTGATTTCATCGGGAGCTACGAGAAGGATGCCAGCTCCGCTCCCGACTTTGCTCGCTGCTCCGTCCACATAAAGATCCCAACAGTAGGCTGGTCGGGGTTGTGGCAATTGTTTTTGCTCGTGCTCTGCCGGCTGCTTGGTCTCAGGATCCTCGTGCTGGGTGAAGCTCGTTTCGACCAGGAAATCGGCCAATGCTTGTGCTTTGATTGCTCGCCTGGGCAGGTAGTCTATGTGGAACTCGGTGAGCTCGATCGACCAGTTGAGCAATCTGCCTGATGTATCAGGTTTGTGTAGGACTTTGCGCAGTGGTGCGTCTGTGTATACTATGATTATATGTGCAGAAAAATAAGCCCTTAATTTTCGGGCAGCTATGACAAGCGAGTAGGCTAATTTTTCAACATTAAAATAACGACCCTCAATAGGACTGAGGGCCTTAGATACATAGTACACAGGTTTTTGGATATCTAGTTCCTCCCTAACTAAAACAGCGGCCCACGGTCGCTGCTAGATACACAAATAAAGGCTCATAGGGGCTGGCTGAGGAGAGGTGGTTTGCCAAGATATTCCAGCTGCTCGAGGGCCTTGGCACGATCGTATTCCACTCAAAACCCTTGTTGCCGCGAGACCTTGAAGAAAGGGAGGCATTTTTCGAGAGATATGAAGGGCCTTTAAGGCAATGACTCTGCCGTTTAGGCTTTGGATGTGCTTGATGCGGTAAGGCTGCTCCATGTCGGCGGGGCTTGTATTTTCTCGGGTTAAGCCTCTATGCGTTGGTTGACCATGAATCCCAGAAACTTCCCTGCTCGGACCCCGAAGGCGCATTTACTCGGGTTCAGCTTCATGTTGTGCTTGCGCAGGTTGGCAAATGTCTCGGCCAAGTCAAGAGTATGATCGCGGCCCTTTGTTTTGATGACCATGTCATCTATGTAAGCCTCCATATTTCTGCCGATTTGAGAACCAAAAACCTTGTTGACCATGCGCTGGTAAGTGGCTCCTGCATTTTTCAGCCCGAAGGGCATCATTTTGTAGCAATAGAGGCCGCCGGCTGCCCGGAAGGCTGTCTTCGCCTTATCCTGCTCGTTCATCTTGACCTGGTGGTAACCCGAGTACGCGTCCAGGAAACTGAGCATCTCGAACCCGGCTATAGAGTCGACAAGCACATCGATGCGGGGCAGTGGATAACAGTCTTTCGGGCAGGCTTTGTTTAGGCTGGTGAAGTCCACGCACATTCGCCATTTATCATTTGCCTTTTTGACCATCACCACATTAGCTAGCCAGGTCGGGTACTGAATCTCCTCGATGATGTCTGCCTTTAGGAGTTTCTCGACCTCTGCTTTGATCGCCACATTCTTCTCAGGCGAGTACTGTCTTGGTCGCTGTTGGATGGGCCGGAAGGTAGGGTCAACATTGAGGTCGTGGCGGGCAATGCTTTCACTGATGCCCCTCATGTCCTCCACCGTCCATGCGAACACATCCAGGCTGTTCTTCAACAGTTCAATCAATCCTGCCCGAGCTTCAGGAGGCATGGCCTTCCCGATTTTGATTTTTTGCTCGGGGTATGCCGGATTGATAATGACCTCTTCCAGCTCGCCCTCTGGTTGAATATCAGGCTCGTCCCGGACTTGCAAGGTGTCCAGCTCAATGTCCTGTGACTTGGGGCGCTTTTCCTTGCGTCTAGAAGAGCCTGTGGCTAGAGCTTGTCCGGATGGCTCTACTGGAGCTTGCTCGGGAGACTCTATCTCCATGGGCTCAGCCGCTTCATGTGTCTCCCCGAGCTCGATATTGTTGATGGAAGTGGACGCTGGGGTAGGCTCAGCGGAAACCGTTGCAGCCCGATCGGGAAGGTCCACAATCGGTTTAGGGACTGCATCTGACTGATCGGGAATGTCCACAATCAGTTTCTGTTTTTTCTTCTGAGTTTCCCGGACATACTCCCACATTGCTCGGGGTTTGCTGTTGAGGATCCCCACTCCATTTTCTGTATAAAACTTGGCTTTCTGGTGGGGAATGGAGGTGACCATCTGGAATTTGGCCATTGCTGGAGCACCTAAAATACAATTGTATGCCGATTTTAGGTCGATCACCAAGAATTAGAGCTGTCAAAACGGACAAACGGGGCGGGTTTGCTCACGGGCCCGAAAAGCCCGCCCCTAAACGGGTCGGGCCAAAAAAGCCCGTACTCTCAACGGTCCTTGATTCTCTCAGCCCAATCCGCCCCGCGTAGGGCCGCGGGCAAAGCCCGCAAAAATCACAAAATACTAGTGAAACAAAAAACCAGTGAAATAAATCTCAATAAATAACAAAAAACCAAATCACAAAAAACCAGTGAAACAAACAAGAAACTTCCTACAATACAACTTCAAATTTTCAATAAAATCATTCTTTCTACCACATTTCCATAAGAAATAAAGAAACTGACCACAGAGCAACCACCCCCCTGCAATCTGTGGTGTAAATTCTACTCCTAATCCACAACCAATTTAACATGTTGATGAAAGACTGGATCTGGAAGCTTGCAGGATGGGAGAGAGAGAACGTTAGACAAAACCCTCGCAAGAGACTGGATCTGGAAGAGTGGATGACTGAAGAGACGAAGTTGGCGACGGCGAAGCTGGAGGAGCAGAGACGGGGGCGGCGAAGCAGGGAAAGAGAGAACGCGTGAGATGAGAGAGAGTTGGAGAGAGAGGCGTTGGACGGCTGGACACTTGGACAGTGACTGTGAGCCGGAGGTGGCGCAATCGACGGAGGAAGGACGTCGCGAAGCCGTGCTGTGCGCACTGTGTAGCGTGAGAGAGAGAGAGAGGGTGACTGTGAGCGTATTTTGAATTTGGAAGAGAACTTAGAGAAGTGAAGTGACTGAAGTCTGAATGTAAACCAACCCTAAGTCTCTAACTTAAAGTAATTGGATTGGGCTTGCTTGGCCGCTTGGGCTTCAGCAGTTTGGCTGTCTAATTAATAAAACTTTTAAGAATTTAGCCCAGAGTCCACAAAGTGCGGGCAGCCCGCCATCCACCCCGCCCCGCAAAGCCCGCAGCCCGCACGGGCAAAGCCCGAAAAGCCCGTTTTCCAAACGGGTATCTAATAGATCAGCCCAACCCGCCCCTAATGGGTGGCGGGGCGGGCATGCCCGCAGGCTTTTGCCCTATTTGACAACTCTACCAAGAATGTGATCATCTCAATTCGTGTTTGGGCCCCATCACCCATGAACACCTCCAGCTCGATCGTGCCCTTGACACACACCTAGTGATTGGTGAATCCTTCAAGCTTTTCCAAATATGGCTTGAGCATGGTGTCTGGAAACTCCAACCCTTTGAAGCAGGAGTAGTACATGATATCCCTGCATGCTCCCGTATCTAGCAAAACTCGTGAACTCCGCCGGTTGTTGCGAGGCGAGGCAGAAATAACCGAGGTGCTCGGATGGCAATGGAGTGCTCGCCCGGCTCGGCTGCGAGAAAACATATGCTCTGCCTCCCCGCCCGTTGTATCATTTGGAGCGTTGATCGCCCTAGATAAGGAATAAATATGTTTCCCGAGCTGTGTGTTGGACGGGAGCTCCTCCTGAATCATGTTTATCACCCCCCGAATCTGAGGGGCCTGGCGACCTCTTCCTCTTGGGGGTCTTCCTTGATCATTGTTGGCGTTGTTTCCTTCGCCTTGGTCTTTTTTGAAGCGGTCTAACTTGCCCGCATTGATCAGCTTTTGAATTTCCCTCTTCAACACCTTACACTTCTCAGTGGTGTGGCCAGTGCCGTGGTGGTATTCACAGTATTTCGTGTTGTCCCGAGTATAATCGAGCTCGGGGTCAAGAGGATAGGGGATAGGCAGAGCATCTCCCACCTGGAGCATGATCTCTTCCCGCGTAGTGTTTAACGGGGTAAACTGAGATTCTCTGAACAGCCTTTGCCCGGGAGTGGATGATTTCCTCCTGTCTTTGCTCGAGCGGCGGTGGCCCTCCGGGCTTTGGTCAGCTGGCGAGGCCGAGCTGCCATGAGCCTTGTCTTTGTTTTTGGCTTTATCCGCCTTGACGCTCTCGGTCGAGCAAAAAAGATGAGAGTTTGCAAGCAACTCTGCCTTGGAAGCCCCCGGGTTCATTGCTAGCATAGTCTTTAGTGGTCCCGCCCTCATGTTGTTGAGATAGCAGAAGGTGATCTCCGGGTCACTGGTCGCGGTCACCTGCTCGAGCATCTCCTCGAACCTTTTCAGGTAACTGCTGTAGGATTCGTTATCTCCCTGCTTAATCTTAGCAAGGTCGAAGCGGTTCTTTGGGGTTGGGCCTGCATTGCCAAATTCCTCCAAGAATTTCTCCCGGAGCACTGCCCAACTCCCAATTGATCCCCTGGGAACTCTGCCCAACCAGGCTTGCGCCTTTCCCTGGAGGGCTCCCTCGAACGCCCGCATTTTCAAGGCTTCGATATCTGTAACCATCCGAATTTGTGCTTCGAATGATCGAAGCCAATCGCCTGCCCGCGTCTTCCCGAAATATTTGTCGAACTGTGGGAAGATGACCCCTTGCGCGGGTGGCGCATTCTCAATCTCTGGAGTGAAAGGGCTGCCCTCCAGCGGCTTTGTGGCACCATAACCGGGCTTGGCCACGGCTAGGCTTGCCATTTGTTTTGCCATGTCTCTTTTCATGGCCTCCATCTTCTCGGACAGCCGCTTCTCCACATCCTCTGTCAATCTTGAAGAATGGGCAGGGTCCGAGTGGTCACCACGCACATGCGGGCAGAAGGTGGGCGCGCATGAGGATCCGACCTCCTGTGTGATGCGGGCTTTGTACTTTGGCCGCTGCGCTTCTGCTTCTGCGCACTCTCGGCCTCTACGGCGGCCATGACTCTCCTCTCGGGCATAGTGCTCATGGTGATGGTGGCGCCGGTGGGAATGATGTTGACGGCTGTATCTGCTTTCAGCCTGGTCGTCAGCCTGCTTTATCGCCTCCACTCGCTCAGACGGTATGTGGACGATTGAGGGCATGCGTCTGCTTGGCGCGGGCAACTGTTGGGAGGCAGGGCCATCTCCAACAGGTGCCGGATTGCTTAGCGCAGGCATTGCCACATCTGCAACTGGTACCGGGGCATGGCCCAAGGCGAGCAGTTGCTGGTTGAGCGCATACATTTTACTATAATACTCTGCCTGAACTTGCAGAGCAGCAGCTTGTTGATCAGGGTTATGTCCGGGCTGATTCATGTGGCTACCCTGACTGTTCTCCCGCTGGCGATTGAGCTGCATCCTGAGATCTTGTGAGCGAGCGTCACGTCTCTCATTAATGACCAGCCTGGCGTCGCGTTGGCTTGCCCGGCTTTGGCTGGCATGTTGAGAGATTTGCCCCTCCACAAATGGCACCTCATTGCCATGGATTGCGTGCCCAGCAGCCACTTTTTGGTTTCGGGTTTGCATCGCGGGGCTCTCGGTGGAGGGTTATTTCCAACTTGTTGGCTGCCAGCCTGTTGATTGCTTACGGTGGCATGGTGTTTGCTACCCTTTCCAGCCATTGCAATAGAGAAAAGTTGAAAGTTTTTACCGGAAAAATTTAGAAGGAAGTGATGAAACTTCGTTTCCCGGCAATGGAACCAAACTGATGTGGCAAAATGCACAGCTTGGGCCGTCCTTGAGATGGGTAGGATATCTGGGCTTGTAATCGTCCTCCTTGAGCCTGTTAAGATCACAAGAACACCTGAGTAGAAGTGCAAGGCAAGGCCTCGCGAAACCCCTCCGGCGTGAGAGTAAGTATCGAGTGATTGTCAAAAGATGAATTGACAGAGTAACGAGGCTCAAGAAAGTGTATGTACCTTGTTGATCATTGTGGAGGGGTATTTATAGGCCCTCAAGGTGATTGAATCCGTCTAGGATTCAGTTTCCATAACTGCCAAGATAATCAAGGAGGAAATCCCTTGATTCTAGGCGAAACGGCCGGTTGACCGCGTAGTTATAGGAGTTGATAAGGCAAATATTTCGCCTAAACATGGAAACCCTTGACTTGCCTTGGAAAGCAAGCTACCAGCGTTTCATGCTTGATGTGTGCTCGGGCGAGCAAGGCTCTACCCAGTTATTCTGTTCGTGTTGATCCCTGAACTTATTGTAGGTCCGAAGATCGGCCCCTGGTCGGGCAGGCAAGGCCGGTGCTCGACCAGGCAAAGTAAGTTTGATTCCTTTGCTAAGCATGTATGATTCCCGATCATGGTCCCCGGTCGGACAGGCAAGGCCTTTGCCCGCCCAGGTTTGAGTGAGGGTTATGCTGCTCGGTGCTCGCTGGTTCTATCATTCTGCTCGCCGGGCTATGGGCCTCATAGGCATTGTGCTCGTGATTGGCACGTGATGGTAACTCGTGCCTTGCTCGTGACCCGGTTTGGGCCGGGTATATCATAGTCTTTTTTCCTAATTATATTGTAAGCCTCTACTATTGTATAAATATGAAGCACGATACAGAGAATCAGAGAGGAGTGCTGCTGTTGAAATTTCAATGAAGCTTGAAGTGTAGCTTCATTGGAAACTACATTGAAATTGTTGTGGTTGTTTGCTTTCCTAGGTTTGTAGAAAGTTTATTTTTTAATTACACGTTTTCTCTATCTTTGTTTTTATGGGGTTTGCTCTCTAAGACGTGTTGTCTTGTGAGAGTTTTGGTTTTGGTGATTTCACATATTGTTTTGTAAAACACTCCATTTTTTTAAGTGAAATCTTTTTTGCCATAAGGCTGGACCTACAAGCAGCTTGTAGATTGTTTGGTAAACATCATGGTTTTATTTTTGCTTTAAATTAAAAGTCTTCCGCTGTTTTTGAACATCTGGTCAATGCACTTCCGAGTGTAGCTACAGTAACAAGCTACATCACGAACTACATTGATAGATTTCGTGAATCCTAGCTACTATTGATCTTTCAATTGGTATCAGAGCCTTCTCTTGACGTCACTAAAAGTTGATTTTGGTTGTAGCCGTAATGGATTCTCAATATGAGAATGTTGTATGTCCTCCTACCTTAACTAATGTAAATTATTCTACTTGGAAAGTTAAGATGCGTATCTTCATCAAATTAATTGATGAAAGAGCGTGACTTGTTGTTCTGAATGGGTGGACTCCTCCTAAAACTACTGATAATAATGGTGATATAAAAATCACTAAAGAAGTAGATTGTGGTTTTAAAAAAAAGACGGTAGCTGAGCGATTATAATTTCGTAAAAGGGGACTGACCTGTAATTTTTCTTAAAAACAACGGAAACCACCTCTTTCAGTTTGTTTCTTTTTTCCTTTTATCTAAAAAGTGGGAGTTATTTACAATTGCAAAGGTTGTAAACACAAATTTTCAAACAAAATCGTTTGAGCGTTACCGAACAGAAACAAATTTTTCAACTGCAAATATTGTACGTGTAAATTAAGATTGTGCCTAGGCCTGGGTTTGGGCGAGTTGTGACCGATAACGTGTCGAAACCCTTTACAACCAGAATAGCAAACGGGTCAAAAAGAGTCAGGTTGAACATGGTTGACCCGTCTTAACCCAGATTTTCTCCCAAAAATATTATGTATTTATAGAGTAAAAATATTGGGTCAAAATGTGTAATGAGTTCTGCCCATTTTTGCCTATTTCAACCAAAAATATTAACGATTTGAATTGAGTCGAATACTTTTTAGGTCAGATCGAATCGGGTGACGTAACGAATTTGAAGTTGTAATTGTCACGTCTAATTATACTGATAACAGTGTTCATTGTGACGCTCCAATCAATAATGATATTGATGTTTGACAGTGTTAATGAGGATAAAAAAAAGATTTCAAACATTTAAACAATTTGGAAGAAATGAATTAATTTCCACCTGTACTAATACAATTGAATTCAAACCCAGACTTGTTCGGTTTTTTCCTGAACCACCGAGCCAAGTTCTAACTTGTACGAAAGGTCCGGCCACATATTTACCAATTTAGATTCCAATAGTACAAGTAATACAATTATATATTTATAATTTTAAATCACAAAAGCATCACCAAATCATAGTGGCGCAGCGGAAGCGTGGTGGGCCCATAACCCACAGGTCCCAGGATCGAAACCTGGCTCTGATATATCAGTGAAAGCTTCCCTACTCTGTTAATTTTTCTATTCTGGCTGCTGCGTACAAGACAATCACCATGCTAATTTTGAATACATTTAGGTATCGTTTGTTTGCTATGATTAAACTTTATTTGGACTGGGTCAAAAACTAGAGAATTTGATGTGGCTGCTTTTTGGAATTCTTCTCGCATTACTCATCCTAAGTTGGCCTGGGATTTGGCAGCGATGGATTCCACTTAATGTTAGTGGCTTTAGTTGGAAGTTCTTCCATGGTGCTCTTCCGCTTGATCTGGCCTTGCATCGTCAAGGTATTCCAATGGTGTCCAAGTGTCTTTGTTGTCCAGCTAATCCCGCTAGGGAGTCCTGAACACATTTCTTTCTTCCTAGATTAATTTAACTCGAATTGTTTGATTTTGGTACCCAATAGATCAGATGAGATTAATGCTTTGAATTTTTTGATCGATGGACAATGCTAGAGTCACTCTTATTTTGTATCAAAATATGGTCATATGGGTACTCTATGAAAGTGGTATACTTTCATTGGTTGGACATTTTATGTCTCAAAGACTCAAATTAATAAGAGTGTGTCACGTCATAGCTTCATATTTTGATACAAAATAAGAATGGTCCAAGCATTGCCCATGTTTGATTTTGGTACCTAATAGATTGGTCTCGACTAATAGCACAAGTAACCTGGATAAATTCATTATCCATCACTATTAATACAAAGAGGGAGGGTGGTATTATTAGCCCCCACACTAAAAACATTTGAAACTAATATTTTCAATTTCAAAATTACCCCGATATACATGTGTTTATTAATAACGAAGCGCTAATAATACTTAGATTAATAATACTGATTATCGTTCCTCACCTCGAATACAAAGTAAACCCGGAGTAATATTGATACAATATTTTAATATTTTTGGCTAACGCAAGCCGTAAAGGTATTGACGGCTAGATAAATCATCAAATGCAACAGAAATTAATCAATCACAATATGAAATAAGATATGGGTAATGATAGGGCCACTCTAATAACACTTAATTTTTGGTACCAAATGATGTGGCATCTTATGTGTTATATTGTTAACATAACTTTTTAACTTATAGTGGAGCCTATAAAATGCCAAATAAGATGACACATTGGAAACCACATCATTTGGTGCACAAATTTGAGTGCTCATTGAGTGACTCTAGCATTACTCATAAGAAATTGGCATAACAATGGTGTTAAAGCTACCAAAGTGTTTCAAGAGATTAATGAAGATAATTCAGCCAGTAAGTTGAAGGGGTTGTGTGTAAATCATTAATTCTGCCTTCATATTTTTCAGGGGTGTCGAGTGTCAGTTTCTAATAGTTAGGCGGCTTTGTTGTTAGCGATCGAGTTAGTTTGTTATTTGATTCTCCTGTATAAATAATTCAGCCTGTGTATGGAAACAATCAATTTTTGCAATGAAATAAAATTTCTTCTCTTCCTGTATTTGATCGATTCTTCAAGATTGTCAAAGAACTACTATGAAGCTCAAATTCTAACATGGTATCAGAGCCAATGTGCTCCTTTTCATTCACCTTCATTGAAGTCTCTTAATCATCTCTCTTTGATCCAGAAGTTGGTGTTCATCCTTTCATCTTCAGGTTCTGTTCTTGGCTTTCTTTCTGCATTGAATCTTCTTCATATGTTTTCTTCTTTCATTACATCATGACTGAACCAAATCATACTGTCAAAGATCTGTCCAAGAATACTCAAGAATCTAGTAACCAAGCAAACGAATTCTATGATTTCTCAGAAACCACTTTTCAACTACCCCCTAGTCATCCCCTGCTCTTTCTGCCAAGAATAAACTTGGCATGATCAATGGGACTTTCAAGAAGCCACTACCTGAATCAAAATATATGAATGCTTGGGATAGATGCAATTCAATGGTAATTTCCTGGTTACTTAATTCTGTGTGCCCAGAAATCCGACAGAGTATTGTCTACTTCCCTTCTTCCTGTGAAATGTGGGAAGATCTCTTGGCCAGATATTCACAAAGTGATACTCCAAAATTGTACCAGATTAGGAAGACCATTGCACTTTGCACCCAAGGCACTCTTTCAATCAATGCATATTTCACTAAATTTCGTGGCCTATGGGATGAACTTCAAAACCTTCTTCCCATTCCTAACTGCATATGTGACTGCACATGTGGAGCTTCCAAGATCCGAGAAGATTATGATCATGCATATAAGATCACTCAATTCTTGATGGGATTGTCAGACTCCTACACTGATGTTAGAGGCCAGATTCTTAGAATGATTCCTTTACCTTCATTATCTAAAACTGTTTCCATGCTCATTCAAGAGGAAGGTCAAAGGCAATGTGGTCTACTTCCTAATCAACAAGATCCTCCTACTATTCTTTTTGGAAGATCAAACAACAACAATGGGGGAAATAGACTTAGTAAGACTGGACAAAATTCTGGTAGAAATGGAAACAGTTCAAGAGGCAAGTTATTTTGTGATCACTGCCATGGGGATTCCCATGTCAAAGAAAAATGTTTCTTTCTCATTGGATTCCCAGAATGACATCCCCTATATGGCACTAAGCCTGATCCTTCAAAGATGCCAAAGAACAGGAACAAACCTATGACCAGTAGCACTTCCAATTCTGTTTCTCTGAAGGACAACATCAACAACTGTGGGCAATTTACAAAAGAACAGGTTGCTCAACTTCTTTCCATGATCAACCCCAAAGTGAACTGTGGTGAGATTGATTCACCTCTTGATAATGCTACTGAGTGTATGGCAGGTATTCCTAAACTAACTCTTAATTGTGTTAACATTCCTTGTCCTTCTCAATATAAATCAAAAACTCAAGACTGGATCATTGACACTGGAACATCAGATCACATAACAAATTCCTTCTTCACTCTTATTGATCATGTCCCTATTCAGTCTTACATACATTTGCCAAATGGAAAATTCTCTAAAATTACTCACAAAGGCAGTGTTAAACTCACAAATGAAATAATTTTACACAATGTTTTCTGTGTTCCAGAATTTCATTTTAATCTCCTGTCTGGAAGTAAACTAGCACTGCAGACTAAACACAACATCATTTTTTCTTCTAACAATTGTGTTATCCAGGACCCTGTCAAGAAAACATTCAAGGTGATTGGTAAACTCATTGAAGGGCTTTATAAATTTCAGACATGCCATCACAAAGAAGATACCAACCAGAAAATCTATCCAGCTGATCACTCTTCCTTCAATATAAATAAAAATGTTCCTCTTCATGTTGAAAATAGTGATTTTCATTATAGTTCTTTTTCTGTTGATCCTTTGTATCTGTGGCATAAAAGACTTGGTCATCTTCCTTTACATGCTATGAAAAATATAGACTCTCTAAGCTCTTTAAAGTTCAAAAATTACAAACATTTTGATTGTGATATCTGTCATCTAGCTAGACAAACTAGACAACAATTCAACCTAAGTAACTCTCATAGTACTACTGCCTTTGTTCTCCTACATTGTGATGTGTGGGGGCCATATAGACACTATACTCATGATGGATTCAATTCTTTTCTCACTATTGTGGATGACCATACTAGGGCAACTTGGACTATCCTTCTTAAGTCCAAAGCTAATGTTTGTCATCTAAGGCAGAACTTCATCACTATGGTTAAAACTCAATTCAATAGAAGTATTAAAGAAATCAGATCTGATAATGGAACTGAATTCTTTAACTCTTGTATGAATTCCCTTCTTGATTCTTTAGGCATTATACATCAAAGTTCTTGTACTGAAACACCACAACAGAATGGGAGAGTTGAAAGAAAGCACAGACATTTAATGGAATTAGCTAGAGCTCTTAAATTCCAATCAAATATCCCTATTCATTTTTGGGGGGATTGTCTGCTTACAGCCACCTACCTTATTAACAGACTCCCAAATTCTGTCCTGAAACTCAAATCCCCCTTTGAAGTCCTGTATGGTACAAGACCAAAGTATGATCATTTTAAAACCTTTGGTTGTTTGTGCTATGCCTCAACACTTACTCTTAATAGGGATAAGTTCATGCCCAGAGCTCAAAAGTGTGTTTTTCTTGGTTATGCCTTTACCAAAAAGGCCTATAAATGCCTTAATCTAACCACTAAAAGAACCTTCTTTAGCAGGGATGTAAGCTTCTGTGAAGAAGTCTTTCCTTTCAAAGCCAATAATCAAAATGAAACCATCAATAAAAGCATGTTTCCTACATCTGACACTCCCAATCTCTCTGATAATGAGGAAGATCATCTTCCCATTCCCACTGAAAATATTCATACAGACAACCTTAATAATGAACCTATTAACAATACCACTACATCTCAGCCTAAAATCAGTATCCCTACAAATAGACCTGTAAGAAACAGATCTATTCCTGCAAAATTTAGGGACTACACTGATCTTCCTTCACAACTTCAAACTCATAGTGATACAACTACTAATGCTACCCTTCTTTACCCTTTTAGTAACTACTGTAACTACAACCAAACATCTTCAGAATATATGAAATACTCATGTAATATATCCAAAGTCTCTGAACCTCAAACCTATGAGAGTGCTGCCAAAGACCCCCTATGGTGTAAAGCTATGGAAGAAGAACTAAAGGCCTTGGAAGCCAACAAAACCTGGACTTTAGAACATCTCCCTGAAAAGAAACATAAAGTTGGATCAAAATGGATTTTTAGAATCAAGTACAAACCTGATGGGAGTGTTGATAAATACAAAGCCAGATTAGTTGCTAAAGGATTTACACAAGTGGAAGGTAATGACTATTTTGAAACCTTTGCTCCTGTAGCAAAGATGACATCTGTCAGAATACTTATATCTATTGTAGCCTCAAAGAAATGGGACATTACACATATGGATGTATCAAATGCATTCTTACATGGAGATCTGAATGAAGAGATTTATATGGATCCTCCCCCTGGATATAAGCATAATCTGCCTAAGAACAAAGGGCATGTAGTGTGCAAACTGCACAAATCACTCTATGGTCTCAAGCAGGCCCCAAGACAATGGTTTGAGAAGTTTTCCTCCACTCTTACTGAATTTGGTTTCTCTCAATCACCTAATGATCATACTTTATTTACTATGAGATCCAATGAGAACTTTGTTGCTATACTTGTCTATGTTGATGATCTTTTAATTTCAAGAAATAACAAGGACCTCATTGCTAAAGTTAAAGATCATATTCATTCTAAGTTTCCTGTAAAAGATTTGGGCAACCTTAGATACTTCCTTGGACTTGAAGTTGAAAAGAACTCTACTGGTCTGTGTCTTCATCAAAGGAAGTATACAGTAGACATTATAAAAGACTGTGGTCTTCTCAATGCTAAGCCCAAGCTTACTCCTATTGAAACTCATCATAATCTTGCAACCAATCCAGGAATTCCTTTAAAAGATCCATTGCCTTACAGAAGACTGATAGGCAGGCTTATTTACCTAACCATTTCTAGGCCAGATATAGCCTATGGTGTGCACATCCTAAGCCAATTTATGGCTAAACCCACAACTGAACATTGGAAAGCTGGATTGAGACTTGTGAAATATCTCAAAAATAGTCCAGGGCAAGGTCTTTTCTTTCCTGCTAATTCTCCTTTAAAGCTTACTGCTTATTGTGATTCAGACTGGGCATCTTGTCCAATTACCAGAAGATCTGTATCAGGATTCTGTGTGTTTCTTGGAAATTCTCTCATTTCATGGAAAAGCAAGAAGCAAAGCATTGTTAGCAGATCTTCATCTGAAGCTGAATACAGGAGCATGGCAAATACTTGCTGTGAACTAACCTGGATCACAGCAATACTCAGAGATTTTAATGTCTCAAACACTGATCCCATTCCTCTCTTCTGTGATAATAAATCAGCCATTTATATAGCTGCTAACCCAGTTTATCATGAGAGGACAAAACATATAGAAATTGACTGCCATATTGTAAGAAACATGGTACAGAAGAACCTGATCAGTACTAGATATATATCTACACATCTTCAAGTTGCTGATATCTTCACTAAAGCATTGCCCAGTGCCAAGTTTTCTTATTTGCTGAGCAAGTTGCAAGTTAAGAATCTTTTCTCCACTTTCAACTTGAGTGGGGGTGTTAAAGCTACCAAAGTGTTTCAAGAGATTAATGAAGATAATTCAGCCAGTAAGTTGAAGGGGTTGTGTGTAAATCATTAATTCTGCCTTCATATTTTTCAGGGGTGTCGAGTGTCAGTTTCTAATAGTTAGGCAGTTTTGTTGTTAGCAGTCAGTTAGTTTGTTATTTGATTCTCCTGTATAAATAATTCAGCCTGTGTATGGAAACAATCAATTTTTGCAATGAAATAAAATTTCTTCTCTTCCTGTATTTGATCGATTCTTCAAGATTGTCAAAGAACTACTATGAAGCTCAAATTCTAACAAATGGTTATTTGGTGCTTAATGCTAAGTTTTTCAATTGACTTCTTTGACGAGGTTGGAGCAAAAGGATTGTGTTCATTGTATATCTTTTCTTTCATTTAAAATTATCTACTATCTTTAAGTATTTTTAGTTTTTTAAAACGTTATTTTAAAAAATGAGAAAAAATTACAGGTCGATCCATTTTTTGAAACTTTTAATCACTAAAGTCACTATTTTTATTTTCAAACGGAAAAAGTTACTTTTTATGGCAAAATGACTATGATATCTTTAATAAACTGTAGACACGTTACGGAGGTTATTATTTTTGCACTGCGATTTATTAATTTTATCGCATTATTTTTTGAATAGAGATTCAACAGTGTAGCTGCTAGTCTATTTTTGTACCGCGATTCATCAGTTTTAGTGCATTAATTTTTGAACCACGGTTAGTGTAATTGCTAATCTATTTTTGAACCTTGATTCATCAATTTTAGTGCATTAATTTTTGCACCGTGGTTCAATAATGTAATTGCTAGTATATTTTTGAACCGTGATTCATCAATTTTAGTGTATTAATTTTTGAACCGCAGTTCAATAGCATAATTGCTAGTTTTTCTTGAACCGTGATTCATCAATTTTAGTGCATTAATTTTTGAACCGCGATACAAAATCATAATGAACCAGACCACGTCATCCACATGCTTCTTCCATCTCCTCTGTCATAAGCCTTCCTTTTCTTTCTCTGCCTTCGTCCCAACAAAAAAATTCTTCAACCCAGCACAGATCAATTATAGTTTCGTATTTCATGAATAAAAAAACTCGTTTACCTTTCAGGCGTTGCCCCCAAACTCCCACGACGGGGCCCTGCCCTCTCGGCCCCCGCGATCTGACTGGACAGGTCGATCCCCGTTTCATTGCAAACAATCGTGATTTTCGAATCCAAAGTGTGTTGCCGAAGCTATTGATAAAGACGATGACATTTTGGAACAATATTTCGAAAAGTGGTCTTTTGCGGTTGAAAAAAAAAACTATAGACTTTTGGAGTTAGAAACTTAAAAAAAGAGACCGGTAGAATATGCCCCAAAAATTTATTTTAAAAAACGTAGAAGATAGCTAGCTTGAAACAATAAGATAATACTAATTCGTTCTGAACAAAGGGCCCATTATTTCGTTTTGAGATGTTTTACTTAAAAACTCTACTTTAAAAAATTAAAAATTAAAATTGTCATTTTATTATTAATGAACTACTAAAAAGAGTCTTTTTTTAAAAGGTTTGGTTTTCAAACAGAAACTTTAAAAAGTTTGATTTTCAAACGGACAATTCAAAAAAGTGTGACATGATTTCAGTATCACTATTTACTAGTTATTTAGCCCGCGCTTCACACGGGTACAATGTGAGATATATATATATATATATTTTATAATAATAATATAACTTTTGGACATTATAATTAGATTGTTAATCTCTTCCATTATTATAATTTTTTTTTCTATTGTTACTAATATTAAACAATTTTTTACCTAAATACTTTTAAAATTAATATAAGTTTCTACCTAATGTGAGATACATACTTTGTATTAATAATAATCTTTTTTTACCTAAATACTTTTAAAATTAACATCTAACTTGATAATAATATTAGAAGTCATTTTGATAAAACCTTTTAAATTCATAATTCATTTTTAAACAATGTGAGATGCTTATTTTATATTTTTATTAGTAATGAAAGTTTAAATCTTTTATCTAAAAACTTTTTAAACCAATACCGCATTCTAACCATGTGGTATACATATTTTCTATTAGTAATAATAGTAGTAGATAAAAGACTTTTTAACCAACATTCATTTCTAAACAATGTGGATACATATTTTCTATTGGTAATAATAAATGATGTCTTTATCTAATGATTTTTATAATCAATACTCATTTCTAAATAATATGAGATACATTTCTTTGTAACCAATGTGAAATACATCATCTAAAAACTTTTTAAACTAATAATGTGAAATATTTCTTTTCTATAGCTAATAACTGTAAACTTTTAAAATGAGCATCGCTCTCTAACCAATGTGTAATACATATCATCATTTGGTAATAATAGTATAAGTCTTTTATTTTAAATTTTTTTATAATCAACATCTCTTCCTAAATAACGTGGGATGCATCTCTTTTATTATATTGATTATAAAAGTAAAAGTTTTTTATCTAAAAACTTTTAAAACCAACATCATTTTTTAATAAATGTAGGATATCTTTTCAATTTCTATTAGTAATGATGCGTCCAAAATAATCCTGGGATGCACTGGGCTTCTTCAACTGGATATCCAGCTTTCAATTTATTCGTAATCTTCAAGGTCCAACCCTGTAAACAAGCAAAGAACAATAAACTAGGCAGGGGCACTCCCTGCAAAAGCCCTCGGGCATGAGAGTTAGCTTAGTAATTAGCTGAGTAAACAATTTGACAGAGTTTAGGCCAATATTTAGAATCACATACCTCCATCTTCTGTCTCGAGGGGTTTTTATAGCTTGTGCCCGAGAGTAACTGCTCATTAAACATCATGGCATGAATAGCGGGCACATTAACTGTCATATTAACTGCCCCATTCATCACAACAGTAACATCATGGCAATGATGGCGGGTTTCACGGAAGTAACTGCCCACATTCAAGACAACCGTTACCTTCATAAATGAGCTTGGTAAATCCTGCTCGATGCATATTTTCCTGCTGGGTAAGCCCCCAGCTCGCTGCATTCTTGCCCGCTGGGTATTGAGCCCCCAGCTTGCAGCATAATTATGGACGCTGCCCGTTTCCTTAATATGGCCTGGTTCTTAGAATGCACGTGCTTTGCTCGTGATTGGTGAATACGTGCCGGGCACGTGACTTGTATGTTGGGCCTATTGGGCCAGACAATTCAGTAGCCCCCTGCTCCTTATCTGTCGAGCATATATGCTCGGAGCGAGGAAAAGAATTTAGAATCCCCAGGCCAGAACGCTCTTGAGATATACCTTTTCATGAATTCATCTAGAGTCATCCTCAACCAGACGTTTATGAGTGATTGCCAGCCCAAAGGACTTGAAAGGACGGGCCGTCATCAGCCGCCATATGCCCCCACGCGGGCTCATTCCCTAACGAACCATTAAATGCTATGCCCCGATTTTCGTGCCCTAATGATGACGAAACCCTTGGGAGCCCCAACCGACGACTTATCTTGGTATAAAAACTTGAGTTCCCTTCCATTTCACACTTTACCCAGAGCAAAATCAAAAATCGAAAGAACCTCTCTTATCTCTGCATTCAGAGACAACATCAGTGTCGAAACTACTTGTTCCTGCGTTCAATCCGCGCAAACGAAGCTTCCAGGATCTTCAACTCAACTCTTCTACATCAACACGTATTTCTTCACTCATTGTTAGTCTTGCTGCAATTTCTGTTTCTCCTTGCTAGAACCCCTACATTAGGGCTCAGATTTTAGGGTTCACAAACATCAACTGGGTACATGATGAGTTTTGTTACGATCTGAAAGTAAATATGTCGTAAATCAAAAACATCTAATACCCGCTTCCTCTCTGTCCATCCTGTTCCTTTATCTGTCACACACTTAACCCACTCAAAATAGAGGAATCGAGGAATACCTAATCGGTGCCCCATTCACCGATCTTAGGCTAGGCTCTTGCCATGGGTTTTTACTTGATCTACTCTTGCCTAACTACCCGAGCAAGGTTTAATGTGTATTCCTCGATTCGTTTCCTGTAGGATGTCTGCCAGCGACGAGACTCAATCTGAAATTGAAGGTCATAGCTACGACCATGGAGCCTCTACCGAAACGGAGGAGAGCTCGGACACAAGATCTTCCAGCTCTGAAGAGACCGAGCTGGAAGAAATTTCCTTAATCCGTCGAAAACGCCAACACTTTACAGAAGAAACTGTAGATCCTCCAAATATAATAGGGGATACAACGATTAGAAACGAGGAGAACACTTCCAAGGAAAGTGAACAGGTTAAAAATAACCTCCCCAGCTCGAGCAATCCGCGAGCTGGAAAGAACAAAGACGCCTTTAAAGGCAAACAGATCATCTCCAACGTCCCCCCCACTCAAATGGGATGACTTGACCTGTGAGGACGATGTCGGCGCCTAGTTCTACTCATTGGGTATGGACCCCAAAGACTACCGAGCGAAAGCCTTCGATCTGGACATCGAGGAGAAAGGACATAATTTCCAGGGAGATCGAATGGTGTTTTATTTTGATTTTTTCCTGGTCGCCCTGAGACTCCTTTTAGATCCCTTCTTTGCTGAATTCCTACTTATGAACAATGCCTTACCCTGCGACCTAACCCTCACCACGGTAAGATTCCTGGTCGCGTATACCGTTTCCTGCCGGCTGCTCGGGTTCGAACCCAGCATGGCATTATTTAGAAAGTTCTTTTTGTTTTCCCTGGACAAGAAGAGCGGGCGCATTACTGGCCGTTCTAACCCCAACTACTTCTAACTTCTGTCCGACGACCACAACAAAGTTGACTCCTGGGACGGAAAAGCACTGCTCGTTGAATTGAGAGTTGGGTGGCCTTTTGCTCCCTATTTAGAAAAGAATTAAATATTAATTTGGTCCCTGGACATGTCGAAAATCAATGTTTTGGTCCCCGGACAAAAAAACAATAGAATTTGGTCCCTGGACATGTATTTTTGGACCAATTTGCCCCTTCCCACCGTTAGCGTTAGTTTTGCCGTTTGTTTTCTTTTTAATTGACGATAATGCCCCTTCTTCATTTCCCGACATTTACAGAACATGAGACCATGATCTACTTCTCTCTCTCCAGTTGCACCCCTCCTCTCCACCTCTCTCCTCCATTACACTAAAAATCGACACAAACCCATCTGGTCAACCAACCAGCCAATCTGAATTTCAAAGATCGCATCACAAACCCATCTGGCCAACGCCCCAACACAATCTAAGCCTAAGGCTTGGATTTTGAACTCTCCCTCTCTTCCCCCTTAAACCCCAAGCTCCAATCGCTGGGAAACGACAATACTTTGTTTCTCGTTACTCACGGACTACGACGTATATGCCCCGAGCTCCGTTCATGGGTGCCGAAACCGTCCAAAACAAGAAACACATTCACTTTCCATTCGGAATGGGCGAGAAAGAAAGCCATAAACGTAAAACAAAATATGCACGAGATTTCGCCTTGACAAGACGAGTTCATGAAAATCATAGCAATCGAGGGAACCACTCAAAAAGGCGTTGACTCCTTGTTATGCTCATCTCTAGATGCAAAGATCGAGATAATAGTGTTGGGTGCGCCTTGCTCAATCGAGGACCAAAATCACAGCCAAAGTAGCCACGCTATCCCATTTAATTTCCTTGGGCCAAGCACTTAAGATGGGAAACAGCAAGCATCAGACCCCTTCTAACATTTTTTATCTCAACAAAAGCGGCCTGGGAATTTTCGATGCAAAGGGAGATCAGTGAGGCTTGGATTGCATTTTGGTATAGTGATTGATTTGAAAAAGAAGAGGTTAGTGGATGGAATTTGTTTGGATTCGGGATTTGTCGGACCTTGACAACTAAATTTTGCTTTTCTTAAAAAGTCACCATAAGAAACTTTTAGTAAGGGTAATTTAGTCATATTGGCGAAGACAGGAAGGGGAGGCTTTAGAAAATTTAGAAATCGCCAAATACGACAAGATTGCCTTGAGAACCCCAGCAAAAGCTTTTAGAAAACCGCTTGGAGTATTGGGTACTAGACTGGGTAGCCCTTACCTTTGATGCCCCCTTGCTTCGACTGGCCGGGATATTAAATTGGCCTGTTGAAGGAATTGAGCCCCGAGTTGTCATAGAAGCCGAAGTACCTCACCCATACTAGGGTAGCTGCCACGGAGGTAGATTTCCCAGCGAGTGCCCTGCATTCGATCAATCGCACTGTTTTTCTCTTTCTGGTTTGTACAAATTTCAATTTCAACTTTTCTTTACTTCTTATTTCAATCAAAGCTCTTACCAATTCTTCATAACTCTTCCTGCAGACATGAAGCAACTAGAAGATTCCAAACGATTTCTCCAGGCCATGAAGAGGAGAGCCACCGGAAGAAACACACAAATGGCCGCCCTAGAGCCTGCTCCCCTTCCCACCGTTCCTACTACAAACACATGACGTGGATCTACCCAAGTGACTGAAACAAACCGGGTTGCCACTTCTATCCCTACAACTGCTGCGGTTATAGCTCCTGCCCCCACTCCAACTGCTCCTGCCCTGCAACCAACCAAACAACCTGCCCCTGAAGCTCCAACCGACAGGAGAACCAGGTCGCGGACAGACCAAAGTGAGCCAGCTGAAGCATCGAGCTCACAGGCACCCATATGGCAAAGGGATAATTTTGAGATGTCGGAAACCTGAGAGCTCGTGGCCAAGATAATAGCTGAAGTGGCCAATGTACCCGACCTGGCCAACCTCAATACTAACAGACGGGGCGGGCATGCGGCCACTATTGGACTTGGCATGGTGAAGAGGCTCCGCCATACTGGCATCCGAAAAAGAAGTGTCGAGCTTCCTAGCTCAGTCCTCATCGGAGAAATATGGATGTGCATGACCGAGGTAACCAATTCCCTCACTATTACCAAAATGAATGATCATTGTGTACTCTTGTTTTTAACCATGTTTCCATTTCAGATGGCCACCAAGACTGAGCTCTTATATGACCGGCTAATCGACAACCTCAAATCCTCCAGCTCCTTGTCTTCAGAGAAGAACACTCTTGAGGAACAACTCAACTCCCTCCGAACTGAGCTTAAGGAGTGCAAGGAGGCCATGACTACAAAAGTTACCGAGCTCTCTAAACTAGAAGAGGAGAAAAAGGCACCGGAGTCACACCTCAATTTCTCTAAGAAATCCGAGGAGGCTGCTCTGAAAAATATAAGCCAAGTGAGGAAGGAACTCAAAGAGGCTGTCAGCGAGCTGGAGAAGACCAAGAAGGAGGCAGTTGAGAGAGAAAAACAACTAAGGGTGGAGCTATCCCATGCAAGCGAGGAGCAGAAAGAAGCAGTCATTGCCGACTACAAGAACTCTAATGATTTCCAAGCAAGTGTTGAAGAGCAAGCCTACCCCTTCTTCTTTCAAGGAGTGAATCATGTCCTTAGGCAGCTAGCGTGCAGCGAGATGGATGTGCAGCCAGACCAACTCGCTAAATGTGGAACTAACACCCCTTTTTTCCCCTCTGCTCTCCCGGGCCATGCCTTGGTGCCCTACACAGAAGATGAGCTAACCTCCTTGGCTCAGTCAGATTCTCAAAAAGGACTCGCTGCCTGGACCCCTCCACCAACTGCTGATGTCCCTATTACCAATCTGATGGCTCAGATTTGGATGGCTAAAACACAATAGACTTCAACCTTGGCTGCTCATGTTGCTGGCGACGATGGAGAGGTGATCATAATTGAAGAGCCGACCACAAATGAAGTAGCTGAACCCGCCCAGACTACTACTGACCCTGCTCAAACTACTCCTGTTGACCCTTGAATTTCTCCCAGCCTGCGTGCCACAATTGTATTTTTTTTGGAAAACAATTTACAAACAACTTACATTATCTCCGGGCCTGTAATATATTAACATTTCCTGCTTTTAACATTTTTGCTAATGCTCGTATTTTGTCTGCTTGTATTCTCATAGATGTTTCAACTGTTTTTGTTTTTAAAAAAATCTTTTAAATCGAGGAAGCTCATTCTAGGCTTGCCGAGATAAAAAATGCAAAGCCTTCAAACACCTTCACCCGAGCTGAGATAACTCGCAGTTATGAAGGAGCATGATCGAAGCAACTGGCTCGAACACCAACCTTTTTTCACGAGCAAAGATACCTTTGCTCGTAAAAGAGCATAATCGAGAAAATAACAACCAAAGCAACTGGCTCGAACACCAACCCTTTTTCACGAGCAAAGATACATTTGCTCGTAAAAAAGAGAATAATCGAGATAACATTAAACCACTCGAACACCAACTTTCACACCGGGCAAGGAAACTACCCTGCCCGCCAAAAGTATAATCGAATTCGCACTAAATGATGTAATATGAAGACCAACATATGTTTATTCATTTCACCGTAACAAACTTACAAGATAGGAGAAAAAGACAAACAGCTCGCACACTACCAATCAACGATAGTATTTCTTCAAGTGATCTGCATGCCATGGATGCTTAAGCTCGATGCCTTCCTCTGTTCACAAAATATAGGTCCCTTCATTAACGATTCTTACTACTTGGAAAGGACCTTCCCAATTAGGAGAAAGCTTCCCCCATTCTGCTCGATGGCCTGTTGCTTCAATTTTACGGAGAACCCACTCGCCCACAGCAAATGACCGACCACGAACCCTTTTATCGTGGTGGGCCTTTGCTCGCTGATTATAATTGCCCATTCGCATTTTGGACTCCAACCATTTTTCCTCTAACAAATAAAGATCGGCTGCCCGAGCTACAATGTTGGATTCTGCATCATAGTGAGATACTCTATGATTGGGCAAGTACATCTCCACTGGTGCCATGGCCTCAGAGCCATAAGCCAGAGAGAAAGTTGTTTCACCCGTAGGCCCTCTGATCGTTGTCCTGACCACCCACAAAGCTGATGGCAACTCGTCAACCCATCTTCTTGCCTTATCTTCAAGATTTCACTTAAGAGCATGCAAGACTTGCTTATTAGCGGCCTCAGCTTGACCGTTACCCTGAGGATATGCAACCGATGACTGCCAGTGCTTCACACGCATCTGCTCGCATGCCTTTGTGAATTTCTCTGAAAATTGTGTCCCATGATCAGAGATGAATGCCTGGGGTACCCCAAAACGACACCATATATGCTCGTGCACGAAGTCGATCACATTGACCTCACTAATAGTTGCCAAAGGCTTGGCCTCTACCCATTTAGTAAAGTAATCAACAGCTACCACTGCATACTTAAACTTCGAACGAGCCAAGGGAAAAGGACCAATGAGGTCTATACTCCACATATCAAATGGCCAGGACGCCGCTACAGGAGTCTGCTCGGTAGAGGGTAACCGAGGTATATCGGCATAACCCTAACACTTGTCACATTGTCGAACATACAGTTCTGCATCTTGTCTCAAAGTGATCCAATAAAACCCTGCAGCCAAAACGTTTTCTGCCAAAGACCGCTGGCCTGCATGCCCTCCACATTTTCCTTTGTGAATTTCTCCCAAAATGCCCTCGGTCATCTCTGGTCGTACACACCTGAGCAAGGGTCTAGTATACGATCGTCGGTAAAGTATCTTATCCAAAAATAACATATCGCCAAACCCGCTTCTGAATAGTCCGAGCTTCTGACTTTTCCTCCGGAAAGGTTCTTTGCTCGATGTAAGCCTTCAAATCATCTATCCAACACTTCGCGGCAGGCTCAATATCCATGATCACATCCTTCTCTATCACTGGGACCTCCGAGTATTCAATCATGACCCCTGGATGCAGAGATTGAATTTCGTCCTCAGCAATCTTGGATAGGTAGTCTGCACGCATATTATCCTCGTGACCGATTCGCACCAGCTCCCAGTAATCAAAATCCTTCAAAACCTCCTTTACCATGGCACAATAGCGAACTAAAACCGGGTGATGGACAGCATAATCGCCCTTAACTTGATTCACGACCAATTGTGAATCACAGTAAATTACTATTTCGAGCACTCCTACATCTTGTACGAGCTCCAACCCCGCGATCAAAGCTTCATACTCTGCTTGATTATTTGATGTTGGAAACTTGAAACGCAAAGCCTTTTCAAACTTCACATCCTGCTCGGGTGGAACTAACACCAGACCTGCTCCACTTCCAAACCTACTGGCTAAACCATCCACGTGAAATTCCCAGCAATAATTTGGTCGGGCCTTTGAATTGGTTCATTTGTTGATGTAGTCTTGGCAGAAACCTCCTCCTCGCAAAAATCCTTGAAACTAGTCTCAGCCACAAAGTCTGCCAAAGCTTGTGCCTTAATTGCTCGCCGAGGCTGGTAATCTATCTCAAACTCAGTCAGTTCAATGGACCAGGTGAGTAAGCGACCAGGGGGATCTAGCTTGTGCAAAATTTTCCTGAGAGGCGTGTCCGTGTACACAATGATGGAGTGTGCAGAAAAATAAGCTCGAAGTTTCCGAGCAGCAACAACAAGCGAATAGGCTAACTTTTCTGCATTAAAATAACGTCCCTCCACCGTGGTGAGGGCCTTAGAAACATAATACACATGCTTTTGTAAGTTACATTCTTCTCTAACTAACACAGCGACTACAGCCTGCTCTGTGGCCGCTAAATACACAAATAACTTCTCACCGAGGACTAAACTACTTAACAACGGAGGCTGCCCTAGATACTTCACCAGCTGCTTGAAAGCCTCCTGATATTCCTTTGTCCACTCAAACCCTTTGTTTCCACGGAGAACTTTGAAGAATGGCAGACACCTTTCTGCCGACTTGGAAATAAAAGGACCAATAGCTATAACTTGGCCGTTGAGTTTCTGAACGTCCTTGATACACCGAAGAGGCTTCATGGTGACCAATGTCTTAATTTTTTCTGGATTGACCTCTATACCCCTTTCAGTCACCATGAATCCCAGGAATTTACATGCCTTCACCCCGAACACACATTTGCTCGGGTTCAACTTCATATTGTTTTTCCTGAGGTTGTCAAAAGTTTCTCCCAAGTGAACAATATGATCATGCCCTTTGGTCTTCACAACCATATCGTCAATGTAGGCCTCTACGTTTCTACCGATCTACGAGCTGAAAACCTTATTCACCATTCGCTGATAAGTGGCCCCTCCATTCTTCAAGCCAAATGGCATCATTTTATAACAGTAAAGCCCCCCTGCTGCTTAGAAAGTTGTCAAGGCCTTATCCTTCTCGTTCATCTTCACTTGATGATACCCCGAATATGCATCAATGAAGCTCAGGAACTCAAACCCCGCTATAGCATCTACCAGCTTGTCAATGCGAGGAAGGGGATATCAATCATTTGGACAAGCTTTATTCAAGTCGGTGAAGTCCACACACATTCTCCATTTGCCATTAGATTTTTTAACCATAACGACATTAGCCAACCAGGTTGGATAATGTATCTCCTCAATGATATCAGCACTAAGCAGTTTCTCCACCTCTTATTTGATAGCTTGATCCTTTTCCACAGAATATACTCTAGGCCGCTGTTGAATTGGCCTGAAAGCTGGATCGACACTAAGACAGTGAACGTCAACATCCTCGCTCACCCCTTGCATATCCTCTGGCCTCCACGCGAACACATCCAAGCTGTCCTGGAGTTGCCTGACCAAATTAGCCCGAGCCTCATCTAACAGTGCTTTGCCAATTTTAATCTTTTGCTCGGGGTACGCAGAGTTATAATGGTTCATTGTACTCCATTATAACATTTCCCCAATAGGCGTAACGTGTTTTCATGTTATAACGGTCAATCTTACTCCATTATACCATTTCACCAATAGGCGTAGCGTGTTTTCATGTTATAATGGTCCATCGTACTCCATTATAACATTTCGCTAATAGGCGTAGCGTGTTTTCATGTTATAATGGTCTATCGTACTCCATTATACCATTTCGCTAATAGATGTATTGTGTTTCATGTTATAATGGTCCATCGTACTTCATTATACCATTTCGTCAATAGGCGTAGCGTGTTTACATGTTACAATGGTCCATCGTAGTCCATTATAACATTTCGTCATTAATAGGCGTAACGTGTTTTCATGTTATAATGGTCCATCGTACTCCATTATACCATTTCGCCAATAGCCGTCACATGTTTTCATGTTATAATGGTCCATCGTAGTCCATTATATTATTTCACCAATTGGCGTAGCGTGTTTTCATGTTAAGTTACGTTAAGTTAAGTTATGTTATGTTAAGTTAAGTTACGTTACGTTTATGTTAAGTTAAGTTACGTTACGTTAAGCTAAGTTAAGTTAAGTTAATTTAAGTTAAGCTACGTTACGTTTAAGTTAAGTTAAGTTACGTTACGTTAAGCTAAATTAAGTTACGTTACGTTAAGTTAAGCTAAGTTAAGTTAAGTTAAGTTAAGTTACATCACGTTTAAGCTAAGTTGAGTTACGTTACGTTAAGCTAAGTTAAGTTGCGTTACGTCACTACAAGAAAAAGTAGTATTTGGGTCCCCATTTTTTTAGATCACATGTAACAGTGGACCCTAATACCTAACTTTTTGGGGACCAAAAGCAATATTGGTGTCCCTAATACTTTTTTAATTGCCAGCCATAATTGCCAAAATACCTAACTTTTTGGGGACCAAAAGCAATATTGGTGTCCCTAATACATTTTTAATTGCCAGCCATAATTGCCAAAATACAAATTTCCCCAGTTGTATTGTTCCCCCCAAAATTTCCAACATATTTATTAGGTTTGATATACTTCCCGCCTCCCTACTCCTAAAAACAACTTTCCCTTTCTGACTTGCGCTTGTCTGCGCATTAACAAAATTGACTACCATCTATCTCGCTTTCTCTCTCAAAAACTTCCACTTTCTAGGTTTTCCAGAAGATGAATCGCTCTCGGAGGAAGGAGAAAGTTTAGCTACTTGATTTTGAAGAAGATTCATCGGCTTGATTGGGTTATCAATTATCGAGGTAAAAATTTCTTCATCCTTAAACCTGTAATGTCTGAGCTCGACAGTCAGATTCCTACCACATTTGGTATGTTTTCTTCTATTTTTCCCATTTTAGTTTTAGTAGTATTCTACCTTTGACCTATCCTTAAAGACTTGTCGTTCATATGATCTATTGGCATATTTATTTTTTTTGAATTTCTTAATGTCACGCCTTTAGGAACTTTTGGTATTTCTTTGTATTACTATTGTTTCTGCAGAATATGATTATAGCTAATATTGTAATATAGCCATTATTGACTGTAGGGCTTTATTCGTCATAAGTACAAATTTTTAAGGATGAATGGTGTCTTGGTTTTTAGCCAATAGCCATCAACAGATCACTACTAACATTTTTTTTTAACCTAATTGCTATATATTTGTGAAGGCATCTGTTTATTTTTTATTTTTTATTTTGGTGCAAGTGAATGCTTCTATTGACTAGGCAGTTGATTGGAGTGTCATGTCTGTTTGTATTGTGGTGTGAACAGATCCATTCGCTGAGGCAAATGTTGAGGACTCGAGTGCTGGGTCAAAGGAATACGTTCATATACGTATACAGCAGCACAATGGTAGGAAAAGCATGACGACTATCCAGGGTGAAGAAAGAGTTCAGCTACAATAAGATACTTAAGGACCTTAAGAAGGAGATACATTTGTTCAAGACCCTCTTGGCCAGGCAAACATGTCAAATGCTAGGTAGTATAACCCCTTTGAGTGTAGCTCATCTCCAACATTTTATAATCTAATGAGTTTGGTGCTGCCTACAGAACTTATTAGTTCCTCCTGTCTGATTAAAAATTCCCCTTTGAAGGTCAAAACAGATTAAGGATAACATTTATTTGTCATATATACCTTAAACTTTAAGAACAAAATTACTCTTCTTAATCTTTAACTAATGTAATGAGGATAAACTTTTAGTACAAGAAAAATTAAAAAGCTTAGTTTTTCTAATAGGACTCATTAAATGAAATGTTTCAAACTAGCAAGAACAACTACTTTAGGGAATTTATCTTAGAATAATCTATTTTCAGCTAAAAAAGGAAAGACTCGAAAGTACTCACAATATTTAAAGCTTATAGCTTCACTTTTCATGTGAGCTTGATAATTCAGTACATCCATGCACAAACATATATGTTCGGGTATACAATTCATTTTCATCTATAACCAATCTCTAATGGACATGCACTTGTAGCAATCAACTGCCTGCATAGAAGTAGAAGTTGCGTACATGAGTTATATACCATTGCCTCTCCCCCCCCCCACATTTCTCTTTGCTGTATTTTCAGATCTTGTTTACGATGTTCTAATGGGTTTCTTTTTGGAGTACATGCCATCCAACTTCAAGGTGATCAGAGAAAGAACGTTTCAACCTTCCTTGTTCAGGTAAATGCCCCTAGTAAATATTGTGCATTGTCACTATGAGATTTTCATTATGTCTGACTCACTATTGGTGAGCTTCTCTTTGAGCCTATTTGCTGAGAAAATTTCATTACATGATTTGATCGTCGAGTTTGTTTGTTAAAATGGACCACGTCGCTGATGCTTACCGGACAGATTTGATGACTATTACTCGGTTTGTCCTCAACGAGCAGACCAAACATCCTGAATCCCGCGTTGATTTCTCCTTTTTACTAAGTCACATTGTGTTTGGCTGCAAGTTCGTTTGTTCTGATGTTAACAAGGTCTCGTCCCTTAATTTCCAGCTCTCTGTTTTTTCACTTCTGCTATGACTGATCAGTTTTACACAATGGATGTTTTCTGCCTCATTAATGTCATATGTAAGGTAAGGTGGTCAAATAATCACCTGGCTGGTCCATTACCTCAAGAACTTGGTCAGGTTCAAAACTTGTTTTTGTTCCAAGTTCCTCTTTCTTGTTTCTGTTTTTAGTCTAATGTACGAGTAACTGCATGTGAATTCTACTACTTAGGCTACTCTCATTATAGTGGCCAAACTCCAATTGGTTTTGTTTTGATTAACTTATACTTCTGGAGAAAGCTTGTTTGTTGTCCTTGAAATATTAATTAAATTATTCATTGGACTCAGATGAAGCATTTCATTGATGATTGAATATGTTGTTTCCTCTGGTTTAAACTAATGGCAGGAAAGTGGAAAGCAACAATCTATCAAGAGGTGTGGTATCATTGGTGAACTGCCTTAGTCTCTTGATTTTGTAAGTTCATATTCTCCTCAACATAGAGATGTTAGCATTTGATTTAGTCTAGTCTGGTGAGACTATCATACTAAAACTTAACAGGAATGTTTCTTATATATAATAACTTAGTTGGGGATATACCTACTGGCAATATCTTCTCAAGATTTTCACCGAATAGGTAACTGGCTTCAAATTTTAGTCTGCTTCCTGATTATGTATAAGAACACAGTTGGGCTGTAGATTATTAGATTGCATTCTATTTCATATGTGATTGTCGTATTTGTGTTTAGAATTTCTGACATCTGATTTCTTTTTAACAATTCTTTCTTTTTTGCTATAATGGCGACTCATACTAGAATCACTGCCAGACTGCCCCCTGCTATCATGGTGCTTCTTGTAACTGCTTTGATGTTGCTTATGTCTTGTGTCACTATTTCTATTAGTACTGTGATACACATCTTCAACTCCTGAATTTGATCTTTCTAAATGATAAGAACTCTGATCTCTCCCGGCAACTATGGCAGCTTAAAAGCCTGGTATTATAAGACAGTTCCCCAAAAACCTTGCAGATTTCAAACTTAAGCTTGTTGTCCTCAAATCTAGACTTCTACGAAAAGTCTAGGCATTTCGTGTTGAACTAAGAAAGTTGAAGTTTTCAACACAAAATGCCTAGACTTTTCATAGAAGTTGTAAAGAATTCCATAACCATATCAGAAGTCAAGATTTGTTCTTAAAGAATGGTAAATATTGGAGCGTAATGCTAATTCTCAACAAATAAAGATTCTTAAATCTAAAAGTCCACTTTTTAAATGTCAGTAAAAGGTTTAGGAATACAACAGACTTGATCCAACTCTTATTCTATTAAAGTAAACACAACTGACCTCGCTAACAGTTTTGCCTTAATAGATTATTCACTTGATAAAAGTAAGACTTTCTGCACCTATATCGCTGAAATGCAACTCTTGCCCGGGAAATTCCTCGTTTTAGGCACAACAGAATGTGACAGAATTTTATCCATAAGTTGAATTATAGCATACTTGTCAGCTTCCTCAGAATAATCTTTTTACTGATGGAACTATTTATTCTTTTCCATTTTCTTGTTACTGCTGCTCACACCTACGCCTTCTCCAACTCAATAGCGTGCGAAGCTCTTTTATCTTTCTCCCTCAACATTCACCCTCCATTAAATTGGTCTTCGCGATTTTGCCTTTGCTCACGGGAGGGAATAGGTTGTGATCCTAAAGATCAAGTCACTCGATTATGGCTACTCTCTAGAAACATCCGTTGAGACATCTCTCCGTATCTCACCAATATCACCACACTCACCCATCTCAATCTCTCACACAATTTCCTCTTTGGCCCTTTGGCAGATGGATTTTTCATGTCCTTGAATCGCCTTGAGGTCATTGACTTGAGCTATAATCATCTTTCTGGGAAGTTAACGTTTGATACCCTTCCTGTTACTATCCAAAATTTAGACTTGTCAAGTAACCAATTTGATGGGTCGATTCAAAATTTAGACTTAGGGAACTACATTTGGTAGAATTGTTATTAAATATGATGCATGTTTGAGATTCAGTGATCTTGTTATTAGTGTTATAGCATCAAGAGCTTAATTTCCCAAATGATTTGGTAGCAACAGTAGGCCATTGATGCATTATCTTGAGTGTCTTCCACTTTTCCAAGTGTTAGAGGGAAATTTTACTAGAGGAAATGTCAAGAACACCAAAAACTTAGGGAACTACATTTGGTAGAACTGTTATTAAATATGATGCAGGTTTGAGATGCCTCGAAGTTTTTGTGACATTTCCAAATGCTTTCAATAAACACCTTTCACTTCAGACACATAACTGTAAGACCAGATAGACCGTGGTTTAAGACGTGCCTATTATGGTTTTAGCGATTAAGAATAGCTGAAGCTGACAGGTTGTGGATTAAGATGATATATTTTGAATAATAATCAACAATCAATCCACCTGAAGAGTAGAAGTATGTCATGCACATCAAGGGTTGGGTATTTATTTATTTTAAACATACTCATGAACATATCACTTATCCACAAATATTAAAGATGCTTGATATTGGCCCTCTTGGACAGAAGCAATGCATATGGTTTGCTAAAGTTGAACCGTGGGAGTCATAGGTGGCTGATTCCGATGGTGTGTGTGAGTATGAAAAATCAAGTTAGATGAAGAAATGCACTCTACCGTAGATGAAGAATGATATCTTCGACTTTCCACGTAATGTTTATGGAATCATTACTCTACCTTTTTCCAGATTTTATAGACCATTTGCCTTCAAACCTAAAATCTCGATCTACCATGGAAAAATGGAGTTCACTACCATTAGCCTGAACTATGAGAAATTTTTGTCGTTAGAAACTAAATTAGGATGCCATGAACCTGGGTAAGAAGAATTCAAATATTCATCAATAAGATCAAAGTTTAGTACTAGGAATTATACAAATTTGGAAGGAAATCAAAGGATCAAAGAAATCTATGCAAGGTAAATATGCGTATAAGATGAGTGGGAATTTTAGAAAAAGGTAAATAATCAAGACTAGACTTAGTACTGATTTACTATTGACTAAAAGATCAATTACCAATAGATTCTGTTAGTAAGGAAATGAAAGTTATAGTGTTTCCTGGATACATCGAGTGTATTTACCAGTGGATGGGGAGTTCTTTTTCATTAAAAGGGAGCATAATATATAGAAGTGGATTGGGAGTTGATCTGTTGCAATTAAACAAAAAGTTAAATTGGTTATAACTCTTTTTAAATATATATTAGTTGTCAAAAATGATTTATGTTATCATTAAAAAAGATAAATCGCAATCATCATTTTAGGGATATAATGGTATCACATCGGTACATCAATAAATGAGTGTGCATGTGCTACTATGACTTTGTTGCTTGGAGTTTTTGCGTCTGTGAGTCTGTGACTAACATCGTAAGCAGTGTGTAAGTTGAAATATGCATGTTTGCATTTCATTTTGCTAAGTGGGAAACAATTGACGTTTATTATCTGAACTAGCATCAACAGATGATTGCATTTCTCTTGCAGATTGATCTCATGAAAGTTAAAGTTCCATTGCCTAATCTGATGGTAAGTAAAGCTTCTTTATTTTATTATTACTATTTTCAATTTTTCTATCTCTTTAACTTAAACTTGTATATGGAAATTGGGCTAGGAATGATATCTGAGAGGAGTTGTTGGCTATATTGGATGGATTGATTTTGACTCACCAGTTAAATATAAACCAGCATATTGTATGAAATATTTGAACTTTTAGCTCAATAGGAGAGGACAACTCAGAGTTCAATGATTGCATTAATGAAGATATAATTTTCTTGTTGTACATGAGCTAATAAGAATTTTTCTTATATTTGGAAAATGAAAATTATGTGATTATTTTTCAATTGATTGTTTTATTTCATTTATTTTTTCAGGTTGTTTTTGGGAATATCTTAAGATGTCGTTCGATGCATATTGGTCAAAAATATCATCAAACTAGCATTTGCTTTTGTTTTTTTTTTTTATGATCTACTGGTTTGTAGTTTAAACTAGTTGAGACGGTATTTTTATATTTTAAAAAGTTGCTTGTAGGTTGGCTAATTAATCTTAGGATCTAGTAGATTGATTCTTTTGATAAACAATCAATTTTATTAACAGATTGATGTAAGGATTATCTTTTATTATTAATGATATCTTCTTTTACTAAAACTTTTGTTTGTTGTATTAATAAAAATGCTAAATTTATAATTTGTTAATAGAATGCATATATCAATATAAGAAATTATTTTTTAGGACGGTGGAAGTCAACCTTAATAAGTTTTCCACCAATTTTTCTAATATTATCCGTCATTATTTTTTGTAATTTCCCACCAAAAGTTTTGGCGCCAAAACATTTAGGATGACAACAATCGGTCCTTTTTGTTTTCCCACCAAAATTTTACAACCAAAAGTGTTGGCGCCAAAACATTTAAGACGTCAACAATCCGTCATTTTTGTTTTCCCGCCAATTATTTAGAATGTTTTGAAAAGTATTAGGGTTGGCAAAAATTCCGTCCTTAAAAATCTTTAGGGACGGCTCAATGTGTCCCTACAACATTTAGCACCCATATTATTTAAGCCCCCCTTTTGCCGTCCCTATGACCGTCCTAAATACTATTAGGGACGACAAATGGACTTTTAGGGACGGCAAATGAGCGACACAAATACTCTTTTTTTTTTGTAGTGCGTTAAGCTAAGTTAAGTTATGTTACGTTAAGTTAAGTTAAGTTAAGTTAAGTTAAGTTATGTTATGTTATGTTACGTTAAATTAAGTTAAGTTAAGTTAAGTTAAGTTAAGTTAAGTTAAGTTAAGTTAAGTTAAGTTAAGTTAAGTTAAGTTAAGTTAAGTTAAGTTAAGTGAAGTTAAGTTAAGTTAAGCTGTTAAGTTGCTTACGTTAAGCTAAGTTAAGTTAAGCGTTAAGTTGCCACGCTAAGCCAATTGCTAAGTTAAGTTACGTTAAGTTAAGAAGTTGCGTTGCAGCTTAGTTAAGTTGCGTTGCGTTAAGTTAAGTTAAGTTACGTTACGTTACGTTAAGTTACGTTAAGTTAAGCTACGTTACATTACATTACGTTACGTTAAGTTGCGTTACACGTTAAGTTATTACGCATTACACGTTACATTAAGTTGCGTTACACGCGTTGCGTTAAGTTGCCACGTTACGTTAAGTTAAGTTAAATTAAGTTAAGTTAAGTTACGTTACGTTAAATTACGTTAAGTTAAGTTGTAATGTGAATGTTTTAATTTTTGTAATTATATTGATGCTAATCATTTTAATTATTGATATTATATTATTAAATTAACATTTCAAATATTATTTTAATTTAATTTTGATTTAAGTTAGCGTTAAGTTACGTTAAGTTAAGTTGTAATGTGAATGTTTTAATTTTTGTAATTATATTGATGCTAATCATTTTAATTATTGATATTATATTATTAAATTAACATTTCAAATATTATTTTAATTTAATTTCAATTTAAGTTAACGTCACGTTACGTTAAGTTAAGTTGTAATGTGAATGTTTTAATTTTTGTAATTATATTGATGCTAATCATTTTAATTATTGATATTATATTATTAAATTAACATTTCAAATATTATTTTAATTTTATTTCAATTTAATTTCAAATATTATTGATATTTTATATTAATTAGAATTTAATTTTAAATTTATTTTCAGCGACAGAATTTTCCGTCGCTAAAGGTGACCTTTAGCGACGGAATTTTTTGTCGTTGAAAATAAACTGAAATTAAATTCTGAAATATTCAGCGACGGAATTTTCCATTGGTGAAGGTCACCTTTAGCGATAGAATTTTCCGTCGCTGAAAGTTTTCATAATTTAATTTCAGTTTATTTTCAGCGACGGAAAATTTCGTCGCTAAAGGTCACCTTTAGCGACGAAAATTCGCCCGATAAATCCGTCGCCGATGTTTTTCGCTAAAGTGAGACCTTCGGAAAAAAAATTCGTCGCCGTGCTTATTTATTACACTTAATGAGCCTGAGACGCGCTACGTTTTTGTATTGCGGTTCAGTAAATATCGGATTAAATTTATGAACCGCGGTACAATTATCTATTAAACTAAAATATTTAACGGCGATGCAAAAAATTAACCCAATGAAACATATGAACAACGGCTCGAAAATAGACTAGAGAAATTAAACTTTGAACCACGGTGTCAAAATTAATGCAATGAAATTTATGAGCCACGATTTAAAAATGGACTAGGAAATTAAATATTGAACCGTAGTGCAAAAATTAATGCAATGAAATTTACGAAGCCGGTTCAAAAATAGAATAGAAAATTAAACTTTGAATCGCAGTGCAAAAATTAATGCAATGAAATTTATGAACCGCGGTACAAAAATAGACTAGGTATATTAAACTTTGAACTGCGGTGTAAAAATTAATGCAATGAAATTTATGAACTGCGGTTCAAAAATAGATAAGGAAATTAAAATTTGAACCAAAGTGCAAAAATTAATGCAATAAAATTTATGAACCACAGTTCAACAATAGACTAGGAAATCAAACTTTGAACCACGGTGCAAAAATTAATGCAATGAAATTTATGAACCGCGGTTCAAAAATAGACTAAGAAATTAAACTTTGAACCGCAGTGCAAAATTAATGCAATGAAATTTATGAACCACGGTTCAAAAATAGACTATGGAAATTAAACTTTGAACCACGGTGTAAAAATTAATGCAATGAAATTTATGAATTGCAGTTCAAAAATAGACAATGAAATTAAACTTTGAATCACGGTGCAAAAATTAATGCAATAAAATGTAAAAATTAATGCAATAAAAAATTTTGAATCGCGTTTCAAAAATAGACTAAGAAATTAAAATTTGAACTGTGATGCAAAAGTTAATGCAATGAAATTTATGAACCGCGATTCGAAAATATATAAGGAATTTTTATTTTATTTTTACTTTTTTTTGTATACCATTCCCCCTAAAGGGACATGTGAAGGGATCAAACCTGAGACCTCACATTTTGTAAAGTCCAACCTCTACCACTTGGCCACACCTTAGGGTCATACTAGGAAATTAAACTTTGAACCGCAGTGCAAAAATTAATGCAATGAAATTTATGAACCGCAGTTTGAAAATAGACTAGGAAATTAAGCTTTGAACCGCAGTGCAAAAATTAATCCAAAAAATTTATGAACTGTAGTTCGAAAATAGACTAGGAATTTTTTTAAAACTTTTTTTTTCTTTTTTGTAGACCTTTCCTCTAAAAGGGCATGAAAAGGGATCGAACTTGAGACCTCACATTTTGTAAAGTCTCAACTATATTACTTGGCCACCCCTTAGGGTCATACTAGGAAATTAAACTTTAAACCGCGGTGCATAAATTAATGTAAAAAAAATTATGAACCGTAGTTCAAAAATAGACGAGGAAATTAAACTTTGAACTGTGGTGAAAAATAAATACAATGAAATGTATGGACCGCAGTTCGAAAATAGACGAGGAAATTCAACTTTGAACCGCGGTGCAAAAATTAATGCAATGAAATTTATGAACCACGGTTTAAGAAATTAAACTTTGAACTGCAGTGCAAAAATTAATACGATGAAATTAATGAATTGCGGTTCAAAAATAGATTAGGAAATTACACTTTGATTATGAATCGTGGTTTAAATATAGACTAAGAAATTAAACTTTGAACTGCGATGCAAAAATATTATCTAATTTATTTTTGCACCGACATATAAAAGCATAAATAATGATGCAGGCAGTCTCGCACTTGATTATCTCGACCGTTTGGACCGGGTGCGCGGAAAAGGGCATAACTTTTGACTCGGGTAGAGTTACGGGGCCCGCCACATATCAAATCGAAGCTCTCGGAAAGACGGACAAAATAAACCGAGTGAAACTCAGTTATGAGCTATTTTTAAGGCAAAAAAACGTCATTTAGATAGGGTATCGGGCCATTGAAGTTTTTTTATTAGTTTCGGGTGTTTTTGTAATTTCGAAAATTTATTTTAGGGTTTTGAGCATATTTAAACACTTTTAGGGTTGATTGAAAGACAATTTTTGCCGTTTTATGAATAAGACACTTTTTCCCAATTCCGGTATTCATTGAATCAACGTGAATTGATGCCCAGATCGTGGTAGGTTTATGAACCTCAACAAGGTTTGGAAGATCAACGCTGGTAGTCGTGCGAGAACTCAACAGCTTTGATAATTATCGTTACTCTTATCTACCTTCCGCTACATCAAATAACTAGTTTACGTCTTCCACCATCTTCTTCCATCTCCTCTGTCGTAAGCCTTCTTCTTCTTCCTTGTAACCCTCCAAACTTGGGTCCGACCTTTTGGACCTACATTTGGCCACGTCACTATAAATTCAAACTTAAATAAAGACTCAATTGAAAAGTCATCCAATTAAAATTACAAAAGTCTCCAATTTAAAATACAACCATCAAAAATAAATTGCGAAACAAAAGTCTACTAATTTAACTGCGTCTCTATTAAATTCCAAATCATAAATATACGCCCTAAAAGTCTTGATTCATTCACTGGTATCCTCTACCTCAAGTTTAGTCTTTAATTCCGATTTGGAAGAAGAGTGATGTAAAGGGTGAGCGAACAAAGCTCAGTAAGATCATACGTAGCTCCTCCGATTTTGAAGGAGGGTGACTCAAAGAATAATTTTGTTGCATGTAGAAAAGAATTTAGATATTTGATAACTTGCAAAACCAAAAGATACATATCGAACGACTAAAGATTTTTTCTTTTTTTTTTAAAGGAGAGTTCAAGCAAAACAAAATGTAGATCAAATAAGTTTTCCATTACTGACTGTCTCCTACCAGCTAATAACAACCAAAGATCAAATACATTTATTAAGATCACGTAAATGTCTATTGACCAAGAACCAAATCTCCCGAAGGGTACGCAAATCCCCCGAATGGTACACAAATCTCCCCTATGGTACACAAATCCCCAGAAGGGTACATTGTTATGGTATATCCGAATTACCGCACTCACGGCCCAAGAGTTTAACTCTAATACCAATTGTTAGTCCCAAAGGGCACAATATTAAGCTAGAAGGGGAGGGGGGTTGAACAACTTAATGTACACTTAAAACTTTTCATAATAGTTCCTAACGTAAGTACTTGCAACCTATTAAAAGGGTTGAAGCAACGGAAGACTTTATAAGGATGAGAGACTAAGTCTGCTGGTGAAACACTATCGGTAGACTTAGGCGACATCGAATTTTGTTGCTCAGGGGAATAAGTTAAGGCGATGAAGACAATATAAAACACATATCAACAGAATGAAAAGAACACATGTATTTTGAGATGGTTCGCACTATAAAAAGTGCTACGTCCACCATCAAGGCAGTCAACCTTTGATTTAAATGTACACTATATTTTCAACTAGTTTTATTACAGAAATATTTAATGGATCATGTACAAAATATTTTACTTGAGTTTGGGGGTGGGGAATTGAATATCTGCAAAAACAGAATATTCAATGTGCAGAAGAATAGTAATGTGTACAACAATAAGAACTAAATGGTAAAGATGATGCGATCTTCTTGTTGTTATTGAGGACTTCGTTGATCGCTTAATGATCTCTTGAATGCACTGAATATGATGACTTGATGTTGTTGAATAGATTCAGAGCATTCTGTATCTTCAGTCTTCAATGACAGTATTTATATATGAGCATTCTTGAGATCGTTGGGGAAGACGAAGTGAGAAACAACTCTATTAGGTTAACTACATTAAATGTCTGGAGTTACTTTGTTCACTTCATCTTTTTAACTTGGACTGATCAGGGTATGGAGAGGAGTAGGTGCAGCAACTAGAAGGTGGGCGACAAACAGAGTTTGCAAACCTGCAGTAGTTGGTACAGTCTGTTTGTGTCAGACTGTACATCTGCTCTGTCATGTTCAGGAGGCGAAAGTCTTCATTCTTCGAAAAAGCTGGAGAGGCGTGTCTAGGAAGTTAGGAGCTAATGATGATGGATTAATTCAAATTCAAACCAAAGATAGCTGAATTAAATAATCCACTTGAGCTTGATATTCGGATGAGCTGGACACGTCATGTTATCCGAGTGCATACAAGGTCTGCTGGTAAAGGCTGCTGGTGAAGTCTGCTGGTGAAACCTTCTGCTGAAGTCTTCTGCCGAAACTTATGAAGTCTAAAAACTATTCTAAAGGTAAAGTTCTATACACAGTTGTTATGCTAACTGATACGCAGCTCATTTAGTCACTAAGTATAAAACCTAATGTAATGAATGAACAAATGCAAATTAAGATACATATGAGAAACAACAACCCTAAAATAAAACAAACATTATGCAAACTTTTTATATAAACCCTAAATCAATATAATTAGAGTCTCCAAAATAACCTTTTGACAAAAGGTATAAAACTTAAATATTTAATCAAGTTAAATATCAAGAAAGCCAAAATAATTAATAAATATATTTTAACTAAGTAAACAAAAAAACTCCATGACCATACAAAAAAATTATGCTAAATCGTGGAACCAAAATATATATTAATCCTTTAAAAAATGAAGTGATGTAGGCATTGTATGATCTTTAAAAAATTGTAAGAACGTTTTTGATAGTCCATAGGAATTTAAGGTTTTTGTCTTTTAACTTGATACACTTTCTGTTTCGAAAAAATAGTCCACTATTTTATTTTAAAATCTTTTACTTAAAATTTTATTTTCAAAAGTAAAGTGTTATTTTATTATTAATTAATTATTAAATGTGTCTTTTTTTAAAAAATAAGTTTGACTAACTTCAAACGAAAACTTTTTATCCGAATCGAAGAAAAAAAATTCATAGTAAAAATAAAAAAACCATTGTGGGTTAAATTACTAAACTGTCCTCCTAAAAACCCCTAAATGTTACACCGAAAAACCTTTAATACAACATCACTTAAGAAGTTAAATTACTAAACTGTCCTCCTTTGATTTTAAATGAAAAAATACTAAACTTTAAAATAGCTTTGCTTACCAAACTACCCTCCTTCCATAAAAAAAAAACTCAATTAAACTCAATTAAAACACATCTCCATGTGGCCCTTTTCGAAATGTGCATTCTGCTAATCATTTGAGTCTCCCTTGTTCAATGGTATCTAGCCATCCACAATTCTTTTCCTTTGAACTTGCCTTTCTTCAGCACCACTACCATCTTTCATAGCACTTCCTGTTTAAAGTTGGAATCATTGAAAGTTTTGGATGCATATTGCTTTCTCACCATCTTAAGAATTGAATAAAAGTTTACCTGAAAGTTCAGACCAAATTCTAGTGTGATCAGAAAGATTCTCAGAAACATTTCTTCCTGGTCTCTTCTGTGCTCAGGGTTCTATTTCACGATCAGCGTGCTGGTGGATTTCATCAGCTGGTTGTGGAGGTTGTGTGGAATTCCGGTTCGTGCCAGCTGTGATACAAGCATGGTAGCAAGTACTAATGACCTGCTTTTGCGAGCCCTTCATTGATTAGCCATTCAGCTCCAGTCAATTAATCCTCGGCATCAAAGCGGCCACAGTTGTGAAAAAATCGCCAGGCTTTTTAAGAAGTTTTGAAAAAAGTCGCCACTTTTTTTATAAAAAAATGTCAAAAATCGCCATGTTTTTTATAAAGTTTTGAAAAAGGTCGGCACTTTTTTTATAAAAAATGACAAAAATCGTCAGGCTTTTTAAAAGAAACTGAAAAAAATCGTCAAGTTTTTTAAAAAATAGTGAAAAAAATCGCCAGCTTAAAAAAAATTGCCAGGTCTGAAAAAAACGCCAACTTCGTACCGTTTTCTTCTTCCGTTTTTCTTCTTTTTCAAACATGGTTTTTAATATCAAAAAATATATCTATATATTGAGTACAATGTAGGTAACAACTTACCGTAAAAGAAGAATCCGAAGAATTATTATGAACATTGGTATTCGGATCGGAACTCGTTAAATAAATTGTTGAAAAGGAACAAGTTTAGGGTTTATGGTTAATTATAAATGAGGGTTTGACATATATTTATAGGATAATTAGTATTAATTGAAACTCCTTTATATAAAAGGAGAAGGATTAATTAGTAATTAGAGTTTAAGGTTAATTGTAACTTCTTTTTATAAAAGATTAATTAGTAATTAAACTATTTAATGAATGTGGTATTTAGTGTTTTTGTGTGGCATTTAGGGCCACTCTTGTTTTTCCCTCTCTCCTCTTATAACCGTGAACCCTTATCGTCCATTCCTACTATCAATGACCCCTCGTACTCACATCACCTTCTACTATTTACAAAACGTGTCATCCTCCCTCAACACACACACAAAAATATCTAAATCAGTACAGTTAGTAGAATAGATCAATTTGTTTAAAACGTGTCTTTCTCATCCAGAAATGGCTAGTCTTCATAGAGGGGTAATTTTTGCCCGCGTCCATTTGTTTGCTCAGACCGTTCAATAAATAATGAGTATGGATATATCTAAAAATTTAAATGGGCACAAATGGGCATGTCCGCTTGGGCACATTAATTATGATGGGCTAAATAGGCGCCCACTTTGGCACCCATACTAAAACTCATTCACTTTCTCTTCTAATTTTGTTTTATCAATTACATACATAATTATAAAATTTTAAAATTGATAATGACATTTAACATAATTAATTTACTTATATTGTACACTCACTCTTCCACACACACACACACACACACACACACACACACACACACATATATATATATATAGAACACCCGCCCTTCCAACCGCCACCGCCACCTCAAAATTGCAAAGCAAAGCATGGAATGTTATTTTATGACTTTGTACCCTTAAATGAAACACAACATCACTCCTAGATTGTTCAATTTTTATAACTCTGTAAATATCCGTCCATGTTATACTATAAATAGATTCATAGCGGTTTTGTGAGCAGTGTGCAACATGCGACATTCTTATTTGCTCAAACATTTTCATATAGATTTGTACATGTGCCTTAGTTAGCTTGTTTAGTTTTTGGTCAGGTTTCCACTCGTGTGTTTGTCTATTGGGTTTCAACGAAATTAAAAATCTAACCACAAAATAGAAGATTGAATTGAGGATTACAACAACAAATTAAAATACATTTTTAAATACTAATACATAAAACTATTAGTAAAAATTAAAATGCAATTTCGAAGAAAAGTTATTTTCTTCACAAACTATTACTTCCGTTCTTAGTTCATTTGTCACATTTTATTAGATCCCTATCATTTTCCTTTTTTTTAGTGTCATATGTGTTCAAGAGAAGAGAACATAGAACTCTAATACTAACTACTCCATCTGTTCCACCTAAACGTCCACGTTTGAAAAGTTTAATTAATAAGAAGATATATTAATATCATTAAAGTTAGTCTTAATTTACAAAAATATACTTTAGTACAAGCAATATGTCGGCTTTTTCCTATTATTGTGGTTGTAATCATATATATATATATATATATATATATATATATATGGTTAGTTGTAACTTTTGATAATTTTTTGTAAAAAAAAATTTATTTTTTTGTAATTTGTATATTTATTTGATAAGTGCATGTTAATGAGTAAATGGGCGCCCATGGGCGCCCATGCCCATTTAGTGCCCGCCCATATATGCCCATATTATTAAATGGGCACTTACTTGCCCGCCCATTTACCACCTCTAGTTTTCCACCATACTTCCTCTTATCGGTCTCTCTTATCTAGTTTATGACCTACCTATTCTTGAGAGCAGCTACATAGGAGGATCCATTGGTAGCTTTACAAGTATTTTGCAAAATAATGAGGTAGCTTCATTAGCCACAAAAAGAAAGAAAAGGTTTTGGTAGCCTTCAATGCTACCGTAGCATTAACTTCAAGTCTTCAAAGAAAAAAAATGAAATGACATTGTTTTGAACCAAAATACAATGAAACGGTGTGGTATAAATTGTACAATTCAATCAGTAATTTCCAAACATTGAATAATGGCCGACATATCATTTTCCCTCCTTTCCACGTGGTGCCATTTGACTGGTCACGTGGATTTTTTTATCCGGTTTTGGCCTATTTTTTACGTAAAAAATTATTATGTTTTCAATTATTTTTTTAAAAATATCTACACATTTTTATCTATAAATAGAGACTTGGTTTGCTGAATTTGGATACCAACTCAACTTTCTACATTTTTTTTGAGTTTTCCTTCCTTTCTTTTCTCTCCCTTCCAAAATTTGAATAATTCTCGCTTTTATTATCGTTGTATTTTTCATATTTTTCATTATGCTTGTTTTATTGTTGGTGGATTTTCTATTTGAATCGTTGCATTTCTGTTTATTGTTTGAATTATTGTAGTGATTTTTACATAACAGATAAATAATATTTGAAAATGCGTTAAGTAGTTAATATTAACTTAATGGATAAATTTCATAATTAACAATCACTAATTAATATATGTAATATAAAATTAACCATAATAACATTGAATCAATTGAATTTAATATATGTAAAATATAATATATAGTATTATTATTTAATAATGAATATTAATTTTTGAAAAATATTTTTATTAAAAATTAATTAAATTTTGAATTTAGTAATTTATTCAATATAAAATTTATTTTGCATAAAGAAATTTATTTATTAATATATAATATATAAAGATATAATATAATTGAGATAAAGATAGTGTGATATGTAAAGTTATTGGGGTTTGTGCCACCGCTGTAAGGATGTTTTTTATTGGGTAGCTTAGAGTAGTTTAAATATGTTTTTTATTTATTTTTAATTATTTGGGTAGCTTGAGGGAGCAACATTTGCTCCCCCATTGTACATGCTTGAGTGAGCTGATTTGTTTCTGAATTGAGTGGTACCTATTAAGTAATTAATATTGAGTTATCCTAAATACGACACAAAAAAAAAAAAACTAAATTATGGCCACATGTTCATGATATATAGTTATCCATTACTACTTGAGTAGGTCTTCTATAAGACCGTCTTACGGATCTTAATTCGTAAGACGGAGCCTCATTCTCTAACAACTCAAACGACCAATACATAACAAATCGGGTAAATAAAATTCATCTTACAAAAAATATCAGTAAGATCGTCTTACATAAGTTGTTGCCTTACTACTTTACTGTTACTTATTTTACCTACTTTAATTATGACCAGAGGTTCAAAGACATTAAAAAAAAAACATATATTTCACTAATATTTATTATAATATAATAAATTAATTTTTAAAAATGATATATTGGATCAAAACAGACAATAATTTGAAAACGAAAGGAGTATAATTTTAATTTTTATAGACTTTTGTTATCCAAACCACCATTTAGTTTTCTCTCTAACCCTATGCTCTATCACGTGTTAAACATGAAACTCATTAGGCCTCAAAAAAAAATAAAATAAAAAAATAAACATGAAACTCGTTATGATACATGTCCAAAGATATAAGCTTATAAGGACCAAACCTAAATCTCAAGTTTCATCCAACTTCCAAAGGGCCGCCATTAGTGAAAAACAAACTGAGGGAGTTCTGGGTTCAAAAAGATCGGAAAATAAAAAGTTTGAAGTTATAATGACGAGGGTTCCCCTTCAAACCCTAATCGCAACGGAAACCATTAAACCTTCATCTCCAACTCCTCCTCACCTCAAAATTTACAATCTTTCATTGCTTGATCAATTAGCTCCATCAAATTATATTCCCTTAGTTATCTTTTACCCTAACTATGGCTCCACTAGTCACCGAGATATAGCAGCTCAACTCAAGAAGTCTTTATCTCAAACCTTGGCCCAATACTATCCATTTTCTGGAAGACTCGTAGATGGAGCCCGTGTGTATTGCAACGATGAAGGAGTCGAGTTCGTGGAAGCTCAATTCAATGCTCGATTATCAGAACTACTGGATCTCCATGATTTGGAGCACAGACAAGTCGACCATCTCTTTCCCACCGGTAGAGTGTGGTGCAATGGTTACGAAGCTTCCAGTAGTCTAGTGGTGGTTCAACTTAGTTATTTTTCTTGTGGGGGATTAGCTTTAGCAGTGTCGATGTCCCATAAGATCGGAGATGGATGTACTATGGCCAGTTTCCTTGTTCATTGGGCTGCAGTGACTCGACGAAACGCCGGTCATGATCATCAGGCACTAGTATTGCCACCTCATTTCATTTCTTACCCAGAAGACAATATTCATGCCCCAGTCCCGGACGACGTTTGGCCTAATTTTTATTTGGGTCCAAATTACATTGGGAAAAATAAACATGTCACCAAGAAATTTGTGTTCCCCAACTCAAAACTAGCCCAACTGAAGGCCAAGGTCTTTGTTACAGACCAATTTCCTGGAGAAGACACGATGGCAATCACGAGGAATGCTACTAGGTTTCAGCTTCTCACTGCACTACTATATCGATGTGCTGCAAGGGCATCAAATGCTAATCCAAACAACTCCTTCAACGCGTATGTTTTGAAATATACAGTGAATTTGCGACCTAAAATTGTGGACCCTTTATCCGAAACGGCGGTGGGAAATATTTTTTGGACCACAAATATACCGTGTATGAATGAGAGTGAGTTAGACCTCAATTCCCTAATAGATTATATCAAGAAAGCAAAAATGCATATAAATAGAGTGACAAAATCTCAAGCGAGCCAATGGGTAACCCAAGCAGTCGAGGCTTTGAAGAATAATACAAGTTTTAAGGATGTCGAGGCCTACTTTGTTAGCAGTTTGTGTGGGTTTCCATTATACGAGGTTGATTTCGGATGGGGAAAGCCTATTAGAGCGACTGTAGCTGGGTATACAGAGAAGAATGTCATTTTTCTTATGGATACCCCAAAAGGGGATGGTATTGAAGCAGTGGTGACTTTGGAAGAAGAAGAGATGGCCATATTTGAAAGTGATGAGCAACTCCTTAACTTCGCCATGACAATAAAACCCTAATTATTGGACGACAGCTTTAAGGATTTCGTTTCGGAGATGTTTCCTATTAGGCTTAGGATATGACGCTAAGCAATTGGGTGTGTTAATGATATATTTTAATCTTATTTGTATATATATTAATGTAATAATTTCGTGACTAATATTATAAATCTATGTTATAAAACAGTTTGATAATTGATTAGGGTAATTCAGAGGTTGAAATTAAATTATCTTTAAAAATTTAACTGTTTATCATTACAAAATCATACCATGCGATTAATCTTCTTAACAGTCACCCCTTATAAAATATCAATCTTTCAACTTTCACTTAAAGCAATGTATCCTTCAGTTGTAATATTTTTTTAAATCACACCTTCTATTTAAATACTGTTATTTCAATTGACGATATCATATATACTGGCATCGTGTCATAGACACCGGTATGAAGATCTAGTTTATAATATTGGATCTGGTTTTAGATTGTGATTACTTAATATTTAAGTGAATTCTTTTTTGCAAGTGTATTTTCAAATTTCAATATTTTGCTTGTGGTAATTAATAATTTTCGTGTAAGCATATTTTCTCAACGGGCTGCGAACAAGCTCATGGTGAGCAAGTTATAGTTCAGGCAAACGTCAGTCAATGATCCCTTAAACTATGGTTATGGTTGTTGACGATGAACCACTTCCAAGTATGGAAGATTGTGTAAGAGCAAAATAGGCAAGTCTTATATTTGGTCTTGTTTTAACCTTTTTTGGTCTCAAAGTCTTGGTAAGAATTTATCATATTTAATTCTTTCATAAATCTTTTCATAGAGTCCTTATATAATTGGTAACAAAATCTAGGTAATAAATATAGTTTATTGTGGTTTATTTGATTATGAAAACTAACTCGTAATCCTTTAGATACTTGGAGTCTTTTTCCTAATTATATTGTAGGCCTCCACCATTGTATAAATATGGAGCACGCACAGAGAATCAGAGAGGAGTGCTGCTGCTAGAATTTCAATGAAGCTTGAAGTGTAGCTTCATTGGGAGCTACATTGAAATTGATGTGGCTGTTTGCTTTCCTAGGTTTCTAGGAAGTTTATTTTTTAATCACACGTTTTCTCTATCTTTGTTTTTATGGGATTTGCTCTCTAAGACGTGTTGTCTTGTGAGAGTTTTGGTTTTTGTGATTTCACATATTGTTTTGTAAAACACTTCATCTTTTTAAGTTCAATCTTTTTTATCATAAGGTTGGATCTACAAGCAGCTTGTAGATTGTTTGGTAAACATCATGGTTTAATTTTTTCTTTAAATTAAAAGTCTTCCGCTGTTTTTGAACTTCTGGTCAATGCACTTCCGAGTGTAGCTACAGTAACAAGCTACATTACGAACTACATTGATAGATTTCATAAATCCTAGCTACTATTGATCTTTCAATTGGTATCAGAGCCTTCTCTTGACGTCACCAAAAGTTGATTCTGGCTGTAGCCGTAATGTATTCTCAATATGAGAATGTTGTATGTCCTCCTACCTTGACTAATGTAAATTATTCTACTTGGAAAGTTAAGATGTGTATCTTAATCAAATTAATTGATGAAAGAGCGTGGCTTGCTGTTCTGAATGGGTGGATTCTTCCTAAAACTACTGATAATAATGGTGATGTAAAAATTACTAAAGAAGTAGATTGTGGTTTTAAAAAAAAAGACGGTAGCTGAGCGATTATAATTTCGTAAAAAAGGACCGACCCGCAATTTTTCTTAAAAACAACGGAAACCACCTCTTTCAGTTTGTTTCTTTTTTCCTTTTATCTACAAAGTGGGAGTTATTTACAATTGCAAGGGTCGTAAACACAAATTTTCAAACAAAATCGTTTGAGCGTTACCGAGCAGAAACAAATTTTCGAACTGCATATATTGTACGTGTAAATAAGATTGTGCCTAGGCCTGGGTTTGGTCGAGTTGGGACAGATAACGTGTCAAAACCCTTTACAACCATAATCGCAAACGGGTCAAAAAGAGTCGGGTTGAACATGGTTGACCCGTCTTAACCCAGATTTTCTCCTAAAAATATTATGCCCGTTTTTGCCTGTTTCAACCAAAAATATTAACGAGTTGAATTAAGTTCGATACTTTTTAGGTCGGATCGAATCGGTTGGCTTAACGAATTTAATGTTGTAATTGTCAAGTCTAATTGTGCTGATAACAGTGTTCATTGTGAGGCTCCAATCAATAATGATATCGATGTTTGACAGTGTTAATGAGGATAAAAAAAAGATTTCAAACATTTAAACAATTTGGAAGAAATGAATTAATTTCCACCTATACTAATACAGTTGAATTCAAACCCAGACTTGTTTGTAAGAAAGGTCAGACCACATATTTTACTATTTAGATTCCAATAGTACAAGTAACACGTGTATCTATTTAGAGCATCTCCATTGTGGGATTCTTCACCAATTCTTAGGTGAAGAATCCACAAAAACCTACCATTGTGCAATTCTTCCAAGATAATTCGGAGGAGAGAGAGTGTCCAATTCCCCACCAAGAATTCAAAAGTGGTTTAAGAATTGAAGCTGCAATTGAAGAAGGTGGCGTGCACCTTGTGTAGAACACGCTCAAAATGTGGGTTTAAATTAAAAAAAACATTTTCTGACTTTTTTAAAAAAAACCAAGAAACTTTCCGTTTTGGTTTTAAAAAATTCAAATTTTTTTTGAAAAATTTCAAATTAAATAAATTATAAATTATAAAATTTAAAAATAATAATGTAATTTATTATTTTTAAATTAATTTTTGTTTTAATTTATAAATTAATTATTTATACGAAATATTTAAATATGAAATATATAAAATAACGTGAAATAAATTTATTTGTTGAGAAATATAAAAATAAAAATAAAATGTAAAGTTAATGAGGTGGCAGTGGGACCTAGTTAAGAATATGTTAAGAATCGTATACAATGGGAAGATGAATTCTTAAGTAGAGAAAAAGAGAAAAATCGCCTTCTTTGGAGATGCTCTTATAATTTTGAATCACAAAACCATCACCAAATCAGAGTGGCGCAGCGGAAGCATGTTGGGTCCATAACCCACAAGTCCCAAGATTGAAACATGACTCTGATATATCAGTGATAGCTTCCCTATTCGCAGGGCCGGTTTTGAAGGAGGGCCGGGAGTGCAACCGCCTAGGGCCCCCATTTTTTAAGGGCCCCAAATATTTTATACACCTTTATATATTATGTATATATATTCCATATTTATATTTTATCATTCCATTTTTCCTTTAGTCATTTACTGTAGTCTGCCTGTCAACATGGGGGAAGACCGGAAGAGGAAACGGCAAAGAAGGCGACAAAGACGCAGAGCAAACACACAACGCAAATCTCGATTTCTTCATAAATCACACATGATTTTCAAAGCACCGGCTCGACTTCTTCACGAAGCGGAAGATAAATCAAACATTCGATGTTGCGAAACCGCTTGTCGGTGATTTCAAAGAAATTCCTCATCTCTTCTTCGGTCCTTCCTGAATTTCCTTTCTCGCTTGAGTTGTGGGAATTGCTTCAATTTCAAACCTCAATTACCTTGAAATCTTGAATCTAGACCACTAGTTTGACAACAACTCAAACCCCGTGGAAGTCCGTCAATTGTGGATTTTCTTGGTTAGTAAATTATCCTCTTCTCTCTCATTAATTCTTTGTCAAAAAATTAAATTATAAATTTGATTCGGGATAATTGTGGCTGATGTCTGGTTCCTGTGTAGTTTATAAGAGGTGCAGAACTGTAAGCAGTCTACTGTAAGCTAAGTCATATCTAGCAACTGTAAGCAAAACATATCTAGCAACTGTAAGATAGTGTTGTGGAATGATTCGGGACAATTGTGATGGTTCCTATGTAGTTTATTTTGCATTGTCTAGTTAGTAGTTAATTTGGTTGCTTTGAAACCCATAGGAGGTCCCAAGTAACTCGATAAGCATATATTATGAAGTCTTGAAAGTTATGATGCTAGTTATGCTATGTGATGTGAGCTAAAAATATATAGTATCAGTTCATGCCTTAAAGGCCCCTTCCCTACTATTCGTGGTTAATTTTTCTATTCTGACTGCTGTGTACAAGACAATCACCATGCTAATTTTGAGTACTTTTAGGTATCGTTTGTTTGATGTGATTAAACTCAGATGAGGTTAATAACTCAAATTGTTTGATTTTGGGTACCCAATAGATCAGATGAGATTAATCATTTTTATTTTACACTTTAATATGTGTACTTTATGAAAATAGTATACTCTCATTGGTTGGACATTTGTGGGTCTTAGCATTCCAGTCAACAAGAGTGTGTCACGTCATAAAATACTCATATTTTGATACAAAATGAGAGTGATCCAAACATTGCCCTAGTTTGATTTTGGTACCGAATAGGTTGGTCTCGACTAATAGCAGGAGTTCCTTGAATAAATTCATTATCCCTCACTATTAATACAAAGAGGGAGGATGGGTATTATTGGCCCCTACACTAAAAACTTTTGAAACTAATATTTTTAATTTCAAAATTACTCCGATATACAGGTGTTGATTAACAACGAAGCGCTAATAATACTGATTATCCTTAGTTGAATACAAAGCAAACCCCTAATAATATGGATACAATATTTTAATATTTTTGGCTAACGCAAGCCCTAAAGGTATTGACTGCTAGATAAATCATCAAATGCAACGGAGATTAATCAATCACAATATATGAAATAAGATATTGGCATAACAATGGTTATTTGGTGCTTAATGCTAGGTTTTTCAATTGACTTCTTTGACGAGGTTGGAGCAAAAGAATTACGTTCATTGTATGGCTTTTCTTTCATTTAAAATTATCTATTATCTTTAAGTATTTTCAGTTTGTTAAAAAGTTATTTAAAAAAATTAGAAAAAATTACGGGTCGGTCCACTTTTTGAAACTTTTAATCACTAAAGTACACCATTTTTTTTATTTTTAAACGGATAAAATCATTTTTTGTGGTAAAATGACTATGATATCTTTAATAAACCGTAGGCACGTTAGGGAGGTTATTATTTTTGCACCGTTATTCATTAATTTTAACGCATTATTTTTTTGCATCGAGGTTCAATAATGTAGCTGCTAGTCTATTTTTGTACCACGATTCATTAATTTTAGTACATTAATTTTTGAACCGTGGTTCAATAGTGTAATTGCTAATCTATTTTTGAACCCTGATTCATCAATTTTAGTGCATTAATTTTTGCACCGTGGTTCAATAGTGTAATTGCTAATCTATTTTTGAACCGTGATTCATCAATTTTAGTGCATTAATTTTTGAACCGTGGTTCAATAGTATAATTGATAGTATATTTTTGAACCGTAATTCATCAATTTTAGTGCATTAATTTTTGAACCGCATGCAGTTCAATAGTGTAATTGATAGTTTTTTTTGAACCGCGATTCATCAATTTTAGTGCATTAATTTTTGAACCGCGATACAAAATCATAAAGAACCAGACCACGTCCTCCACATGCTTCTTCCATCTCCCCTGCCATAAGCCTTCTTTTTCCTCTTCTTTCTCCGCCTTCGTCCCAACAGAAAAATTCTTCAACCCAGCACATATCCATTATAATTTCGTATTTTATGAATCAAAAAATTGATTTACCTTTCGGGGAGTTGCGCCCAAACCCCCACAACGGGGCACTGCCCTCTCGACTCCCGCGACCTGACCGGACAGGTCGATCCTCGTTTCGTTGTAAACAATCATGATTTTCGAAGCCAAAGTGTGTTGCCGAAGTTGTTGATAAAGACGATAGCATTTTTGGAACAATATTTCGAAAAGTAATCTTTTGAGGCTGAAAAAAAAAACTATAAACTTTTGGAGTTAGAAACTTAAAAAAAGAGACCGGTAGAATTTTCCCCAAAAATTTATTTTAAAAAACGTAGAAGATAGCTAGCTTGAAACAATAAGATAATACTCATTCGTTCTGAACAAATGGCCCACTATTTCATTTTGAGATATTTTACTTAAAAACTTTACTTTAAAAATTAAAAAAAATTGTCATTTTATTATTAATGAACTACTAAAAAAGGAAATTTTTTAGGTTTGGTTTTCAAACAAAAACTTTAAAAAGTTTGATTTTCAAACTGGAACGTAACGTAACTTAACTTAACTTAGCTTAACGTAACGTAACTTAATTTAACTTAACGTAACGTTAACTTAAGCAACAACTTAAGCAGCTTAAGTTAGCGTGGCGTAACTTAACTTAACAACTTAGCTTAGCACGTAGCGTGGCGTGGCGTAACGTCACTTAACTTAAGCAACTTAACTTAAACTTAATGTAGCGTAATGGTCCATAACAGCAACTTAACGTGGCGTGGCGTAACGTAACATAACGTAGTTAACTTAACAACTTAAGCAACTTACTTAACTTAACTTAGTTTAACTTAGCTTAACTTAAGTTAACTTAACTTAACTTAACATAACTTAACTCAACTTTACTTTACTTTACTTTACTTTACTTAAGCGTATGGCGTAAGTTAACAACAGCTTAACTTAACGTAGCGTGGCGTGGCTTAAGTTAACTTAACTTAACTTAACTTAACTTAAATTAGCTTAATTTAACTTAACTTAGCTTAATGTAACTTAACATAACTTAACGTGACGTGGCGTAACGTAACATTACTTAATGTAACTTAACCCAATCAGATCAAATATTTTTTCAAAATTTCGTTTAGCGGGTTACCCTAATTGGAAAACACCTCAATTTGTTCACGACAATAAATCAATTCGTTTAGCGGGTTACCCTAATTTTAAATTCTGAAAATATTTAGCGACGGAAAATTCCATTGTTGAAATTAAATTGAAATTAAATTCTGAAACTATTTAGCGACGAAATGTGATAGAGACATGCAACACAGTATGAGCACATGCAAATTCAAATTTACTCTATTTATATAATTTTGTTATTATTTGCTTAAATATATAAATTTATGTGAATATTTTAATTTTTGTAATTATATTGATGTTAATCATTTTAATGAATGATATTATATTATTAAACAATGTTTTGAAATATTTGTTTTTGTAAAATCCCTTTGTAAATTTAAAATAAATAATGTTTTGAAATATTTGAGATTTGTCATTTAAAGAGTCCACTTTAAAAAATTAAGATATATAAGTGTCATTTTATTACTAATAAATTATTAAAGTTGTCATTTTCTTAAAAAAAATGACTTTCAATCGAAGACTATTAACCCGGAACGAAGAAAGTATTTGAAATTATAAAAATATAATTTCAAATCAATTAATAATCATGTTCGAGAAAATTAAAACTCCTCCACCGCAACCCCAAAATCCCCAAAATTTCATATTACCGCCAAAAAGAAATCTTCCCTCCTTCGTGAAATCCCTAAATCAACTATCAAATCATTCATTCCAAGACATACCCCTAACATTGATTCTCATATCTCTTATCTCTCTCACTCTCTCACCGTGACATAATACTCCTCAAAGCCCCCATGCGCCGCCGCCCGTCAATCGCCTCCATCAACAACCCAGATCAGATCCAGTGTTGTTCATGGCAGCTCGCCCCAACCTTCAAATCCGACCAACACCACCCTCTGTAATCGGCCCAACACTGCCATTCTCCATCTCAATCGGCCCACAACAAGCGAACCCGGCCATCCTCTCACTCGTCCTCCTGCTCCGATCTCGCGGATCGGCCAAGGATTCCCGCCAAAAACCTAGTATACCTACAACTCCTCCCGGCCATCTCTTAGTGCCTCTCTCTCTCTCTATCTCTCTCTCTCTACATTCATTCGTCGTGACTCTTAGCTTTTGATCGTGACAATTGATAACGGTCAGAAAAGGTAGCCGCCGACTATGGAGTCATCGGAAGCATTGTCATTCGCCTCATTCAAGGCAAAGAAGGTACTACATTCCACCATCAAATCTCCATTCTCCGATGAAGGGCATAAAGCATCAGATCAAAGCCCATGGAGCTTCAAAACCCCCCGAAAAACCCAATAATCCGCCACAAAGAACCGGGAATAGCCGGACCGCTCTCTCCCTGAAAGAAGTCAGACAAGCCGCCGAAGCTCGGAGGCTGGTCGGATCTACCCAATCCACCGAGCCTTTGACATCCAGTAGCCACCGATCTCGGCCTCCCGACCGAACCCCCGGTTGCGAAATCGAGAAAAGCAACCCCTCCATGGGGCTTCCAAAAAGTAACTAGCACCCCTTTTTGTGTTCTTGATTTATCTATGTTTTAGCTTGAGCATTACGATTCATTTCTACAAAATTAATTGAAGTTTACGTGCGTAAAGTTTTTGCTTTTGTTGTGTTGTTTGAAGCCCCCTTAGGGCTTGTTTCGGGCATTGTTTGCAAAATTAGTCGAATTTTCCTCTGTACCTATATTTCAACCTTCTATTAGTTCCCGGCTCAATATTGCATAATATTTTTTTTGTTTTTCATGTTCAATTTTGTTTTGTTTTTTGTTTTTTTGTTTTTTTTGCATCTCAACGGTTTGATTTTATGCACGAGAGAATCATTCTTGTTCTACATTTTGTAACTTAGAATAGAAAATCACAAAGGTAAGGAAAAGTCAAAATATAATGGAAATGTATAGATTAAATTTTACATGGCTTATGAACTTATTAAGGGACTTATTAAGTTCTCATCATTACTGTATGGGTTCCATGACCAATAGTACCTACTGATTTCATACCATTGTACATATTTGATTTCATAAGCAGCTGGCAATCAATGAGTTGATAAGTTTGATTTACGTACCACTTCTTGATGGTAAATCAAATCAAATGCATTTTCGACGAGGAGCTCTCAAGGTAAGGAATCGGGAAGGAAGAAGATGGGTGTATCCCACGCGCCCGATAAGTTCGTGAAGGGATGTTTTCATGATAGAGAGTCGAGCAGGGGTAGCACGTGAGTGCGGCTATGGCCATAATTCAAATTCAAATTTTAAAAGCAAGCAGGGGTAGGAGCGACGGCGTTTGGTGGAAGGGTTCAAAGTCACGCAGTGGGCCTCTTTCGTAATTATAATGGGCATAAATTTGATGGGCCTAGAAGGGGAAAAATCAGCCCATGTTTGTTAAGGTTGTTTGGGTAGCCGGGTTGGGAAAGGTAGTAAAGGTAAAGAATTAGTTGATAACGACCAACCTCAACCCAACCCCACCTAAAGCCTAAACCATAACACTAAACCTAAATCATAACACTAACCTTAACCCCCACCCTGACACCAAACCCCAACCCCAACCCCAACCCAAACCCCAACCCCAACCCAGCCCACCCCGAACCCAACCCCAACCCCAGCCTGACCCAACCCCCCAACCCACCCCTACACCCCCAACCCACCCAAACCCCACCCCAACCCCACCCCAAACCCCAACCCCAACCCAACCCAAACCCCAACCCCGCTGCCCAAACCCCACAACCCCTTCCCCCAAACCCCCAACCCCAACCCCACCCCAACCCCAACCCCCTAGCCCCAACCCCAAACCCCAACCCCCACCCAAACCCCAACCCACACCCCACCCCAACCCCCACCCCCCAAACCCCAACCCAACCCTAAACCCTAAACCCTAAGCCTAAACCATAACACTAAACCTAACCTATAACACTAAACCTAAATCATAACACTAACCTTAACCCCCCCAACCCCAACCCCAACCCAAACCCCAACCCCAACCCCAACCCCACCCCAAACCCAAACTGACCCCACCCCAACTGACCCAACCCCAACCCAACCCCCAGCCCCGGCCCGACTGACCCCAACCCTAAACCACCCTAACCCTAAACCTAAACCTATAACACTAAGCCTAAACCATAACACTAAACATAAATCATAACACTAACCTTAACCTGACAACCCAACTGACCCCAACCCCAACCCCCCTTGCCCCCACCCCATAACCCACTAACCTTAAACCATAAACACACCTTAAACCTAAACCTAAACCTAAACCTAAACCTAAACCATAAACCATAACACTAAACCTAAACCATAACACTAACCTTAAACCTAAACCTAAATCATAAAACTAAACCTAAACCTAAAACCATAAACCATAACACTAAACCTAAACACCTTAAATCATAAACCTAAACCTAAACCCCAAACCTAAATTTAAACAACCTAAACTTAAACCTAACAAACCCTAACCCTTAATTAACAGTAACCTAAACTTTAAAACTAACTAAACCTAAGCGAAACCTTAGCCCATAATAATATTAAATCGAAAACCTAACCCTAATTTTAGCCTAATTACTTATAATTTGTTTGATAGAAGTTAAAACACTAGTGATTACTGAAGTTAGTGATTAGGAATGTGAATAATATGATGAACAAGTTATCTGATAACTAGTGATTGCTTTAGATCTTTAAAGCTTTAAATTTATGTATCCAGAGCATTGTAAGAAGATTTTCAATGTATTGTTTTCTATTGCTTAAGTTTTATATTTTTATTGTTTTTTATTGTATTGAGCACGTCGGGAGTGGCGAGAAGCATCGATGGGGACAATAAATGAAGCTAAGCATCATATGCGTATGAATGCGTATGCTAGTGTAAATTTAGTGTATTAATAATGTTTAAACATCGATTTATGTATGTTTGTTAGTTAGGTAGCTATGTTGATGCTATGAAATCCATGGTTGTAGTTTAATTGACTTTGAAAACAAAAAAGATAACTGTATGTATGTTTGGGGGTGTTAGTGTAAATAGTAAGAAATAAAAGGGTCTTAGTGTATTAATGCTTAAACATTGATTTATATACGTTTGTGTTTGGGTTGCCATGTTGATGCTATGAAATCCATGGTTTTAGTTTAATCGACTTTGAAAGCAAAAAGATAACTATATGTATGTTGGGGGGTGTTAGGGTAAATGGTAAGAAATAAAGGGGGTGTTAGTGTAAATTTAGTGTATTCATGCTTAAACATCAATTTATGTACGTTTGTTAGCTAGGTAGCCATGTTGATGCTATGAAATCCATGGTTGTAGTTTAATTGATTTTGAAACCAAAAAAGATAAGCGTATGTACATTGTGAGGGTGTTAGTGTATATGGTAAGAATTAAAGGGGTGTTAGTGTAAATTTTAGTGTATTAATGCTTAAACATCGGTTTATCGTTTATGTACGTTTGTTAGTTGGGTAGCCATGTTGATGCTATGAAATCCATGGTTGTAGTTTAATTGACTTTGAAACCAAAAAAGATAACTGTATGTACGTTTAGTTTACTTGACTTTGATTGAACAACAATATAAGCGTATGTACGTTGGGGGTGTTAGTGTAAATTTATTGTATTAATGTTTAAACATCGATTTATATACGTTTGTTAGCTGGGTAGCCATGTTGACGCTATGAAATCCATGGTTTTAGTTTAATTGACTTTAAAACCGAACAACATAACTTTATGTACATTGGGGGTGTTAGGGTAAATGTTAAGAAATAAAGGGGGTGTTAGTGTAAATTTAGTGTATTAATGTTTAAACATCGATTTATGTACGCTTGTTAGATGGGTAGCCATGTTGATGCTATGAAATCCATGGTTTTAGTTTACTTGACTTTGAAACCGAACAACATAACTGTATGTACGCTGGGGGACTTTGAAACCGAACGTGCTTACTTTCAAGCAACATTCATTACATTTCTTCTCTTTCCATTCTTCTGGTTTAATACTCATATTGGGGTGGGGGAAATAGGGTTGGACCTTTTTTGTTATTATTATTAACTAATTGATTTTAGATAACTTGTACACGTTTAGGTTCATCCGACAAAAAAGCAAAGAAATGATGATTATGCCATAAATGTATTCCTATGGTAGCTTCTAAAGCTTCTTGTTTGATCCTATGAAAACAATGACTTACTTTTTCTTGTTGATTTTTTATAAAATAGTAATTTTGTAACTTGGACGGGTTTTGTAGGCGATTGCCGTGAAGATGAACACTGAAAACAAGGCAATTGCAGCTGAATATTGCAACAAAATTGAATTCGGTTGCAATATGAAAAAGTGTGCTATGTATTTGTAATCTCCGTTCATACTAATGTCTATTGGCGCGTCCATTTTGGGGAGAAAAAAGAGGAAAATGACACATAAATTGCAACAATTTTGCAACAGTTTTTTGTTATTATTTTATAAAACTACTTCGTATTGTGCAAACCTAGACTAAAGTAAACCCTCGATCAGATTTGAACCCTCTTTCTCTTTCAGTCTTGCTGCCCCTGCTCCATTAACCCCCACATCTGAGATCTACTATCATATCCAACCGACCTCCTTCATCTTCTCGGCGTCATCTC
>CM028377.1:36701064-36746208 GCA_013146195.2 Codonopsis lanceolata | reverse complement strand
CATCAGGCCGTATTCCAATCGAAACAATTTTCCTCAGCCTACGAGTGGCTCATTATAACTTAGTAGCAAGACAACGAGGTCGCCAGGCAATCGACCTTGACCTTCTCGAAGAACGATTGAAGCTCGCGATCGAATGGTTAACATACAAGCGCCAAAGCCCATCATGATAGAAAGTTCGGGGAAGAGCATTCAAAATTGAGACTGGGTCCTTAGGAAAATCGGTTACTTGACAAATGACTGTAACGAGGAAAATTGTCACCTAATCGGGAAGGACATTCATTTAAGGTTACAGGAATTGTTAGAGAGGGAACTTACACCCTAGTAATCAAGAAGGCAAACATTTGAAGCATCCTTGGCATTCTCGATCATTTGAAGAAATATTATCATTGATATGGGTGTTAATTTCAGCTTGTTTTGTTGATTATGTGTTCAATAGGCTTTCTTCAATAATAAAGTTGTTTCAATGAAAGTAATGGCATACATGGATTGAAATATACATGTCAAAAGGAAAGTATACTCAAACAAGTATAAACAAAACTTTGCTTGAAAAATCGAGCAAAGTGGGCCCCGCCTCGGTTTATATTTTTAAGTTTGAATGCCTCAACAAAGAGAAGGGAGCATCCCAGATTCGATTCGATATTATTTGACGGCTTTGTTCGCTTTTGGCGACAAAGGAGATGAATCTCGCCAAATTAATATCCAGCTTAAATAATGTTAACGGTTCGATCAACCAAGGCCATGCCCAGCCTAACGGGCTACGCAACTCGCCTCGACAACTCGGGCAAGAGTCGATTATTTAGATGCTCGCCGACCGGCGTAAGAGGCCCCGCCTCGATGATCATAATTATTTTCGCTAAGTACAAAACCGAAGTAAGACAAATAATGTAAAGACATTCATACATATTTTTGAAATAAAAGTTCTCATTATAATTATTTTCATTACATAAGAAGGGAAACAAATACAAAGACCATCCAAGGTTATCTAATTCCCTCCTCGCTCGCTGCCGTCCCCGAGGTGTCCAAATGCAAAAAATTCTATCCATCTCTGACCGCAGTTCTGAGGAAGAGGTGGTGGAGGAGGTAGTTGCTCAAGACTGCTCGGGTCGGGAGGAGGAGGCAAATTGCCTCTCGCCTCAGAGGAGTAGCCCGATGCTCCTCGACATCTATTATCACCGGCCGACAGTTGGGAGCAGGATCCTCATCCTCATCATCGTTGGCCTCGCCTCAAAGATAGCATTCATTTGATCAACTACATTATTGGCCAACCGAGTTGAGGAATCCATTCCGGCCACCGCTTCTCCCTATCATTATTTGCAATGATCCCCGCTCATCCACTCAGATAGGGATCAAAGCATGGCTACTCCGAGCCGCAAAGACACCAAGGCGAGGCCGCCCCATTCGCCATCATCTCGGCGTTATATCCGGCAGCCGCCGCCAAAGATACGCAAAACATGGCCGCACCTTGGAATAATAGGGGACCGCCGCCTTTGCATCCACAAGCTGGTCAAGCTCGGCCGACTGCTTGAAATCTTCAACACTGCAGCCTGGCGCGACCTCCCGTGTCAACCTGGCCTGCCAAGCTCTCCTTCGCTCGGCACCAAGATCCTCAAACTTCTTCCTCTCCTCGCTCAATGTTTTCTGAGCAGATACCTCCCCGTTCTGAGCAAACTCCACCTGGGCCTTTAGGCGGATAATTTCTTCCTCGAGCTTAGACAATGCTGACCTTTGTTAGGACTTCTTTGTCCTTAGCCAACAAGTCCTCTTTGTAGGAACGAGCAGCTTCATCGGACTTTCGTTTCTGCTCAAAAAGCGCTCCAGCCTTGTCTTTATACTCATCTGCACGCTTGTGCAGAAGAGTAACCTTGGAGGCGAACTGCAAAACAAAAATTTACATGAGCAGAAAATATAAGTTACCAGCAACAATCGTCTTCATCAAATAACAGACATGATTTACCTCGCTGATTAGCAAACCAGCTTCACCGAGCAAAGACACTGCTCGGCTGCCTCTAAGGCATCACCACGACAACATCGGATGGACAACCCTTTTCAGATTCCTCGCTCAAGAACAGCCATCGCCCCCCTGGCCACGAATGTTAATTCCGCCAAGAGGGGGACGGCAATGAAGCCTGCTCACAAGGGCCCTAACCCCATCTCGAGATACGGGCGCCACAAAATTGGCCCTCAGCCAACTAGGGGTAGCACTCCGTGATGGCTCTTCGCGACGAGGAGGGGGAGGAGGAAGCCCCGTGACAGGAGGCGTTGGAAGGACAGGAGAAGGCGCGGGAGTAGACCCTGCTTGAATTGTTTCTTGGGGTTCATCCCCCCCTGTTCGAGGTCGGGTGCTCCGCCTCCCCGCCGAGTCGGGCACGATTGGTCTCTTACTGACGAGGGCTCTGGTCGGCGCTGCCCTGAGGGAGATCTCGCTCGCTCAGAAGAACCAGAGCACGAGATGATTTTTGCTCCTCTCGGGAGCCTGGGCAAGGCTTTCAGCCGGCAGTCGCTCGGCCAATCACCACCATGGCGAGCAATGCACTCGCCTTGAACTCAATCTTCCTCTGCCTTAAAATATCTTTCACCACTGCAAACGAAAGGAAAACGAGTTAGAAAACATCGAGATATTTTTCGTGAGACTCATCATAAAAAATAAAGGGCAAGTACCAGCATCATCAAAATCAAAACGAGGGGTACAATCTCCCTGCATCAAGACATTACAGATTCACGGGAAACTTGTGGTCATGGCAAGTCCCCCAAAACGGATGAACGGGCTCAAAGCTATTTCGATCAAGTGGAACCACACCCTCCACGGCCAGGTACATCCCGCCCAGAAGATCCGAGGGTCCCGCACGATTGATTTCCAATCAATCAACCACTCGACCTCGCCGGCCACTCCCAACGCCTCGCAACATGTCCATACACCTGCCCTCTCCCAGAAGGTGGCATGCCGATCGTAAGTCGAGGCTTCATCGCATACGGGGCCTCCTGGAGCAAATGGCCACCCGACCCGAGACTCCACAACAACAATCCTTTTGTCCCACTTGTCGACTTTAAGGGAAATTCTAAACAACTTCGTGGCTTTTTGATCGCCAACAATCCCGCCTCGATCTCTTGTCCTTGGTGAATTGAAAAGTTTTCTGAGAATAGTTGTCTCCTGCTCGAACCCAATCGACGGCAAGTCGCGCTTAAAGGCGATCGAATCAACATCGTAAGTCGGAGGTCACAAGGAACGATTGGTCTCTCTCAAGAACTCGACAACAAAGGATCTAGCGGAAACGCATCCCGACCCGAAAGAAATCATAAAAAAGACCACTCTTTGGTCTTACTCCTCATTTGAGCAGAGTCATCTCGATTCATAAGGGACCCCTCGATAATCATCCCGAGAAATCCCAATCGAAGTCAAACCAGCCTCCCCACCTCAACAACCGAGTCCATAGACTCCCAAAGGAGCAAGCGAGCTCAGATTAAAATAATCCTCGCCGCGAGGTCTCCTACCCGCCCGAGGCCACCAGCCTCCTCGCCGCCGGGCATCTCACTCGAGCTCGCCCATCTACCTCATCCTCGGCTCTGTGGTCACATCGCTCACGACCCTCTCAAGAACAAAGACGACTATTTACTTCGAATATTTCTCCTCTCCGAAATCAACATATCAGACCCTGTCCTCTCAGAGTCTACGGGTGAATGATGCTCCTGGGCACCATGGTCGTAATCATAAGCCTCTTGCTCGTGATCAGAGCTGTCATCAAAAATTCGAAGGGGGGAAGACATCCTACAACAGATTGAGCAATAACTGGATTAATCCCTCGTAAAACGATGACTCTTCGAAGGTTTTCCTCGATCTCCCCCGGACTACCTAAACCTAAACCGAAAACCCAAGAGTCTACCCAAAACCATGACCATGAAGAACACGTAAAAATACCAAAAACTCAAAAAAGAATTTACACGTAAATATGAAAGGATGAGGAAGGTGAAAACTTACTTGTGCGTTGAATGGGGATCGCTTGCTTAAGTCGAGATATTGCAATAATCCGCATTGATAGAGACGAATCGCTTATCAACTCAAAGCGATACCACGTAAGAAAGCAATGAGAAAACAAGATGCGCAGAGGTCGAAAGTCCAAGGCAAGAAAAAGAAACTCAAGTCGTTAGGTTTTCACCCCTTTTATAGGCGTGATTTTGGGAAAAAGGCGCCCAAATCACGCGCCCACGAATTCAAACCAAGGCGGCTGCGAAGCACCCGATCAAGCCCGCCATTAATGCCTGCCTCGAAAACACGCACCTCATCATGACTGAACTCAGCAGCTGTCGCTTCAGAAAAGTCTTTTCGGTTTCCCTGCAACCGTCCCTTCGAATACACTAATCCAACACAATAAAATCAGAGCAGTAGCCCTCGCACCGAGCATAAATACCGCCCTCGACAGCAGGGGCCACCGATGAGCTCGGCCCAAATTTCGTCACGAGCCAGCATTGTGCTCCAAAGACGTGATAGTCACGTGTATGACAGAGACCAGGAAAGAAACTACCCGAGCAGGATAGCCGCGAGATGATCATCACACAACTATACCGAGCAGGAATTTCTCTATCACTCAGCGAGCAGTGGAACAAGGTCGCCTGATTGAGCTCGGTATTAATCCCGAGATATCTCACAATCCCGAGATTTTGGCCTTGATTCCTTCTGCATGTCAACCCGCATTTATGGTATTACAGCCCTAAAATATCTCCGTGATCACACCCTCAATTTAACCCGGGTTTTACTCCCGTAAAGGCTATATATACTTCTTGAAATCTCATTTGAAAGGTACGCACTATTCAATACACCGAAACCCCGCTCATTTTGCTTTCAACTAAAAGCTTAATACTTACTCACACCCGAGGGGTTTCCTTGAGGCCCCGCCTTGCATTCCATCTAAGGTGTCTTCTTCTTTTGACAGACTTTCGAATTCTCACATTCGATTAAGCCCGTATATCCTACAAACCGCAAGGACCGCCCAAGACCAAATTGTGTAGCATCGAACTAATTTAATTTGAGGTTGTAATTGTCACGTCTAATTATATTGATAACAGTGTTCATTGCGACGCTCCAATCAATAATGATATTGATGTTTGACAGTGTTAATGAGGATAAAAAAAAGGTTTCAAACATTTAAACAATTTGGAAGAAATGAATTAATTTCCACCTGTACTAATACAATTGAATTCAAACCCAGACTTGTTCGGTTTTTTCCTGAACCACCGAGCCAAGTTCTAACTTGTACGAAAGGTCCGACCACATATTTACCAATTTAGATTCCAATAGTACAAGTAATACAATTATATATTTACCATTACCAAATCAGAGTGGCGCAGCGGAAGCGTGGTGGGCCCATAACCCACAGGTCTCAGGATTGAAAATGTTATAGTCACTTTTATTTTGTATCAAAATATGGTCATATGGGTACTCTATGAAAGTGGTATACTTTTATTGGTTGGACATTTTGTGGGTCTCAGCACTCCAGCTAATAAGAGTGTGTCACGTCATAGAGTACTCATATTTTGTTACAAAATAAGAATGGTCCAAGCATTGCCCATGTTTGATTTTGGTACCTAATAGATTGGTCTCGACTAATAGCACAAGTAACCTGGATAAATTCATTATCCCTCACTATTAATACAAAGAGGGAGGGTGACATTATTAGCCTCCACACTAAAAACTTTTGAAACTAATATTTTTAATTTCAAAATTACCTCAATATACAAGCGTTTATTAATAACGAAGCGCTAATAATACTTAGATTAATAATACTGATTATCGTTCCTCTCCTCAAATACAAAGTAAACCCGGAGTAATATTGATACAATATTTTAATATTTTTGGCTAACGCAAGCCGTAAAGTTATTGACGGCTAGATAAATCATCAAATGCAACAGAAATTAATCAATCACAATATGAAATACGATATTGGCATAACAATGGTTATTTGGTGCTTAATGCTAAGTTTTTCAATTGACTTCTTTGACGAGGTTGGAGCAAAAGGATTGTGTTCATTGTATATCTTTTCTTTTATTTAAAATTATCTACTATCTTTAAGTATTTTTAGTTTTTTAAAAAGTTATTTTTAAAAAGTGAGAAAAAATTACGGGTCGGTCCATTTTTTGAAACTTTTAATCACTAAAGTCACTATTTTTATTTTCAAACGGAAAAAGTCACTTTTTATGGCAAAATGACTATGATATCTTTAATAAACTGTAGACACGTTACGGAGGTTATTATTTTTGCACCGCGATTCATTAATTTTATCGCATTATTTTTTGAATAGAAGTTCAACAGTGTAGCTGCTAGTCTATTTTTGTACCGCGATTCATCAGTTTTAGTGCATTAATTTTTGAACCACGGTTCAATAATGTAATTGCTAATCTATTTTGAACCTCGATTCATCAATTTTAGTGCATTAATTTTTGCACCGTGGTTCAATAATGTAATTGCTAGTATATTTTTGAACCGTGATTCATCAATTTTAGTGCATTAATTTTTGAACTGCAGTTCAATAGCATAATTGCTAGTTTTTCTTGAACCGTGATTCATCAATTTTAGTGCATTAATTTTTGAACCGCGATACAAAATCATAATGAATCAGACCACGTCCTCCATATGCTTCTTCCATCTCCTCTGTCATAAGCCTTCCTTTTCTTTCTCTGCCTTCGTCCCAACAAAAAAATTCTTCAACCCAGCACAGATCAATTATAGTTTCGTATTTCATGAATCAAAAAACTCGTTTACCTTTCGGGCGTTGCCCCCAAACTCCCACGACGGGACCCTGCACTCTCGACCCCCGCGATCTGACCGGACAGGTCGATTCCCGTTTCATTGCAAACAATCGTGATTTTCGAATCCAAAGTGTGTTGTCGAAGCTGTTGATAAAGACGATGACATTTTGGAACAATACTTCGAAAAGTGGTCTTTTGCGGTTGAAAAAAACCTATAGACTTTTGGAGTTAGAAACTTATAAAAAAAGACCGGTAGAATATGCCCCAAAATTTTATTTTAAAAAACGTAGAAGATAGCTAGCTTGAAACAATAAGATAATACTAATTCGTTCTGAACAAAGGGCCCATTATTTTATTTTGAGACGTTTTACTTAAAAACTCTACTTTAAAAAATTAAAAAATAAAATTGTCATTTTATTATTAATGAACTACTAAAAAGAGTCTTTTTTTTAAAGGTTTGGTTTTCAAACAGAAACTTTAAAAAGTTTTATTTTCAAACGGACAATTCAAAAAAGTGTGACATGATTTCAGTATCACTATTTACTAGTTATTTAGCTCGTGCTTCACACGGGTACAATGCGAGATATATATATTTTTTATAATAATAATATAACTTTTGGACATTATAATTAGATTGTTAATCTCTTCCATTATTATAATTTTTTTCTATTGTTACTAATATTAAACAATTTTTTACCTAAATACTTTTAAAATTAATATAAGTTTCTAGCTAATGTGAGATACATACTTTGTATTAATAATAATCTTTTTTTACCTAAATACTTTTAAAATTAACATCTAACTTGATAATAATATTAGAAGTCATTTTGTTAAAACCTTTTAAATTCATAATTCATTTTTAAACAATGTGAGATGCTTATTTTATATTTTTATTAGTAATGAAAGTTTAAATCTTTTATCTAAAAACTTTTTAAACCAATACCGCATTCTAACCATGTGGTATACATATTTTCTATTAGTAATAATAGTAGTAGATAAAAAACTTTTTAACCAACATTCATTTCTAAACAATATGGATACATATTTTCTATTGGTAATAATAAATGATGTCTTTATCTAATGATTTTTATAATCAATACTCATTTCTAAATAATATGAGATACATTTCTTTGTAACCAATGTGAAATACATCATCTAAAAACTTTTTAAACCAATAATGTGAAATATTTCTTTTCTATAGCTAATAACTGTAAACTTTTAAAATGAGTATCGCTCTCTAACCAATGTGTAATACATATCATCATTTGGTAATAATAGTATAAGTCTTTTATTTTAATTTTTTTTATAATCAACATCTCTTCCTAAATAACGTGGGATACATCTCTTTTATTATATTGATTATAAAAGTAAAAGTTTTTTATCTAAAAACTTTTAAAACCAACATCATTTTTTAATAAATGTAGGATATCTTTTCAATTTCTATTAGTAATGATGCGTCCAAAATAATCCTGGGATGCACTGGGCTTCTTCAACGGGATATCCGGCTTTCAATCTATTCGTAATCTTCAAGGCTCAACCTTGTAAACAAGCAAAGAACAATAAACTAGGCAGGGGCACTCCCTGCAAAAGCCCTCCGGCGTGAGAGTTAGCTTAGTAATTAGATGAGTAAACAATTTGACAGAGTTTAGGCCAATATTTAGAATCACATACCTCCATCTTCTGTCTCGAGGGATTTTTATAGCTTGTGCCCGAGAGTAACTGCTCATTAAACATCATGGCATGAATGGCGGGCACATTAAATGTCATATTAACTGCCCCATTCATCACAACAGTAACATCATGACAATGATGGCGGGTTTCACGGAAGTAACTGCCCACATTCAAGACAACCGTTACCTTCATAAATGAGCTTGGTAAATCCTGCTCGATGCATATTTGCCTGCTGGGTAAGCCCCCAAATGCAGATTCTTGCCGGGTATTGAGCCCCAACTTAAAGATAATTATGGATGATGCCCGTTTCCTTAATATGGCCTGGTTCTTAGAATGCACGTGCTTTGCTCGTGATTGGTGAATACGTGCCGGGCACGTGACTTGTATGTTGGGCCTATTGGGCCAGGCAATTCAGTAGCCCCCTGCTCCTTGTCTGTCGAGCATATATGCTCGGAGCGAGGAAAAGAATTTAGAATCCCCAGGCCAGATCGCTTTTGAGATATACCTTTTCATGAATTCATCCAGAGTCATCCTCAACCAGACGTTTATGAGTGATTGCCAGCCCAAAGGACTTGAAAGGATGGGCCGTCATCAGCCGCCATATGCCCCCACGCGGGCTCATTCCCTAACGAACCATTAAATGCTATGCCCCGATTTATGTGCCCTAATGATGACGAAACCCTTGGGAGCCCCAATCGACGGCTCATCTTGGTATAAAAACTTGAGTTCCCTTCCATTTCACACTTTACCCAGAGCAAAATCAAAAATCGAAAGAACCTCTCTTATCTCTGCATTCAGAGACAACATCAGTGTCGAAACTACTTGTTCCTGCGTTCAATCCGCGCAAACGAAGCTTCCAGGATCTTCAGCTCAACTCTTCTACATCAATAGGTATTTCTTCACTCATTGTTAGTCTTGCTGCAATTTCTGTTTCTCCTTACTAGAACCCCTACATTAGGGCTCAGATTTTAGGGTTTACAAACATCAACTGGGTACATGATGAGTTTTGTTATGATCTGAAAGTAAATATGTCGTAAATCAAAAACATCTGATACCCGCTTCCTCTCTGTCCATCTTGTTCCTTTATCTGTCACATACTTAACCCACTCAAAATAGAGGAATCGAGGAATACCTGATCGGTGCCCCATTCACCGATCTTAGGCTAGGCTCTTGCCATGGGCTTTTACTTGATCTACTCTTGCCTAACTACCCGAGCAAGGTTTAATGTGTATTCCTCGATTCGTTTCCTGTAGGATGTCTGCCAGCGATGAGACTCAATCTGAAATTGAAGGTCGTAGCTACGACCATGGAGCCTCTACCGAAACGGAGGAGAGCTCGAACACAAGATCTTCCAGCTCTGAAGAGACCGAGCTGGAAGAAATTTCCTTAATCCGTCGAAAACGCCAACACATTACAGAAGAAATTGTAGATCCTCCAAATATAATAGGGGATACAACGATTAGAAACGAGGAGAACACTCCCAAGGAAAGTGAACATGTTAAAAATAACCTCCCCAGCTCGAGCAATCCGCGAGCTGGAAAGAACAAAGACGCCTTTAAAGGCAAACAGATCATCTCCAACGTCCCCCCCCCCTCACTCAAATGGGATGACTTGACCTGTGAGGACGATGTCGATGCCTGGTTCTACTCATTGGGTATGGACCCCAAAGATTACCGAGCGAAAGCCTTCGATCTGGACATCGAGGAGAAAGGACATAATTTCCAGGGAGATCGAATGGTGTTTTATTTTGATTTTTTCCTCGTCGCCCTGAGACTCCTTTTAGATCCCTTCTTTGCCGAATTCCTACTTATGAACAATGCCTTACCCTGCGACCTAACCCTCACCACGGTAAGATTCCTGGTCGCAGACAGCCATTTCTCGCCGCCGAGTTCGAACCCAAAGATGGCATTATTTAGAAAGTTCTTTTGTTTTCCCCGACAAGAAGAGCGGGCGATATCGCCGCTCTAACCCCAACTACTTCAAACTTTTGCACGCCTAACAAACTTGATCGGGAATCGGTTTTGGGGGAGCTTTTGCGGCCGAAAGATTGAAGGGAAAATTGCTCCGAGAATTTAAGCTTTTTCTTTCGAGAAAGAGGTCTTGACAGATTTTTTCCTCAGCTTCGCCCCTTCTAGGCGCTTCGACCTTGCCCCTAGTGCTAGATTACCTCCTCCCCCCCCTTGCTATATTAAATTGAAGGAATTGAGCCCCGAGTTGTCATAGAAGCCGAAGTACCTCACCCATACTAGGGTTGCTGCCACGGAGGTAGATTTCCCAGTGCCCGCATCATGACCGGGATCAATCGCACTCGTTTTTTCTTTCGGTTTGTACAAATTTCTATTTCAACTTTTCTTTACTTCTTATTTCAATCAAAGCTCTTACCAATTCTTCATAACTCTTTCTGCAGACATGAAGCAACTAGAAGACTCCAAACGATTTCTCCAGGCCATGAAGAGGAGAGCCACCGGGAGAAACACACAAATGGCCGCCCTTCCCACCGTTCCTGCTACAAACACATGACGTGGATCTACCCAAGTGACTAAAACAAACCGGGTTGCCACTTCTATCCCTACCACTGCTGCGGTTATAGCTCCTGCCCCCACTCCAACTGCTCCTACCCTGCAACCAACCAAACAACCTGCCCCTGAAGCTCCAACCGACAGGAGAACCAGGTCGCGGACAGACCAAAGTGAGCCAGTTGAAGCATCGAGCTCACAGGCACCCATATGGCAAAGGGATAATTTTGAGATGCCGGAAACCTGAGAGCTCGCGGCCAAAATAATAGTTGAAGTGGCCAATGTACCCGACCTGGCCAACCTCAATACTAACAGACGGGGCGGGCATGCGGCCACTATTGGACTTGGCATGGTGAAGAGGCTCCGCCATACTGGCATCCGAAAAAGAAGTGTTGAGCTTCCTAGCTCAGTCCTCATCGGAGAAATAGGGATATGCATGACCGAGATAACCAATTCCCTCACTATTACCAAAATGAATGATCATTGTGTACTCTTGTTTTTAACCATGTTTCCATTTCAGATGGCCACCAAGACTGAGCTCTTATATGACCGGCTAATCGACAACCTCAAATCCTCCAGCTCCTTGTCTTCAGAGAAGAACACTCTTGAGGAGCAACTCAACTCCCTCCGAACTGAGCTTAAGGAGTGCGAGGAGGCCGTGACTACAAAAGTTACCGAGCTCTCTAAACTAGAAGAGGAGAAAAAGGCACTGGAGTCACACCTCAATTTCTCTAAGAAATCCGAGGAGGCTGCTCTGAAAAATATAAGCCAAGTGAGGAAGGAACTCAAAAAGGCTGTCAGCGAGCTGGAGAAGACCAAGAAGGAGGCTGTTGAGAGAGAAAAACAACTAAGGGTGGAGCTATCCCATGCAAGTGAGGAGCAGAAAGAAGCAGTCATTGCCGACTACAAGAACTCTAATGATTTCCAAGCAAGTGTTGAAGAGGAAGCCTACCCCTTCTTCTTTCAAGGAGTGAATCATGTCCTTAGGCAGCTAGCGTGCAGCGAGATGGATGTGCAGCCAGACCAACTCGCTAAATGGGGAACTAACACCCCTTTTTGCCCCTCTGCTCTCCCGGGCCATGCCTTGGTGCCCTACACAGAAGATGAGCTAACCTCCTTGGCTCAGTCAGATTCTCAAAAAGGACTCGCTGCCTGGACCCCTCCACCAACTGCTGATGTCACTATTACCAATATGATGGCTCAGATTTGGAGGGCTAAAACACAAGAGACTTCAACCTTGGCTGCTCATGTTGCTGGTGACGATGGAGAGATGATCATAATTGAAGAGCCGACCACAAATGAAGTAGCTGAACCCGCCCAGACTACTACTGACCCTGCTCAAACTACTGCTGGTGACCCTTGAATTTCTCCCGGCCTGCGTGCCACAATTGTATTTTTTTGGAAAACAATTTACAAACAACTTACATTATCTCCGTGCCTGTAATATCTTAACATTTCCTGCTTTTAACATTTTTGCTAATGCTCGTATTTTGTCTCCTTGTATTCTCATAGATGTTTCAACTGTTTTTGTTTTAAAAACAATCTTTTAAATCGAGCAAGCTCATTCTAGGCTTGCCGAGATAAAAAATGCAAAGCCTTCGAACACCTTCACCCGAGCTGAGATAACTCGCAGTTATGAAGGAGCATGATCGAAGCAACTGGCTCGAACACCAACCCTTTTTCACGAGCAAAGATACATTTGCTCGTAAAAGAGCATAATCGAGAAAATAACAACCAAATCAACTAGCTCGAACACCAACCCTTTTTCACGAGCAAAGATACCTTTGCTCGTAAAAAAGAGAATAATCGAGATAACATTAAACCACTCGAACACCAACTTTCACACTGGGCAAGGAAACTACCCTGCCCGCCAAAAGTATAATCAAATTCGCACTAAATGCTGTAAGATGAAGACCAACATATGCTTATTCATTTCACCGTAACAAACTTACAAGATAGGAGAAAAAGACAAACAACTCGCACACTACCAATCAACGATAGTATTTCTTCAAGTGATCTGCATGCCATGGATGCTTAAGCTCGATGCCTTCCTCTGTTCGCAACATATAGGTCCCTTCCTTAACGATTCTAACTACTTGGAAAAGGACCTTCCCAATTAGAAGAAAGCTTCCCCCATTCTGCTCGATGGCCTGTTGCTTCAACTTTACGGAGAATCCACTCGCCCACAGCAAATGACCGACCACGAACCCTTTTATCGTGGTGGGCCTTTGCTCGCTGATTATAATTGGCCATTCGCATTTTGGACTCCAACCGTTTTTCCTCTAACAAATAAAGATCAGCTGCCTGAGCTACAATGTTGGATTCTGCATCATAGTGAGATACTCTATGATTGGGCAAGTACATCTCCACCGGTGCCATGGCCTCAGAGCCATAAGCCAGAGAGAAAGTTGTTTCACCTGTAGGCCCTCTGATCGTTGTCCTGACCACCCACAAAGCTGATGGCAACTCGTCAACCCATCTTCTTGCCTTATCTTCAAGATTTCACTTAAGAGCATGCAAGACTTGCTTATTAGCGGCCTCAACTTGACCGTTACCCTGAGGATATGCAACCGATGACTGTCAGTGCTTCACACGCATCTGCTCGCATGCCTTTGTGAATTTCTCTGAAAATTGTGTCCCATGACCAGAGACAATTGCCTGGGGTACCCCAAAACGACACCATATATGCTCGTGCACGAAGTCGATCACATTGACCTCACTAATAGTTGCCAAAGGCTTGGCCTCTACCCATTTAGTAAAGTAATCAACAGCTACCACTGCATACTTAAACTTCGAACGAGCCAAGGGAAAAGGACCAATGAGGCCTATACTCCACATATCAAATGGCTAGGACGCCGCTATAGGAGTCTGCTCGGTAGAGGGTAATCGAGGTATATCGGCATAACCCTGGCACTTGTCACATTGTCGAACATACATTTATGCATCTCGTCTCAAAGTGATCCAATAAAACCCTGCAGCCAAAACTTTTTCTGCCAAAGACCGCTAGCCTGGATGTCCTCCACATTTTCCTTTGTGAATTTCTCCCAAAATGCCCTTGGTCATCTCTGGTCATACACACCTGAGCAAGGGTCTAGTATACGACCGTCGGTAAAGTATCTTATCCAGAAATAACATATCACCAAGCCCGCTTCTGAATAGTCCGAGCTTCTGACTTTTCCTCCGGCAAGGTTCTTGGCTCGATGTAAGCCTTCAAATCATCTATCCAATACTTCGCGGCAGGCTCAATATCCATGATCACATCCTTCTCTATCACTGGGACCTCCAAGTATTCAATCATGACCCCTGGATGCAGAGATTGAATTTCGTCCTCAGCAATCTTGGATAGGTAGTCTGCACGCATATTATCCTCGTGACCGATTCGCACCAGCTCCCAGTAATCAAAATCCTTCAAAACCTCCTTTACCATGGCACAATAGCGAACTAAAACCGGGTGATGGACAGCATAATCGCCCTTAACTTGATTCACGACCAATTGTGAATCACAGTAAATTACTATTTCGCACACTCCTACCTCTTGTATGAGCTCCAACCCCGCGATCAAAGCTTCATACTCTGCTTGATTATTTGATGCTGGAAACTTGAAACGCAAAGCCTTTTCAAACTTCACATCCTGCTCGGGTGGAACTAACACCAGACCTGCTCCACTTCCAAACCTACTGGCTGAACCATCCATGTGAAATTCCCAGCAATAATTTGGTCGGGGCCTTTGAATTGGTTCATTTGTTGATATAGTCTTCGCAGAAACCTCCTCCTCGCACAAATCCTTGAAACTAGTCTCAGCCACAAAGTCTGCCAAAGCTTGTGCCTTAATTGCTCGCCGAGGCTGGTAATCTATCTCAAACTCAGTCAGTTCAATGGACCAGGTGAGTAAGCGACCAGAGGGATCTAGCTTGTGAAAAAATTTTCCTGAGAGGCGTGTCTGTGTACACAATGATGGAGTGTGCAGAAAAATAAGCTCGATGTTTCCGAGCAGCAACAACAAGTGAATAGGCTAACTTTTCTGCATTAAAATAGCGTCCCTCCACCGCGGTGAGGGCCTTAACATAATACAAAGGCTTTTGCAAGTTACATTCTTCTCTAACTAACATATCGACTACAGTCTGCTCTGTGGCCGCTAAATACACAAACAACTTCTCACCGAGGACTAGACTACTTAACAACGGAGGCTGCCCTAGATACTTCACCAGCTGCTTGAAAGCCTCCTGATATTCCTTTGTCCACTCAAACCCTTTGTTTCCATGGAGAACTTTGAAGAATGGCAGGCACCTTTCTGCCGACTTGGAAATAAAACGACCAAGGGCTATAACTCGGTCATTGAGTTTTGAACGTCCTTGATACACCGAGGAGGCTTCATGGTGACCGGTGTCTTAATTTTTTCTAGATTGACCTCTATACCCCTTTTAGTGACCATGAATCCCAGGAATTTACATGCCTTCACCCCGAACACACACTTGCTCGGGTTCAGCTTCATATTGTTTTTCCTGAGGTTGTCAAAGTTTCTCCCAAGTGAACAATATGATCATGCCCTTTGGTCTTCACAACCATATCGTCAATGTAGGCCTCTACGTTTCTGCCGATCTACGAGCTGAAAACCTTATTCACCATTCGCTGATAAGTGGCCCCTCCATTCTTCAAGCCAAATGGCATCATTTTATAACAGTAAAGCCCCCCTGCTGCTTAGAAAGTTGTCAAGGCCTTATCCTTCTCGTTCATCTTCACTTGATGATACCCCGAATATGCATCAATGAAGCTCAGGAACTCAAACCCCGCTATAGCATCTACCAGCTTGTCAATGCGAGGAAGGAGATATCAATCCTTTGGACAAGCTTTATTCAAGTCGGTGAAGTCCACACACATTCTCCATTTGCCATTAGATTTTTTAACCATAACGACATTAGCCAACCAGGTTGGATAATGTATCTCCTCAATGATATCAGCACTAAGCAGTTTCTCCACCTCTTCTTTGATAGCTTGATCCTTTTCCACAGAATATACTCTAGGCCGCTATTGAATTGGCCTGAAAGCTGGATCGACACTAAGACAGTGAACGGCAACATCCTCGCTCACCCCTTGCATATCCTCTGGCCTCCACGCGAACACATCCAAGCTGTCCTGGAGTTGCCTGACCAAATTAGCCCGAGCCTCAGCTAACAGTGCTTTGCCAATTTTAATCTTCTGCTCGGGGTACGCAGAGTTATAATGGTTCATTGTACTCCATTATAACATTTCCCCAATAGGCGTAACGTGTTTTCATGTTATAAAGGTCAATCGTACTCCATTATACCATTTCACCAATAGGCGTAGCGTGTTTTCATGTTATAATGGTCCATCGTACTCCATTATAACATTTCGGCAATAGGCGTAGCATGTTTTCATGTTATAATGGTCTATCGTACTCCATTATACCATTTCGCTAATAGATGTATCGTGTTTCATATTATAATGGCCCATCGTACTTCATTATACCATTTCGTCAATAGGCGTATGTAGACACGCCAATTTCGTACCCCTAGTATGTGACTGACATAAAATATCAAGAACTGTTAAAACTTAACAAATGTCAAGTTACAGGAGTCAAAAAATGCAAAAGGAAAAGCAGGATGCGCGAAACAGTGAACTGCAGGGGGGAAAGTGCAAAAAATTGAAAGATGCAAAGAAGCATGGTGCCGCACCAAGGATCCTTGGTGCCGCACCAAGGGTTGCCTTGGCCGCACCATGCTACTTACTGTAGCTTGTCTCAGAAGCCGAAATGTACAACCCCTGAAGCTTGGAGTACAACTCGCTAATGCTGGATGAAGAAACTGAGAAATTCCCAGCGTGTCCTACCTCTCCACTATAAATAGGAGGCCCCGGCTCCCCATTTTCGCTGCTCAATTCCTCCGCGATTTTTAATCGCAGCGAAGCTCTGCTGCTTCGTCTTTCCGTCAATATTAGTACGAGAGGTGCGAGATAGGTGAATGGAAGCCCCTAGAATCTCCAAACCCCGTCCAAACTCTGCCAAAATAAAAACCAATAGGTTATAAGTGATCCCTAACCTAGTTGTTAGGTATCCACCTTATTTCCCCGACCCAAAAATCTCAAAGTAAGCCGTTACTCTGCCCGAGTAATGAGCTGAAAAACACCCTATATAAACCGTCATTCCGCCCGACCAAATAAGCGAAAAACCACTACATATAAGTCGTCACCCTGCCCAAATCAAAACAACAATCATACAACAAACAACAAAAAATACTCCCTCTCCCTGAAGGACAGAGCGAGCACACCGCCGCTCTAAAAGGTAAAACCTTTAAGGGCGCCGTTTATTTTATTTACTTACTTTTCTGTCTTTTATTTATTTTTAAAGTTGTTATTTAAATCCGGCACAATGTAGCCAATATAAGCCGTTGTGCTGCCCGGATTAGAATAGGAAATATTATGTAAAAGAGCCGTTATAATGACCAAATGTTCTTAAATGTGTCTGTAATTATTGGAAGGAAACGGCTGCGAGTCCGTAAATAATGTAGCCACGAATGTATTTGTTTAAATTTCCCTGTCATTTTAATACCTTATTTATTTGCGAGATAAATATGACAATAAGCATACATCAGCCAAAAACCATTTTCGAGACCGAAAGGGCGAGTTGGGTGCCTAGCACCTTCCCAACTCGTAACTTAGCCTCCGAATCCGTTTTCTTTTTCTTTGGTTTATTTTTCTTTTCTTTGGTTTTGCTTTATTTGCCTTAAAATAAAGATGGTGACTCTAAAACTTTCGGATTCAGTGGGGTCTCGCAACATTCCCTCTTTGCACTTTCTCGTTCTCCCCTAAAAAAGGGAGATATGAGAATGGAGGGGTGATGCATTCCCATATCCTGGTATCCCCTAAACAAGGGATAACTTGATGCGGGAAACTCAAAGCTCTCATAGTAATCTGAATGTGCCATAAGGCTATTTTTAATAAATCTATATTGGGGGCGTCGCAATATCCTTTTTTGCACTTTTCCGTTTTCCTCTAAAAATGGGAAAATGGGAATGAAAGGGTAATGCATTCCCATATCCTGGTATCCCCTAAACAAGGGATAACTTGATGCGGGAAACCATCAGTTCCCATATTGGATACAAAATCCACTCAAGGCAACCGAGGCACATTCCAACGTGCTAATATAGACAGCACTCCTCTCGCACTTTTGATTTCGTCTTCCCCTAAACAAGGGAGGGTGGAACGAGAGCAGTGGTGTCCCGCATCCGCACGTATGCGCACCCCTAACCAAGGGCTCGCGGGGCGCGGGAGCACACCCCGGGAACCTCACAGTGGCGACTCTGCTGGGAAGTTGTTTTATTTAAAATAAAATGGAGGGCTAGACTCGTAAAATAAAACTTTTTTGTTTTTATTTGTTTCTGACTGCAGTATGCTTGTCATATTAATTTACGCATTTGAATAAAGTGTTCCTATACGGCCGTGGCTATATTTGTGGATATGATCCTCCATCTTGCAGCAGTTTCGTTCCGATAACTGTTACAGGTGTGTTTAAGAATATTAAAAAAAATTCCAAAAAAAAATATATGAAAAAAAAATTCGAAAATAAATAAATAAATAAATATATATATATATATATATATATATATATATATATATATATATATATATATATATATTATATGTTACAAATAAATTCCGGGCAGCACAACAAAAGAGCTGGGGCTTTATTTCCGGCTCTATATTATTATTTCTTTCAGTTTATTTTCTTTTTCATTTTATTCCGTACATTTATACATATCTACATTCATTCTGTCATTTTATTTTGGGGGCATAGGACCAAAATTTATAATTAATAGGAATAGATAGTTTCCCCACTTTTCTTTCTATTTCTTAATGTTGTGTGCTTGCTTGCTTGCGCTCAAACTAAAAAAGCCGAGAAAATCCACACAAACAAAGAAGACAGCCATAATCTTTTATTTTTCTGTTCATATATCTGTAAATAAATAAAGATTTTACTGCTTTCTAGATACCACACACACGCATATGCATATAGCTATATTCTGAACTGTTACCCTACACCATGGCCAGCCTACCCCCTGCATAAGCCAACGTTAGAATGCATTTTGATTCTCAGGACACTTCATTGACCGACCGGTTTTTGCATCTCCGAATTGTGAATCAGCCCCTGTCAAAAAAATATATATACAAAAAACAAAAAAAAAACACGCGCAAGTTCAAAGAAAAAAAAATGAATGATAAAAATAAATGCGCAACAAAAAAAAAGACAATAAGCAGGGGCTGATTTATAATTCTCAGATGCTCGACCTAGACCATTTCGGATGGTGGATCCTGGAAATAGTATAGGCCCTTCGCATGGGACCACCCACCCAAGGAGTCGAAAGGCGTGTGGAATACGTTGGTCCTATACTCGGAGAAAGAATCCACTGCTCCAGAAAGTCCTGAGACCGTCAAAATAAAGCAGGTGCTTATCCGGTCAACTGTAGGGAACAAATAAATAATAATGAAATACACTAATAAAGACACGCTGTACTCCAAACCCAAAAAGCCTTCAGTCAGCCTCCTGATACCTCCATAACCCATTTTCCTCAGAAACCTGGCCCGAACTTGGAAAGGCAGAGATAGTACTGGCCGGTTGATACGGGAAATAAGCACGTAAATCGCACTGCAGGTATCGATCGAGATCGACAAGGGCGTAATCGCCTCAAAAAAATGATCCGAGCAAGATGGCAATGATGAGCAGTCCGATATGGGTACAGATTCAGGGGCTCCAGGATATGCTCCGACTCCGGCAATGCAACAATGGCTAGACCAGAATCTGTATGCACGAGATGAACGCTTGCTAAGCCAAATAGCAAGTCTTATACAAGGTCCAAAGCCAGTGATGAGGTGAACTCTTCCCCTACAGTCCCCCAAGAAACATCAACATCCCACGAGCCTCCAAACCCAACTCCTCAGCCAAACACTAACCCACCAAATACGGTCGCTACCCCAAATCCCAATCCTCCACCAAGTCCCTACTACCCAAATATCAGCCCTTACCCGTCCTATCCTTAATATCCTGCTCCAAACACCAAAATTCCCCAAAGCCCAAATGACCTCCCTGCTCCCATAACCAACCCACTCCGTAACGTACCCCATATAGACCCACAAAGTTACAACCCACCGGGCCAAGTTACCACTTATTTACCTTATAATGATCCTGGCCGCCCAACCGAACCATCCAAAATCCACCAAAAACCCTTATCCTACCCAAGCTCCACCAGCCCAGAATCTTTATCCAGCCCAAAATCCATATCCAACCCAGAATGCACCAGCCCAATATCCATATCGGCCCAAAACCCTACGGACACGACCGAAATTAACCCAGCCTTCCCTAATCCAGCCACTATATACCAAAAGCCAACTCCACCAGCCACCAAAATAGAGGCCGACGTGGAAAATATAAAAGCCATGCTACTCAAACTTCTCAACAAAGGGGAATTTTCTACGCGGGCACTAACGTTACAACCTGCGGCAGTATTGCCTTTCAAATTCAAAATGCCCGACATAGAAAAATTTGATGGGACTGGATGCCCTATATCCCACTTAAAATCTTATTCCACTAGTATGCAGTCAAGGGGAGCTAGCTTTGAGGCTATGGCTTCCAATTTTCACCTCACCCTAATAGGGGCGCCAAACAATGGCTAATGTTGTCGATAGCGGCACCATGAATACGTGGGACCGAGATAGGCGTTCTGAAAGGTACAAAGACAACACCGATCCCGAAAATAGAAGGGACCTTGAATCGTGCACCCAGAGGAAAAGGAAACTTGTCTTGAGTTCGCGGTCGGTGGAAAAGAAAGTTAGCCCGGACTTTTGATGGACCTTATCGGTAGAGTCATGCCTAATGTTTATCAAAAACCTCCAGCCCATTTACCTGGAACACGTGCGGTACCTTCCCTACACCAATTTTAAAAAAATAGTAGAGATAGGAGCCCGTATTGATGATGATATACGGACGGGACAATTACAAGTCAATACACCTCCTACCTCTTTTCGTTACTCTAAAGGGAAGGCACACGCACCAGCACTGTCAATGTGGTAGGAAATACATCACCCCTTTTCCTACCCAAAATTATGGCACTGCTCCATGGTCTTATGGAGCGGATAGGTGTCAACACGATCGGAGGAAATAATGGCCCGGCAGAAATTTCGAATCGAACCGTCATTATGATGAGCCGCAAGCCTCCCGATCAGTAATCTGCGAGGGGCTAATGGCACAAGGAGTGTTAAAGCCTATGGAAAATTATAAGCCACTGGACCCCCGCCCACCCGGGACACGGAATCATGCCCGATCTTGTGAATATCATCATGCGGTGGTCACCTCACCGATAAATGTTATCTGCTCAAAAATGCTATTCAGGATCTTATAGATGATAAGGTTATTGAAAAGCCCACTCCCAGACCAAATATAATCAATAACCCTCTACCTCAAATCAACATGATTGAGGTTAATGACAGCTTCTTGGGCATGATAGGCAGAGGTACTGATCACGAAAAGCTCCCTGTTGAGTTTGGGTCTACTTCTAATAAACCTCTGCAGAACTAGTATACTACGACCGGCCCACTTTTGACACCCGCAGATCTGGTGGACCACTTCGGATATATTACCCCTATTCCTTTCCCTAGCCTTACGGATTGGTCATCTACCGATCCGCTCCATAAAATTGAGGATCTCAAACCCAAGGTCCTGAATCATGTAATTAACCCTGTACGGTGTGCTTTTAATAATAATCTAAACGTCTTTGCTTATTTCTTAGTTGCACCTACATTAAAAGACGCATTTAAAAAAATTATAATAATGAGTCATTTAATAGGACCCAAAAGATAAAAAAAATTGTTTGCTTGAGCTTGTAAAGTCAGTAGAGCACCAGGGACATCATTCATCAACAGCAACTGAAGACTGATCCGCTATCAATCTGGGGCTGGACAAGGAAATCAAAAGAAGTCAAAATCGGCAACTCCCTGCAAGGTTCGGAAAAGAACACCACTCATGGATCTCCTCAAAGAGTTCGTGGACATGCTTATCTGGTCCTATGAAGATGTGTCAGGGCCAGATCCAGCCATAGTCGAACACCGGATCCCCATATGTCCGGATGCTCAGCCAATCAGACAAAAGCTCCACCGCATCAAGCCAGAATGGTCACTACAAGTTGAAAAAAAAAAGAAAGCATGAAAAAGCCCCACGTCAACTTCATTCGGGTAAAAAAAAAAAAAGAATTAAAAAAAAAAGAGAAGAGTAAAAAAAGAAAAAGAAAAATTAGAGCAGAATTAAAAAAAATACCCGATCTGGCTGTCCAATATAGTGATCATTCCCAAGCCCAACAGTTTTTTTCATCAACGGCATGCTGGGTTATAGTCAAATCAAAGGCAGCAGGAGACTAAGAAAAGACCTCATTCACCACCCCTTAGGGGACCTACTGCTATCATGTCATGCCGTCTAGGCTAAAAAATGCTGGGGGCTGCTTATCAAAGGCTGCTACCCCTCTCTTCCACGATGTGCCGTATATTGTCAAAAGGATCCGGTCAAGAGATGTCGTACTCCCCACAAGCCAGGAAAGAAGACCTTGTTCAGCCCTTCAATCTCAATGAGCTTAAAAGGTATTATCCTTGAGACACTCTATCCGGCAAGTGCTTCCCTCTCCAGCCCGCTAGGCTGAAAACCCGAAAGGGCGGCCTAGGCAAAAGTTAGGGCATATAAAAAAATCAGAAAAAAAAGGAAGAAATAAGGGCTCGCTAGGCTGAAAACCTGAAAGGGCGGCCTAGGCAAAAATTAGAGCACAAAAAATACATATACATATATATATATATACATATATATATATATATATATATACATATATATATATATATATATATACATATATATATATATATACATATATATATATATATATATATATATATATATATATATATATATAAAGAAAAATAATAATAAAGGCTAGCTAGGTTGAAAACTCGAAAGGGCGGCCTAGGCAAAAGTTAGAGCCAAATAAAAAATATATATCAGGGGAATAAGGAGAAGGAAAACACTCTTTGAAACCTCGACATCTTACCTCCAGTCTTCGGCATGCAAGGGGGCTCGTCTGACAGAAGAAAAAGAAAAACCACGACAGGAAGCTCACAATAAAACACTAAAATATAATATTACGGGTCCTAAGGTGCAACTTAGGAATAATTGCTAAAGAAATTTAGGTTATGCATTAATTGCATGTACATATCTATTATTGCCTATACCCCCTTTGTTTCCCCCAAAACTATCCTTCATTTGCAGCTTAAGCCCCGGAGCAGTCCATCAATGCCTGTGGCGTCCGCCCGGCCGGTCCCATATACTTCTTCTACAAGGCACAGAAAAGGCTCAGTCTCATCAGAATGAGAAGCACTTGAAGTGTCCTCGTCCTATTCACTATCTGCACTACCATTGTCCTGAAACAGCCAGACGACTTGGATTCTGACCATTCATTGCTGCCCTGTCTGAGTGCGAAGAAAATGCAGGGGTTGTGAGAATAGCCTTATGCCAAAGTATAGCCCTGCAACAATGATATGGCCGAGAACAGAAGGAAGTGACTGCCTTTTCCTTTCCCTGCATATCACGAAAAAAGGGGGGGGGGGGAAGCCTGTTCGAACCCGAAAGGTATTTTCCTTTAAAATCCATTTTGGAAATACAACGTGCCATTACCCGTTAGGTCGGTATAGCTTTGCTTTGTGCGTGCGTTTTGAGTCTGCATGTGTTTTTTATTTATTTTGCATCATACAAATCAGATTGCATTGTAAATATTTGTACAGGTTTTTAAAAAACAAAAACAAAAACAAAAACAAAAACAAAATTTTTTTATGTATTGTTTTGCATATAAATAAACGTTTTTGTAATCTAAGCATTATAAATGCATTTTGCATCTTAAAGATATATACTACATTTTGCATTACTGCATGCATGATAGAATAGGAAAATACGCATGCATCATGTTAATAAGTATCTTATAATTTTTTAGGCATCACATTTACATTAAATATAGTAGTACATGCATTCATCATGTGCATTCATTATCCAATAAGCTGCATTAGGGGTGCACTAAAAATAAAATAAAATGCCCCCAAGCATGAAAATACATATTCTTATGGCATTTACTATGACCCTGCAGCATAAGCATGCATCATTTAGCCTCATTTGCATTTATAGTATAAATCATGCATGGTAGGGTCAAATAGTGACCACTAGTTTAATCATGCATCGTAAGAATAAATTTCATGCATCATTACTTAATTGCATCATTTAGACATAAATAGGGCATGCATAAACACCATTAATAAAGTCAGGAATGCTTCAAAAGTGTCAAATAGTGCCAAAATCTAGCAGATCAGAAGTATTTCCAGGCAAAACAAAACAAAAAACAAAAACAAAAACAAAAACAAACAAAAAACAAAACAAAAAACAAACAAACAAAAAAGAAAAAAAGAGAGAGAAAAACAAAAAAGAGGTAATAAGCATGCAAATAAAAAAAAAGTGGCAAGCATGCAGAAAAAAAAACAACAACAAAAAACAAAAAATAAATAAAACAAAAAAAAAATCGGGAGAGGGGGAAAATGCATGTACACGAAGGACAAATTTTCAGGTACATGCAACAAGAATAAATGCGGCGGCAGAAGAAGAAATTTTCGGTTGAAGCTGAAAGATGGAGCAAAGAAAGAAAACATCAGCAAAGAAAAGACAATTCCAGCTGATACCAAGAGATGTTGCAGCAAGAAAAAGGAAGCTTCTGACCAAGGTTAGAAGGAGCAGTAAAGAAAATGCAGCAGCATCAAGAAAAATTTTCCAGCTAAAGCCGAAAACAAAGCGGGACAGGGGAAAAGATCTTCCAGTCAAGGCCGGAACAGTGAATAAAAAGAAAAATCCCCAGCAAAGTGCAACAACGAACAGCGTAAAGCAGCAAACGACAGCAAAGCAACATCATCAGCAATTTGCTGCATGGACACGACAAAGGTAAAGGAAAGGAAGGTATTTTCCTTTTTAACAGTGCATTTGTTTGATGTTTGGAAACTTTCCTTTAAGGGGTACACAGCCCCGGATTGATAGGGAGAGGAGGTCTTGTCCTCCATTGAAGGCTGAGTTCCTGAGGAGGCAATGCATTCCATACATTTTGGCTGTGTGGGAAACTTTCCTTTAAGGGGTACACAGCCCCGGATTTATAGGGAAAGGTCTTGTTCTCGAGAGGCCGAGTTCTAGGAAACAATTCACTCCGCATAGCCACAAGACGAACTACGTTTGGTCTGATTCCTTGACTAAGGATACGTAGGCAGTCTATCACGGTAGACGCGACCATCACAACACATATTTACCCTTGTCGTACTCATTTGATAAAGCTTTGCCACACTTGCTCATTTAGTATTGCCGCACTTGCACCACAACACTTACACCGCCACATTTAGTCCCCAACTGAGTGAACTACGTCTCGGTCTGATTCCTTGTTTAAGGATACGTAGGCAGCCTATCACGGTAGGCACGACCGTTGTATGAGTGATAGTTTAGGTTTTGGCCTGAACTACGTTTTGGTCTGAGTTCCTTTATTAAGGGATACGTAGGCAGCCTACACTAGTAGGTCCGACCATCAGAGCACATTAAATTCATATCTGCTTAAAACTGCGATAATTTTTTATAACCGACTAAAAATGTCTAGGTTATAGAGTTTGGATAGCATGTTAACTGTGCATTGTAACTGCTACCAATTGCATTCTCCTGTTCTTAAATGAACGAAATTGGAGAGTCTCTTGTTTATCAACGATGTTCATCTACTCAGTAAGCCTTAAGGTTACCCGTAGACTCCATCGTTGAGGGCTCTGTAGACACCCCAATTTCGTACCCTGTATGTGACGACATAAAATATCAAGAAGCTGTTAAAACTTAACAAATGTCAAGTTCTGAGTCAAAAAATGCAAAAGGAAAAGCAGGATGCGCATGAGCTGAAGCAGGGGGAGAAAGTGCAAAAATTTGAAAGATGCAAGAGCATGGTGCCGCACAAGCGACCCTTGGTGCCGCACGGGTTGCCTTTGGCCACACCATGCTACTTACTGTAGCTTGTCTCAGAAGCCGAAATGTACAACCCCGAAGGCTTGGAGTACAACTCGCTAATCTTTGGATGAAGAAATCGAGAAATTCCTGTCCTACCTCTCCACTATAAATAGGAGGCCCCGGCTCCCATTTTCCTGCTTTCAATTCCTCGATTTTTAATCGCGTGAAGCTCGCTTCGCTTTTCGAGTCAATATTAGTACGAGAGGTGCGAGATAGGTGAGTGGAAGCCCCTAGAATCTCCAAACCCCGTCCAAACTCTGCCAAAATAAAAACCCATAGGTTATAAGTGATCCCTAGCCTAGTTGTTAGGTATCCACCTTATTTCCCCGACCCAAAAATCCCAAAGTAAGTCATTACTCTGCTTTAGTAACGAGCTGAAAAACACCCTATATAAGCCGTCATTCCGCCCGACCAAATAAGCTAAAAACCACTACATATAAGTCGTCACTCTACCCAAATCAAAACAACAATCACACCACAAACAACAAAAAAGACTCCCTCTCCCTGAAGGACAGAGCGAGCACACCGCCGCTCTAAAAGGTAAAACCTTTAAGGGCACCGTTTATTTTATTTACTTACTTTTCTGTCTTTTATTTATTTTTAAAGTTGCTATTTAAATCCGGCACAATGTAGCCAATATAAGCCGTTGTGCTGCCCGGATTAGAATAGGAAATATTATGTAAAAGAGCCGTTATAATGGCCAAATGTTCTTAAATGTGTCTGTAATTATTGGAAGGAAACGGCTGCGGGTCCGTAAATAATGTAGCCACAAATGTATTTGTTTAAATTTCCCTGTCATTTTAATACCTTATTTATTTGCGAGATAAATATGACAATAAGCATACTTCAGCCAAAAACCATTTTCGAGACCGAAAGGGCGAGTTGGGTGCCTAGCACCTTCCCAACTCGTAACTTAGCCTCCGAACCCGTTTTCTTTTTCTCTAGTTTATTTTTCTTTTCTTTGGTTTTTCTTTATTTGCCTTAAAATAAAGATGGCGACTCTAAAACTTTCGGATTCAGTGGGGCCTCGCAAAATTCCCTCTTTGCACTTTCTCGTTCTCCCCTAAAAAAGGGAGATATGGGAATGGAGGGGTGATGCATTCCCATATCCTGGTATCCCCTAAACAAGGGATAACTTGATGCGGGAAACCCAAAGCTCCCATAGTAATCTGAATGGGCCATAAGGATATTTTTAATAAATCCATAGTGGGGGCGTCGCAATATCCTTTTTTGCACTTTTCCGTTTTCCTCTAAAAAAGGGAAAATGGGAATGAAAAGGGTAATGCATTCCCATATCCTGGTATCCCCTAAACAAGGGATAACTTGATGCGGGAAACCATCAGTTCCCATATTGGATACAAAATCCACTCAAGGCAACCGAGGCACATTCCAACGTGTTAATATAGATCGCACTTTTGATTTCGTCTTCCCCTAAACAAGGGAGAGTGGAACGAGAACAGTGGGTTCCTCATCCGCACGTACGCGCACCCCTAACCAAGGGCGCGCGGGGTGCGGGAGCACACCCCGGGAACCTCACAGCGTAGCATGTTTACATGTTACAATGGTCCATCGTAGTCCATTATAACATTTCATCATTAATAGGCGTAACGTGTTTTCATTTTATAATGGTCCATCGTACTCCATTATACCATTTCGCCAATAGCCATCGCTTGTTTTCATGTTATAATGGCCCATCGTAGTCCATTATACCATTTCACCAATAGGCGTAGCGTGTTTTCATGTTAAGTTACGTTAAGTTAAGTTATGTTATGTTATGTTATGTTAAGTTAAGTTACGTTACGTTTATGTTAAGTTAAGTTACGTTACGTTAAACTAAGTTAAGTTAAGTTAATTTAAGTTAAGTTACGTTACGTTTAAGTTAAGTTAAGTTACGTTACGTTAAGCTTTTTTAAGTTACGTTACGTTAAGTTAAGTTAAGTTAAGTTAAGTTACATCACGTTTAAGCTAAGTTAAGTTATGTTACGTTAAGCTAAGTTGAGTTACGTTACGTTAAGCTAAGTTAAGTTATATATGTTACGTTAAGTTAAGTTAAGTTAAGTTAAGTTAAGTTATGTTAAGTTAAGTTAAGTTAAGTTAAGTTAAGTTAAGTTAAGTTAAGTTAAGTTAAGTTAAGTTAAGTTAAGTGAAGTTAAGTTAAGCTAAGTTAAGTTAAGTTAAGTGAAGTTAAGTTAAAATAAGCTAAGTTAAGTTAAGTTACATTACGTTAAGTTAAGTTACGCTTACATTAAGCTTAAGTTAAGTTACATTACGTTAAGCTAACTTAAGTTAGCGTTGTTAAGTTACGTTACATTTAAGTTAAGTTACGTTACGTTGCTAAGTTACGTTACGCTTAAGCTTAAGCTTGCTTAAGTTACGCTTACGTTAAGTTGCCACGCCACGCCACGTTACGTTTAAGTTAAGTTAAGTTAAGTTAAGTTACGTTACGTTACGTTAAGTTACGATACGTTACATTACATTACGTTACATTAAGTTACGTTACGTTACGTTACGTTAAGTTGTGTTACGTTACGTTACGTTAAGTTAAGTTAAATTAAGTTAAGTTAAGTTACGTTACGTTAAATTACGTTAAGTTAAGTTGTAATGTGAATGTTTTAATTTTTGTAATTATATTGGTGCTAATCATTTTAATTATTGATATTATATTATTAAATTAACATTTCAAATATTAATTTAATTTAATTTTGATTTAAGTTAACGTTACGTTACGTTAAGTTACGTTAAGTTAAGTTGTAATGTGAATGTTTTAATTTTTGTAATTATATTGATGCTAATCATTTTAATTATTGATATTATATTATTAAATTAACATTTCAAATATTATTTTAATTTAATTTCAATTTAAGTTAACGTCACGTTACGTTAAGTTACGTTAAGTTAAGTTAAGTTGTAATGTGAATGTTTTAATTTTTGTAATTATATTGATGCTAATCATTTTAATTATTAATATTATATTATTAAATTAACATTTCAAATATTATTTTAATTTTATTTCAATTTAATTTCAAATATTATTGATATTTTATATTAATTAGAATTTAATTTTCAATTTATTTTACGATTTTCCGTCGCTAGTCTTTAGCGACGGAATTTTCTGTCGTTGAAAATAAATTGAAATTAAATTCTGAAATATTCAGCGACGGAATTTTCCATCGCTGAAGGTCACCTTTAACGATATAATTTTCCGTCGCTGAAAGTTTTCATAATTTAATTTCATTTTATTTTCAGCGACGGAAAACTCCGTCGCTAAAGGTGACCTTTAGCGAAGGAAAATTCCGTCACTGATAAATTATGTCGCTGATGTTTAATTCTGTCGCTAAAGGTGACCTTCAGCGACGGAAAATTATGTCGCTGATACTCAATTCCGTCGCTGATGCTCAATTTCCGTCGCTAATCAGCGACGGAAATTGAGAATTCCGTCGCTGAAGGCACGGTTTGTAGTAGTGGAAATTATCGGTATATTACACTTAATGAGCATGAGACGCGCTACGTTTTTGTATTGCAGTTCAATAAATATCGGATTAAATTTATGAACCGCGGTACAATTATATATTAAACTAAAATATTTAACGGCGATGCAAAAAATTAACCCAATGAAACATATGAACCACGACTCGAAAATAGACGAGAGAAATTAAACTTTGAACCGCGGTGCCAAAATTAATGCAATGAAATTTATGAGCCACGATTTAAAAATAGACTAGGAAATTAAATATTGAACCGCAGTGCAAAAATTAATGCAATGAAATTTACGAAGCCGGTTCAAAAATATAATAGAAAATTAAACTTTGAATCGCAGTGCAAAAATTAATGCAATGAAATTTATGAACCGCGATACAAAAATAAACTAGGGATATTAAACTTTGAAGTGCGGTGTAAAAATTATTGCAATGAAATTTATGAACTGCGGTTCAAAAATAGATAAGGAAATTAAAATTTGAACCAAAGTACAAAAATTAATGCAATAAAATTTATGAACCGCGGTTCAACAATAGACTAGGAAATCAAACTTTGAACCACGGTGCAAAAATTAATGCAATGAAATTTATGAACCGCGGTTCAAAATAGACTAGGAAATTAAACTTTGAACCGCAGTGCAAAATTAATGCAATGAAATTTATGAACCACGGTTCAAAAATAGACTATGGAAATTAAACTTTGAATCACGGTGTAAAAATTAATGCAATGAAATTTATGAATTGCAGTCCAAAAATAGACAATGAAATTAAACTTTGAATTACGGTGCAAAAATTAATGCAATAAAATTTATGAACTGCGATTCAAAAATAGACTAGGAAATTAAATTTTGAACCACGGTGTAAAAATTAATGCAATAAAAAAATTTGAATCGCGTTTCAAAAATAGACTAAGAAATTAAAAATTGAACTGTGATGCAAAAGTTAATGCAATGAAATTTATGAACCGCGATTCGAAAATATATAAGGAATTTTTATTTTATTTTTACTTTTTTTTGTATACCATTCCCCCTAAAGGGACATGGGAAGAGATCAAACCTGAGACCTCACATTTTGTAAAGTCCAACCTCTACCACTTGGCCACACCTTAGGGTCATACTAGGAAATTAAACTTTGAACCGCAGTGCAAAAATTAATGCAATGAAATTTATGAACCGCAGTTTGAAAATAGACTAGGAAATTAAGCTTTGAACCGCAGTGCAAAAATTAATCCAAAAAATTTATGAACTGTAGTTCGAAAATAGACTAGGAATTTTTTTTAAAACTTTTTTTTTGTAGACCTTTCCTCTAAAAGGGCATGAGAAGAGATCGAACTTGAGACCTCACATTTTGTAAAGTCTCAACTATATTACTTGGCCACCCCTTAGGGTCATACTAGGAAATTAAACTTTAAACCGCGGTGCATAAATTAATGTAAAAAAAATTATGAACCGCAGTTCGAAAATAGACTAGGAAATTAAACTTTGAACTGTGGTGAAAAATAAATACAATGAAATTTATGAACCGCAGTTCGAAAATAGACGAGGAAATTCAACTTTGAACCGCGGTGCAAAAATTAATGCAATGAAATTTATGAACCACGGTTTAAGAAATTAAACTTTGAACTGCAGTGCAAAAATTAATACAATGAAATTAATGAATTGTGGTTCAAAAATAGATTAGGAAATTAAATTTGATTATGAATTGTGGTTTAAAAATAGACTAAGAAATTAAACTTTGAACCGCGATGCAAAAATATTATCTAATTTATTTTTGCACCGACATATAAAAGCATAAATAATGATGCAAGCAGTCCCGCACTTGATTATCTCGACCGTTTGGATCGGGTGCGCGGAAAAGGGCATAACTTTTGACTCGGGTGGAGTTACGGGGCCCGCCACATATCAAATCGAAGCTCTCGGAAAGACGGACAAAATGAACCGAGTGAAAATCAGTTATGAGCTATTTTTAAGGCAAAAAAATGTCATTTAGATAGGGTTTCGGGCCATTGAAGTTTTTTTTATTAGTTTCGGATTTTTTTGTAATTTCGACAATTTATTGCTTTTAGGGTTTTGAGCATATTTAAACATTTTTAGGGTTGATTGAGAGGCAGTTTTTGCCATTTTATGAATAAGACACTTTTTCCCAATTCCGGTATTCATTGAATCAACGTGAATTGATGCCCAGATCGTGGTAGGTTTGTGAACCTTAACAAGGTTTGGAAGATCAACGTTGGTAGTCGTGCGAGATCTCAATAGCTTTGATAATTATCGTTACTCTTATCTACCTTCCGCTACATCAAATAACTAGTTTACGTCTTCCACCATCTTCTTCCATCTCCTCTGTCGTAAGCCTTCTTCTTCTTCCTTGTAACCCTCCAAACTCGGGTCCGACCTTTTGGACCCACATCTGGCCACGTCACTACAAATTCAAACTTAAATAAAGACTCAATTGAAAAGTCATCCAATTAAAATTACAAAAGTCTCCAATTTAAAATACAACCATCCAAAATAAATTGCGAAACAAAAGTCTACTAATTTAACTACGTCTCTATTAAATTCCAAATCATAAATGTACGCCCTAAAAGTCTTGATTCATTCACTGGTATCCTCTACCTCAAGTTTAGCCTTTAATTCTAATCTAGAAGAAGAGTGATGTGAAGGGTGAGCGTACAAAGCTCAGTAAGATCATACGTAGCTCCTCCGATTTCGAAGGAGGGTGACTCAAAGAATAATTGTGTTGCATGTAGAAAAGAGTTTAGATATTTGATAACTTGCAAAACCAAAAGATACGTATCGAACGACTAAATATTTTTTCTTTTTTTTAAAAGGAGAGTTCAAGCAAAACAAAATGTAGATCAAATAAGTTTTCCATTACTGACTGTCTCATACCAGCTAATAACAACCATATATCAAATACATTTATTAAGATCACGTAAATGTCTATTGACCAAGAACCAAATCTCCCGAAGGGTACGCAAATCCCCCGAATGGTACACAAATCTCCCCTAGGGTACACAAATCCTCAGAAGGGTACATTGTTATGGTATATCCGGATTACCGCACTCACGGGCCAAGAGTTTAGCTCTAATACCAATTGTTAGTCCCAAAGGCACAATATTAAGCTAGAAGGGGAAGGGGGTTGAACAGCTTAATGTACACTTAAAACTTTTCGTAATAGTTCCTAACGTAAGTACTTGCAACCTATTAGAAGGGTTGAAGCAACGAAAGACTTTATAAGGATGAGAGACTAAGTCTGCTGGTGAAACACTATCGGTAGACTTAGCTGATTACTGAATTTTGTTGCTCAGGGGAATAAATTAAGGCGATGAAGACAGTATAAAACAGATATCAACAGAATGAAAAGAACACATGTATTTTGAGATGGTTCGCACTATAAAAAGTGCTACGTCCACAATCAAGGCAGTCAACCTTTGATTTAAATGTACACTATATTTTCCACTAGTTCTATTACAGAAATATTTAATGGATCATGTACAAAATATTTTACTTGAGTTTGGGGGTGGGGAATTGAATATCTGCAAAAACAGAATATTCAATGTGCAGAAGAATAGTAATGTGTACAACAATAAGAACTAAATGGTAAACAGATGATGCAGATCTTCTTGTTGTTATTGAGGACTTCGTTGATCAGTTAATGATCTCTTGAATGCACTGAATATGATGACTTGATGTTGTTGAATAGATTCAGAGCATTCTGTATCTTCAGTCTTCAATGACAGTATTTATATATGAGCATTCTTGAGATCGTTGGGGAAGACGAAGTGAGAAACAACTCTATTAGGTTAATTGCATTAAATGTCTAGAGTTACTTTGTTCACTTCATCTTTAACTTGGACTGATCAGGGTATGGAGAGGAGTAGGTGCAACAACTAGAAGGTGGGCGACAAACAGAGTTTGCAAACCTGCAGTAGTTGGTACAGTCTGTTTGTGTCAATCTGCTCTGTCATGTTCAGGAGGCGAAAGTCTTCATTCTTCGGAAAAGCTGGAGAGGCGTATCTAGGAAGTTAGGAGCTAATGATGATGGATTAATTCAAATTCAAACCAAAGATAGCTGAATTAAATAATCCACTTGAGCTTGATATCCGGATGAGCTAGACACGTCATGTTATCCGAGTGCATACAAGGTCTGCTGGTAAAGGCTGCTAGTGAAGTCTGCTGGTGAAACCTTCTGCTGAAGTCTTCTGCCGAAACCTATATGAAGTCTAAAAACTATTCTAAAGGTAAAGTCCTATACACAGTTGTTATGCTAACTGATACGCAGCCCATTTAACCACTAAGTATTGAACCTAATGTAATGAATGAACAAATGCAAATTAAGATACATATGAGAAACAACAACCCTAAAATAAAACAAACATTATGCAAACTTTTTATATAAATCCTAAATCAATATAATTAGAGTCTCCAAAATAACCTTTTGACAAAAGGCATAAAACTTAAATATTTAATCAAGTTAAATATCAAGAAAGCCAAAATAATTAATAAATATATTTTAACTAAGTAAACGAAAAAACTCCATGACCATACAAAAAAATTATGCTAAATCGTGGAACCAAAAAATATATTAATCCTTTAAAAAATGAAGTGATGTAGGCATTGTATGATCTTTAAAAAATTGTAAGAACGTTTTTGATAGTCCATAGGAATTTAAGGTTTTTGTCTTTTAACTTGATACACCTTCTCTTTCGAGAAAATAGTCCATTATTTTATTATAAAATCTTTTATTTAAAATTTTATTTTCAAAAGTAAAGTGTTATTTTATTATTAATTAATTATTAAATGTGTCATTTTTTTTAAATAAGTTTGACTAACTTTAAACGAAAACTTTTTATCCGAATCGAAGAAAAAAAAATCATAGTAAAAATTAAAAAAAAAAACCATTGTGGGTAATTGTTTTTCCCTCTCTCCTCTTATAACCGTGAACCCTTATCGTCCATTCGTACTATCAATGACCCCTCGCACTCACATCACCTTCTACTATCTACAAAACGTGTCATCCTCCCTCAACACACACACAAAAATATCTAAATCAGTACAGTTAGTAGAATAGATCAATTTGTTTAAAACGTGTCTTTCTCATCCAGAAATGGCTAGTTTTCCACCATACTTCCTCTTATCAGTCTCTCTTATCTAGTTTATGACCTACCTATTCTTGAGAGCAGCTACATAGGAGGATCCATTGGTAGCTTTACAAGTATTTTGCAAAATAATGTGGTAGCTTCATTAGCCACAAAAAGAAAGAAAAGGTTTTGGTAGCCTTCAATGCTACCGTAGCATTAACTTCAAGTCTTCAACAAAAATAAATAAATAAATAAAAATGAAACGACATTGTTTTGAACCAAAATACAATGAAACGGTGTGGTATAAATTGTACAATTCAATCAGCAATTTCAAAACATTGAATAGTGGCCGACATATTATTTTCCCTCCTTTCCACGTGGCGCCATTTGACTGGTCACGTAATTTTTTATCCGGTTTTTGGTCTATTTTTTACGTAAAAAATTATTATGTTTTCAATTATTTTTTTTTTAACTATCTACACATTTTTATCTATAAATAGAGACTTGGTTTGCTGAATTTGGATACCAACTCAACTTTCTACATTTTTTTTGAGTTTTCCTTCCTTTCTTTTCTCTCCCTTCCAAAATTTGAATAATCCTCGCTTTTATTATCGTTGTATTTTTCATATTTTTCATTATGTTTGTTTTATTGTTAGTGGATTTTCTATTTGAATCGTTACATTTCTGTTTATTGTTTGAATTATTGTAGTGATTTTTACATAACAGATAAATAATATTTGAAAATGCGTTAAGTAGTTAATATTAACTTAATGGATACATTTCATAATTAACAATCACTAATTAATATATGTAATATAAAATTAACCATAATAACATTGAATCAATTGAATTTAATATATGTAAAATATAATATATAGTATTATTATTTAATAATGAATATTAATTTTTGAAAAATATTTTTATTAAAAATTAATTAAAATTTGAATTAATAATTTATTCAATATAAAATTTATTTTGCATAAAGAAATTTATTTATTAATATATAATATACAAAAATATAATATAATTGAGATAAAGATAGTGTGATATGTAAAGTTATTGGGGTTTGTGCCACCGTTGTAAGGATGTTTTTTATTGGGTAGCTTAGAGTAGTTTAAATATGTTTTTTTATTTATTTTTAATTATTTGGGTAGCTTGAGGGAGCAACATTTGCTCCCCCATTGTACATGCTTGAGTGAGCTGATTTGTTTCTGAATTGAGTGCTACCTATTAAGTAATTAATATTGAGTTATCCTAAATACGACACAAAAAAAAAAAAACTAAATTATGGCCACATGTTCATGATATATAGTTATCCATTACTACTTGAGTAGGTCTTCTATAAGACCGTCTTACAGATTTTAATTCATAAGACGGAGCCTCACTCTCTAACAACTCAATCGACCAATACATAACAAATCGGGTAAATAAAATTCATCTTACAAAAAATATCAGTAAGATCGTCTTACACAAGTTTTTGCCTTACTACTTTACTGTTACTTATTTTACCTACTTTAATTATGACCAGAGGTTCAATGACATTAATAAAACCATATATTTCACTAATATTTATTATAATATAATTATTTAATTTTTAAAAATGATACTCCGTATATTGGATCAAAACAGACAATAATTTGAAAACGAAGGGAGTACAACTTTAATTTTTATAGACTTTTGTTATCCAAGCCACCATTTAGTTTTCTCTCTAACCCTATGCTCTATCACGTGTTAAACATGAAACTCAATAGGCCTTAAAAAAAAAAGAGGAAAGGAAAAATAAACATGAAACTCGTTATGATGCACGTCCAAATATATAAGCTCATAAGGATTAAGGACTGATGTGGCAAAATGCGCAGCTTGGGCCGTCCTTGAGATGGGTAGGATATCTGGGCTTGTAATCGACCTCCTTGAGCCTGTTAAGATCACAAGAACACCTGAGAAGAAGTGCAAGGCAAGGCCTCGCGAAACCCCTCCGGCGTGAGAGTAAGTATCGAGTGATTGTCAAGAAGCAAATTGACAGAGTAACGAGGCTCAAGAAAGTGTGTGTACCTTGTTGATGATTATGGAGAGGTATTTATAGGCCCTCTGGTGATTGAATCTGCTCTAGATTCGCTTCCATAATCTGCCGAGGTAATCAAGGAGGAAATCCTTGATTCTAGGCGAAACAGCGCCGATCGCCAGTTATAGGAGTTGATAAGGTAAGGATTCCGCCCAAACATGGAAACCTTTGACTTACCTTAGAAAGCAAGCTATTAGCGTCCCCAGCTTGGTGTGCGCTCGAGCGAGCAAGGCTTTGCCCGATTATTCTGTTTGTATTGATCTCTGAGCTTGTCAGTCTGAGGATCGGCCCCTGCTCCCGACTGTGCAAAGTAAGTCCGATCCCTTTGTCAAGATGTATGAGTCCCGATCATGGTCTCGGCCTGACAGTAAAGGCCCTCGCCCGCCTGTGCCTGAGTGAGGGTTATGCTGCTCGGTGCTCGCCGGGCTGTCTCATCTTGCTCGCTGGGCCGGGGGCCCCAGAGGTACCATGTCCGTGACCAGCACGTGATGCTAACTCGTGCCTGGCTCGTGACCCGGTTTGGGCCGGGTATATCAGTGGCCCCTAGCTTCCTGTCTAGCGAGTATTCATGCTCGGAGCGGGGAGCGTATTCCTTTTTTTGATGTTCGCCCGGGCTTTAGTACTTGTGAATTTTTTAGAAGGCCGAGAGTTCGTCGGGGAAAATTGCAGCGTATCAAGGAAGCTTCTTGCTAGAGGCGTGTCAGGCGCGTGGTCGGAAAAGGCGCGTGAGCCGTCGAAGTCAGCAGGCGATGCGACCACGGCGACGCATTAAATGTGATGTGCCCTCAGGTGATGATGGGCCGCCCATCCAGCGCAAGCTGCCTCCTCCCCCAAAACTTGGTGACTTCGCCTATAAAAGGGTAACCCCTTCTCCTCTATTCTTTTTTACCGTCCTTGAGAATTTCCTAGAGAGAGAAAATTTCCGAGAGAGAGAAAATTTAGGAGAGCTTGAAGCTGCTGTCTCCATTGCTACCGGTTTTCCTCGAAGGTTGGCGAGACCGCTTTGCCGCCGTGTCCATTCAATCCCCGATTAAGAGCGGTTACTGCTGATATTTTCCCTGCACTGCTCAAAGAAAGGCGTATCATCGCATAAATCACAGTAAGTCTTCAGCCTTTCTTTCGTTATTATTTTCAATTTCTCTGGGTTTATGGATAAGTCTCGTTGTTTCTCTTCATCTCTGTGCGTCCCTGTTAGGGTTTTAGGGGGTAAAACCACCCTTAAATAGAGATCGAGGAATAGAAACCACAACCGTGCTCGCTAGGTGGACAGAATCCCTCACGCTGACCTAGATTTAGGATTTTCTTTTCTCCTGCTAATAGTTGCCCGGACAAAGCTCTGATAGTTATTTTCCTCGATCTCTGTGTAGATGTCAGACGTGTCCGATAATGATCGTGAGACCTTCAGCTACGGCGGAAGGAACGATTCGCTGAGCAGTGAGAAGTCTCCCTCTATTAGCGTAGAGCGCGAGAGGAGGAGTGAGTCAGTCCGGTGGCCGGCCAACGCTCAAGGCGGGTAGTAGGCCCCCGTGGTTGATATAGTTGACTCCTCCAATGGGAGGACTCGTGAAGAGAGTGTGACCGGAGGCTTCATTGGCAAGGCCTCGACCAAAGAAACAACCTCAGTAGGAAACTCACCAATGGGCGAAAGGTGAATTGAGCAAATAGATTTGGCCTGAGAGGCCTCGTGAGGCCGATGAGGCGATAACCTACCCTCGCTTGCCAGTTTGAAGAAGACCGGCCGCACTCGTAGAGGTGGCCTCCGGCGGATGGATAGCCAAGATAGGATCCCTATTGCCCGCTTCTTGACTGTAGGGGGACTTCCAAGAAGGGTTCCCGCTGAGGAGAGAATCAAGAAGAAGAAGAGGAGGAGCCCGACCGGTACGTTAACGCGATGAAAGCCGTTATGCCGCCAAGACGGGCTACATTGGACACGGCGGACAAAGTGACCGCCGGCTCACATCCCTTGGGATTGACTCCGCCTTATTTTACCGGCGAATAAGATGGACGTGTTCGTGAATGTGAAGCTTTCCGTGAGCAAGGGAATGAAGTTATATTTTTGCCGACTTTTTCCGAAGTTGGACCGCGCCTCCCACCGAGCCTTTCTTGGTTGACTTTTTGCTCGAGGCGAAAAGCTGTTCCTCGTGACTGATGTTGAACACCGGCCCGAGCCATTATCGCTTTCGCTTCACAAAGTGTGTCGCTAGGATCCGAACTGCACATGTATTTGCCTAAGTCGCTTTGTTTTTGCCCCGAGCACTGGTGGGAGGATCGGAGTGAGAGCCAACTCTAATTTTTTGAGGCTGTTTTCCGAAGTTCCCGTGAAGGTGGACTCTTGGGATAGGAGGGTCTTGTTCATAGAATCCCGAGCCGGCCGGGCCGCTTTATGCCCACCGCCTCGACGAAGTCAAAATCCCCAAGGCTTCAAACAGACTTCACTGGAGAAATCGTCCGATTGGCCACACCGAAAGCCGCTGGGGTGATAGAAGAGAATGAGAAGCTGCGTTGGTCGCCAATTTCTTCTTGATTGGAAGGAGCTGGTTTGTAATCCGCGCAACTTGTGTTTGGCCGGTGTGATGAGGGCAGAGATCCCTGATGTAGAGCCCCTTCTGATCCATGTGCCCGAGAGACCCCATCCTTATTGGGGCGACTGCCATGGCAACATGTTTAAGCAGGAATGTGTTGAGTGCCAACGCTAGGCCCCGTGGAGATTGCCTACCACCTTACGAGGATAATGATGGTTGTTTAACGCAATTTTCACTGTTTTTACTTTGGTCAGATGTATCTAGCTCGCCCTAACTATTGACCCCGCTTCGCTCCTCCTTGTTTCGTGGATGAAGAATGTGGCCTTATCAAGGCGAGGAAACCCAAGCCAATCACGGCAATGATTTGAAAGTGAACGAACCCGTGGCTCGCTTCCAAAGTGCCCTTGTCCCCTCAAGAAGAAGCACCTAAGCAGGCTTGGGCAAGGCCGCAAGCCCGGCTAGGAAAGCACCGTGCCCAAGGTCATCATCCCTCCGCAGCAGGTGGTGCGAAGCAGAGACCACAATGTCGCTGAGGATACGCCGGCAACCAAAGTGCCAACACCTCCGTGGTGCCCCCTCCAAAGATGCGTGCCCCCGCCAAGATGCTGGGTGGGAAAGGAAAGGAAGAAGAGCCTTTCCTCCTCCTTCCCCGCCGGGAGGTTCGCCACCGGGCCGAGTCCCGACCTTGCCTTTCCTCGCTCCCCGCCTCCAGCCCAATGCCAGCCAAGAACCTGGAGGCGGCCGGGTTCAAGATGCCTCCACTACCTGCTGCCCCGCACCGGTGAAAGAAATTTCTGGCGATGCCCCATTATTGGGAGGCATCGACCTTTATGCTCGTGGAAGCCCGGGCGGCCTGGTAGGAAAAGGTATAATTGAGAGGGCGCTGCATGATGATCTTGCCCGGGATCGAGATACGGCCGGCCACGTCCTAGTTGGGAACGTGGGACTTTGTTTGAGCGAGGTAAGGCTTTTCAATTAGGGGACCAAGTCATCATCCTCCGCGTTGTTAGGTGGTGCGAAAGAGACCACACGGCTGCCGAGGGATACAAGCCGGCAACCAAAGGCAACACCTCGCGGCCCCTCACAAAGATGTTATGGGAAAGGAAAAAGGAAGAAGAGCCTTTCCCCTTCCTCCTTCGCCGAGAGGTTCGTCACCGGGCCGAGTCCTCGACCTTGCCTTTCCTCGCCCCGCCCAGCCGCCAACCCGAGGCAGTCGGGTTCAAGATGTTCCCACTACCGCCGCCTGCACCGTGAAAGAAATTGGCGATGCCCCATTATTGGAGGCATCGACCTTTATGCTCGTGGAACGCGCCCGTAGGAAAAGGTATAATCGAGAGGCGCCGCATTGACGATCTTGCCCGTGATCGAGAGCCGCCACGGCCCTAGCCAACGTGACTTTGCTTGAGCGGTGCAAGAAGATTTGCTTTCGCTTTTGCGTGTTCGACATTGCTGCAGTGCTTTACCTCGACTCACCTACGATGTACAATGGAACGCCGCAAGAAAGCAGGCCGACGGCCCGCTATGAGGCTCGCAAAGAGTCGCAGCGTAGTCGAAGCCGAAAGTCGAGGCTCCAAATCATCGCGCCAAGAAAAGAGCAATCGACGCATCGCCGAACGGTGCTCCATTCGCCGCCGAAGACTTGCCATGAAAAAGAATCCGAAGCCTGTTGACTGCCGCGGCAACCGAGCAAAGGGACCGCTCAAGTAGCCGGCAGACGCTACGCAAGCCGCCAAAGATGGAAAGCATGTGGAGGAGCTGCCCAGATTGAAGGACGCCGAGCAAGCCGTCGGGAGGATTACAAGAAATCCATAGCCTTCGAGGATGACTTCAACCAACTCTGCCGCGATGAGGTCACAGCGATGCCATAAGGTTCTATTTCGCACACGGCGCCAATCACGCCTCTTAGACAGCCACCGGCCGCTGGGTGATTGATATGAAGACCATGGCCGAGTGGGGTCGCTTCCGACGCCTACCCGAGGAGGCTCGCCAGCTTCCACCACTTCACGCCGAGTCAATGCGGCCACCAGAAAATGGCCGCTAACTTGGATCCGCCCACTTCCTGCCGAGAATGTGTTTTCATCGACGCCTTGAGGGCGAAAGCCGCACCGTTGATAGCAGAGAGGAGGCCTTAAGGCCGAGCAAGAAGCCGCTCGAAGCCCTCGAATTTTCAATATACCGATCAATATCAAGCCAAAGACAAGGTCTTCTCCCCAGATGCCTCCACCTCCTCTAGAGCATTCCTCCACCCTCTGCAGCGCTTGACCAAATTTTAGATTAGGTTTGTTTTGCTTGGCCCGCGCAAAGATTTTTTGTTTCGCTTTGTAACTTCTAATGACCGTAATAGAATTCCGCTATTTATTTTGATGATATCTCTCTTTGCATTTGCCGATTCGGGCTTGTTTGCTTGCTCGATAACCGCTTTCTCGCTTTTGTATCTTTTTCCTGTCATTCGTTATTAAGCGCTTCGTGCCCTAAAATATATATCGGCAAAAATTCATGAATAAATTTAACCAAGGATGACTTATTAAAATAACAAGATCGACAAAGCATTCTTATTATTTAGATCAGATGTTATCCGAATAGCTGCAAATGCTTGGATCTCGACTCAAGGCTTATAGTAGTGTGCTTCCAAGATCGCTAAGCGGCAAGGCCCAACTTTCAACCAACAACGGGCAAGGCCTTTGCTCGATGTGGGTAATTCGAGGCTGCCGGTATATCTTCCTGTGTTAAGATACCTGCCAATGTTGCTCGCCACCGTTGGAATTCGAGGTAGTTAATCGCCATCTTGTGGAATGGACTCGAGCTCCGAGGCGAGCATCCTAGTATGCGAGCCCGGCATGGCCGCACCTCCCCCACGAGGGACGCAGTTCATGATATCAGGATTTTATACTTGAATTCACGGGCGAAAGCGTAATCTAGTCAAACAAATATAAACACTGCACACGCTTCACCGATAACTTGAAAATTCGAACCCAAATATGATAACGACTTACCTTTCATTGATAAAGGATTGATGACTCAACAGATCGAGGTCTTGCCCTTTTGTTTCCTCGACCTAGGGATAATACTTCTAAGGTGGTCTCGCATGCCAAGGACGCCTGCATCTTTTCCTTCTCGAGTCCTGGAGCTGTAAGTGCCCCTCCCTTATTATTCCAAAGAACTCTGAAAGGACCCTCCCAATTGGGGACAGCTTCCACTTCGCCTCGATGACCGTCACTTCAATTTTCCCCGAGCACCAGGTCCTCCACGTAGCTGCTCGCCTCGAACTTTTATCATGGGCGAGCTTTTTGCCCTCTGCTTGTAGCTTGACCATTCTGAGTCGCGATCTAACTCCTCCTTTCTTCCAAAGAAGCTAAGTCTACGGCCCTGCAAGTTGATTTTGTTTCGTAATGTGATACCTCGTAATTGGCAAAGCCATTTCCACGATCATAGCCTCTCACCCATATGTAGTGCGAACCGGCTGGTCCTCGAACGCTGGTTTCTAACCGCCTCACGAGCCGATTGTAATTTTTTCGCCCACTTTCCCTGCCGCCTCTTCTAAATTTCGCCAAGAGCAAGGTAACTTGTTTGTTTGCAGCCTTCGCTGGCCGTTGCCTCGGTAAGCAACGGATCGATCGCTGCGCCACGCCTGCCAAAGCACAATTCTGGCCGCGAACTTGTCCGAGAACCGAGTCCCATGGTTTGGATATGATTGCTCGAGGGAGACCGAATCCGCACTATACCTGGTCGATACAAACTTGATGATATTCGCCTCCGAAATTTTGCAATGGCTTTGCCTCAATCTCACTTTCGTGAAGTAATCTAAGGATCACGCCGATTTGTATTTGTATTGTGCCGTGAATGGCCGATCGTGACGATTCCCCCCACATGTCGAACGACTGCTCAAGTATTTGTCACATTCGCGAGCATACTTTTCCTTCCGCCCTTTCGAAAGGGTAACAATTCAAAGAGTATCTCGCCGCCAGACTCCTCGCTAGAAGCTCTGCGTTCCGTGGCCGCCACATTCTCATGTACCTCTACCATACAAAACACCTCATTTTCCGGGTACGCAACGAAGCATAGGTCTCGACCCAGATCGCCAGATAAGATTCCAACTACCGAAAACCGACAAGCTTGGCTGATCGTTGCGGGTTTCGACTTTTGCTCCGCGGGCGTAACTCCCCGCCGATGTAATCTTTATAATCATCAATCTCGCCGCCGGCTCGATGTCCATAATTACGTCTATCGATGGCGGAGTTTCCATGCTCGATCATTACCGAGGGATTTAGCAAAGCAAGATTATCTCGCCTATCTTGATAAGTAGTTCTGGCCAAGTGATGTTGTCTGCTCGGGATTCCCAAAAACTTGAAATTTTCAAGTTTTCTAGCTCAAAGATTTCAACTGTGGTGGGGTGATGTACCATGTATTCCCCGACCGTTCACGACCATCATTTTAGTCTCCGAGTACACCGCGACGCCTCTACACTCATGTTCTGCGAGCTCGAGCCCCGCAATCATTCGCCATACTCGCAACGCTTGTCGATGCATGAAATTTGAACCGAGAGCACCTCAACTCAAGTGATTTCACCGGGAGCTACGAGGGATGCCGCCTCCGGCTCGACTTCGCTTCGCCGCCTCATCCACATAAAGATCCCAACAAGGGCCGGTTTGGTCAGGGTAAGCTGCTCGCCACAAGCTGATCTCGCTCGCGCTGGTGAAGCTTGTTTCAACCAAGAAGTCGGCCAATGTTAAGGCTTTGATTGCTCGCTGGCAAGTAGTCTACGTGGAACTCGTGAGCTCGACACTGCCAAGCAATCCGCCTCGATGTATCAAGCTTGTGCAGACTTTGCGTGCTGGCATCCGTATACTATGATTATGTGTAAAAAATAAGCCCTTAATTTTCTGCATGCATAAAGAGAGTAGGCTAATTTTTCAACATTAAATAACGACCCTCAACAAGACCGATAGGCCTTAGATACATAGTACAATGTGTTTTTGATATCTAGTTCCTCCCTAATCTGTGTCACCGCCACGCCGTCCGTGGTCGCTAGATACAAATAAAGGCTCACCGTGGGGGCCGCCGAGTGCTGGTTTGCCAAGATACCCCCGAGCGCCGGTGCCTTGGGCACGCCTTCATTCCACTCAAATCCTTTGTTGCCGCCAAGCAACTCTGAAGAAAGGGAGGCACTCACCGATCGAGAAATGAAGCCGCCCTAAGGCAATGATTCTCGCCAAGTAGCCGCCGGTGCTTGATGCAAGAGGGTTGCTCCATGTCGAGCAGGCTTCAGATCTCTCCCTGGCTGGCTTCTATGCCGCTGCTGACCATGAATCCCAAACTTCCTCGCCACCCCGAAAAGCGCACTTTACTCTGTTCGCCATGTTGTGTTTGCGCTAGTTGGCAAATGTCTCGCCAAGTCAAGAGGTGGTCGCCTTGGTTTCATGACCATGTCATCTATATAAGCTTCCATATTTCTTCGCTTATTTGAGAGCCGAATACCTTATTGACCATGCTACCGTAAAGTGGCTCCTCGTGATTTTTGAGCCCGGGCGGCATCATTTTGTAGCAATAGAGGCCGCCAACCGCCGGAAGGTCAGCCTCGCTTTATCCTCGCTGCTCATTTTGACCTCGGTGGTATCCTCGAAAGTACGCCCAGAAACCGAGCATTTCGAACTCCTGGCTATAGAATCGACAAGCATATCGACAAGTGGCAATGGATATAGCTTCTTTCTGGGCAAGCTTTATTTAAGCTAGTAGTCCACGCATTATTCGCCACTTATCATTTGCCTGGTTTTTACCATCACACATTATAGCTAGAAGTTCGTATCAATCTCCTCGATGATATTTCGGCTTTTCAGAGCGACCGCTTTGACGCCTCATTTTTCTCAAAGTAGTACCGCTTCGCCGCCGTTGACGCCTAAGGTGGTCGGTATTGAGGTCGGGCGGCAATGCTCTCACTAATGCCCTCATATTTCGACCGCCCATGCTAACACATTC
>CM028377.1:36606349-36700964 GCA_013146195.2 Codonopsis lanceolata | reverse complement strand
AATAGTCTCCACAAGATAGGCCTCCCAGTCAAACTGGCGGCACTGTATAAGAGGCATTATCAAGGCCTCAACTTACTATGTGTCAATCGTGTCAAAGCCGAGCAAATTATGGATCAACTACATGTTGGTACTCCGTGGGCCCCACATGAACGCCATATGCTATCAAAGAAAGTCATCCGACAGGGTACTATTGAGTACACTAAACCGGCGTATCCGGTGGGTGCGACATTGCGACAAATGTCAACGCTATTAATCTACAAAGATGCCCCCCACATCCTATACAACTCCAATGCCCGGCCCTTCTCAACATGGGATATCGCGTCATAGGCCAAATTCACCGAAGGGATCTAATGGCCATTGAATATGTCTTTGCGTAAGGACATTTTCACAAAGTGGGTAGAAGCCTCTTCCTACAAGGTCTTAAACGCCCGAAAGGTGTCCAATTCATTCGGGCCAATATCATATACCGCTACGGGTACCTTTCGAGATCATCTCCGACAACGGCTCCCATTTGAAGGGGACGTGAACCATCTCGCTGGACAGTGTCAAGATCCAAAGACACAAATCCTCCCCACCGATTACAAGCCAATGGTGCCGTTGAAGCGCACCAACAAAACTCTCGAGAACATCATCGTAAAAATGGCCGATACAGAAGAGATCAAGAAAAATTGCCACTAGCCCTCTGGGGCTACCGTACGTCAGTCCGTACACCCACTGGGGGTACCCCCTACTCTCTGGCATATGGCATGGAAGCGGTACTACCAATAGAGGTGGAGATTCCATCATTGAGAGTAATGATGGAAGCTGATATAGCAGAAATTGACTGGGTCAAAGGGCGGCACGAAGAATCGGCCCCAATTGATGAACGCCGTTAGCCTTGGAGCATACCCGGCAGCGTGATCAAAGGCGACGCCTGAAGCTTTCAATAAAAAGTCAAAGGTCCGATATCCAAGTTGGAGACCTTGTGCAGTTGCTGAGAAAAACCCCCAGTTATGTCGACACTAGGGGAAAATGGAAGTCTCCCTGGATGGGACCGTACATTGTTAAGGAGATCCGATCAGGAGGTGTCGTGCTTCTCACAAACCAAGATGGGGAAGATCTCGTCCAGCCCTTCAACCTCGACAAACTCAAAAGGTACTACGCCTGAGCCATCCTATCCAGCTAATGCTTCTCTCTCCAGCCCGCTAGGCTGAAAACCCAAAAGGGCGGCCTAGGCAAAAGTTAGGGCATATATAAAAAATAAAAAATAAAAATAAAATAAAATAAAATGAGAAATAAGGGCTCGCTAGGTTGAAAACCCGAAAGGGCGGCCTAGGCAAAAATTAGAGCACAAAAAAAATAAAAAAATATAAAATAAATAAATATAAAAAATAATAATAATAATAATAATAATAATAATAATAATAATAATAATAATAATAATAATAATAATAATAATGATTATAAATAAAAAAAATAAAGAGAGGGAAGGCATTATTTGAAGCCCTCACAGATACTACTCACCTCAAGCACCTTCAAAGACATCGAGGCTCGACCGACATTTAAGAGAAAAGACCACGACAAAGCAGCTCATATTAAACCACTAAAATATAATTTTAGAGGTCCTAAGCTGCAACTTAGGAATATTTATCAAGACGTCTATATTATAAATTATTTGCATTTGTACTTATCTATATACTGCCTATACCCCCTTTGTTTTTCCCCAGAAACAATTCCTTTTCTTGCAGCCTTAGCCCCGAGCGGTCTATCAATGCCTGCGACCTCCACCGAGCCGGGCCCATATAGTCCTTCTCTCGAGGCTAAGAAGCCCTAGACTCATCAAAGATGAGAGCCACCCTGGATGTGTCTCCCTTCATCATCTAAGCATCTCCGCTCTCCCGAAAGCACTTGACATTGCTCGGCCCGCTTCATCATTTCGAGGCCAAAGGCACCCCATACAGAGGGGGAGGAGGAATGCCTATCTCTCGCTCCTGTGGGTCAGTCCCTGCCTGGCGCTAAGCTTTCGCCAAGCAGGCGGAGGCTCATGACCACCAGTTCTCAAAGCCGTACCCCAACCAGTATGAGGGGGAGGAGCAGGTGCTTCTTGTTCCCATGGGTTATGTTGTTGACCAAAATCACTCAATCTGCGGGATGTATTGCTGGGACCCGCAGTATCTGGTCCGGGGGCCATCCGAGTGTTAAGGCCATGAACCCGCAAATTCGAATTCTGCTTCCAGCCCGAGGAACGACCAACCCTCGAACTATCAATGTCCTCGCCTACTTCCAAAGCAGCGAACATCCACTCCATTGGTTATATGACGCTCAAAGAAATGTCTCTCTCAAGACATGTTGGATGGCGCGAGACTCCCCTCGCCAGCCTACCATAACCCACGCCAAATACCCAAGGGACAGAAGCATATAATCGAATATGGGTATGCTACCTCCGCCTCAAAGATCTCTCGAGCCACATGCCCCGATAGTGGGACCCAGACGATCGACGTGAACTCCCTTCCCATGTATATAGGCGGAGGTGTCCGGGATCACTTGCTCCCTTCCAAATTGCCGCAAGATCCGGTCCGGTTGGTAAAAAGAAGTCCGATAAAGACCCAACATGACCACTTGGCTGTACTCATCGGAGTGACGAAGAAAAAGCCGGATCTCCTGGTAAAGCCACCCGCACTATATCCATTGAGCCCCGACGATGAAGTGATCGGTCCAACCAATATCGAATAATTAGTTCTGGGGAAAATGCCCGCGCATTCCATAAAAGGAGGGATCATAAGGAGCTCCAAGCAAGGAGCCCGGACCCAAAGGAAGTGCTCTTCTAGCCACATGTGAATCGAATGGGGCTACCAAGAGGAACAATTCATTCCCAAAAGCAAAGAAAAGCAAAGTTCGTGTGAGAGTCTCTGCTAAAATCACCGGAACAATGTTCAGCCGGCGATCCCGAGCCTGTAATGCTAAGTCTATGACCCGCTCATCTACTAATCCGGGTAGACCAACTATCAAATATCTCCCTACTAAGCAGAGAAAAAGTGCTGTTAATCTACGCCACTGATAGTCCACGTCATCTTCAATATATTCTGTGAAGGCTCCAGGAAGAACCATCAAATTAAAAGAGTCCCCATTGAAAATCCCGGAGTAGCGGCGGGTAGAATTGAAGAGCTCCCGAATAGCCATGTACCTGACGCCTCAGCCAGGGGTACCGCGATCCGACGCAGTAGGTGCCACTCCCCAAGATAGCACGTAACTCCTCGAATGTGGGACACATCTCGTTCATGCCAAAATTAAACAAGTGATCCTCAGGAGACCAAAACCTGGCGGCTCCCCTCAACATGTCCCAATTAATTATGACATTTCGCCAGGATAGAAGGCACCTAAAGCCGAAAAGATGTTCAAACCAATCCCTTTCGTCAGATCGCAAAGAAAGGATCCAGAAATCCAGGGCATTTTCGTAAACCTCAATTTCCAGAGTCGTAGGAATGCGGGCGGCCATTTATAAGAGATGCGAGAAATATTGTTATGGCTAAAAAAGGGCTATGGCAAGCGAGACAGAAGCTGGTGAATTTAGAAAGAAGGAATGAAATGAATCGGTGAAGAACTGAACTGGTTTCCGCCGAATTTATACCGTGAATAATTGAGAAAACGGACAGCTTCAAGGTACAGTTGTCCAAACAAAGAAGGAAAACAAGTGGTCCGCATAGGAAAACTATGGTGCCACCAAGAAGCTTCTTGGTGCCGCACCATAGATCCCAATGGTGGCACCAAAAATGTCCACTGTGCCGTGAAAAATCCTGCCCGGTATCCTGGTTTGGTGATCCGACATCCTGCTGTTCCTGCGTCTAATCGCAAAAAGAAAAGGAGGCCTATGAAAGACGGCTACGAGCACGGGCTCAACAGCCACAGGGCGCTGAAAGAATAAAGAATTCAGCTGTTTTCCCGTTCCGATATCACCTAAAAAGCCTGTTTTAATCCAAATGTGTATTCTTAAAAATCCCTTTCTTTAAAGTGCGGCGTGCCATTACATTTTAGATGTCTGGTATAGTTTTATTTTCTATGCGAATTTATTTTTGCATGTGTAACATACTGCATCATATACATTATATTGCATTATATCATAATGTTTGTACATGTTTCTTTTACAAAAATACAAAAATAAAAAAAAGAAAGGGAAAAGATACTAATGTTCGCAGGAATCCAAAGCTAATGTGCTCGGGACGACTGGCTTCTGGGAAAACCACCACCCCTGACCCTAGGACCCGTTGCGAATCCCCGACCTCTGCCCCGGCCGCGGCTGGACCCATCATCATCATCATCGTCATCTCGACTTCTAGGCCACCGCACTGAGCTACTCCCCTTGCAAGAGAATTCATCAGCTAATTTCTGATACAGCTTGCTGATGCTGAAGAAGCCCCGTAGCAGTTTCTTATAAGTAGACACGTTCACCTAAAAAAATGAGACAATAATAATAATGTATATATAATAAAATATATATATAATAATAATAAAGAAAGGAGACAATAAAGGTGGATGTGCTACTGAACGAGCCTGCTCCGGGACACGACGCTCCTCCGGGATCTCGACGTCAGGAAGAACCTGCTCTACTAAGCCACCACCCCACTCATACCGAAAGTAGAGAAAACATCATCGGCTCAGTAAACATCGTTCTCCGCCGAGAAATGAAGAAGACGACCCTGGCCTGGCAGAAACATCAGAATGTCGCCTGGGCACAACATGAGTAGGAGGAGGGGGATGCAACTCTAATCTCAGGAAATCCTCATATGCCGTCACTGGATAGTCTGTCGCGGGAACGAGGTATTCCCCAAATACTGAGACCGGTAGAGTAGTCGCTCGGGCTCTATCACCCAAGAAGGAGGCCGAGGAGGCACCACTGGAGCCACTAGAAAAGGCTGGTGCTGACGATTCACCCGCTCGCCCATATACAAAGAATCCACCATGATGGAAACCATCAATATCCGACAGCGGCTGAACATCAAAGTAGTGGAATAATGTCCCTTCAGGCCCTCCCAGGGAAGAAAGTGCACTGAACCAGGACTCGAGCCAATAATTCGCTCCAGCACTCTTTCCCTATCGTTACAACCACCGTCCTCGGCCGGATCCACCCTGTTGCTGTCAACATATTGGGACAGATAAGGAGGCTGGTAAACCCGCCGAATGAGGTGACCCGGCGAAAATCTGAAAAACGAGAAGGCCCAGACCTGCAAAAAAAAAAAAAAAAAAAACGAATATGTTGTCAAAAAAAAATGAATACATGTGTAAATAAAAAAAAAGAGAGAGATAGAAAAAAAGAAAAAAAAAAGCAGGAAAAGACATGTACCTCCCACGCCGGGGAAAACCCATTCAGAGTTGGCGAGTCATTCCGGCTGGCCCTATCCATAGAGACATACAGTTCGGCCAGACCAGCCTGTCCCCAATCATACAAAGGGATCCGATCAAAATCCGCCAAACAAGCCAGGACGGAAACTCTCAGGGTGACAGAGGAGTTGGCAAAGAGCGATGTGCCAAGAAAGAAGAATAAAAATGCTCTTGCCACTCGAGTTATGGCAGCATCATCGTCAGCCGGTACCTGCCCGGCATTATTAAGAAGCCATTTCCGAACGCTTCTAATAAAAATCTCGTCCGATGATTTGAAACGGGGCTCGAAGCCAGGAGGTCCATAATTTCCTCCCTACGACGACGGAGAGTAAAGTCAGGGGTCAGGGTCTCCCCAATGCTGGTAGGGATTCCCGTGATTGCAACAAAATCACACGGGGTCATGGTCGCCTCCCCCCAGCTGAAATGAAAGGTATGGGTGGTGTCCCACCAGAAGTCCCTGAACACGTCAAAGATTGGAAGATAGCTGGTAAAGTGGGTGAAGGAGTGCATGAAGACACTGAAACCTGAACCCTCCACCAACAACTTTGCCGCCTCGGGTAGCATGTCATAAATCTCAGCCACATCAGTACGTGATACCCGCATTCTCTCAAATTCCCTGCGAACCTGAAAAGGAGAAAAAAGGAAGGTAAGCCCTCTACCCTTATTTTCTTCTCTGTACAATCTTTTAAATAAACAAAAGTAAATAAATAATGAACATATTGCATGCTTTATACTTCATGATTTTTTTTAATAATAACAATAAATTCTTTTAGCATTAAAAAAATATAATAAATAAAAAATCTTGTTCATAACAAAAAGAAAATAAAAATTGTTACATACCATTTTCATACATGTACATAAATTTACATAAAAAAATAAACATCATTCTTTTACATAAAAACAAAAACAAAAAACAAAAACAAACGTAGGAATCTACATGATGTACATACATACTACTGTATTCTTTCAAAAAAAAAACAATTTTTATGTGTAATTTATTTTGCATATACATAATTAATTTTGCATCTTAAATATCATAAAAATGCATATTAGAACTGCATTTGCCATGTGTATAATAAAATGTGAAAACATTCATGCATCATCTTATAATTGTTCTGCATTGCATCTACATCAAGTAGAATAATTCATGCATCCATTATATGTGTTTCATTTGTCCAATAAGCTGCCATAGGGGCCCGCTAAAAAGAAGATAAAGTACCACCAATCATCAAAATAAATATCTTTGTGGCATTTACTATACCCCTGCAGCAGTTGCATGTTTGAAAAATGAATCTAAAGGCATGAAAAATATCTGTTTTGTCCTGTTTTCATCCGAAAATATGCCCGAAATGCGTTTCGGAAAAATTTAATTTGTACTCCGAATATTCCGTTTCGCGATTCTATTGCGTGCAAAAATATAATTTAGCATAAAACATGCATCATATAGCCTCATTTGCATTTAGAATACAAATCATGCATAGTAGGGTCAAATAGTGACCACTAGTTCAAATCATGCATCGCAAAAATAAATCATAAAAATTTCACACATTATCACTTAATTACATCATTTAGGCATAAATAGGACATGCATATGCATCACTAATAAAGTCAGAAGTGCTCCAAAAGTCCCAAATAGTGCAGAAATTTAGCAGATCTGAAACATAGCCAGGAAAATTTCGAGAAAAAAGAAAAATCTTACAGTGGTACGAGGAAGATTGGACACGTGAGTGTTCCGATCTCGCAGAATGTTGCCCCAGTCATTCGTAGAATACCGGTAATTGAGTTTATTCCGGACCAAGCGAGGAGGTTCTCTCCTCCTCTCGCCAGATTCTGGGTGCATCGGTGTCTTCCCCTTCCTGGATCGTGAAGAAGATGTCATCTGCTAAGTAAAACACTGAAATTGGCGGAAGAAAATTGAAAAAAGGAGCGAAAATAAAGAAAATAAAAAAAAGAAAGAAGCAGCAGCAACAATGGTGACGAGCGGAAGAAAGGAAAAGAAAGAAGGAAGAAAGAAAAAAGAAGCAGTAGCTTCTCTCCCCCCTTTCCCGTCCATATAAGGGGATAAAAAGAGAATTTTCCCTTTCCTCCCTCCAAAGTTTGAAGTTGCGACACTTTGATCCTCAGATTTCAAAGTTTCCAAAATGGTCCCTGAGCCTAACGGAAAGTTAACAAAGTCAATCTTGTTAACCAAAATTGGCAACCATTCACCAGAGGACAAAGAAAATAATACCCCCAGTGGATAAAAAAGAAAAAAAGAAAAAAAAAAAAAAAAAAAAAGAAAAAAAAGAAAAAAAAGAAAAAAAAGAGAAAGAAAAGAACAATAATAAAATCCCCAGCAGAGGAAGAAGAATAAATTCCCCAACAAGAGTGGCAAAATGATCACCGAATCCGCCACCCACGCAAAAGGTAAGTCAGTGATTCTTCCCCGACCTTTAGAATAATTTCCTTTTAAGGAAACTTTGCTTTGTTTTTCAAATAAAAGAAAAACTCTTTTCAAAATGAGTTTTGATTCAAAAAAAAAAAGTTTGCTTTTGTTTTCAAATAAAAGAAAAACTCTTTTCAAATTGAGTTTTGATTTCAAAAAAAAAAAGATGAATATTTCAAAAACAAAAAAAAGAGGAATATTTCAAAAACAAAAAAAGAGGAATATTTCAAAAACACAAAAAAGAGGAATATTTCAAAAGAAAAAAAACAGAGAGAGCGAGAAAAAAAGGAAGGAAAAAGAATGTTTTCCACATCACAATTTTCGAAAATACTTGAAGAATGATTAATTTGCCGTGCTCGGCGACAGATCTTTATCTGGCCGAGTGCCGGATATTTGAAAGTTTTCGGTTATGTATGGAAACAAGGCAGCGACCAGCCAGACACAACTTTGAAAACTCCTCTTAACACGTTTCAACGACAAGGTATTGACCGGTTGAAATGTGGTGGCAGAAAAATATTCAAATCTTCATACCGTATTTGACAACGGTTTCGGACCGGAAGAATACGGCATTTTCGAAAAACACAAAATCTTTTTTCGTTGTGTTCTCGATCGGGCTTGACCCGAAGAACATGACATCCTCACTTGGTTGTAGTTTAGGTTTTTGGCCTGAACTACGTTTGGTCTGATTTCCTTTAATGGGGAATACGTAGGCAGCCTACATTAATAGGTCCGACCATCAGAGCACATTAAATTCATATCTGCTTAAAACTACGATAATTTTTTATAACCGACTAAAAATGTCTAGGTTATGGAGTTTGGATAGCAGGTTAACTGTGCATTATAACTGCTACCAATTGAATTCTCCCGTTCTTAAATGAACGAAATTGGAGAGTCTATTGTTTATCAACGATGTTCGTCTACTCAGTAAGCTTTAGGTTACCCGTAGACTCCATCGTTGAGGGGCTCTGTAGACACCTCAATTTCGTACCCTTGGTATGTGACTGACATAAAATATCAAGAACTGTTAAAACTTAACAAATGTCAAGTTACATGAGTCAAAAATGCGAAAGGAAAAGCAGGATGCGCGAAACAGTGAACTGCAGGGGGTGAAAGTGCAAAAAATTAAAAGATAAAAGCTTGGCTGGTGCCGCACCAAGGCCCCTTGGTGCCGCACCAAGGGTTCCCTTGTTGGCACCAAGCCTTCTCCTTTAGCGTCTCTCAGAAAGAAATTGTACAAGCTTCGAAGCATAAGGTACAAGTGGCTGATGCAGGGAGAACAAATTGAAGAATCCCGGCCGTGTCCCTCTCCTTCAGTATAAATAGGAGGCCTCGGCTCCCAGTTTCAGTTTCTCATTCTTCCGCGAAGAAAAGATCGCAACGAAGCTCTACTCCTGCGTTCTACCGATAAATTAGTACGAGAGGTGCGAGATAGGTGAGTGGAAGCCCCTAGAGTCTCCAAACCCCGTCCAAACTCTGCCAAATCAAAAACCCATAGGTTATAAGTGATCCCTAGCCTAGTTGTTAGGTATCCACCTCACTTCCCCAGTCCAAAAATCCCAAATAAGCCGTTACTCTGCCCGAGTAACGAGCTGAAAAGTCAAAAAAACTAAGCCTAGGTTCCGCCCAACCAAAAAGGCCAAAACTTACCCAAATAAGTTGTCACTCTGCCCGAGTTGACAAGCTCAAACTCTCAGAAATAAAGCAGTCATTCTGCCCAAATCAAAACAACAACCACACAACAACAACAAAAGACTCCCTCTCCCTGAAGGACAGAGCGAACACACCGCCGCTCTAAAAGGTAAAACCTTTAAGGGCGCTATTTTATTGTATTTATTTGCTTTTTGTCTTTTATTATTTTTTTAAAAGTTGTATTTAAATCCGGCACGATGTAGCCAATATAAGCCGTTGTGCTGCCCGGATTAGAATAGGAAATATTTTGTAAAAGAGCCGTTATAATGGCAAAATATTCTTAAACATGTTTGTAATTATTGTAAGGAAATGGCTGCGAGTCCGTAAATAATGTAGCCACGAATGTATTTGTTTAAATTTCCTGTCTTTTTAATACCTTATTTATTTGCGAGATAAATATGACAATAAGCATACTTCACCAAAAACCATTTTGAGGACCGAAAGGGCGAGTTGGGTGCCTAGCACCTTCCCAACTCGTAACTTAGCCTCCGAACCCGTTTTCTTTTTCTCTGGTTTATTTTTCTTTTCTTTGGTTTTGCTTTATTTGCCTTAAAATAAAGATGACAACTCTAAAACTTTCGGATTTAGTGGGGCCTCGCAACATTCCCTCTTTGCACTTTCCCGTTCTCCCCTAAAAAAGGGAGATATGGGAATGGAGGGGTGATGCATTCCCATATCCTGGTATCCCCTAAACAAGGGATAACTTGATGCGGGAAACCCAAAGCTCCCATAGTAATCTGAATGGGCCATAAGGCTATTTTTAATAAAATCCATAGTGGGGGCGTCGCAATATCTTTTTTTGCACTTTTCCGTTTTCCCCTAAAAAAGGGAAAATGAGAATGAAAGGGTAATGCATTCCCATATCCTGGTATCCCCTAAACAAGGGATAACTTGGTGCGGGAAACCATAAGTTCCCATATTGAATACAAAATCCACTCAAGGCAACCGAGGCACATTCAAACGTGCTAACATAGACAGCACTCCTCTCGCACTTTTGATTTCGTCTTCCCCTAAACAAGGGAGGGTGGAACGAGAGCAGTGGTGTCCCGCATCCGCACGTACGCGCACCCCTATCCAAGGGCGCGCGGGGCGCGGGTCGCACCCCTCGGGAACCTCACAGTAAGGGGAGGATTTGTGTCTTTGGATCTTGAACTCATCTAGCAGACGATTCACGTCCACTTCAAAATGAGAGCCGTTGTCGGAGATTATCTCGAAAGTACCCCATAGCGATATATGATATTGGCCCGGATGAATTCGGACACCTTTCGGGCATTTAGGATCTTGTAGGAAGAGGCTTCCACCCATTTTGTGAAGTAATCGACGGCTACTAGGACGTATTCATGGCCATTGGATCCCTTCGGGTGAATTTGGCCTATGACGTCGATACCCCTTGTTGAGAAGGGCCAAGGGGTTGTGGAGTTGTATAGGACGTGTGGGGGCACATACTGTAGATTGGCAAAGCGTTGACATTTGTCGCAATGTCGCACCCACCGGATACAATCAGTTTCGAGCATACTCCAATAGTACCCCTATCGGATGACTTTCTTTGATAGCATATGGCCGTTCATGTGAGGCCCACAGGTACCACCGTGTAGTTGATCCATAATTTGCTCAGCTTTGGCCTGATTGACACATAGTAAGTTGAGGCCTTGATAATGCCTCTTATACAGGCTGCCACCGCTGAGTACGAATTGGGAGGCCCATCTTCGCAGGGAGACTCTTCCTCTCTTGTCTAAGCCAGGAGGATAAAGACCTTTCTGGAGCAGATTTAAAATGTCAGCATACCAGGGCTCGTGATCTGCTTCAGGGGCTGCATTAATTTTGAAAAAGTATGTCGGAATGACCTTTTTCTCGACTATAAATGGCTAAACTTTAGTTTCCGCGGGAATCTGGACTTGTGACGCCAGAGTGGCCAGGGCATCGGCGAATTGATTCCTATCTCGTGGCAGATAATGAAACGAGATAGAACCAAATCGGGCGGCGACTGTTGTTAACTTGGCATGATAGAGCTGCAGCCGAGGATCCTGGGTCTTCCATCTTCCTTCGACTTGATTTATGATTAAGGCAGAGTCTCCGTAGACTTTGAGATCTTTAGCTCCCCTTTGGAGAGCTTCTTCTAGGCCAGCAATACAGGCTTCATATTCCGCCGTATTATTTGAATATTTGAACTCCAACCTTATAGCCAGCGGAGTATGAGAGTCAGCCGGATCGATTAACAAGATTCATATGCCAAAGCTTCTTTTGTTCGCGGCTCCGTCAAAGAACATCTGCCAACAGGTGTCATGGTCAATGATTTCCAGGACACCTTCATCTGGGAAACTAGGCTCAGTCACATCTTCGGCCTTCAAGGGCAGATCGGCTAAATGGTCTGCAATGACACTCCCTTTGATAGACTTGAGTGTGACATAAGTTATGTCAAACTCATTAAGAAGAAAGGACCACTTGGCTAGTCTGCTGGACAGTGATGGCTTACCGAAGATGTATTTGATGGGGTCGATCCTGGATATGAGTTTGATAGGCCTTCCTTGGAGATAAGTTTTGAGCCTCTGAGTGGCCCAGACTAGGCCGTGCAGCTTTTTTCCAACGCCGAATAATTTAGCTCGCTTCCTTGTAGCTTCCTACTTATGAAATATATGGCATTTTCAATGTAGGAATTTTCTTTCTCTTGGGTGAGCATAGCCCCTACTGACGTGTATGTGACGGTTAAGTATATGATGAGAGGTTTATGTGTATAGGGTAGAGCTAGCGCAGGGGGATTGGTAAGGTAGGCTTTTATTTTCTCGAAGGCTAGCTGGCATTTTGCGTCCCAGACTTGGTCAGTATTCTTTTTTAGGAGTTTAAAGAGGGGCTCATAGGTGGTGGTCATTTGTCGATGAAACGGTGATGTCCGATGTAGGAAGCCTTTGACTTCGGTGGGAGTTTTTGTGGCATTTCTAGGATGGCTCGATCTTTCTTTGGCTCGATCTCGATGCCTTGCTCGATTACTAAGAATCGAGGACTTTGCCTCGGTAACCCCAAATGTGCATTTGGTGGGGTTAAGCTTCATCCGGTGCTTCCTTAATCTTTCGAAGAACTTAGAAGATCTTTGATGTGAGCACCGTTGGCGTCATTTGGAATGCACGATCATATCATCAACATAGACCTCCATCTCTATGGATCATGTCATGGAAGAGGGTGGTGGCGACCCTCAGTAAGTGGCTCAGGCATTCTTTAATCCGAATGGCATGACGATTGTAACAATAAGTCCCCAGGAGTAGTGAATGAGGTCTTCTCTGGTCTTCTCGCCATTTTGATTTGATTGTAGCCCGGCATGCCGCCGAAGGATCGGACTTTGTGAGCTGCGGCGGCATCTACCACAATATCAATGTTGGGCAGGGGGAAGTCATCTTTGGGCGACGCTTTGTTGATGTCGCGGAAGTCTACACAAATTCTGACTTTCCCGTTAGGCTTGGGAACGGTCACTATATTGGACAGCAGGTCGGGTATTCAACTACCCGAATGAAGTTGACGTGCAGCTACTTCACGATTTCTTCTTTGACTTGTAGTGACCATTCTGGCTTGATGCGGCGGAGCTTCTGTTTGACTGGGCGAGCATCCGGATATGTGGGAATCCGGTGCTCGACTATAGCTGGATCCAGGCCGAGCATATCTTCGTAGGACCAGGCAAAAATGTCTACGAACTCTTTGAGGAGATCAATGAGTGCTATTCTTTCTGAACCTTGGAGGTAGCTGCCGATTCTGATTTCTTTGACTTCATTGTCCAGCCCAGGGTTGATGGTGGACAAGTCTTGATGGCGATGAATGGCCCTTCACAGGTACTCAACTGACTTTGCAAGCTCAAGTAGACAATTTTTATCTTTTGGGTCCATTTTATTAAATGACTCATTATCATAATTATTATTATTTAATGTGTCTTTTAAAGTAGGTGCAACTAAGGAATAAGCAAAGACATTTATATTATTATTAAAAGTTTACTGTACAGGGGTTATTACATTGTTGAGGACCTGGGGTTTGAGATCCTCAACTTTAGGTAGCGGATCGGTAGATGACCAATCCGTAAAGCTAGGGAAAGGAGTGGGGATAGTATATCCGAAGCGGTCTACCAGGTCTGCGGGTGTCAGGAGCGGACCGGTCGTGGTGTACCAATTCTACAGAGGCTTATTAGAAATAGACTCGAACTCAGCAGGGAGCTATTCATAATCAGTGCCTTTGTCTATCATACCCAGAAAGCTGTCCCCTGAACACTTATTGGAAACTCCTTTATTGATCAACATATTTTACAGCACCTTTATTCATGGTTAATTAGACTAACTTGCCCCCCCTTTTTTTAGACCTCCTCGGCTTGACTTGTTTCAAAGATTTTGGTACCCGCCACCGTAATTTCCTTGTTGTCGATGAGGTCCTGAATTGCGTCTCTGAGCATGTAGCATTGATCGGTAAGATGACCGCTGCATTGATGATACTCGCAAAACTGGGCATGGTTCCAGGTGATGGGTAACGGTTTGGGTGGACGGTAATTATCCATGGGTTTCAATATCCCATGGGTGCACAGCGTTTGGAGTATTTCAGATCTTGGGGCGGGCAAGTCATCGTAATGTCGTTCTTTTCGACTCCTTGGTTTTGATATATGGCTAGATCGGGTTTTGGTCAGGCAACTGAGCGGGGTTTTCTTTTTTGGATATAGTTGTAATGAAATTGGCTTGACTGGACCTTGGCCCAGTAGGGATTCTTTTTCTGGTATGCAAATGATTCTTTTTAAATTCCCCGGGGTCATGTGGAAATAGGTATCTGAAGGATCAAAAGGGGAATGATTTTCTTGGTTGTGATAATAGGCATTCAGGTGGGGAGGATCAAGGCTGATTTCTGGAGGATATGAGTTAGAGTCATAGGCATTAGAAATCATGTTTCCTTGAGCAAGGAGGTCATCACCGGGTTGGTAGCTGGCATTTGATGGTTTTTTGGAGGCTTGGAAAAGGATATTTTCTGTGGTATCAGGGGAGTTTATTTCAGGAGAGTGGGAAGTATTAGGAACATATTCTGGAATTTTGGCCTTTTGCGAGAAAGTCGCAAAAGTTTCTGAAAAACTGGCCAAAAGGTCACTTACCACCTGATCCATTATTCTTTTTGCATGGGTGTCCAGTTTCTTTCTTAACCAAGCCTCAAGCCCAGGAGGAGGTGCATACGCAGGAGTTTCCCCTTCTAGTTCCCAGCTGTTCCAGTTGTCGCTATCCCCTGTCATAGCTTGTTTATTCTTGGCTGCCATATTGCTCGGATCTGTACCTTCTGAACTGATTCTGCCCCTGCCTGATCTGAAACTGATACCCTCTGATCTGAGTTCTGCACTACTTTCCCGTATCAACCGGCCAGTATTATCTCTGCCTTTCCAAATTCGGGCCAGGTTTCTGAGGAAAATGGGGTTTGGAGGTATCAGAGCCGTCTTTCATACTTCTCAATGACTGGGTTCCAAATGGCTAAGCTTCCAAAATTCGCACCAATAGGGAGGCCAAGATACATCGAAGGAAGGGAGACCACTTTACACCCAAAAAAGTCTGCCAGCATATACATATTCTCCATATCACCCACCAGATAGATCTCACTCTTAGCAATATTAATTTTCAGCCCAGCTTGGAAAAATAACATGACCATCCTGAGATACCCCAATTGAGCCTCTTCCGCCTCACAGAAAATAAGGGTATCATTTGCGAAGAATAAGTGCGACACCGGAACCTCTGAACCACCAAGCCTCCCAACATTAAACCCCTTAATGAACCCTCCTTCAATTGAAGCCTTCAGAAGCTTCCGTAACAATGATGAAGAGGAAAGGTGAGTGGGGGTCTCCTTGGCGGAGACCTCTGAAGCTCGAAAAAAATCCAGCCGGTTCTCCATTGACTAGTATGGAGAGTTTCACCGTAGATATGCAAAAGCGTATCCAAACTCTCCATTTATGCCCGAGCCCCATTCTAGCGAACACGTAAAGCAAGAAATCCCAATGAATGCGATCATAGGCTTTCTCAATGTCCAGCTTGCACAACAACCAACCCTACCAACCCTGGAACCCCATTCTTAATCCTAGCATCAACTGCTTCGTTTGCAACCAGAACCACATCCATAATCTGACGACCACCCACAAAAGCATGCTACCAATCAGAAATCAGCTTACTCATAACCTTCTTCAAACTTTTTCGGCCTATGAGGCTGATCGGCCTAAAGTCTTTTACATTCACTGCCCCCAACTTTTTCGGAATAATGGTAATAAAAGAGGCGTTGAGGCTCTTCTCAAACTTTTTTTGCTCGAAGAAGAAGCGAAACACCTCCCTCAATTCATCTTTGGTAAAGCCCCAGCATAGTTGGTAAAAAACCAACGAAAACCCATCCGGCTAGGAGCTTTGTCACCACTAATACCTTTAACCGCCGACAAGACCTCCTCCTCTGTGAATGGGGTTTCTAGAGCCTCTCTTTCCTCTAGATCTAAGCAATCAAAATGAATCCCTTCCATCTTAAGGTGCCAATCATTATTTTACTTAAACAGATGCTCATAGAACCCAACAATACCCCTTTTAATGTCGTCCTTACCTTCCAATACGATCTCATCAACCTTGACTAACTGAATCTGATTCGCCATCTTGTGCATTAGCCACTCGGTGGAAATTTTTTGTATTCTTGGCTCCCTCCTTGAGCCATTGCACCCATGATTTTTGTTTCCAGCACACTTCCTCTCTAACAAGGAGCCATTTAACCTCCAAATTCAGCAAGTCACACCGATTAACCTCCTCACTAGTCAGGCTTGAGAAGCCTGCAATTTCATCCAGTGATTGAATTTCAGCTAAGGAGTTCTTTAAACTATCGTCCGTGTTGCCAAAAACATCTATGTTCCACACTTTCAGCTCTTCTTTGAGGAGCTTTAACTTCCTCGCAAATCTGAAAGAGGGGTCCCCCAACAAAAGAGTGCCATTTCGCCTTGACCCATTCTAAAAACCCTGGCTCAAGAAGCCACATTTTCTCAAATCTAAACGGAGATTTTCTGACCTGTGCACCTCCACAATCGAAGCATAAAGGTACATGATCCGATAACACCCTGGGAAACAAGTCTGAAATGAATCGCCAAAACTCTTCTCCCAGTCAAAGGAAACTAAGAATCAGTCAAGGCGGGAGCCTTGATGCCTATCACCGTTCCTATTCCTGAACCAAGTATGATCGCCCCTTGAGAGTGGTAAGTCCACCAAAGCCAAATTATTGATGAGATCGTTAAAGTTCATCCTGCGAATAAACCCACGACCAAAGTCTTTCATGCGGGAATCTAACAACATTGAAATCTCCACCAATACACCACGGAAACCTCCAAAGCTCATAAATAAATGCAGGTTAACTCCTCCCAAAGCTCCTTCCTCGCAGCATCCAGACAAGGTCGATCGATCCCTCCCAGGAAACACCCAAACCTTATCCGAGGCCACAGCCTTGAAGAGGCAAGAGACTGAGTATCTGCCCTTCTTTATCCTTACCTTGCAAATAACCCTACTGTCCCACATCACTAAAATACCCCCATCTGCCCCTGCCGCATCCAAGTGCTCCCAATGAGCCCATCTACCCCCACCCACACTACACCACCCTTCTATCAACCTTATCCATTTTTGTCTTCTGTAAACACACCACTTGAGGCTTCCATCTTCTGATGACTGAACTAAGCACTTGTCTCTTACACGCATCGTTAATAGTCTAGGGGTGAGCAAGTTTTTTTAAAAACCGAACTGGACCAAGGAACCGAACCAAACCAATGAAAATTGGACCGGACCAATTTTTTGGTTTGGTCTTGGTCCAGAATTTTTGAAGAACCGAATAATTGGTCTGATCCTGATTTTGAGTTTTAAAATTCGGTTTTGAAACTGAACCGGACCACTATGTACATTATATTATTTTTATTTTTTACCTACAAAAAAAAAACCTAGATGAAAAATATAAATAGTTACTTTAGATATTTGTTGTGCTGCTATTATTTTTTTCTCGTCCATTGTCCAGTGCGTCATCCCCTGACCCTTCTCCAGTTCTCCCTCACGTTCTCCCCTTAATCTCAATCAAACGCAAAAACTCAAACCCTAAATCAAGCAATCAGCCTTGGCCTTCGCTACTCGCCAGTCGCCACCTTCGCGGTGTCGCCAATTCGCCTTCAGTCGGACAGCGCAGTGGACAAGACTCAAACCCTTCGCAGTTCGCAGCTTCTCTCTCCCTCTTTCGCGTCTCTCATTTCGTCGACTTTGGGTGGGTTCTTCCTCGTCTCCTCACAGCCACAACCATAGGTACCAAATTCTCTCTCTGTTGATTTGATTCTCGTGATCTAGGGTTTTGATTTGTTTTTGTGTTGATTTTTTACCTGGTAATTCTCTGCATTCCCCTTCAATATGCAGCAGTTTCTTAGAGTTCAAATTCTGGTATGAAAACTATGTCTCTTTAGATTCCAATTGTGCAACAGTTTTTTTAGATTTCAAACCGTCTCTTTGTTGTTGAGTTGTGTAAAAGTATAAATATCAATGTAGGATATAAAGGTCTGTATTGGCCTATGTAAATGTTTACGAAGAATGTTTTATATTGGGTTGTTGAGTTGTGTGAAAGTATAACTATCTGTTTTCCTCTCCTTAGCCATTGTACTGCCAATTTGTTTGATTTGGGGGTTCTACCTGATTTCTGCCTACTTTGAAGTGGTGTTTCTTCAAAAATCTTTCTAGCTAAGGTATGAATAGATTTCTTTAGTGATTTGACTTAAGCTGTACCAAGTGGCTATAACAAAGAATTCTAATTTGAAGTATAGATTGATTACCACTGAAAATGATTTTTCATTTTAATTGAACTATTGGATGGGTTTTCTATGGGCCTACTTATTATGCAGTCTCATATCATTTATCAGAGTTCAACATTATTTCTAGAGAAGCATGCTCTTTGAGGCCTAAGGGCAATGCAAAATCCTTGCAAGAGTGGAAGTGTTCGTAGTCCACAGATTAGTAGATCCCTCGTGGACTTGTGGGGGGTGATAGAAAACATAATTCTTCTCTTTCGATTCTTCTTCCTGTTGTGTACTCGTAGTACGAGATTCCTTTCAAATCCTACATGAGTTAAGTTAACAAGGAAAGAGAAATGAGAGTGACTACGTCACTACAGGGAGAACACAAAATTAGTTGCCAAAGTATAGTTTTGCTCTTTGTTTTATTATTACCTCAAGCTATTATGTTGCTCCAGGTTGTTTCTGCGACAATATAAGCTTCATATGTTGCAGAAATTCTTTCTTGGTGGGAGGCTGATTTTTGGGCCAGATGCTAGGTCTCTACTTGTCACCTTATTGTTGATTATTGTTCTGGTTATTAGTCAGTAGTCTCTATGTTGCAGATATGCCCTTGGGCTGTAGTCTCTATGTTGCTAATCATTGTTCCGGTTATTAACTCCAAGAGACATCTATAATGTTCTACTTTTAAGTTTGTACTTTTATCGAAAGTTGTTTTAGAAACATGTTTGAATGTATTTTTATCGAAGGTTGTTTAATCTTTTTATAAAGTTAAAGTCTTCAAAATTTTATTATATATTTGTATTAAATAGTTAAAAAGTAAAAATTCATTGTATTGGTTTGGTTCTGGTTTTGGTGCGTCTTCCATTGGTTCTGGACCGGACCAATGTATTGGTTCTCACACTTATTGGGTTGGTTCCGGTTCTAAATTTTTTGTGAACCGGACTATTGGTCTGGTTCCGGTTTTCTCATTTTTTCCAAAAAAATGGACCAACCCGGACCAAGCTCACCCCGAGTTAATACCCCACATGTTCCATGATAAAATTCGTAAATCCATTTAAGGACATCATTTAGTGAAAAAAAACGTTGTGGATACCCTTGAATAACAACGTTTAGTTGTTTACATTGTCTTTAAGTCTATAAAGTTTTTTTTTTTATATAAATGTTGTTATACCCTATTATAATCTCTAAAACAACGTTAAATTAAAATGCTGTAAAACCCAACCAAAAAAATAAAATAAAAAAAAGTGCCTCATAATTTCCCCCGTGCATTCTAATTTCTCTCCCAATAAATCTTAATGGATTTATTTGATCCGGCTCAATGGATGTAATATTGTAATAGTTAAAACAATAAAGAAGAGCTAACTTAAATTACCCTTTTCCATTAATGAAAAAATCATGTGGAGAAGATGGAAGGTTACTAACAATTAATGAATCCAATCAATTTGAGTCAAAATATGTAAAGGATAAATATGTCTTTTTCAAATGGTTTAGGGAGTATTAAATACCTTTGATCTGGATAAATTTGAGCCATTTAGCACTATTCTTTCTCTCCACCCTATTACCCAAATCATACTATCAGCGAGCCTTAACATCGCACGATTTGCAGCAGTGCGAGGAATGGAGGGTTGGGGGTTAAAAATATTAAGACTTTCAATATTGCTCTTTTGGGTAAGTGGATGGGGAGGTATTTGGTGGATAGAGGATCTTTGTGGAAGAAAGTGGACGATAGTAAATACGGGTTAGGGGGTCATAACTGGTTTCGAAAGGAAGTGTCTTATCCTCATGGGTTGAATGTTTGGAAGGGTATCTTGCATAGTAGTCTTCTTTGAGAATTTGGTGTCTTTCGATATTGGTGGGGGAGAGAGGGTGCGGTTTTGGAAGGATAAATGGTGTGGAGAGCTTACCCAGCAACAAGAATTTCCTAATCTGATCAATATTGCTGTCAATCAAGATGAGATGGTGAATTCAGTCGTGGTGGTTATGGAAGGGCGAGATGTTTGGAACCCTATGTATCGTAGAAATTTACATGATGGGGAGATTGGTGACATCTCTAGGCTATTCGAGAAGCTTTATAAGGTTAAGAGGAGGGGTTTGGGTGTGGATAAAGTGAAGTGGGAGGGATCTAGATTGAAGACCTTCTCAGTGAAGTCTATACTCTTGCTTAAGGAAGGAGGACAAAGGTCTATTTCCTTGGAAGGCAATTTGGAGGGCAAAAGCTCCTCGAAGGGTGGCTTTTTTTGCTTGGCAAGTGGCTCGGGGAGCAATATTAATGGCGGATAATTTGAAAGCTAGAGGGTGAATTTATGTCAACCGGTGCTTCATGTGCAAAGAGGAGGAGGAAACTGTTGATCTCTTGCTTCTTCACTCTTCAGTTGTAGTTGTAGGGAGCTGTGGAGTTCCTTCTTCCTCCGTATAGGTCTGCAGTGGGTTATGCCCAGATCAGTTGATCATCTCCTTAGTGGGTGGGAATCTTTCAACAGAAAAAGGAAAGAGAACAAATGGGGAACTATTCCTTTGGCTTTTTGGTGGAATGTTTGGAGAGAGAGGAATAGAAGAAATTTTGATAACGAGGAGACTGATGTAGTCCGGATCAAGAGGGAGATGAACGACAGTCCTTACAGTTCTGGAACGAAGACATTGACCAGGTTGAAGGGGATCTTTTGGTTAATATTACGGATAGTGTATAGTTTTTAGGTTTTGTATATTCCCTGTGTACATGGCTGTGCCTCCTTTTTAGGAGTTTCTTTCTAATACAATTATTACTTATCAAAAAAATGTCTGTCTCGCACTAGCCTTTCTCCCAAGCTCTCTTTAGTCTTCCAAACACTCATAATAGGAGCAAAACCCTAATTGCATACTGATTTTCTTCCTTTATCATCCGTTTTCATGCAAATTTCTTAGGCAAAATCTGGTAATCTGCGATTAGGGCTTGGTTCGTCATTTGAACTTGTTACATCCTCAATCTGAGTTCATTTGGGAAGCACCTCTCTCTTTCCTTACTTAATCTGTGCCCTAAACCATGCTTATGTAACTATGCCTTAATACGTGACCTATGTAAGATTGTAACTATGCCCTAATACTAGATTTTGGACTGTTATGGGGATACTTAGATAACTATAAGTTTCCCTAAAGTTTTAATTTCCCATGTCCTTTCACTGTTATGTGAGTATTAACATCAAATTTGGTTTAATGTGGATGCTAATAGTTAAGGAACTAGTTTAGAGCTCAACAACCAAAATCAATTTCATTCTGCCTACAAGGTGTTTGATGTTTGGCCTCTTAAGAAAATTCAGTGTATATATATATATATATAAAGTTGTCATGTGGCAGAGCTTACCTTGCTTGGTTTAGAAAGAGAGAACACAATGAATTGATGTTTATGAGCAGTGATGGTTTAACCATACTGTCATTATAGTTTGGAATAAGGAGAAGAAGAGGAAACCTACCATTGCAACGGATAGGTAGATTTCCTCATAGCTAATGTGTGTTGCCCTATGTTTGCTTTGTGTACCTAATTGTTTCCACAGAACATATCCTCCAAGAGTTTCTTGAACCTTGCATTACTTTCCATTGTAAATCGTACGACTTCATAAAAGGCTGGGGAGGCACACGGGGTGCAGGGAATTCAAATCTCAAACCTAAAAATCTAAACGGTGTCGTATTGAAGGGGGCTCGTTCTCAAGAAGGTGCAGGCTCAAGGTTTTCTTCTTGGGCTGGCCCAGTCAGAAAGAGGAATGGGGGTAATACAGGCCCTACAAATTTCACAAGGCCCAAAAAGGGTAAGTAGGTGGTCCGTGAGAAGGGAGGATTGGACAGTGGGTTGAACCATTCAGTAGGGTTAAAGGGTGACAGTGGGTGTGGGCCTTCTAGCTGTAACAATTCAAGGGGAAATTCCTCAAAGGAGGCGAATGGGCCAGGGTGGGTGTCCTGTGAGGAGGTTGGAGGTTCTGGGCCAGCTCCTTCTAGTCCCCAAGGTGAGATGGCAGCCATGTTGAACAAAACTGAGGTACCAGTGAGCGAGGCGAGGTGTAGTAAGTCGCAGACTAGCAACGCGAAGAAATCAGAAGAGCAGAAGGGGTCGGAAGGTTCGCATCAACAAAATCTTGATGAAGTTGAAGTGCTGCGGCAGAATATGGCGAGGCAGGAGGGCTTGAAAGAGGTTTTCGTCGATGTAGTTCGAGGAAGAAGGGTATTTATTGTCGATGTAGAGGCAGTGCTGAGATTACGCAATAGTGAAAGAACTCTGATGGAGCGAGATTTGAAGGATGGAGAATACGTCCAGAATGAAGGGGTTGCTATGAAAACCTTGGAGGAGTTAGTTCTGCCGGAGTTGTTGAACATGGAGAGTTCTGGTGTAGGTGAGGTATCAGGTAACATGGCTGATCCTGCGAACTGTGACGAGGATATTCAGGCTGAGCCTTCTATGGAGGATGGTGTCACAGACCTTAACCAAGAGAATAGTTGCTGCTCACCTAGTGGTGAATTTAGCGAGTGTTCGGGCGACGATTTGGAAGAGCCTTTGGAGTGCACCCCACTCGTGGCGATTCCACCCCCTGTTTTTAGTGCTGCCGAAGCTATTACGGACGGTGTAGGGGAGGAGGACATCTCTGGCTGGGTCAAAAGTCGCATTAAAGGTTTTGGGAAATTTTTAGGAGTGTCTTACAATGGTTATGATGACAAAATCTTGAATCTGCTCATGGACATAGATCAGAACCGTAAGGTTTCGAGGGGTAATAGCATCAAAAAGCAAAGTAGTTGCAGTGCATAGGGGATGAGGGAACTGAAGCAACTGCGCTGCAGCCTGAACTTTGAGCAGATTAATATCAGCGGGCTGCTGGACAGGGATGTGAACAAAGTTTAATTATGAATATGCTTATTATTGTTTGGAATGTGTGGGGATTAAAAGACATGGATAAAAGGTTACTCATAAGGGCAGCTTTGCGTCGATGGAAGCCGCACGTGGTGTCTCATAGAAACAAAAATGGAAGCTATGGAGTGGAATTTGGTAAACAGTGTGTGGGACAACAGATGGGTTGACTGGGCATGTTTAAAGGCGGTGGATACAGTGGGTGGAATTTTAGTCATGTGGGACTGGAGTATTGTTTCAAAGGTAGAAGCGAGTGTGGGTGATTACTCGGTTTCTTGTGTGCTGAGTTTTGAGGAATCCAATAGAAACTGGCTGTTTTCTGGAATTTACGGCCCTTCATCTGCTGTGGAGCGAAGAAATTTATGGGTAGAGCTAGAGACAATTAGAAGGAGGTGGAATGTTCCGTGGTGTGTAGGGGGAGACTTTAATGTTGCTCATTTCCCTCACGAGCGTTCGGGAGTCGGAGCATTCACTTCTGCGATGACAGAATTTAATGACTTTATTAATGAAGTGGAATTAGTGGATTTGCCGTTGGAGGGGGGAGACTTTACTTGGTTCAGAAATGGAGGTAGGCACCAATTTTCAAGGATTGATAGGTTCCTTGTTTTTGCATATTGGGAAGATAGCTTTTGCGAATCTAGAGTCTTGCCTTCCCAGAATTTTGTCTGATCATGTTCCCCTTCTTTTGGAGTGCGGTGACTGGACTAGAAGGAAAACGCCATTCAGATTCGAGAATATATGGCTTAAAGAGCAGGGATTTGCAGATTGGGTCAAGGAGAGATGGAATTCATATGCTGTTAAGGAGGATCCAGGCTTCGTCTTAGCTAAGAAGCTAAAAGCACCGTAGGAGGATTTAAAAATATGGAACAGAGAAGTTTTCGGAAGGTTAGACCTCAAAATAAAAAATTTGGAAGCGGAGATCAGGAGTCTTGACGAAAGCGCTGGGGGAGGAGTGAGAAATGAGGCTCAGGTAAGGCGTAGAGCGGACCTCAATAAAGAGCTGGAACGCCTTCTTAAAAGCGAGGAGATAAGTTGGAGGCAAAAGTCCCAAATTCAATGGCTAAGGGAGGGAGACAAAAATACCAATTTTTTTCAGCGTATCGCGAGTGTTCATTCTGCAGCGAATCACATTCATAAGATCGCCATAGATGGCGTCACACTGCAAGAACAGGAAGAGGTTAAGAATGATATTGTGGGCTTTTATCAGAACCTGTACAGGGACAGAAGTGAGTGTAGAGCTGATCTGGGTGGAGTCAGTTTCAAAACTCTTGATGCTGTTGATGCAGATTGTTTGGAACAGGTGTTTACAGAGGAAGAAGTGGTGGCGGCGGAGTATGAGTGGGGACAAAGCCCCGGGGCGTGATGGTTTTTCTTTGGCCTTTTTTCAGCACTGCTGGGAAGTGGTGAAGGATGACATTTTGAAGGTCTTTAATTCCTTTCATGATAGTTTGCAGTTTGAGAATAGTCTCAACACTGCGTTCATTGCATTGATTCCAAAGAAGAAGGGGCCAGCGAGGTGAAGGATCTCAGACCTATCAGTCTAGTTGGCGGGGTTTATAAACTCATCTCCAAGGTGTTGTCTCAGAGGTTGAGGAAGGTTTTGGGAAAGATTATCTCCGAGACTCGGCACGCTTTTGTTAAGGAGAGGCAAATCCTTGATGCGTCATTGATTGCCAATGAAATTTTGGACGGCAGGATTAAAAATGGAGTTCCGGGAATTCTTTGCAAGTTAGATATTGAGAAGGCGTATGATCATGTAAATTGGGGCTTTAGGCTGTATCTTATGCAAATAGTGGGGTTTGGCTATAAGTGGAGGAGGTGGATTCATTTTTGCATTTCTTCAGCTAGGTTCTCGGTGTTGGTAAACGGAGAACCCTCAGGTTTCTTTCCGAGCTCGAGGGGTTTGAGACGAGGAGATCCTCTTTCTCCGTTTTTGTTCATCATAGTTATGGAGGCTCTTAGCAAACTCATGGAGAAAGCCGTTTTGGGTGGTTACATCAGTGAGTTCAGTTGGGGGGGGGGATAGTCCGGAGACTCTGGTGTCCCATCTTTTTGCAGATGACACCTTGGTCTTTTGTGGTGCGGAACGATCCCAATTGGGTTATCTAAGGATGGTGTTGCTCTTCTTTCAGGCGGCCTCAGGTCTTCGTATCAACATTTCCAAAAGCGATATCATTCCTGTGGGTGATGTACAAGGTGTAGGGACTTTGGCCTCATTTTTCGGGTGCAAGGTTTCCTATCTTCCGTCTATGTATCTTGGGTTGCCAATCGGAGCTCCATTCTAAAATAAAAATGTGGAATACAGTGGTTGAAAAATTTGAACGACGCTTGGAGGGTTGGAAGAAGCAGTATCCCTCAAAAACAGGGAGACTTGTTTTGGTAAAAAATACGCACTCGAGCACGCCTACGTATTTCCTATCTCTGTTTGTAGTTCCTGCTTTGGTTCGGAAAAGACTAGAGAAGTTGGAGAGGGATTTCTTGTCGGTCGTCAGTGAGGAAATATCACCTTGTCAAATGGGATACCGGCAACTTAGGTTTAGGGAAAGGAGGTTTAGGTATTAAGAATCTGAAGTTGTTTAAAGAAGCCTTGCTTGGGAAGTGGCTTTGGAGGTATTTGTCGGATAAGGGGGCCTTTTGGAGGAGAGTGGTGGAGAGCAATTACGGTTTGGGGAACCATTTGTGGTTTCTGGCAGAGACCGATAAGGCTTTTGGGGTAGGAGTGTGGAAAGGCATTAGAAAAGGTTGGAATGCTTTTGGTAGAAACATATCTTTTGAAATTTTTCTAGGGCGACGGTGAAGTTCTGGAAAGACTTATGGTGTGGAGATGCGGAGTTGCTTACATCCTTTTCCTGAGCTTTTCTCTATGGCTAGGGAAAAGGATAGCTTGATGAGCTCCGTGATATCTTTAAAGGGTGGTTAGGTGATTTGGAACCCGACGTTTAGAGGGTGGTCGGTGTCGAGATATTTTGAGCTTCTTGACGCTCAAAAAGTTGGTTGTGAGAATGACATGGTGATTTGGGTAGGGGGGAAGGATAACATATTCTTAGTCAGGTTACTATTCAAAGCTGTTAGAAAGAGAAGGGCTCCTGCTCCCATGGAAGTGAGTATGGAAAACGGTAGCTCCAAACCGAGTAGCCCTTTTTGCGTGGGAAGTGGCGAACGAGGCAATTTTAACCGGTGATAGCCTGAGGAAAAGAGGGTTTAAATATGTTAACAAATGCTATTTGTGGAACGAGTGTGAGGAGTGTAAAATCACTTGGTTATGCATTGCCCGATGGTAGGGGAACTGTGGAATTTCATGTTTCGTTTGTTCAACGTGGCATGGGTGCTTTCGGAGACCCCCAAAGATCTATTGTGGAGCCGGAGATATTTTTGGTGGAGGAAGAACATAAACACCATTTGGGAAGTTGCTCCCTTGGGGGTGTGGTGGACGATAAGGAAAGAAAAACCGTAGGGCTTTTGACAATGAGGAAGGGACCAAATCAGATTTGAAGAGTGTTTTGCTTCGGCTCCTGCTTTTGTGGTGTGCATGGGCTGAACAATCACACATTCCATTACAATCACATATTCCATTGACAGCCTCTTTTGTAGATTTTGTTCATACCTTTTCTAATCTTAGTTAGTCTTTTTGGCAATATACACTTCTTGTGTAGAAAGGATGTGTCACCTGTTTTGACGCTCTGATATATATACTCTTACCTTTATCAAAAAAATAAAATTGGTGATATGTTGTTTGACGAGTGGACGTAGTAGCTCTTAGTCTTGTTTTGGGGATTACCAACCATTAGAGAATTCATTTTTTTTTTTTTTGGATAAGTAGGAATTCATAATTTTTAGTATGTGGTAGACACTTTTGGGATAAACCTTAAAAGTCATATTTGTTGTAAAGAACTAAAATATACCAATATTGAGCCATATAGGCCAACGATGATGTGATTACCGGAACTGAATAAAAGATGTGGTGATGTAAAGATATAATTGCTAGATACAGAATAAGTTAGGATTCTTTTCAAAATGAAGTTACAAATTTGGTGAGTCCAATCGGTGACAACGAGATCTACTTCCAAGTGGGTGGGAAGACCTACGATGCCCTTTATTTTCATGATGAAGGTTGTGCCAAATTCTAGCTGGTGGAGAAATCAAGAGGAAGAACACATAAATTGGAGCATTCGTTCCGTGAGCTTATGTCGGTTTGCGAGTGGATGGAAAAGGCTTCTAGCACCAGAGGCTCCTTCTGGAGAAAAAGGCAAACGAAATGGAGAGAGGTCGTTATTGCTAAGGAGAAGAACATATCTGGAAACTTCCTAAGGGTACTGGCATCAGGCAAGCAAGGGGGGTTATGGGGTCATCATTATTCCAGAAGTGGTGGAAAATCGTGGCTGGGATCTACTTGCAGGGAGAATTAAAAGGTTTGTGCTAGAGAGAAACCCTGAACAGAAGAAACCCCCCAAGTCATACAAAGAAGCGGCGGAGATTCCTCCATGGCCCGACTTAGACCTCCGGTGTAAGCCTTCAACAAGATGTTCAGGGCTGGATTTCGAAGTCGAGGAGAGTTCATGCAAGGGGGCTTTGGTCTTCTTTGAGAGATGCTTGGTAGGAAAAGTGGGGGACGCCGACTGCCCAATTCCGTCGAATCAAGATATGCAGAAGTGGGTGGACCTACGGTGGAAAACGACTGGATGTATTGAGGCGACGGACCTCTATGGGAAGCACTTTCTCTTTGAATTTCCTTCAAACACCGAACCACAATGCATCCTTAGAGAGAAAAATTGACTGGTCAATCAAGAACCCCTGGTTAGTTGAGCACTGGAGTGAGGGGGGATACTGTATACGTGACAATGGGAAGCCTTAGGTTGCTTGGGTCAGGGCCTTAGGGCTTCCATTACACCTTTGGGGGCAAGCAGTTTTCCGCAAGATAGGTGATCTGTGCAGTGGCCTTATGATCAAACTACCATGCCGAGTGAACTTAAATCTCATGATCTTTCTAGGCCTGGTTCAGACTAGTGTTAAAATTGAGTGCAGCTAAAAATATCAACTACTCCCTCCGTCCCTAAATTATCGTCTTCCTTTCCTTTTTCGTCCGTCCCAGAATAATTGTCCAGTTTGAAACTTACCTTTTTAGAACATCACTTTTACCACTTTATCCTTACTTTTTCACTCTACTTTAATTATGGGCCACATACACATGGGCTTTAAAAGAAACTACACATTAAACCAATATAAATAATCAAGTCAATTGTTTTTTCTTAAACTGTGCGTCGGGTCAACTAGGACGATTATTTAAGGACGGAGGGAGTATCATTTATATCTCTCATATAAAATTTAGTGTATAAGAGAAGAAAAAAAAACTTCACCGCTGGTTGTTTTATCAAAGGTGAGCAAATGTTGATGCAAGTTTACTTGATAGAACCATGGATGACCTAGATGGTAGCCGCATAAGAGTGGGTTGTGCAGCAATTTAATTAAGGTAGTGCCAATGGAACGTATGCTGATGTTCTGTCCTTCTCTTTTTAAAGTTTATTTAAATTCATAGTGTTCGCATTTGTCAAGGGCAGCAACTGTCAGCGGCTTTATAACCTCTGAAGGCTTTGCACTTTTTCTTCTCAAGAGCTTTTAGTCTGCACACCATTAAACAGATTACTTTTTCACACACCTTTTTTAAGTTGATGTCCATCCGTCTCTCTAGTTTTAAGTTGACTCTGTGAATACAACCAATTTGGTTTCTGCTTCTATATATTCTTGTAAATGAGTGAAGAAGGTCTTGTGCACCAGGCACACGATCCATGGGTGTAAGATATTTGTCTCTCTGATAGACATGGCTGGGAATCCACATAGCAGGCATGTTTGCTTATTCAAGCATCATATGTAAGATATAGTGGAACTGAGCAGATGGTGTGTGGTCTATGTTCTGTTTAACTAATATACTGGTTCAAGGGGTATGCTGGGACATTTTAAGTGCTAATAATTGTGTTCTGTTATTTCTCTGTTTGAGATGAGTCAGCAGGGAAGGTTGCACACTGTGGAAAGGAAAATTGGAGTCATTCTGATTAGGGTGTATGCTTATAATTTTTACTGTACTTGCATCTTTCCACCAAGGGGTGTACTAGATAAACTGGCTTAATTTGGGCACCGTGACCATTTTAAACTTGTTTAATTTTTTATAACTCTTCGCAGAAGTAAGGCCATGGCTGAAGAAATTCAGATACATCAAACTGGCGAAGGCCCAAAGAAGAGGAATTTTGTGCACACAAAGGGTAGGAAGGGAAAGAAAAAGGTGAAAGTGTTTCAGGGAAATGGAGAGAAAGTCAAAATAGATAGAAAAATGAAAAAAATAATTCGCAAAAGGGTGAGAGATTACAACTCTGATGAAGAAGACGAGGAACCTACCCCTGCAATCAACCATAAAAGGGGGAAGCCACAGGACCAGCAGGAGCTGTATGATGGAAAGTTTTCAGATGAGGATGATGATGATCCGCGGGATGCTCGCGAGAATAATGAAGTATCTGATGACGAAGATGGTGAAATCCAGCCTGGGATTACAAAACTTACTGAAGGTTGCAAAGCATTCAGAATGGCATTCAAAAAGATTACGAAGACAAATGTTTCTGATGATGTACTGGTAAGCCTCTTGATAATCAATATCGTTTAGTCCCTCTGACAGAGAGTCTAGTTATGAAAATTACACAATTTTCAGGAATATGACAATCTAGTAGTAATCATTTGTAGTCAACCAATTAATTCAATACTCTGACTTTTGCCTCATCTTGTTTCTAATTGAACACCAGTTCTAGGCCAAATTCCTTGTTACAAGTTTCATCACTCATAGTGAAATTAGCTAGCTAAGGTTTGCGATTTTACCAAGTATGACCTTATTTTAAGAGTGGAGCTATCAAATAAGGGGTACAGTTATAAGACTGGAACATGTATGCGAGAACAATTTTTAGTTTTATTCTTTTGTTGAAAACTTTCTTTTTACTCAAAATTCGCCGTTGAATAATTTTAAATTGCTTTTCTTTTTCTTAAAAAATAGGAATAAGCCTCAGACACAACCCAAAGGATAGTTAGCTACTCCCAATATCCCTTTTAAAAAAGTCAAACTGGCTAATTTGTTCTCTCTATCAGGTGCTGTGTGCCTTGGTTTTAGAAAGGGATTTATTGTTGGGTAGGAGGGAGTCTGATTTTTGATATTTTTTATTAAGTACATGTCTCTTGTAGGGTCCCGTATTATCTGCACACAAGAAGCTTGTAGCAGAGAAGCTTGCTGAAGAAGAAGTGGAACGGAAGGTTAAGGGTGATGCAAAGAAGGAAAAGCACATGGTATTTTTATCTTGGCTTTGTACATCTTTCTTTATTTCTCAATGCACAGACAAACACTCACATACACATGCACACTATCTCTCACAATCAATGATCAATGCGTGATTTATTTATCCCTTCTATGCAATGGTTGATTTCAAAGGTAGGCGAGAAGGGACATGTGAAGCCTCTTAACTACTTGGACTTGCATGAAAAATTTCTTATAGGAGTTGCGACAAAAGGAGGTGCTGCTCATATTTTTTATTGTGATACCGTTTGATTGTAAAACACCCTTAATTTGTTGACCCTTACTAACTTACACGAGCCTCTTGTTTTCCATCTATGCTGCGGAGCTTTCAGTGGTCAAGTTGTTTAATGCAGTAAGTTTCTATTTTAAATCTCAATTCGTTGGATTACCTTTGGTGCTGCTGTGAGTTTTCCAGATTGGAGCTTATGTTACTGGTACCAATGTACAGGTCAACAAGGCTCAAAGTTCTCAGAAAGGATTGAATCCTTCAAGGTCTAAAGATGCTAAAGGTACGCGTGTAGATATAGCTGTTCATAGACTCAAAGCCAGCTATTTTTTACCTTTTCATTTTCAGGTTTACCCATATTTTTACCTTGTCATTAAATGTAGGTTTAATATATAATTTGGTACCTGAACTTAACATCATTTATTGATTTGGTTCAACTTGTTTGACTCTTCCTAATTTGGCCCTTGAACTCAATTTTGGGCTTACATTTAGCCCCTCATTTGACGGCCGTCTATTTTGACATTTAAAATTGAACAAAAAGACTTCTATACCCTCAGTTATGCTGATGAAAGCTCCACGTGTTGGCAACATGGTCAATACTACTGAGATGGAACTTAGTGAAATCAAAATAAATAAATAAAAAAACTTGATATCTAACTGATATAAAAAGGGGAGAAAAAGAAATCAAATTAAAAACCCAAATACTTATTTGTTCGAAAAGAGAGAGAGAGAGAGAGATGGACTTGAAACCTCCATTTCTACCCCTTCCTTCTTCTTCTTATTCTTTTCAATCATATTAAACCTTAAATGTAACATGTTATCTCTCAATCCACTGTTTTTTATATGAATCAAGTATACAAAGGATTAGGAGTGTAACGTTTCGGTTAGAGGCGAAAACCACAAACCGAACCGACTTTCAATGGTTCCAATTTTCTCAAATCGAATCGAATCGTGCAATGTTTGGAACCGAACCGAACCACACGGTTCGGTTTGATGGTTTAAATAGAAAAAAAATATAAAACAAATTAATAATAGTTATGTGAACAGATGCATACTTCTGTTTCAAATTTTCTATACTTAAATTTGAATGGGCTGCCACCCTCCAAATTCTTTGTTTCTATCTATCTCAAAAAAGATGTGGAAAGAAACGAAATAAAATGCATATTGTTCAATCAGTTGTTTAGTTCTTCCAAAGCTCAAAACACGCATGGATTACAGAATACTCAAGCAAGCAGTACATGAGATGGAAGGAGAGGGAGAAACCGCTTTGAAATTAAACAATTGAAACTGAAGATTAAATATTACATATTGTCATATTATAATCACATGTGTAAACTAAATCATGTTTCTAATACAAACAAGTTTCTTTAGATCCAAGTGAAAGTGGCTGAAAAACAGATTGAGAGAGAAAGGCAGCTAACTCGACCGATTGAGAGGGAGGGAGCGATAAATCGAGAGAGAGGGGGCAAGAAGTGTATCGCGAAGGAGGGAGATAAGATTGAGAGAGAAAAAGAGGGGGATACGCAGATCAAAAAGAGAGGAAGGAGGAAGAAATAGATCGAAACAGAAGGGGAGCAAGTAAGACCTTTCCATGGTGGCAACGGCAGCGCAAGATCATCTGACGAAGTAATGGTCTGAAGACTTGAGTGGACTGGAGACTGGAGATAGAGAAAGAGAGTGTAAGAGGCGTGCGACGGCTAGGGTTTGGTCGAGACAGAGACGTGAAATGAGGGAAGGGAATTAATAGTCTGAAATGGCGACGCCGGCAAAGAAGTCCTGGTCTAAGACTGCTGTGGGCTGTGAAGACCGGAGAGTGAGACAGGAATGTGACATCAAGGGTTTCGAGAGGGAGAAAGACATGAAATTAGGGAATGATAAAAGGTGGAGTAGATTTTTTGATAAATTAGTTTTATTATATATATATATATATATATATATATATATATGTATATAATATATTAAAGTATATTATTAATTTAATTGACAATTCGGTTTAGTTTGGTTTGATTCGGTTCGGTTCGGAAGCAAAAATCGCCAACCAAAAGAGGGGGATACACAGATCAAAAAGTGAGGAAGGAGGAAGAAATAGATCGAAACAGAAGGGGAGCAAACAAGACCTTTCCATGGTGGCAACGGCAGTGCAAGATCGTCCGACGAAGTCATGGTCTGAAGACACGAGTGGACTGGAGACCGGAGATAGAGAAAGAGAGCGTAAGAGGCGTGCGACGGCTAGGGTTTGGTCGAGACAGAGACGTGAAATGAGGGAAGGGAATTAATGGTCTGAAATGGCGACGCCGGCAAAGAAGTCCTGGTCTAAGACTGCGGTGGGCTGTGAGACCGGAGAGAGAGAGGAATGTGACGTCAAGGGTTTTGAGAGGGAGAAAGACACGAAATTAGGGAATGATAAAAGGTGGAGTAGATTTTTTGGTAAATATGTTTTATATAATATATATATATATATATATATATATATATATATATATAAAAAATATTAAAGTATATTATTAATTTAATTGACGATTCGGTTCGGTTTGGAAGCAAAAATCGCAAATCGAATCTAATCGATCGAGTTTATAGGAAATTCAAACCAAAACCAAACCACTATACGCAAAAACCAAACCAAACCACGGGATTTGATTCGACTCGATTCCGCGATTCGAACTTACACCCCTACAAAGGATGAGAAGGAAAATTAAAGGAAGTAGAATAAAACACTTGCAATTCATAAGCGTTTTCTGACATGTAGCGGTGAAGGGTCCTCACTTCACCACTATAAGGTGGCGGTGGGGATGTCATATGCCTGATGTCAGGGTGGTCATTAGACATATGACTCGGGGTCTTAGCCTATTTCATTAGATCATGCTGCTTTTAGAGGTAGAAAAATATGTAAAATGAGAACAAAGCCATGATTGAAGTTCCTAATAACAGAACGCCTCCAAGGTCATGCCCTCGACATTCACTTAGAGATGCGGCATATGGCCTGTTGATTAACCATAAAACTAAAGGTTGAACAAAAGATTTCATCCATTGCTACAGTGATAACATCCTTCTGATATTTGAAACTTTGCGTAATTTGAGTTTCATGCTTAAGAAAGTGAATTAAACAAATTTATCTAATCTATTAGATTTGGTTTGTTTGCTTACTTGGCTTTTGATTGTTTTGTGCGGACATAGAAAACAGAGGGCATGGAAGGGATGTTCATAACTTAACCGTGGCTTAGAACAAACAGTGTATAAATTCATGCAATTTGTGACCCATGAATAGAACTCTAATATGTGCCTCTTCTCAGATGGTCGAGTTGAGTACGTAGATTAGTCTAAATCTCACATGAAGTGGTCGAAGATGAGTAGGTATTAGGCGTCCCATCGTCCAATTAACTCGAGGCAACAAAGTCTGAGACTGAAACGGGTAGTTTAATCTTCAATTTTGTATCAACTTTTATTCGTAAAATTAGTTGCTAGTCATTACTCTGTGAAGAGAATGGAAATGCGATCATTAAACATGTTCATCATTGATTGTTTAGAAATCCAGATTCATGCTGTTTATCAGTGCTCGTTGTACTATGTTTTTGACCAGCAAGTAGTCTAATATCAAGCTATGTGATAAATATTTGAATGTCTCGGTTTTCTCCATAAGTGTCTTTTAAAATGTCATTGCTTAATTTAGCCATACACGTTTCTTTTGTAACACCTTATGGTTATGAACATAGTAAATATTGTCTCTTTGCTTGCCAGAGTTGCAAAAGAGGAGGAAACAGGCCTTCTTCTCAGAGTTGGATAAGACTCCTTCCGAATCGACTGGCACTCTTGTTAAGGTTCTCGCTCACCCTCTCTCTCTCTCTCTCACACACACACTCACACAGAGACACACACTACTGGCATGCTTGGTTATACTTTTACCTGATTTACTTGCAAGACCAAACTCTTTACTTGTTTATGTTGTTTTCTGAGATGTAGGTCAATAGAGGCCAGGATGGAGAAGGTCCTTCGTGGGCTCCACTGCGTGATAATTACATGCTCACAAATTCCAAGTTAAAGGACTGGGATAAGATAGCTGTAAGAATTTATTACTCAATACATTTTCGTATTTTGATAAACACAGTCTCTTATCCTGTTAATTTGATTTTGGGCCATTGCTTCTTCATTTCCTAAATGGATCTCGTTCAATGTGCATACATATAGGATGAGCCTGTAGCGAATGACTTTGCTACACCAATGGATAGTTCTTCGGATGATGAGTAAGCTTGTGAATAGGGAGAGAACAAGATCACAACTCGCACCACATAGTTTCTCCTGAAATCAAAGAGTGGTCCTTTGGTGTTGCATAAAATCAAAGCTCTGTGGTCCTTTGATGTTGTACGTTCCCAATTTGGACTTTTGCGGGGATGAAGCGAGGTAAGTGTACAGCTGTTAGTGACATGTTTTGTTGCGAGTTAATGAACTTGTTCTCATATTTAGTTTCAGATGATAAGGAAAAAACAGTATCAAACCAATATTTGCTTCATCTTAGCTATATTATTTAGAGTGCTTTCGTGCAATTTTATTTGAAGAACAGAACAGGTTTTAGTTTTTTGGTAATGACAGCCCCATTTTGACATTTAACTTTATGCTGATGAATCATCTTTTGAATCTTATAGCTTTGTTTGGTTTTAACATGCTCGTCCAAGTCCATGACCAAAAGCTTGGACCGAAAGTTGTTATCTATAATAAGAATATGCACATTACTCCACTTAATCCATGGCTCATCTTTCTATGAGCAAGTGGGTTAATTGTTGTAAGGCAAAAACTTAGGAAAGAACGTCTTACGTGTATTTTTTCTAAGGCGGATTCTCTTAACCTAACCCACCGTGTATTGGTGGGTTGAGTTGTGAAAGATTGAGACTCCGTCTTGATTGAGGATGCGTAAGACGATGTTACAACCTTATATGAGACCTACTCTTGTTTGATTACATCCAAAGTGTATTGTTATATATTCCTAAAATGCACTAAAACACAATTTGCATATGCCAACGTAGCTAGCTAATTAAGTGCTTGTTTGGTGTAACGTTTTCACCAAAACGTTAGCAAAAAACGTAGCGTTTTTTCTTTAAAAGTGTTTTCAATGTAACTTTTTAAAATGCAGTGTCTTAAAAATGTGCAGTGTTTTCTTGAAAAAAATGTTGCGTTTACAATTACTCTGTTTATGAAAATAACAATTTAAAATAGTTTTACAAACGTGTTTACAAAAAAAAAAAAAACGTGCGTTTTAAAAACGTTACGTTTTGTAAAAGTTGCGTTTTCAAAATGCTGTATCAAACGAGACCTAACTATAGTGTAGAACATTGAAATTGAAGCTCCAAGAACTAACTTTGATAAGTTCCAAGTGAAGGGACCATATCTACAAATGAGCATAAAAATCAGTTTCGGTTGATGGGTTTGTTGGTGAACAAGGATTTTGAGGCCCAAAGACAAAGAGTGAGTGAAGGGGATGACTCTTTGTGAGTAGACTGGGGGATTGCACACTTCATTTTAAGAAATTCTTTTCTGGTATATATAGTTTGTTTTACGGGGTTGCCAATTAATTTTGAATAGATGATATTCATGAATTCTTCTAGAGATAGTGACTGTTGGATTTGTAGTTATCGGTATTCTCAAACGTTGTCATCCTTTTCTGCTTATGTTGTCGCTTCTGATAACTTAAATGTTCTACTCTTGTATCCACATATTATTGTTTGATTATCTTCACTTTGAACAAAAAGGACCCCGCCCAGTATTCAATCTACAATTTCCTAAATGAATGTCATTATTTTTCCGGTTGACTCCAATTTTTAATATATTTTTTAATGTCATTGAAGACGCGAAAATAGTTACAAGAACACTAATTAAAAACACTAATAAAGTAAACAGGTTTTTTGTAAACGCGAGTTGGGGTATACATGGTTTGCTTTAGTTCGATTTGAGACAAAATATGAGTTGAACCGTGGGTCATTAGTTTGTAAAAAATCAAATTGAGCTAAACCACGTTTTGAACCAAATCGTACCAAACCACTATGATTGAGTTTGGTCTCGTGGTTTGACTTTGTTGTTTGGTTTCACGGTTTGTATTGATTTTAAAAAGGCCATTAAACTTTCAACTTTAAAGTAACCCAAAATATTTGAATAAATAAAACTAATTAAAAAAATCCAATAGAAACAAGTACCGTAAAGATGTAACATTTTGCTGTGTTCATATTGTCTTCTAAATTTATTTTTTTACGATTGTTTTTGGAATAAATGATTTCACACAAAGTATGTGATGGTTAGGGTTTGAGGGGAGTTGATGATGTGAGGAATTCGATGCGTCTATTGAGGATTTCTAGTGCTTGCTGGAGATTATTCAAATTTAAAACGATACGAGAAAATTGAAAATATTAAAGATATGAAATTTTTTAGACTTTTGTCCTTATGATGTAATAATAAAATAAACGATATAATTTCTCATTGATAAATAGTAATATCTAATATTTATGGTTTGGTGGTTTGACTTGGTGGTTCACGCAACGGTTTGGTTTAGATTGGTTTGACTCAACTCGGAGGATCAAACTGAGAGCCGAATCGAACCGCTCGATTTTTCAGAAACTTAAACTGAGCTGAACCATACAAGCTACGAAACCAAATTAAACCAAACCACTTGGTTCGACTCGGTTTTGTTTGGCTTGACGACTTGGTGATTCGGATTGACACCCCTAAACGTGAGGATCATTCTATGTGACTATAAAGTTGATATTTCTTGTCTTGCCATCAGCAATTTACATCGCGCCGCTTACAACTCTTGCAAACCTCAAATAGATCTTAGCTTGTGTTCGTAAACTGCAAAAAAAATTGCAATCTTTATCACTATTGGGTCGTTTAGGTTGATTACTAGCTTCCACTCCATAATAGAATCCATTCAATTCCTTGTAACTTGCACCATATATTCTTCTTTCTACTCGTAGATTTCTTCGGTATCAGTTTTTTGCCTTTTCTGGTTAAAGAAGAAATAGGCTTTGAAAATAATGAAGGCAGAAGATATGAAGGGGTTAAAAGAGAATTTGAACCCATGAAAAAAACAAAAGTCTGAAGAAGCTTTTTCTTTTTCAATAACTTTTACGAGGAAACTAGACTTTTCTTATCATGTTAACTGGTTCCCCTCCCCCCAATTCGGTGTTAACTACTCCCTCTGTTTTCAGATAAATAATTTCTTATTTCATTTTGAATGTTTTATTTAAAAATTATTTTATTATTAATGAACTACTAAATTTGGTATTTTAAAAAAAATTGTTTTAAAACAATGATACTTTACCTCGAAGAGAGGGAGTAGTTCATTAGTTTGTTGGCTATGTGATTTTTTTTTCTTTTTTGTATTGGAGTGGTGTCTTATAGTCTTTGTTTGTCTCCAAGATCTTGCTTTTTGATAAATCTCCACAAAATAACTAATGGAAATGAGCGTAGTGTGGCAGGTAAGTGACAAAAAAGGAGGTGATGGTAAATCTTGTGAGAGTTTTACTAATGGTGTTAGTAGAAGGTGGCTTGGTATTTTCGAAATGACAAAAACTTTGGAAAAATGGTCTAATTGGTATTTTTTGTAAGATAGATCTTCTTGATCCGATTTATTATGTGTTAGTGGGCTAATCTGTGAATCCACCATGTGTTGGTGGGCTAACATATGAGAGAATGAAGTACTGTCTAACAAATTACGATCTGTAAGATGATCTCACATAAGACCTATTCTTTGAAGAAACCCTTTTATCGCTTTATACCTTGAGGTCCTCCCCTTAATGGGTCAGTACGAGGTTTGAAGAGAGTCGGTTCATCTCCGTTTTCACTGCATCATATTTGCTACTTTACCTCGAAGAGAGGGAGTAGTTCATTAGTTTGTTGGCTATGTGATTTTTTTTTTCTTTTTTGTATTGGAGTGGTGCCTTATAGTCTTTGTTTGTCTCCAAGATCTTGCATTTTGATAAATCTCTACAAAATAACTAGTGGAGATGAGCGTAGTGTGGCAGGTAAGTGACAAAAAAGGAGGTGATGGTAAATCTTGTGAGAGTTTTGCTAATGGTGTTAGTAGATCTACTGTGGTTTGGTATTTTCGAAATAACAAAAACTTTGAAAAAGCGGTCTAATTGGTATTTTTTGAGTAAATTTTAAGTGAGTATAATTTTAAAAACATGTTTTTATCTATGATTATCATTTTTTTTTAGACATTTCAGGTAACTACAAATTAGTTGCCAAATGACAAAAATGTCATTAATGAATGACAGATCTAATCCGGCCTAAAAAAAATTCAAAAAAGCTGATGCCAAGGTTTGACATCAGCATTGTTTTCACAGCTTATTCAAGCTAAAAAAAATTCAAAAAAGCTGATGCCAAGGCTTGGCATCAGGTGAAAAATAATCCAATAATACTGATGCCTACAGTTTTTTCAAGACAAAAAATCCAATAATGTTGATGCCAAGGTTTGGCATCAGCATTGTTTAAAAAAAAATTCAAAAAAGCTGATGTTAAGGCTTGACATCAGGTGAAAAATAATCCAAAAATATGGAAGAAAACGATCCGATCATTTTAGGAAGAATTAAATAATAATTTGGTCATTGGACACGTCGAAAATGAATGTTTTAGTTCCAGACAAAAAAACAATCGAAGGTGGTCCCTGAACATGTTTTTTTTGGATCAATTTGCCCCCTCCCACCATAAGCGTTACATTATCCGTCAAATATTATATAAAATACCAAAAATACCCTTAACATTAGGCTTCAATCACCTTGAATGTCACTGACTTTTTCTCTTCATCTATTGCTTCAATAATCTCTTTTGCAATTTCTCTTTCCCATCTGTCAATTCATATTAATTACAGGGAAAATTAAAATAATCACAAGTCGAAAATTGAAAAACTTAAAGAAAATACTTCATTTCAAAAAATATATTTTGTTTTCTTATTAAAAAGTCAAGTTAAACTGTTATTAAACCTTTAAGGGTATTTTTGGCATTTGATATAATATTTGACGAAAAATGTAACGCTAACGGTGGGAGGGGGTAAATTGATCCAAAAAAAATGTCCAGAGACCACCTTCGATTGTTTTTTTGTCCGGGGGCCAAAACATTCTTTTTCGACATGTCCAGGGACCAAACAATATATTAATCCTTTTAGGTACAATATTTCGAATATAGATTTTAGCGGTTGAAAGAAAGAACGAAGGATTGTAGCGAAAAAATGTTTAAGAAAAAGTATGGACCAACAATTTCTCCTAGATTTTTGCTTGATCTTAATGTCTTTTGGTATTTTTATGGTTGGTTTTGGTGGTCGCAAGAAGCTACATGAGTTAGGTCAAGCTAGGCTCTTATGGTCCAAACATACAATCAGGTAAAGTTGAATGCCATTATCATTAAAAACCTTGCTTAACCATAAATTGATTGTTGGCAAGTAATCAAATAGCTCAACTAGAATGAGAATAACATTCACTAGAACTTGTTACTGGCAAGTAACACTAGGTGAAGTTGATGTAAAAGTCCCATGGGCATTTCTGCAAGAAGCCCCGACACCTGATCCTGCTACGGAAACATGATCCATCACAATGTCGGTGCAATGTGTGCTCTCACTGCAGTCAAAATTGATAGCGAGTGGCGAGGCCGAAGATCCTTGTACGCCTCTGTATGTCACAGATCTCACCTGTACACTAGAAGCTCCCTGTACGCATGACATAAACAAAAGGAACATTTAAACTCTCAAGCACAATAATGTATCTCGAATCATTTTCTTTAGGCGTAACCTTAGGCAAGAACTATTTGATAAAAAAGAACCTATCAAAGTAGCATATATGGTTCTAAAACTTACACCACAATGTTTCCCATCACAATAATGTTGATCGATGATAATAGGGTTCTTCACGTTTGCAAGCTGGATTTGTTGATATAAGATATCCCTAGCATAGCCCGATCCACCCTAAAATACATACAAAAGTAAAAATTGTATCAATAAACCTAGCCATGCACCTGTGGTCGCTCCAATGGACAAAGAAAAATGTTTTTTAACCCGTGCGGTCAAACAAGTAATATTACCGGTGTTGTCTTGATTCTTAGTCCATTTTGGGTTGCAGTTAGGTTGCAGTTTATCACGCGTACTTGTTCTACGATATCTCTACCTCCAGAAACTCCGAGGCTTCCAACACTATTCGTATGGGTATCCATAGAGAGTTAGACAAAAAGAGAGTCTAGAATTTAAGACATGGGAGAAGTGTAAGAGGAATGTTATACCTAATCCCATGTCCTGGTCCGCAATACACCCCGGTAACATTCACATCGACGGAGCCACCTTTAATGGCCACACAATCGTCACCTGTACATGTTATTTACGACAAGTTTGTTTTAGCGCGTAATCATTTTTAACAGAATATATTTGAGAATCAAAGAGAAGTGTGAAAAATGGACATAAAATTACCAGTTTTGATAGAACTGTCATGAATATTGACATGGGAGGAGGCACTAATGTCAATTCCATCAGTGTTTGGGCTGTCCTCAGGCGCAGATATATGAAGATGACCTAATTCTGCAGCATTACAGTCGTGAACCCCTATATGTTCTCTCGGGCTATTAAGATGTGTTGTTCCACTTAGGAGAAGTCCATTACAGTTGTGAAAGTGCAATGCCTACAAAAACGTAATCCACATGTATAATTAGTAAGGGAATTTGAGCGGGTCTACTTCGGAAAGTTTTTCAACTGCTATACACCTCAATATTTTTCTCAAACCGAAAAAGATACATCATGCATTGCGATGCACAAATGCGTGCATCGTCAGATCATATGATCAATCGATGCATTGCCTTATCAAATAGTGCATTGGTGCCTTTTTCGGGTTTCAAAAAAATATCGGGGGTATAAAGCGGTTTAAACCTTTTAAATTAAAAGTGAACTGACACACAATTTTTCCAATCAGTAATCGTTTTTTATTTCATCGTATCAAAAGTTTTTATTGAACGTGTGCTCAGTCGTTTTCTAATTAACTCGTATAGTTCTTTTTTGACTTTTTAAGTCAAAATTATCGTTTTTTCAAATGAAAATATTAATGTGTGTGTGTATATATATATATATATATATATATATATATTTATTTATTTATTTTTTCAAAATCATAAATTTTCAAGCATGGTTGCAATATGTAAACATTACTTGTTGCAAAATTATAATCAACTCTAGCTCCTAGTGTTGACTTATTTACAAATTAATACTCCATCAATTCGTTTTTTTAATGTTTGACTGGCCACACAGATTAAAAAAAATAATTGACACTCTTTTATATATATATATATATATATATATATATATATATATATATATATATATATATGACCTAAAAAGAAAGAATGACTATTTTTCGAGAACAAATGGAGTAACATATGTAAACCCAAAATCTAGCTAGACTTGAGAAGATGTTGGATGATGCGTCATCTTACCGAAGGGCGATCACAACTTGGAGTCTTTCCCTGCAAAATAGAAGGGAGAATTAAGGTTTTCATCTTCAAGTTTTGTATTGAATAGTTATCCAAAAAGCCGAGTAATCCATGGGAGATGTAGAATCTTTTTTAAACGAGCAGTCTTGGAACATGATACGTGTCGATTACAATCTTTTTCTTGATTTTTTTTTAGATTTTGGTCGGCTACGGCTACGTATTGTGTTTTAAAAACTGTTTGTATATAAAAAAATTATACACTATCGGTGAATGAAAATTTACGGGATTGCACCAACTTACACCATTCTTCCACCAAAGTGAGCCCTGGCCATCAAATTGACCGGATCCGTCTATAATAAGACCATTGATATTCAGAAAATAAATCCAAAACTTGCCATTTCCACCACAACCTCTCCATTCATCAAGACTCCTTGGTCCAGTGATGGTTCCTAACACCTATATATGATCAACAACACAAAACAAATTACTAGGCCAAATTGGTCGAGATATGTTCCCATAACTCACTTATGTGTGGGCGGTCTGGGTGATCGAGAAGAGCAATAAGTGCCACAATTATATCGAAAAATCGTTATTACCTTAATGTGGACTCTTGAAGAACGGCATGGACCTTCGAATTGCACGGGTTTTAGTAAGAACGTCTTGCCCAATGGTACGACTAATGCCGGACCGCCCGAGCTATCTCTACATAAACTATTCCAAGCTTGGATGAAAGCCTTTAAGATATATAGAGTATAGATGATCAATTAATCAAAACTAATATATATACTAAATCTTTATTTACAAATAAATAAGTATTTGTATGTATAGTTTACATTTGTGTCATCTGTGTGCCCATCTCCTCTGGCTCCAAAATCTGTGACATAATATGTAGCTGCCATACAATTCTTTGGAACAAATGAAGCAATGCATAGAGCAAAAAATATTGCAATATTTAGTAGCTCCTGCATGCGTTACAAATTTACGAGAGGAAAATAAGAGAGATATATAGAAGCAGAAACGATATATTAACTTCATTTTGCGCTACTCATCGTATGAGCGCCGTCAAATATACGTGCGCTTCAAGTAATTTATTACGTGACATGCAAAAATCAAATAACTAATACCCGAATTTTAATAAATTAATGTTTTTTTATGGTAAAATATCTAAAAATAACATTGATAGTAACTCATAGAGTGACTAAAGAGATCTCTGTATTAGTTTGTCTATAATTTTACAACCATAAAGAAGAAAATTAATAAGTACTCGCACCATTATATTTTGGTGAAGCCAAATAATTGCAAATGCTTAATTGTGTCTTTGCAATTGCCATCTCAACTCGCATTTATAGTGAAGAATTTGAGTGTAATATTACAATTCCAATGCTTCCAATATTGATATTATGTGAATATTAAGTATATATGTGTGTAATATTATATACTCCCTCCGTTCTGAGTAAATAGTCAACTATTCTATTTTGAGATATTTTACTTAAAAAGTTGACTCTCAAATGGGGACTTTACTCGAAACTGAGGGAGTATTAATGATCTTTTCCCTTTTTTTTAAAAAAACTTTTTGAGTAATTTGCTATAGAATTTAGTGTTTATACCATATTTTTCACGTGTGATATCCCTTGACTAAAAACTAGTTGACTACTCGTGCTTAATCATTTCCAATAGGAGGAAGTAGAGAAGTTTATGTAAGTAATAAGAAGATATTAGTCAACGGAGCAGGGTTCTCGATCACTTCTCTCTGCTTTTTTTTTTTTTATTGTGGTAAATAGCAGTGAAACCAAGGTTGTGTTCTGTAAAATTGGACTTAGAAAAATGAACACTGTGGACTAAACGTACCGAGCCTCTTTAAGGGGGCACATATCTTCCTCTTAAAGGGGCACACGTTGAACCCTTTCACCAAATCCACCGCCAACGACTTTTCAATTCCTTTCCATATCCTCAATTCAACATTTATTTCTTTCAGGTATCTTTTTTCTCCGTTTTGTGATTTTACTGTTGTTTACTTCTAATTGATCCTCAGTTAGATTTTTATTTTTATTTTTTGATTTTGTGGTTTGCTCAGTCTTTTTCCTTCAGATCTATGCGCACTGAAGCTATCCTCAATTCGACCTTTCCCTTCTTTTAGGTAATTTTTTCCCTATTTGGTGATTTACTGTTTAGTCTGAAATTTGCTGGGTTTTTTTTTCTTCTTCCAGTTTGGTGATTTTTTTTTTTTTTTTTTTTTTTTGTGATTGGTGAAATTCGTGAAATTTCTGGTCAGTGAGTTGAATTAGTTATGGTCATATTGTTTCATGTAGGTTTAACTTAGTTCTTCCAAATCCTTAATATGAAAAGGGATAATGGGCTGGTAATCATTTCGATGATCTTGGGGAAAAGTATTATATATTCCATATTGATCACACCAAATTATAGGGTGACTACGCTTGGAAATCCACGTGGTGGAATGAAGCTAATGAGTGTAAGGTTAGGAACATGACTAGGATATCTGGCCTAATTGCTGGAGAGTACGTGCTGGTTCTCTTAATCTTTCATGCCTACACTAGGATCTGCAAGAGAAAATACGGTTAGGGAGCTGGGAGGCTATCCCATCTAAAGCCCTCCGATGTGAGAGTGAGTAGCGGAAGATAACAAGTTATGGAACACAGGCGTTCCTCGTGGCCACCTTTCTTGAGTAATATGTGTTATATGATAGTTTTTAGTGAATAGTGCCTTACCTCTCGAAGGTGACGAAACCTTCTATTTATAATCTCCCAAAGCTTGTCTCACAAGCCAAAGCTGGATGCCACAATTGGAGACCAACCCGTATTGGTCGGCTGAGTTGGCTAATTCCCATTGGTCTGTATTATTGTCAGATGTACTCAGCGTATCAGGAAGTTGGTCAGCGGTGAGGTGTACGGCCTGTACAGAGCATATTGATGCTTTCCCAATCAGATGATGCCACCTGGTATGTGCCGTACTATGATGACCTTTCAGTGTTTGACTCTGACGAGCTTGGGTGCCAACCATGGAATTTCCTGGTTGGATGATCATCCATGTCTAGGCTTTCCAGGTATTCTCGTGGTCGCTGGTGGCCCTGGTCGGCCTATCTTCGGTCGACTTATCCGGCGAGTGGTCGTCCTTGACCTGACCTTGGTTGGATTGACCGCCACATGTCATTCCACGTGAGGAGCATCAATTCGGGTCCCTTCAGTTGCCCCCGACTTTCTGAGTGCGAGGATTTATCCTTAGATCGGAAAGTAAGACTTGGTTCATCCTCGTTCAAGCCCGTCTTTGTTGACCATATACTGCCTATTTTTGGCTTGGTTAGGATGTGAGATGAGGATGTGTTTAGTGGGGCCCTTGGATTGAGCTTGGTTTGTAGGGGAATCGAAGTGTCACTTGGGGTCAGGTCTCATTAATAACACGTTTTTCGAAGCATCGTTTAGCTGAATTATCATTTAATATCCCCGATTTCGGCGCCGTCTCTTTCTTTTTGGTGACGTTGTTTGGCTGGTTATCGACACGTGTCAGTCGGGTAGTAGTTAAATGAGATCCGCGTGTTTTTGAATTGGATCGACCCAGTTGATCGCGTGTCGTATAAAACCTTAAAACCCTGGCTTCTCTCCTACGCTTCCAGCCATTCTGTGATTTTCTCTCCCAGAACAAGTCAGGCGATTTTTCTTTCCAGTATTGAGTTCACTGTCTAGGCTCCCTTTTGGCTGCATTTTCCTCCTCTAAAGTGGTGTGTTAGGTTCGCCTCTTTCTCTTTTCTCCATTTTACCTGTTTGTAGCCTGTTTCTGGGTAGGTTTGGTGAATTTCGGGTTTCACACTTCATCTCCGGTGACCTATCGCCGGTTTCTGCACTTTTCGTACTAACTCCGACAGCCTTTGTCTTTTAGGCCCCCGTCATTGTTCTTCTCTCTTGTCTTTGTCTTCTCCAGTCTCGCCCGTTACAGGTACTATTCTTCTCTTAGCTTTCCACATTTGGTTCGTACTTAGAGTGGGTTTATGAGTTCGGAGTCTAGGTCGTCGTGTCGTACTCCTGATTGGTCTTCCTCGAACGTGGCTTATAAGTCACCCACCCAGTCTATGACAACCCGACCCAGATTCCGGAACAGAATCCCAAGGTCACGCCGCAAGGACAAGGCAAGAAGAGGACAAGCACGAAGTAAATAATAGTGCATGTTAAACAATAGAGCTATCAAGCTCTAAACATGGATATGTAATAGTATAAAAATACGGGTAAACAAAAATCGAAGATGCGGAAGCGTTAACATAGTGAAGCCCCGAGCTAGATAGCTCGAAAACTGAAACATATAGAATCAAGAGAGACGTTGTCTCACAAGGCTAATTAAACACAAAATTCACGTGCCGCAACATTGCAGACGCAGAACAAACCATCGGCACTCCAGGCCGACGTTTCGACAAGAACCCTACCTGATATGACAATTACCCAACGGTTAACATACCGGGGTTAACAAAAACAATAACAAGAGAGATACTAAATGCCCCGAAGCTATTGCTTGCCCGAGAGACAACTGAATAAATACTAAGAAGTGAAGTATACACGCCTGACTAAAAATCAGCGATAGAAAAGTACAACAAGGCTAGTAATGCTACCCAACTGTAAAGTTTATATAACTTTACTCAAAACGTCCTAAGCGGAAAAGAAGGACAAAATAATAGATACGACACGATGCTAGAGGGAACTCCGCAAGCTACTACTCGGGGAAATCGACTGCTACAATCACAAACATACGAACTAAGCTCGGGCTATCGATCAGCTGCGATCTGCTACAACCACGATCTACTCGACCTCAATGTAACGGACAGGTTACTGCAACTAGAAAACAAATACAGGATGAGTCATAATGACTTAGTACGCTACTACTAAACAATATATCATAATATGAAATATTATTATAATAACAGTAACATCGCGTTACGACGACGAAGCTCGTGAAGACCTGTTGTATACTTTACAAGAAATCTCTCCTTCTCACTTACTAAACTGTCCAAGTGAACTAGGGTGGAATTCCTTGTTCAACACAAACCAATGAATTAGAAAGTAATTCTCACGAAAACATTCCATGTAAGTATGTATAACTTTATATATACACGCCAAGTCATTCATGAAATTAGCAAGTATCTGCATGTATATTCACATATATGCATATCAAGTCATAGAATTATCAAGTACAAGTATGTAGACCTACAGATATACACACCATGAAATTCAATAAGGCGCAATCAAGATAAACATGGCCACTTTCGATCCCATGTCTCAATTAACACTTTGTTGTCACATAAGTGTTTGAAATAAATCACATAACAGGAGGATACATTATAGAGCCGCTGACGCAACGTAGATCCTGAAATGAAAACAGTTATCTTGAAAGTGGGTTGTCGGATGCACGTGATTGATACATCGACCTTGAACACGATAGTATTATTCCAAGCACCCTAATGGTTACGACAAGGTATTCTTCTCCACTGTGATCAAATAGTGGAGGGTGGGTGCATGATGATGGGCTGGCGACCCATCACTACCGCAAATCTCACAATTCATGACGGCGATGCATCGTTACCTTCGAGATAAGACAAGTACGCCAGTTGGGCTAATGGAATGACAAGCAGATATTTACTTGGCATTAAAATCAAGTAGGGATCGAGCTCGACAAGAGCGAACTCATCCATGTCAAGTAGATGTTTACTCATATTAAATTAAGTAGGAAGCGAGCTCGACAAGAGTGAGCTCGTTCAAGACAAGCAAGCATGTTATCCACGACATGTTCACGATCAATCACATACATTAACTTAAGAGCCCAATTGAGTCTCGGAAATACAAGTGTCAAGTTGTCCATCAAATGTTATTCAAGTTTCAAAGGCTAGTTATCTAGTCAAATGGATTCTACAGGTTGTAGAATCTCACTACGATGCTCATAAAGTTCAATTGTTCCTTAAGCTCGACTCCGTTGAGTCTTTACTACAATTTATCTGAAATAGGTTATAAATGCTATTTGCATTTCTAACCCTTTTCTAAGTTCTCGGTTCAAGCATAGTTAGGTTCTTGTCTCATTAAGAAACCCTAGATCATCAGTTCACAATTTCACCTATTAGTGAAATATAAGTTCAACACAAGTTGGTGAATCAATGATCAATGAAACCACAGAGTAATCAAAAACAAATTATGCTTCATGTCAAAATACACAATATGCCTTATAAGTCATATAATTAAATATGGAGAATCAATCATTGACAAGTATCACAATCATGCTTTCATAAGTCATAATATCTAATAAGAATAGATATTTATTTCTAGCATAAATCCAAGTTAAGTGCATCACTTAACAAATAATAAACCACGCAAGCATAGAAATCCATTTCTCTAATGAATCTAGGCCAAACCCGTAACTTAACAAGTGGCATTCATGAAATCCACAAGACTTCATTGATGGTCCAGGATCAATTAATAACTTAGATTATATTCACTAAAACTCATTCTAAAATGATCATTCATCCTATGTTCCCAAATCCATTATAATTCATGTATTATTTATAAACCCCGCTTGACAAATCCAAATATTGTGATCCACACATATTTAGAAACTAGAAATTTTAAGGTATCATTCACCATTTTGAGTCATTCAAAATTCAACCTATAATCATCAATTTTTGATTATCACAAAGACAAGTTATTTTCCAGATTTTCTGTTATAACTCATTCTCCACAACCATCTTGTAAATTCCACCATTAATTGCTCACAACTCAAAAGGATGTGATTCTTTCTTAGTATCAAACTAGACTGTTAAGAATATATTTTAGACTTTTAAATTACTCCATTATGACTTGTATTCATCAAAATACAGCCCCTCAAAGTTAATGTTAAAAACCTGATTTTCTGTTGCGATTCATTCTGCATGTCTATAATACAAAATTCACCAAAAATTGGTCATTGCTCCAAATGAAATAAACTTTACATTTCCAGAAACTAGACTCTTTGAGATATAGTTTACCATTTTAAAACACTCCATCAGGACTTTTATTCCTCAAAATACGACCACTTCAATATTATGTTAACAGACTAACTTTCTGGTAACAGCTTACTGGAACAGACACGATTTGTGACTAATGAAAAATACTTCCTGAACTCCAAGATTTATGAAACTTTGTAGAGAGTTACCTAACATGTATAGGTATAACATACTCCATTTTTAGAAAAATCCCTTTAGTAGATTAGTACCAGAATTTTCCCGAATTTTGCATAGAGCAAAAAATATTGTAATATTTAGTAGCTCTTGCATGCGTTACAAATTTACGAGAGGAAAATAAAAGAGATATATAGAAGCAGAAACAATATATTAACTTCATTTTGCGCTACTCATCGTATGAGCACCGTCAAATATACGTGCGCTTCAAGTAATTTATTACGTGACATGCAAAAATCAAATAACTAATACACGAATCTTAATTAATTAATGTTTTTTATAGTAAAATATCTAAAACTAACATTGATAGTAACTCATAGAGTGACTAAAGAGATCTCTGTATTAGTTTGTCTATAATTTTACTACCATGAAGAAGAAAATTAATAATTACTCACACCATTATATTTTGGTGAAGCCAAATAATTGCAAATGCTTAATTTTGTCTTTGCATTTGCCATTTCAACTCGTATTTATAGTGAAGAATTTGAGTGTAATATTAATTACAATTCCAATGCTTCCAATACTGATATTATGTGAATATTAAGTATATATGTGTGTAATATTATATACTCCCTCCGTTCCGAGCAAATGGTCAACTATTCTATTTTGAGATATTTTACTTAAAAAATTGACTTTCAAACGGGGACTTTACTCGAAACAGAGGGAGTATTACTTATCTTTTCCTTTTCTTTTTTTTTTTTTTTAACTTTTTGGGTAATTTGCTACAAAAGCTAGCGTTTATACCATATTGTTCACGTGTGGTATCCCTTGACTAAAAACTAGTTGACTACTCAGTGCTATCATCTATTCAAAAAGCTATAGGTTATAGGACGGCTGCACCTAATTTCCGAGCCTTTTTGTTGTGTGATATTTTTGACTAATAGTAATCACTTATGGACTACTTGTTTTACATCAATTATATTAGTACCATCGGCGTTACCATCTATTCCAAAAGTTATCACAAAAACTATAGTTGATAGGACGAACGCAACTCATTCCCGGGCCTTTTTGTTGTATGATATCCTTGACTAAATACTCATTGACAACTTGTTTTACAAAAGTTATTTAAGCCTTCGTAGAGCGTAGTTTAAGCTTTCATAGAGTGTAGTTTTGTTGAGATATTCTTGGAAAATGAAAATTGTGGGACTAAAGGTTAGGGCTGGCTCTGAGTTTCGAGAGGCCCATGGCATAAAAAAAGGGGGGCTCTTTATAAAAATGAAATCATTTAAAGTATTGAGAAAAAAGAAAGTAGAAATTTTATAACAAGACTTGAACCCAAAATCTCTCAAAATCTTCCAAGTATGATAACCATTGGATAATTTATTTATTCTACACTAAACTAATCAACACATTATAAATTATATACAGTTCATAGACTAAAAAAATAATAGATTATAATAAGTGACAACCCAAGATTTGAACCTAGGACTTATACCTTAAATTATGAGTATCTTAACCACTTGATAAAGTCAATCAATTGAAAAGATTTTTGACACTATAATATATATACTAAATATAAGGTAGTACCTAAACATTTGGGACCCTAAAAATTAGGGGCCCATGACGGTAGCCCCTCTAGTCACCCCCTAGGGCCGGCCTTGCTAAAGGTGCGCTGAATCATTTCCAATAGGAGGAAGTAGAGAAATTTATGTACGTAATAAGAAGATATTAGTCAACGGAGCAGGGTTCTCACTTCTCTCTCCTTTTTTTTTGTTTGGTAAATAGCAATGAAACCAAGGTTTTGTTCTGTAAAATTGGACTTAGAAAAATGAACATTGTGGACTAAACGTACCGAGCCTCTTTAGGGGGGGGGGGGCACACATCATCCTCTTAAAGGGGCACACGTCGAATCCTTTCACCAAAGCCACCGCCAACGACTTTTCAATTCCTTTCTATATCCTCAATTCAACATTTATTTCTTTTAGGTATCTTTTTTGTCCGTTTTGTGATTTTACTGTCATTTACTTCTAATTGATCCTTAGTCAGATTTTTATTTTATTTTTTTGATTTTGGGGTTTGCTCAGTCTTTTTCCTTTGAATCTCTGCACACTGAAGCTATCCTCAATTCGACCTTTCCCTTCTTTTAGGTAAATTTTTTTTCCCTATTTGGTGATTTTACTGTTTAGTCTAAAATTTAATGGGTTTTTTTCTTCTTCCAGTTTGGTGATTTTTTTTTTTGTGATTGGTGAAATTTGTGAAATTTGGTCAGGGAGTTGAATTAGTTATGGTCATATTGTTTTATGTAGGTTTAACTTAGTTCTTCCAAATCCTTAATATGAAAAGGGATAATGGGCTGGTAATCATTTCTATGATCTTGGGGAAAAGTATTATATATTCCATATATATGAATGAATCTATAACACATTCTATGACTTTAACATCTTGAAAATCTAATATGAAAAGAAATTAATCTTTAAAAAATCAATTTATTAGATTTAAAGAGAGAGGGAGAGAAGCAGTCTTTTAAAGTGATTTTTGAAGCCAAAACTATCTTTAGTTTTGGTTCACAATCTGTAGTTTTTAGCAAAACAGTTTCTTGGAAATCAAATAGAGGATTTGATAGCAGAGAATTTTCCCTTGTAGAAAAACAATTTTGATTATTTTTCAATATAGCTTTGTTTTCCTTATTATCACTACAAGTGGCATTTAAACTCGTATCTTCCTTTTGAAGAGTTTTGGCATTTTGATCAAAAACATTGTAAGGTTTACTTTGCACGATGTCACAGTTGTTTACCTTGCTTTCATAAGTAGATGAACTACTAAGATCTTGAATACATTCAGATTGAGGGTCTTGAGTCCTTGAAATATTACGATTCTTCCTCATGTTAAGACGTTTTTCAAATCTTTTAATGATTAAAGCGTCAGTATCCTTATTCAATTCCAACTTGCTTATATCCTTGCAAGTATCGACAAGCTCTTCATCCTTGTTAGTCTGAGCTTCCAGGACATCTTTTTCTTTTGTGACATTGAGATGTTAAGTAAGGTAGGATTTAAAATCTTTAAGACTATGAATAAGCAAATCAAAAGTAATAGAAGATATTTCCGAAAAAATACCCAACTCAGATATTTTAAGATTGAACCTTTCAGGAAGAGACCTCAAAAGTTTGCTTACCATCCTTTCATTGGAGACTACATCTCCTAAGGATTATAAATCTTTGAATTGATCAAGAATTTCGATACTATAAGAAGTAATATTCCCCTTTTCTTCCACTCTTAATTTTTCAAATTTGGTTTGAAGTCTAACACGCCTAGCTCACCACACACTATCGGGGCCTTCACAACGACTTTGAAGAGCATCCCATGCATCCTTGCCAGAACTGAATTTAGTAATTAACTTGAACATAGGTACATCAAGAAATTTACAAATAGCTCATCTAGCTTTGTCATTATAGTTGGTTAGAATTCGATCTTCTTTAGACCAATCATTTTCGGATAAGGGAAACTTTTCTTTATTATCTAATGTAACGACCCGACCCGGACCCCAATACGAGATCCCAAGGTCATGCCACCAAAACACAAAAATAACAAACAAAGGGTAAGACTATAACAATGATACGCCAATGAATTCATCAAATGCAGAAGCAAATAACGTAATGGCACCCGAGCTAACAAGCTCCAAAATACAAAATGGCCCTAGAGATAATAAATCTCTCGGCCTGAAAATTTAAAGCACGTGACGCAACATTAGACACGTACAATAAAACCACCTGTAAGCAAATATATACAATAATAAATCCAAGTCATCGGCGATGTTACAATCAGAACCCAACATTAAACTAAGTCTACAAGTCTAGTCTACACACTCCACGGCTAAACATATTGGAGTACAACATAACCAACAATATAATACATACTTGATATGGATAGAAATAATATCATTATCTAAACATGGCTCGACTAACATCCATCGGCTCACAAAAGACTAAGTAACATAAACAAGTATCAATTAAATAAGCACAAGGCTTATTACTCATAGTGAAGTTTATATAACTTCACTTCCCAATCGTCTTTTCCAAAACAAAGGCTACAAAATACAATTAGTAGAAACCTCCTCAAAGAACCACACGACATAAATACTTAGTAAGCTACTAAAATGCAATGTCATGGCATGAAATTATGCTCAAGTAAAACATGCATGTATCATGTCATACTCATAATATATCATTTCATGGAATAATCCTGAATCATAAACCAAATTCCATCAATAGTCACATAGAACATCGTTCTACATAATTTACCATAAAGTAATCCATATCAAATAGAATATGATTCTAGACAACAGCAAAAAAATCGGGGAGATTCAGGAAGCAATGGGGGTTTATGAACTGAAGGCTTGAACAAAGCTAGGGTTTAAAACAGTGGAAGGGCTGGAAGGTTGGAAGAATAGTAGAGAAGCAGCCACATTTAATCTTCTATCTTCATTGTTCCTCCATTGTTGTTCAAACTATTTCATCAAATTAAAAAGTATTGTATTATTTACTCTCTATTTTAATTTAATGACAATAATTTTTATTGAAGAATTGATTTACCTTCCTTGCATCATGAACTAAATTAATTGCCTAGGGTTTTGATATACATATTGGCTTGGATGTTGTGATTTAAATTTGGGGCTTTGTTATTAATTTCTATTCACTTGTTTTTGGATATTATGTTGTGTTCTTAATGCTTGTAATGATTTGATCATACATTTTAAAAATTGTTTAGTGCATGAAAGTGACTTGATAATTTTGGAAAATACAACATAGTTGTTTTGGGTTGGATTAATCTAAGTTATTAACCCTCTTTAAAATAGTCAATTGGGGTTTTGTGTTTGGGCCGATTAATTGGATAAATTCATGGATGAATCAATTAGTTATATTAACGGTGAATTTTGAATCCTCGACTTCCAAAAATAGAATAGTTTTAATAGCAACCCCTTATTAAATCACAACGGAAGAGTCAATTGAAAATCAAAACCCTAGATCCTCTCTCATTGAAGCCAACCTCAATTTAATATTGCTTTATTTAATTTCTTACTTTAGCTTAGTTAATTAGTTAATTCACTAAAAATCGATCGTCTAAATATAGTTGAAATTGCAACGTACTTGATACTCATTAAAAACAACCAATTTGCTTCCTCGTGGGATCGACACTCTACTTACCACTCTATTACTTGTGTGACCGGGTAATCTTGCCCGTGTTGCGTTCGCGCAACCAACAATGTATCATGTCATACTCATAATATATCATTTCATGGAATAATCCTGAATCATAAACCAAATTCCATCAATAGTCACATAGAACATCGTTCTACATAATTTACCATAAAGTAATCCATATCAAATAGAATATGATTCTACATTCCAATATGTGTAACATATTTTTTCATATTATAATCTATCATCAAACCATCATCCACATAAATCATACTTCATCATTCAATATAACTCATATAATAATTCATATATGGGAGACTATATATGATTTCCATTATAATCATGGATATCATGTTATATTTATAGGATAACATTATATCATAAAAATTATCATCTCATTAGCATGTTATACTTCTATTATAACATTTCATCAAAAATCATCATCTCATGTAACTCATATAATTAGCCACGTAGCACAACAATTCATATAAGTGCTCGTACAATAAACTACATAAGAGAGAAGATGATTTCCTTTCCGCTTCCTCCATGTAGCTCCTACAAAACACGTGCAACCAAATGTGTCCTCGATATTCCTTTCGTGGTATCGACGTCCCCGAGACATTCCCCGCTCGAGTTCCAAAGCTATCAAGGTCATGTGTATTACTATAACATTGATTAGCTACATCCCCACCGTGGCCATTGATGGAGGGGTGTGTGCAATGCATCGTGAAGACAATGCATCGTTGTGAGGTTCCCGGGGTGCGACCCGCGCCCCGCGCGCCCTTGGATAGGGGTGCGCGTACGTGCAGATGCGGGACACCACTGCTCTCGTTCCACCCTCCCTTGTTTAGGGGAAGACGAAATCCAAAGTGCGAGAGAAGTGCTGTCTATATTAGCACGTTGGAATGTGCCTCGGTTGCCTTGAGTGAATTTTGTATCCAAAATGGGAACTAATGGTTTTCCATGTCAAGTTATCCCTTATTTCGGGGATAACAGGATATGGGAATGCATTACCTTTCCATTCTCATTTTCCCCTTTTATCTTTCAGGGGAAAATAGAGAAGTGCAAGAAAAGATATTGCGACGCCCCCACTTATGGATTTATTAAAATAGCCTTATGGCCCAATCAGATCGCTATGGGAGCTATGGGTTTCCCACATCAAGTTATCCCTTGTTTAGGGGATACCAGGATATGGGAATACATCACCCCTCCATTCCCGTATCTCCCTTTTTTAGGGGAGAACAGGAAAGTGCAAAGAGGGAGTGTTGCGAGGCCCCACTGGATCTGAAAGTTTTAGAGTCGCCACCTTTATTTTAAGGCAAAAATAAAGGAAAACCGGAAAAGAAAACCAGAGATTTTGAAAAGCGGGTTCGGAGGCTAAGTTACGAGTTGGGAAGGTGCTAGGCACCCAACTCGCCCTTTCGATCTCAAAACGTTTTTGGCTGAAGTATGCTCATTGTTATATTAATCTAGCAAATAAATAAGGTCTTATTTTGACAAGGGAAATTTAAACAGATACATTCGTGGCTACATTATTTACGGACTCGCAGCCGTCTCCTTCCAATAATTACAGACACATTTAAGAATATTTGGCCATTATAACGGCTCTTTTACATAATATTTCCTAATCTAATCCGGGCAGCACAACGGCTTATATTGGCTACATTGCGCCGGATTTAAATAACAACTTTTTGAAAATAAATAAAAAGACAGAAAATGTAAATAAATAAAAATAACAACACTCTTAAAGGTTTTACCTTTTAGAGCGGTGGTGTGCTCGCTCTGTCCTCCTCGGGAGAGGGAGTCTTTTTTGTTGTCTGTGTGTGTGTGTTGTTGCGTTGATTTTTGAAGTTTGGGCTTATCAACTCGGGCAGAGTGACAGCTTTATTTGGGTAGGTTTTGGCCTTTCTGGTTGGGCGGAACCTAGACTTAATTTATTGGCTTTTCAGCTCGTTACTCGGGCAGAATAACGGCTTACTTTGGGATTTTTGGACTGGGGATGTGAGGTGGACACCTAACAACTAGGCTAGGGATCACTTATAACCTATGGGTTTTTGATTTGGCAGAGTTTGAACGGGGTTTGGAGACTATAAGGGCTTCCACTCACCTATCTCGCACCTCTCGTACTAACTGTATTGAAAGATCGCAGAAGCAGAGCTTCGCTGCGATCAAAAATTCGCGTAAACTGAACCACTGAAATGAGAGGCCGGGGGTCTCTATTTATAGTTAGAGCTGAGGACGCGGTGGGAATTTGTTGATTTCTTCTTTGTGCATCAGCCGCTTGTACCTTGCGCTTCAGGAATTGTACAATTTCAATGTGAGAGAGATGAACAGCAAAACCCATGGTGCGGCCAAGGCAATGCTTGGTGCGGCACCATGGGTGCTTTTGGCGGCACCATGCTCCTTTTGGAGTTTCAAAATTTGTCACTTTCCCCCAGCTTTCACTGCTTTCCTTTCGCATTTTTGACTCCTGCAACTTGACATTCGTTAAGTTTTAACAGTTCTTGATATTTTATGTCAGTCATATATCAGGGGTACGAAATTGGGGTGTCTACAATCGTCCCGCCAAAGACTTAAACCAAAACGACGCTAGCGAGACTCAAACGCAAGAACATGTAATATATACTCGAATACTCAACCAAAAGGAAAGTACAACATAGCGCACTAATCCAATCAAGTAGATGTTTACTTTTAAATCACATAGTTATGCATTTCAATGCTAACTAGCACATAAACACATTAGAGCAATAATATCAAGTCTCTAATACCCAAGTGTTCTTCATACACTTGAAAACGCTCAGAGGCTTAACATCCATCAAAACTACCCCAAATTCCGTAGGATCTTAATATCTCTTTGCATCATAACCCTCCTATGTTCATTAGCTAATATTCATGGCTAAGTTCTCAAGGTTAACAACATTGTGCAACTCAAAATAATCCATACCTTCCCAACAAAATCCCCAAAACATGGTTCATAGATCAACACTTATTAATGAGAGTCAATCATCACATTTCAAGTATGTATCTCAAGATAGAATTTTATCTAGCATGCTCTTATCCAAAATAGACATTTATGTAACATGCTCATAACCAAGATTTAAATTCATCTAGCATGCTCACAACCTTAAATTCATGAATTAGAGTTGAACAACATACTTTTATATTCATGAAAATCAACTTAATCCATTGAAGCCAAATGTCACATTTCAATCATGTAATCCATAATAACAATTCATTCATCATGCTCACAACCAAAAATAGGAGTTCATCAAGCATGCTCCCAAACCTTAAACATATAACCATGTCTAATTCCAATAATTCATAATATGCAATAGAAACCCCCAAATGTTTCATAACACAAGTAATACCATTTACTACATAAGCTCCATGTCAAACCCTAGGCTTCTAGGAAATTATATAACCATCATGCTCAAAGTCCAAGCTAACAAAGTGAGGCTTCATAACATATTTCACTAATCATAGAAGTTAACCTACACGTGATTCTTAACAAGTTCACTCTTCAAACTCAAAATAAAATCACACAAAGCATACATGTTTACTCATTGACCTCATATAGCAAGCCCTTTGTTTTCCTGAGGGTCAATGAGCATAAAATCCAAAAGAAGAGGAGTATAGTAGCTTACCTTCAAGCTTCACATAATCAAAGAAACCAAAATCCAATCGATCGGTTAGAAATGGAGTAGAAGAGAAGGACTTCAATCCTATGGTTTTAGCTTCAACAATGGACAACTAGGGTTTTGGAATCTCAAGCTTGACTTTCAAGAACCCATGGAGTCTCCATGGAAATGGCTCCCCGCATTTTTTTGGGAGAGATGGCAGCAAATGAGGCTCCCAAAGTAGTCTTGTGGCTTATAAATGGTCAAGGAGTGAGTGGGACAAGGGTCATCACAATGTGGTACAGAAAAATTTGATTTTTGGACTCATAATCTCTCCATTAGACCCACTTAAATCACTTTTAAAACTAAGCAACCAAGTTAGGACACAATTAGGACCAAGGAGGGTGGATTAGGGAGGGTTTAGAGTGGATTCATTAAGGCTAAATTGGTCAAAAACATCAAACAAACAAAGCAGCCCATAACAGAATCGGGGGCCAAGCGGTCGCTTGGTCCCTTCTTTGAGCTAGCACTCAATCCCTTTTCAGCCTAGCCTACCTACTGGAAACTGTGCGGTCGCTCAGTCCCTCTACTGAGCGAGCGCTTAGTCCAAATTTTGAAAAATAGGCTTGAAATGAAGTCCAATTGACCCCCAACTCAACCCCAATCAATCCTAGGTTGAAACCACCTCCAAAACATGTCCGAACAACGCACAAAACAGCCTGAAACGAATCCAAAACAAGTCATAGCAACTTGCGAACGAAACAACGAATGAACTAGCGATCAAACGAGCAATCGTATGAGACTTAAAGCAAGTCAAGAGACCAAATGAATAGCCTTGAATACTTCTAAGAAATTAACCAACAACTAAGAGAATAAGAGCTCCGAAAGAAAAGACGATCATACGACTCAATCTCAAACTAAGCGATAAAGAAGAACGTTATCTCCAACGCATCCAAACCATCAATAGACTTAAGGAACATCTCCAACTTGAAGTCTAACACATATAAACAAGTCTTTAACAATCATATAAAGACCTAGGACCTGACCGAGGTCACGAATACGAACAACGCAAGTAAACTCTCGACCGAGTCGCATTCCGACTAACGTCGAGTTACGACTTGTGACTTTAGCAAGTCAAAAACTATATGGCATCTCTTAATAGTGTTTTTGTCTTATTGTGGTCGCTCACACACATCTAGACTCTCTCACAAACCAGTCAACCAATCAACAAAGGAAGAAATGTGAGTATTGCACGTAAATCAAGCTAAACAAAAATCGGGGTATTACATCCTCTCCCCCTTAAAAAAAATTCGTCCCGAATTCTAAGCCGTAAAACAATTCAACGTTAGGTCATCACCCAACAACAAACACCTTGAGACAATGGTCACGGTGTCTCTCAATTCTGAATAAACACTCAAGCTCAAAACCATTAACCTAGACTTAAATCTTCGAGTCTACTATCACAATAACCAAACTAAGCAGTTGAAAATCAAACTACAAAAATTCACATTCACCTGTTCAAAAGCTCCCAATAATCATAGCAATACCAAACACTTAAGATCGAAAATAACTTGAATCATACTTGAGTTGCGAAAGCACACATAAATTCCATTATTAATTAATTAACCATGTGAATCCCGAACATATCACAAAAACATATTCAAAGACATTATAAACATCAATCTCCCGAAACTATTTGCTTGGTAGCCACTACATGAGACATAAATACAAGAAATTCTAAATCATAAGAAGTAAAGATTACCGATAGAAGAATTCACAATCTTAAAGAAAAATATTCCACAACACGCTCCTAAAGCGAGCAAGCCAACCTTCATAATTATGCAAACCACATTCGCGATCTACAAATCCCGGTTAAACACATAAGAACACATAATATCATTGAATGAAAATTCATTCCATTTATGTCCAATCCATTTGGTAATAGGTTTAGTCAATTTCTAACCTACTTACTACCAATCCTACTTCACCAACGAATATCTTTTGAGCACCAATTTAGGGTACCGACTGAATTAGATTTAAAAAGCTTCCATTGCAAGGATTCCAAGGTCCATGAGAAAATTTTAAGCATTCTTCACTACAGTCCCACATAATAATGCAACAAATTAAACAAGGCATAATCATTAGACAATGATAATCAAGATCCGACTATGCAATAGACTAAGCAAGTTACCCTTACTACTAATGCACATAGGCATGTTCATGATCAATTACAACTATATCTATTAAGTTCATTTATTACTTTTGTACACCATACATTTACTTACAACAAAGCACATTTACTATGCATACCCATATAAAGGCAATCTATTAATACTCGTAACAAAAACAATACATGTGCCGATACTAGTCGTGGCTATACTCCGTAAACAACAAGCATGTTTCATTCATAATTTAATCATCAAGGAAATGACAAAATTCCAATCACTAACAATGCTGGATGTATACACATATATCATGCAAATGTGATATACACATAACAAGTATCATCATACTTCAACTCATATACTCCATGTAACTCATACACTTCATGCAACTCATATAACTCATGTAACTCATAGTCATACATATTGGTTAATCAAACAACTACTATAACACATGTGATTACCAATCCAATCATACATATTCATAACACAAAACCAAGAAAACATACTCGGAAATTTCCATCATGATAATTCATTAAGCAATGACAATTCTAGCAAACAACATGGTCTATATATCTAATATACTCGTCTAACGACAATTTCATAGTAAATCCAAAGAAAAGAGGTAATATTTACTCTAGTACCCCCAACCATTAAAACTCTGTAAGATCTATTATTATCTTAACTAAAAATCTTATCGACAACAAAGAACGCACATAATATCTTCCCGCAATGTTGACATCTCAATAGTCACGATAAAATAGTATACTCACTCGTAATAACCATAATTCATCTCATAATCACCAATTTATCATCTGTGCGATTCAAGTGTATCCTGCTTGCATAATAACCACATAATAATGTATAAATATATTACTTATAACGTTACACATACATCCATAGAGTATATAAACCCAACGCACCACTAGTAACATTATCACATTTTCATTCTTCATGCATGTATAACATGGCCATCTATTTAGGCTTACATAACTACATTTCCATACCACAATTGATTGCCTATCGAAAAATCAAGATTCAACCAAAACCACAAACCATTCCTATACCGAGATATCATCCTCGATCATAACAATAAACCATTAAATCAACAATCAATAAATTTCAACACACAATGCAATGTATGCATGAATGTATATGAGCTACCGATACAACGCGTACTCACAATAACGATAATAATAACTTTATTATACGTATAAGGAATTTCCTCCTATCTCGGATAGGTCTTAAAATTCCGCAATGGCCAATCGCCATGCGCGCACACAACCTTAAACTCTAGGTCGTCTTTCACCATCTCTCTTAGAGTCACTAGACCAGCACTCCTAGACTCGTTAACTCTCAACTTAGGGTAATCCTTTCTAATGTGATCACCGCCACAAGAAAAATACTTTCCTGCGTTACTTCAAACACCTACGCTCGGTGTTTCATTTCCCAAATAAAATCTACACATCGATTCATCACCTCGTCATCTATGACTTTAGGTAGAAGTATCACTCCGCTTACTAGACTATGGGTTTGCCTATACAACTTTATAAGGTGCTAACTGCCCTCAAATCTCACCATCATCCTTAACAATCCTCGAGGTCCTCTCTTGAGTGTATTCCTCGATATCTAACTCTATCACGTAAGTACGGTCCACAGCTCCTCGATAATCCGCAAGCTGTAATATAATAAACTACCTACGATATTTCATCCTTAATCCTTTCACAAACTATGGAGTCTTCCTAGTCTCATCCGATACTAAGTACTTTACTCTAACGAGCTAACTCCGTGAACATCACTAAATATTGAACCACAATCATAACTACCAGTTATAACATAATGAAGTCTATCTTCTCCTTTTTCTAAAACACTGCAAGAATACAATGTGCCCTGAACTCCCACAAGATGTTCTTCTACACTCTTGGCACATCCTGCTGTCCCCAACAATCTCATAACACTTGCCACCAATACTCCGGTGGACTCTCAAACATGAACACTAGTAATACTACCTTATGCTCATCACCACCAGAACTTCTACCAGTGCTGGAACCGATTCTAGTTTCTACCGTCTTAACATACAATAGCACTCGACGTTAAGATATAACAAATCACACAAAACCAACACCCAACTAGGCCAAGGAACCTATCATGGCAGACAGCTAAACCAATAGCTCTGATACCAATTGTAACGACCTGACCCGGATCCCAATACGAGATCACAGTGATAACCACTAAATATTTTTCAACATGGAGATTTTTGGAAATTAATTTGCACAATTTATTTTAGGACAAAATTTCACCAAGCTGATATCCATACCAACAATGCATGTCCTAAAATTTTATGCCTAAAAACATGATAACTAAAAGCTAGGCAAAAGAATAATGCAATCACACACAAGTGATAAAGACCAGAGCAAAGTGATGTAGTTCCTGATGTAGCTGTATTGGAAGGTGCATTCATCAATAATAAATTTTGTACTATTTTTGCATCTTTTGTTTTCTCAACCAGATTTCTCTCCCAAGATCATAAATTTTTCATAACAAAAATCCATAGATACTTTATTTCCCTAGGAATATAGCTCTACTTTATTTCAAGCTATAAAAACATGCCCCTTGGAACCTTTCACACTATTTACAAAGGGAAGCCATTTTGCACATGATCAACCCATGAAATCCAAAGCTCATAGTCCCAAGAGAGAATGACAACAAACCTTGTTCATATGTAGCTCTTTTCCTTTAGGTAGCTTTCACGCTTGTCCAAGGGTATTCATTTTGCTCAAGATCAACCCATGAGAACCAAAGTTCTATGGTACCAAGATAAAATGATACAACACTTGTATTGTAAGGTAGCTCTTTCCTTTGTGGACTTCAAACATGCTCAAGAACTGTATGTGAGAGAAAGAGAATCATAACAAAAAAATCACAATTGATTTTGAATGCAATTCCCAAGCAACAACAAGAGGCACATACATGTGAAACAATGATCTAGAGTGCCCTCTAAAGACAAAATGCAATCATGCCTAATTTTTTTTAATAAACTAAGTGTAAAATCATATGGCACACAAAACACAAGAGATTTCCAAAGATTGGAAAATCTCTCAAAATCTAGACAAAAAAAAAATAATATCACCAAGTTAGTTTTCAGTCCCAACATGTTCAATGCAAATAATTCCTTGTTCAACCAAGTCTCTAATAAAATGGTGTCTTATATCAATGTGTTTTGTTCGAGAATGTTGAACTGAATTTTTGTGCTATACAAATTGCATAGGTGTTATCAAAATACAAGGTTAACACATCAATGTGTAGCACATAATCTTTGATCATTTAGAGCATCCATAAAAGTTGTAGAGTCATATCTAAAAAGCAAGCAATAAAAGCAAAAAAATGGACTCTAGAAAAATTTTCTGATGAAAAAAAAAACTAAATTAAACTAACTAGTAAAAGTAACAAGGCTTCTCTCAAAAGTATTTTGATAAGCACGCTAATTTGTGGGAATCAACCTTACCTCTTCTCCTTGTGTATATGCCATCATGAATATTACCTATCACTTGAGAGATTGGATGATTTTTCTGTATAAGACTAGGAATATCGTGGCTTCGATTAATCACAGTGGGAGCAGTTTCAGCATTTTGGGATTCAGTTTCAGTTTTTGCAAAAGTTTTGACCAATGTAACTTGTGATGCAGCTACATCCGGAGCTGCATCCGCATTTGCTGAATTTTCAGAACTTTCAACTTCTGAATTCTGTGATTCTGGAACAAATTCTGACTGTCTTTTAGGAACCCAAACTTTTCTGAACATTTTGGGCTGATGTAGCTTTTGATGTTGCTGCATCTGATTTTGCACTTGGTTACGAACTAGGTAAGCTTGCCTAACCTCCTCATTATAGACATCCTTTTTTAGGTAACAAAAGGGCTGAATATGTCCAGGTTTATGACAGTAGTGGCACACAAAATTTCTCCTTCTATGTTTTGGTTTTTCAAAGAAGTTTGGTTTCTACAAATTTTGTGGGGGTTGATTTGGTTCAGTACAAGTACCTTCACCTTCTTTAACAAACATCTTTGGGAGAAATCCAAGCCCAGACTTTTAACATATCATCCACTTTATGTTGGTTGAATTCCATTTTTCCAACGTTTCATTGACTTTGATGAGTTCTTCTTTCAGATCTTCAATCTCCATATCCTTCTTGGTCAGCAAACATTCCAGCCTTGTGATACACTCCTTCTGATCTTCATTTACCTTTTTTAGAGTATCATTTGTCTTTTTGAGCAATGTAACTTGAAGAGCCCTCTTTTTCCAGTCCTTGTACAACTCCTTACAGGCTTCCAGCAGTTCTGATTCAGGTTCTTCACCATCTTTAGTAACAAAAGAGTTAAAGCAGCAAAAGTCATCCCAACTTCTGTCCAATGTAGCTTCTAATGTAGTTTGTGAGGAAGCTACATTCGGAGGTACATTGGCTGAAAATCCTGCAAAATCAGATGGAGAGTTGTGTATAGCAGTGAGAGTAATGAGATCACCTGGATCTTCATCATCACTATCACTAAAAGTAGCAGAAAAATTCAAACCCTTCTTTCTCAAAGTATTAGCGCATTGATTAGCATAATGCCCAAACCCTTAACAAGCCGTACATTGAATAGAATCAATATTTCTACTTCTAGATGTAGGCTATTTAGTAAAAGGATTGGTAAAAGATTTTTCAAGAGTTTGAAAAGAACTTTCTTTAGGAGGAAATTTGCTAGGCTCAGTTTTGAAAACTGTTTTGGTGATAGAAGATAGAGATCTATTTTGTCCCTTTGCTTTCAAAATATTTTTAAACTTTTTTGTTAAAAAAATCCATTGAGTCTTCACCAAAATCAGATTCCTCAATCTCCTTATGCAATTCAATCAATTCAGAAGAGATATCAACAACAGAAGGAAAAGCAATACTTTCCACAGAAGGAGTAAAAGATGATGCACCTTTACCTTTGTTCTTAATTTGCTCATTGAGGTTTAGTTCAAAATTTTGAAGAATACCAGCTAGTCTTTCAAAACCAATTTTATCAATGTCATGAGCTTCCTCAATAACACAAATTTTGGCATTAAATCTTTCAGGCAAAGTGCGCATCATCTTGCTAACAAGATGATCATTGGTGATAGGATCACCTAAAGCAAGAGCAGTATTAGATATATCAAGTAATCTGGCATAGTAAGACATAATATCTTCATCTTCATTCATTCTAGTGATCTCAAATTGAGTAGTAAGCATTCTAAGTTTTGAAGCACGAACACTAGCAGGACCTTCACATAAGGTTTGAAGGGCATCCCAAACAACCTTAGCAGAGTCATAATTTGCAATAACTCTAAAGGTGTTGGCATCTAAGGCCTTGTATATGGCTGAAAGAGCCTTAGAATTAAAGGAAGCAATGGTTCTATCTTTAGTGGTCCAATTTGCCTCACTGGTGATTTTAACATCACCATCATTATCAGTAGTCTTAGGAGGGGTCCAACCATTCAGAACAACAAGCAACACTCTCTCATCAATTAATTTGATGAAGATACGCATCTTGACTTTCCAAATTGAATGATTAACATTAGTCAAGGTAGGAAGACGAACAACATTCTCATATTAAGAATCCATCATGGCTACAACCAGAATCATCTCTTAATGACGTCAAGAGGAGGCTCTGATACCAATTGTAAGAACAATAGTAGCTAGGATTCACCAAACTGTCAATACAGTTCCCAATGTAGCATGTGCAGAAGCTACATTGGAAGGTGCATTGGATAGAAAAATAATAAACAGCGGAAGACTTTAATTATAAAGCAGGAAATAAGCACAAACGATTACCAAACAATCCACAAGCCTATGCTTGTAGATCTAGCCTTATAACCAAAAAGATTTCACTAAAAAGATGAATTGTTTTACAAAAATTATGTGAAATCACTTAACCAAACACTCTCACAAGATAACAAGTCTTGGAGAGCAAAAACCCACAGAAAACAGGTAAATAAAACGTGGGAAGAAAAAAATCAGCTTCCTAGAATCATTAGGAAGACAAACAATTCCAGCAGCTTCAATGTAGTTCCTGATGTACCTTCTATAGTTGCTGCATCCGGAACTGTATTCAAAATCAGCAAAGCTGGAATTCTGAAATCTGAATATGCTATGAGTTTCTACTGTGCAATGCTCTATACTCTCTCTGTCTTGCACATCCAAGCCTCCAGCCGTGTCCTCAATTTATATTATGAAGGAGACCTATACATAAACAAGGAAACAAACTCCAATACACTAAAAGATTAGGGGGTAGAATTGGTAATCAAATAAACTTCCTAAATTCACTAGATTTCATTATCAAATAAACCAAGGACTCTAAAACACGTATTCAAGGAAGGAATTTTACCAAGATATTGTTTCCATAATATCTCCCAAACTTTAGGATCAAGAAATCAAAAATCTTTAGGAATATTTTGCTTCCAAAAAATGCCTAAACTTAATGATCAAGAAAGGAGAAACAAAACCAAAATAAGTCATGCCTATTTTACCTTTACACATGGCATGACATTATGCTAAAGTAAAACATGCATGCATCATGTCATACTCATAATATATCATTTCATTGAATAATCCTCTATCATAAACCAAATTCCATCAATAGTCACATAGAACATCATTCTACATAATTTACCATAACGTAATCCATATCAAATAGAATATGATTATGCATTCCAATATGTGTAACATGTTATTTTCATATTGTAATCTACCATCAAACCATCATCCATATAAAGCGTTTGTACCATGAGTCTCATACTTCATCATTCAACATAAGTCATATAATAATTCATACATGGGAGACTATGGTTTCCATTATAATCATGGATAGCATGTTATACTTCTAGGATAACATTATATCATAAAAATCATCATCTCATTAGCATGTTATATTTCTATTATAAATGTCACGACCCGAAATTGCCCCTTTGTGGGACCCAACTCATTCGTGAACTACCTGTAAATATCCTTAAACAAACCTACTGAGCTTTTTTTTTTTAAAAAAAACAAATAGAAAAACATTAAGCAACCCAACTTATATATACATAGGCCACAAGCCCTATTAAAATTTTTACAGACGCGGAAGCGTTAAAACCAGAAGACTACATGTCTTCCTGTACAGCAAAACCATAAAGTCGTTCCAAAACTTCTAGGAATGCTACCCCAAAAGAGAATACATGCTAGCACTCTGAGGACCATCAAAACCATACGAGTCACCCTCCGACATGACTGCAATCTAAGGAAAGCAAATAATAAAGGGTGAGTCGAAACTCAGTAAGGTATACTATACTTATGCATGTGATGCATGCAGCATAAGTAATGCCATGATGCCCAGATCAACAATTAATAGCATATTCATCAATATTATTCGCAAATAACATAGAAGAGCTGAAAGTTAAACACATTTAGTATACAGGATCGAGATACATCTCCGATCTAATCACTTCCGACCTTGTCACCCCCACTATTGTTTTTTAAGCTTGTATGTCTTGATCAATCTCTTGTTCGCTTTATCAAACCAATCAATTAGTCACAACCCGGGTACAAGTCATCACGAGGCTAGGTCCCTACAAACCTAGACACGTCGTGATACTTCACATATTATTCAATGGTATTTTCCCCACTCGGCAAAAGTGGAGAATTCGGTTCCGGGTCCGAATAGGGTGCCGCTGCTAACTAGCACTGCTCTCCGCCCCGTGACCTAGTCAGAGGATCCCCTACTCTCCCCATAATAAACTGTTCAATAGCGCAATTGAAGACCGCTCACACGAGTACTTTATATTCGAAACTAGTACTCAACAAGGAAATTAGCACATTAAGAATTCCAATGAGTTATAAAGTAAACTCATTGTATTCTCCAGCATATTCCAAATAATACATATTGTTCTCATACTTGTAAGTTTCAAAGTACAATTTCAGTATGCTCATAATATTCATACGTCAAGTATTCGACCAAGTTACACATGTACATATGGTTCCTAGCATGGATATTATAATAACATGGTATTATGAACACACATAAGCAAGTAACTCCCTTACCTTAAAAGAAGATCATCTCTGCTGAGTAAAATATATTAAAAACCTTCCATGATAGTCCTCGGGTAAAACCCGCTATTTAATGGTATCGAAATAATTATTCTTGGTTTAAAGAAAATAGCATCATTCGTACACAATATTACTCTCGGGTTTTATTTAAGGGAGTGAACGGTCTACTTTCTAAATATACTCATCTATGGTTATACTTCATAAAAGGATTGCCGTAGTACACAATTTATAGGAGTAATCAAGGCGGTTGGTGTTGTTCAACCGAGTAAATTACTAGCAGCCTAAGAGGAATAGCATCCATTAGTCACTTTTAATAGCTAAGGTGAGTCACTTAGGCAAAGGAGGTGGCTAATTTGTAAGTCACATGATGTCTCTCTCTCTCTCTCTCTCTCTTTCTCAAAACCGGCTATCAAAGAGGTGATTCATCCAAATAATGCTTTTGTTTTATATGGCTGTTGGATTAATGAACGGAAATGAAGAAGGTTCATGATAGGAAAAACAAGGTGGGTCCCATTACAAGTCTTACAAGAAAACATCTCCCAATAACCCGTACAAGACATGTATATATATAGTTGATTTCATTATTAAACTAATAGATTTTATAATTAACTAGGAAAGTCAACAATATAAATAAGACTATTATAATAAGATATTATTATTAATCCATACCATAGTTTTATAAAACTTATACCAATGATTTTATTACATTGTATAATATAAAGAATATATATATATATATATATATATATATATATATATATATATATATATATATAAAGTGAGTCAACAAAATTTTATTTGGTCAAATATGTCAAGAGTGTTATACAATTTGTTTATTTATTAAAATTTAAATAGATAAAATATCGGGGGTTTACAATAACATTTTATCAAAAATCATCATCTCATGTAACTCATATCATGAGCCACGTAGCACAACAATTCATATAAATGCTCGTACAATAAACCACATAAGAGAGAAGATGATTTCCTTTCCGCTTCCGCCATGTAGCTCCTGCAAAACACGTGCAACTAAATGTGTCCTTGATATCCCTTTCGTGGTATCAACGTCACCGAGACATTCCCAACTCGAGTTCCATAGCTATCAAGGTTATGTGTATTACTATAACAATGATCAGCTACATCCCCACCGTGGCCATCGATGGAGGGGTGTGTGCAACCCGGCATGACGATCCATTGCAATCACGAATCCCACAATTCGTGAAGACAATGCATCGTCCCACCAAAAACTCAAACCAAAATGACGCCAGCTGGACTCAAAAGCAAGCACATGTAATATATACTCGAATGCTCAACTAAAGGGAAAGTACAACAAAGCGCACTTATCCAATCAAGTAGATGTTTACTTTTAAATCACATGGTTATGCATTTCAATACTAACTAGCACATAAACACATTAGAGCAATAATATCAAGTCTCTAATACTCAAGTGTTCTTCACACACTTGAAAATGCTCGGAGGCTTAACTTCCATCAAAACTACCCCAAATTCCGTAGGATCTCAATATGTAATTCACTATATTCATATTAGTCTCATAATCGACTCCGTTGAGTCATTTCTACACTTTTCAAATTCTAGGGCGTATAAGCTATCTGTATCATAACCCTCTTATGTTCATTAGCTAATATTCATGGCTAAGTTCTCAAGGTTAACAACATTGTGTAACCCAAAATAATCCATACATTCCCAACAAAATCCTCAAAACATGGTTCATAGATCAACACTTATTAATTAGAGTCAATCATCACATTTCAAGTATGTATCTCAAGATAGAATTTTATCTAGCATGCTCTTATCAAAAATAGACATTTATCTAACATGTTCATAACCAAGATGTAAATTCATCTAGCATGCTCACAACCTAAAATTCATGAACTAGAGTTGAACAACATACTTTTATATTCATGAAAATCAACTTAATCCATTGAAGCCAAACGTTACATTTCAATCATGTAATCTATAATAACAATTCATTCATCATGCTCACAACAAAAAAATAGGAGTTCATCAAGCATGCTCCCAAACCTTAAACAAACCATGTCTAATTCCAAAAATTCATAATATTCAATAGAAACCCCCAAATGTTTCATAACACAAGTAATATCATGTCAAACCCTAGGCTTCTAGGAAATTATATAACCATCGTGCTCAAAGTCCAAGCTTACAAAGTGAGGCTTCATAACATATTTCATTAATCATAGATGTGGCGACCCGACCCGAACTCCAATGCGAAATCCAAAGGTCGTGCCACTAAGACAAGCTAGAAGACGGACAAACACCTGCTAAGCATAATGGTACGAGTCAAAAGTTGAGCCAACAAGCTCGAAACAGGAATGTAAAGCCGTAACGGCAAAACAAAACAACAAAACTAAAATCTATGGAAGCAAATCATAAGTGGAACCCAAGACTTTAATCCTAAACAAAGGAACGCAAGGCTGAGAGATAACTATCTCTCGACAAATCTATGACGCGCGTGATGCAACATTGCGCACGAGCAACAAACCATCGGCAACAAAAGGCCGGCGAACCAACAAGAACCCAACCTGATAAACAACCACTCAACGGCTATAACATGCCGGAGGGACTATTCGACTACAAGAATAATATTTCAAATGCTAAACAACTAAACCAGGGTCTCACGACTAAAATTGTCGAATATAGAAACGACCATGACACAATACTAGAATATGCGAGCAAAAACCTTGCTCGGGAAGACAACGGAATAAACTTCTAAATAAATACAACAGCCCGACCATACTAGCCGGCTCTCAAAATAATACAACAATAAAATACCAACATAACTACCCAAGTAAAGTTTACATAACTTTACATCCGTGTCTCTCAAGATGATAAATACAATAATAATAATAACTCCAAGCTATTGCCCGGAAGACCACCTGCTATCAAACATGCACCCGTAGCTGCAACGCGCACTAACGAGCTCACTGCACAAACTAAGGAAAGCAAACACACGAAATGAGTCATAATGACCCAGTAAGCTACTAAATGCAACTATATGACATAGCATGGCATGTCATTGCATAATGCATAAGCATATAGAAGAATCAAGGTATCATATTAGTATACCAACATTGAACATATGCTAAGTCATCAAAGTACATAAACTTCGTAAACCACATAGCACATTATCTTTCATATAAGTGCTTATAGTAAGCCACATAAGGGATAGAGAATATACCCAAATAGTGTCGTTGTGTTGCTCCTGCAATACACAATGTTAAACTGGTTCGTGACACGATGCACGTGATTGATACATCGACATACTGAGTGGCTACGCCTCAAGGGCAGCCCTTTCTCAGTCTAGTTTAGCATAATCCATTCGCTCTATTGGTTACAAGATGGGCTAACTTCCCCACTGGGGCCAACAGTGAAGGGTGTGTGAGGTCCCAGGTATGACGATCCATAGCGAATATGAATCTTACGATTCGTATAGGCGATGTATCGTCCTACCCTGACATATAAAACCAATCCAAATAATGCCAGCTGAACTTACATGCAATGCACAAGTAGATATTTACTCGCATGCTCAAACAAGAACCAAGATCGTCAAGAGCGGACTCATCAAATCAAGTAGGTCATAAAGCTCTACACACCAATTTAACAATGCACATATTTGCACGCACTTAACAAATCCAACTAACTTATAAGTTTAGTCCAAGGACCACATATTGAGGTACTCATAATCCTCAAGTCATCACCCAAGCAAAAGTAGCATATAAGCTCAAGAAATCACAATGTGCGGTCTACTATAGTCCTCTACTCGGGATTAAACCAAAGACTATTATTTAGTCTAATAACAACCGTAAATCAAGAATTAGTGTTTAGTCTTTTAATAAAAGTATACCAGACTCAACCATAGTCCTAACCGTCGTACATAATTGACATCCTCAAAATCATTCTCATGAATGACAAGACTACCCCGTAGTCCAAAACCCGCAAGTGTTCCCATGTACACGCGACCAAATTTCCTAAAAGAGATCTCATTCAAATAATCATTTCTTAAAGATATTCGAGGTCATAGGTTGGTCTCTAATGCTCCATGTTCTAACGAGCACGTTCTAAATAAATCCCCAATAAGCCTCTATATCGTGGGTGTCACAATTGGACACAATTCGAGATGCTCGGGTACTCACAATCATAACCAACCAAACCCGAACATCGTAGGATTTCAATCTAAGGCTCATTAACATTTTATTGAACCTATAATGACTCCATTGAACGAGTCTTAATACTACATTCCATTAATTACATATTTCATACATCCCCAAATTAACACACCATTCAAATTATAACAAATTTCCCAAAAATCATCCGGGCTTGATTCCCAAGCCTAAAAATCCATAAAACTCAACATAGTTATATACCCATTTTATAAATCACATAATTTCAATTAAATGATCCTACTCATGATATCTAGTGAGTTCACACATCCAAAGCCCCAAACATAGGCATATTTCCACAATAAACCCAAATAACATGTGGACATGATTTCTAGCATGCTCATAATCCTAGAAACACAAGATGAAGAGTAATCATATACTTCAACAATCATAGAAGTCATTCTACATATGCTCCTAACAAGTTCATACTTCCAAAAATCCCCAAAATGGGCATACAAAGCAGACCAAATGTTCATTGCCCACAAATAGCACATAGGTTGTTTTCCTTAGGGCCAATGAACCAAAATCAAAAGAAAGTAACTTACCTCGCTCGGATGAAAACTCCAAAGAATGCAAATCCGATCGGTGAACTTGTTCTACTCGTCGAGGGCTTCACGAATCTGAAGTTTGAAGGCAATCCGACGGTTGGATCTTCATGGATCGAAGAGAGAAGGGATAGGGTTTGAAATCTCCCATGGACTCTCTCTCTCTCTCTCTAATACGTAAGAAGGATGGGGAGAAATGAGGAGAATTTTCTGAATTCTCAAACGGGTTTGGGTATTTATACCCCCAAAAATAAAGAGGGCACAATAGGGATTTCCCTAGTACAATTAGTAGAGATTATGAGTAATCACTCACTAATCTAACCTTAATTAACTTCCAAATAATGTTAGGACATGTTTAGGGCTAAGTATGGGAGGTTAGGAAGGGTTTAGAGGGGGTTTGATGAGGGTAGGATAGGTATTTCTCGTCAAAAATCAAAACGGGCCAAAGCAGGGTCGGGGCACCCTGCGGTCGCAAGGTCCCCCAAGCCTTGCATCCACAAGGTCCTCAGCCCACTCCTTGGAAAATTTCTGATGACCTTGCGGGGGCAAGGTCCTTCCCCCTTGCGGCCGCAAGCCTCCCAGACCAAAAAGGGCTTAGAATTCAACCACAAATGATCCCAAACACTCAACCAAACCAAACAAGGTTCAAACCCCATCCAAATTAGGTCTAGAACTCCCATAGAACACCCACAAACAACTCCCGAAACAACTCGGAGGGAAACCGGGAAGAGGTGCAACAACGTGCAACCGAAACGACGAATGAACTAGCAATTGAACGAGCAATGAAAGGAGACTTTATGGCAAGTCTAAGGGCTAATAAAGAAGCTTTAATACTTCTAGAAATTTGAATAACAACTAGGGAAATAAGAATTCCAAAGGACAGACGATTACGCGACTCAAACCCGGAACTACGCGATAGAGACGAATGCTATCTCCAAAGCTTCCAAATCATCGATAAACTTAATGGGAACCTCCAACTTGAAGTATAATACATCTAAACATGTTAATCAATCATAATGTAGAGGTCTAGGGTCAAACCGAGGTCACGAACACAATACGCGAGCAAACTCTCAATCACGTCGCATTCTGACTATCGTCGAGTCACGACTTGTGACTTTAGCAAGTCAACAACTATAGGGAATCTCTTAATAGTGTTTTGGTCTTAATATGGTATCTCATACGCATCTAGACAATCTCACTAACCAATAATACACCCCATAAAAGAAGAATTGCGAGTATGGCACGCAAACCTAGCTAACGAAGGAGCGGTGTGTTACAATAGAAGTTAACCTACTTATGATTCTTAACAAGTTCACTCTTCAAAATCAAAATAAAATCACACAAAGCATACATGTACTCATTGACCTCAAATAGCAAGCCCTTTGCTTTCCCTAGGGTCAATGAGCACAAAATTCAAAAGAAAAGGAGTATAGTAGCTTACCTTCAAGCTTCACATAATCAAATTAAAGAAACCAAAATTCAATCAGTTAGAAATGAAGTAGAAGAGAAGGGCTTCAATCATATGGTCTTGGCTTCAACAATGGACAACTAGGGCTTTGGAATCCCAAGCTTGACCTTCAAGAACCCATGAAATCTCCATGGAAGTGGCTCCCCACGTGTTTTTGGGAGAGATGGCAGCAAATGAGGCTCCCAAAGTAGTCTTGTGGCTTATAAATGGTCAAGGAGTGAGTGGGACAAGTGTCACCACAATGTGGTACACAAAAATCTAATTTTTGGGCTCATAATCTCTCCATTACACCCACTTAAGTCACTCTTAAAACTAAGCAACAAAGTTAGGACACAATCTATACATACATAAAAGGAGATGAGCAAGTTTTGGAAAGTTAAGTTACTTTCAAAATTTAGAAACACTTCTAATTTGTATATAAGCCACTTTTTACGTTGGAAATTGAAAATAGAAAATGTCATTATTATGGTTGATTGGATAAATGATTCCAAAACATTTTCACATTCTTATTTAGTATATTAAGAAAAATATGAATAATAGAAACATGAGAGATAGAAAAACCAAATTTTTTTTGTCAATTTATATTCTTTGCATTAATATCCAGGCTAGGAAAAATAAAGATAAAATAAAACAACGATTTTGAAACTAAATCATATACACACACTTTGAAATAAAACTAATTCACAGACAATCAATTAATAATAATACCAAGATCTAACATTTTTTTTCTCTATTTCATCATAACCCAAGTTATTATTGTAAAAAAAATCTATAAATCGAGATAAGACCAATTTTTTGAGACAGCTAACTACATGTTAAAAAATAGAAACCCGATAATTTCTGATTTTTTAGTTACTTATACATGTTTAAAAATTTAGATATAAAAAAAGTATTGATGATGAAACTAATCAACATTTAGATCGAATTTGTTTGTTAGTTAAAATTAATAAACAAGTTTTGAAGTTAAACAGAGTTTTTGAAATATTTTTGGAAAGATGAACATACCAACAAGTTTCCGGTAAGTCGGTGGTCATAGCTTCCGTTGTCGGACTTTCTTTAGGTGGTAACCTTGGGATTGGTCATTGCTGCAAAAAATGCGTAAAAAAAATTGCAATGTGTGGTGAAACTAGGGTAAAAGTGTTTTCTTTTCGTTTATATACTTCAACTAAAACAACGTAGTTTTATGAGTGTTTACCGGGTCGATCGCAGCCCAAAAGTTATCCATAGCACGGTTTAAACCAAATTTTCTGCTGTTATCCATCGATCGTTTGAATTTTTGGTTCATTTTCCTTGACACATCTCCTACATTTTATTTTTCTTGGTTATATACTATTTTAATTATTTTTTGGTTATCGTCTGATTTTTAAATTGAACCATAATACTTGAATTATTTTGTAAAAATTACCAATTTAAAAAGTGTAGTTTTTAAGGTTTTATGACAAAACATGTTAGTATATCACGAACAATTTGCCTTTTGTCTGATATTTTATGCGCTATCAATTTTTTTTAACATTAATGTAATATATATATATATATATATATATATATATATATATATATATATATATATATATATATTTGTATATATTTTAATATCATTTTTTAATACGGGAAACACATCAGTGAATTTAAATTTTGTTGAGACTCCGGAGTAGAGAATGAGAGAAAGTGAACCTCAATTCCATTGTTTAGAATTAGAATTGTGGGATTCAATGTAAATTTTATTGTTTATATCAGCAAAAAAATATTACAATTGGAATTGAACTGAAATTCTTAATATTTTTATTCTATAAATTGATTTTTTTCTCCAAAAGTAAAATATTTTTAAACCTAAAGACTCTTGATTTTCATTAATTTTTTTTATTTCTATTAATTTGCTTATACATTTAGATTTTTAATTGAACTATACATGAAAGCCAAACAAAATAATCTTAATTTTAATGTTACAAAATTATGATATTCATTTCTACATATCGAACTCATAATCTTTATATTGCAATAATTTGTGTTTTTTATTAGCACTAAAGTTTTAACTATTATTTTGATATGAATATAGGCTTCGTGTATCGCACGAGTGCTTTGATTATAATTTTCTATAATTAACTTCTTTTATTATTATACAAAGTAAACTGTTTTGGTCAATGACATGTCACTTCGATATCAATTTAAAGATATGTTTAAAAATTTATTGTTTTTATTAACATAATTTTCAATAATTTGTTTTATATGCATATAAAACTCGTGATTTTTCATATAATTATTCGGTTATATGGTTATTATTAAAATTTTATATTATTTTATTTATATCAATATTGAATCGTGCATTACACAGTTGTGTTGTAGTATATATAAAAATAGAAGTGCATAATTTTTAGAAATTTCCCGCCAAAACTCACTTTTCCAAAATGGAATCACTTATGTTCTGTTTATGTCAAAACAAATTTGAATTTGAATTTGAGAAATGTCATTTAATGATGTTGACAGAAACTATTCCAATTGAGTTTACTTTTTTTTATTTGGAGAATTAAATTCAAAAATGACATATAACTATTAAGTATTACACAAAAATATAGTAGAAATCGAATTTTTAGGCAAGCTATGCATAAGTCAGACAGAGTTCATGTGCATATAACTAATTACAAACAAAATCAATATATAAAAATAATTTGTGAAAAATGCTATTTATTCAAAAAATATTGAATAGCTTTGTATTATTAGAAATAAAAAATATGTAAATAAAAATACTAACGATTGTTTTTAATATATCTTGAAATACAGTTCTATAATATTTAAAACAAATAAAAAATACTCATGGGCCTGACTTTGTTTGTTTTTTTAGTTTGGGTTCGTTTTAGTTCAAATTATCACTAGATTTTGTATCTGTGGCACGGTGTCAGTATGTAACTTATTCAATGTATGAAGCGGACAATATGCAAATGAATTGATATATGCTTGGGATTTTGTAAATATCAGATGAATACACACTTATACCTGATTAATATGAGGATGTCCGGAATAGGTGGCAGAACCTGGAGTTGGACTAACAACTGTATATGTAAGGAATTCGTCACCGAGGTGGACTTAGAAATAGAAAAAAAGAGTCCTACCAAAATTTCGACTCCACTCAAATAAAGTAACATAAGCAAACACATATAACCTTGTTGTTGTTTCTCTTCAGCTAAGGCTATGGATTTAGTTTGATTTTTGTATAACATTATCACCTTTGTTGGCTCCTTCTCTAAGACCTTAGTTAGGAGATAATTCTTTTTGATGGTGCCATCAGAATTTGCCGGAGTATGACAAGGATAATGTTGATTTGGGTAACTCCAACCGACTACATTCTAGCCAATGTAATCAGCTAATACCAGCTTATGTTCTCAAGTATTAATTTCATTCTAGATTCTCCTTACTGCTGTTTATTTCTTCTCTAAGCCCACAAACCAGGGGTTACTTAGCTCAAATTTCAATGCAACAAGCACTCAGTTGCAGAGGAACGAGCTGGAAGGAAATTGGGTGGTCTTAAAGTTATCAACAAGTACTGGATCAATGAGGTGTCTAAAGTTTCTTTTTCTTTAGCAATATTAGTTATGCTAGTTGTTTGTTGGTTGAGCCATTAGTAGTGTTAGTGATTAGCTGGTGGCCTTTGAGCCGTTGATATTTGTTTAGCTAATTGTTTGTCTCCGGCATGTTGTAGCCGTCGAGGAGTTATATTTTAAAACAAACATGAGACTCACGTTTCGTGGTGAGCTCCTTTTTTTGTGGTGTAGCAAGTTCTATTCCAAAAGGAAAAATTTTATACCTATTTCAGGGGCGTGTTTGTTGTTGTTATTTGTTGTTTAGCGCACCGAGTTGTAATTCCAGGTAGGAATTAAGGTTGGGGGTGTTACAATCATGACAAGCTTTGTGTTTTTTTGCATGACAGCAGAATGGGATAATACCTCACTTGGAGAATTTGTCATATATTTTTAAGAGCATCTTTTTTGCAGCCTCTGTTAAAATCTTGTAAGGTAATTCCATGTTCTTGTTTATTTTTATTTGCCATTTATTGTCTTCCACATGGCTCTTTCTCTGCATGGATATTAAAGCATAGGTTTCCCTTAATGGATAGCCAATGCATGCAAAAGTCACCAGAAAAGCAGTCTAAAACAGAAATGGTTATGTCTTACAGTAATTAGGAAGAATGATAATATTGTGTATGTGGTGGGACTGAAGTAGACTGATTGATTACCTGCAAGCTATGACAGTTGATAGGCCATGTACATGTTATATGACTGATTATAAATAATTTAAATATACAGTCTGATTCCAGGATGGCAAAACGAAAGGATAAAATTCTTCATCCCATCAAATGTCTTGATGCTGAGTTCAGCCCCTCTTTTGAGAATCATTCTACACTTTTCAAGGTCATATTCAAGATCATTACTTTCCTCGATTAGCAACACTTGTGTACTACCAGTTAGCCAATTCTTGCCGATGGTTCTTGTTTTGAGTATAGCAGCTCCTCCGAGTGCTAAACAAGATTAACAAAGGTTTGGGATATGGCTGCTACAGCCGCCAAGGCAGCAGCAACACCAGCCACAAATATGGTTGCGTGCACTTCTACTCTTTGCAGCTTCTATCTTCGTTCTTTTTCTACTTAATCTCTTTCATCCATTTCTTGATTTATATAAGCCGGAGAGGTACATTTTTCCATGGTTGCTGCAACAAACACACTTAAATTCTTATTACATTCATTTATAAAGTACGACTGAAGTAAGAATGTAGTAAATCGATTTAAGGTTAAATTGTTTTACCCATTTCTTTCTAAGGTTAAATTGTGGTTGGCATGACATCTTTTAACTCTTTACCTTTTTGGTTGTTTCTCTTTTAAAGGGTTTGGTTGGCATGAGAGTTTGGTATTGACAAAGGGTTTCGGATAGAGTATATTGACACGGAAGAAGAGGAAACTACTATGATTTCCATGACCATCAGTGTGAGTATCAAAACGATTGTTTTGACTTGAATGCATGTGTCTGAGTTGGATATTATTAGGCAAGCATTCTGCGTATAGCTTGCTTAGAAATATATATGCTGTGATTGAATGCATGATCTTGTAAGTTCAAGGCTCAATCTAGAGGAGGCTTACTTTGAGACTTATACGCATTGTGAAATTCACCAGTCACTAATCTTGGGTGCATGTGTGCACTTCAATTATACCATTTCCTTACCACAATCAGGTATGTCTGTTATCAATGAACTACTATGGAAGTGATTATTTCTTTGTTCCTATTTATAACTTACCACTTTGCACACAACAGGAAATATCCCAAATTCGAAACTTCCAAACCAGCAACCATTTAATAGAAGTAATCCAATTTCCCCTTGTTAAGGTCTTTAGCTAACCAGTTTCTTGTTGCATCATTTCTCGTTATTCTATGGACTAGTGATTTTTTCCTTTTCAGGATAATTATACTATCAATTAATGGTTTAAAGGCAGCTTTTGGTGATTTTCTTGTGTGTGTGTGTGTGCATGTGTTTGAGCTGAAGTAATAGAACAGATTATTAATGAATTGAAGTGGTTTTTGATATTAATTTTTTTTGGTATTTGGGTAATGTTGATTGTGCTAATGAGCTGAGTAATCATTGACTTTGTCCCTGCTATGTCCCAGCATATGGACCCGTACTAACTTCTTATCCTAAAAGTGTTACCTCATGTAAAAACATGTTTTCTTATGCAGGGGCAGGTCCTTAGGATTATTTTTATAAACTTTTAACTTTTTTTCTTTTCTTTCCCTCACAGTCTACTTAATACTCATTTGCAATATGTTACTTAAATTAAAATTCTAATTTGGATCGATTTCAGCAGCAACATGAAACTTCAGCTTCAATCACGCAATTGAGGAAGAGAAAGATGGAGACCCAATGTGTTTGAGTGTTGCTGCAGCTATTTGTTTTGTAACCTTTTTTTTTCCTTTGTTTTATCACTTATTAGGGATTTTACCTATTTCTTATGTTTCAATCATAGTACATTAATCTGTTGTGAGATTGTAATTCACATCGCTACTCTGTTGTGAGATAGTTGATTACTAGTTCACAATCGTAGTACATTACTCTGTTGTAAGATTGTAATTCACATCGCTACTCCTAAGTGTATATGTATTTTGTTGCCTTATAAGTAATACTAAGTGTTAGATGGGGGGAGGTTCAAAATTGGAACAAAATGCTATTTAATTTTTTTTTTTTTGGAAAAATAGATTTTACAACGTTTTTTAAACGTTGTAATAGACCTTTTGCAACGTTTTAAAAACGTTGTAATATACTTTTTGCAACGTTTTTTAAACGTTGTAAAAAGTCTATTACAATGTTTTTTAAACGTTGTAAGAAGTCTTTTACAGCGTTTTTTAAACCTTGTAAGAAGTCTTTTACAACGTTTTTTAAACGTTGTTAAAAGTCTTTTACAACGTTTTTTAAACCTTGTAAAAGACTTTTTACAACGTTGTTAAAAGTCTATTACAACGTTTAAAAACGTTGTAAAAAAGGGGGGGGCCTATTACAACGTTGTCTAACACAACGTTTTACAAAACGTTATAAAAGCTCTATTACAACGTTTTCAAAACGTTGTTAAAGACCTTTTTTGTTGTAAACTTAAATTAAAAGAAACTTAAAAACATAATAAAATAAAAACAGAACAGAAAAATAATGTTTAATGAAAATCTATCAATGAACAACTCAATGAAGAGTTCATTAAAAAGATCATAGATGTTTAAATGCAACGGAAAGAAAAACAGTAAGATGGGAGTAAAGAGAACAACACATAAATTAACCCTTTAATCAACAAATAAGACGGAAGTAAAGAGAACCACACATAAATTAACCCTTTAATCAACAAGTAATTAACTTGTTGATTGTGCCTCATGGTAAAAAATATTTCACTAGTAAAATATAAGTTTAGCTCATTACATTTTAAATACTAACAAATTGGCATTTATGAAAAACTTTATATGTAGCAGATAGTATAATTGAAGAACCACACACCCAGACTGATATAAGCTAAGAAGTGTTTAATAAAACAGTAACGAGTCACCATCAAACAAACTACGCTGAGACTGTCTTGAATAAAGACTTTGATGTTGTTTGATTCAAGATTTCATTTAGAACAGTAGCAGCAGTTTTCGATAAAATCTTTCTCCCTTCCTATTGTTTTCTTTCTTTTAAACACACTTACCATAAAAAGATTAACAGGATTGTGCAATAAACAAGAATTTTATCTCTAAGTCATATTGACTTACCATATAGCAAGGTTCTATACAAGAGTAAATTAGGTTAGGCGTGTCCTTGTAAGACAAGGCATATGGCATAACCCTAAAATAAAACAAATATTATGCAAACCTTTTATATAAACCCTAAATCAATATAATTAGAGTCTCCAAAATAACCTTTCGATAAAAGGCATAACAATTAAATATTTAATCAAGTTAAATACCAAGAAAGCCAAAATAATTAATAAATATATTTTAACTAAGTAAACAATTAAAACAAAGTCAATTTATAAATCTCTAACAATTTGAATCTCGTTAAATGAGGGACAGAGAAAATGGAGGGAACAAAAAATTACGACTTGTATAAACATGCCGTTGTAGACAACCTGGTACTATATATTTGCCTTTATGTGTGTAGATTATGTGTTAGGCATGTGGGTGAAGTTAAGGGTATTTTCGTCATTTTAATTTAATTTGAGACGACAAATGTAACTATGATGGTAGGAGGGGTGAATTTGACTAAAACGATTGACTTTAGGGACCAAATGCATAGGCCAAAAAAATTCCATCACCACACAAAAAAATTATGCTAAATCGAGGAACCAAAATATATATTAATTAATCCTTTAAAAAATGAAGTGATGTAGGCATTGAAGGATCTTTAAAAAATTGAAAGATAGTTTTTGATAGTCCATAGGAATTTAAGGTTTTTGTCTTTTAACTTGATATTCCTTACGTTTCTGGCAAATAGTCTATTATTTTATTTTAAGATTTATTTTCAAAAATAAAGTGTTATTTTATTACTAATTAATCATTAAATGTGTCATTTTTTAAAAAATAAGTTTGACTAACTTTAAACGAAAACTTTTTACCAGAATTGAAGAGAAAAAAAAATTCAGAGTAAAAATAAAAAAACCATTGTGGGTAATTGTTTTTCCCTCTCTCCTCTTATAACCGTGAACCCTTAGAGCAAGCCCAATGGGGGGTTTTCCCCCAAGTCTAATTCAAATCATTTCTCCCAATGGTCAATATTAAAAAAAATGTAACCTAAATCAACAAGTGATTTTGGAAAAAAAAAAAAATTACCTCTTGAACCCCAAAGCCTCCAAATCCAAGGTTGTCTTTTTATGTGGAATGATTTGAGTGGTTGACATATTATTTTTTCTCACTGTCTTTCTTGACTAATTTTTAGCCAAAAAATTAAAGTACACATTTTTACTTATAAAAAGTGACTTGGCTTGTTTCATTTGGATATCAGGAAAAAATTATATGATTTTTTTTAAGTTTCTAGCCATTATTAATAGAGACAAAGATGATAGGCTATGTAAATATGTTGGATTTTGTGCCACCATTAAAAATGTTTTTGGTTTTGAATCAAATAAATATCTAATAGATTATTTTATTGATTTTTAATGGATTGAGTTTGATTTTTATTTACCAACGAGCTCTAGCTCAACTGGTACTGCTCACTTCTCCTAACGGAGGGGTCGGGTGTTCAAGTCTCACAATAGATACCCTGGACTTTATAACTCTCAATAGAGAGGCCGGGTGTTCAAGCCTCTTCTGAACAGTCTCTTCAGAAGCACTGTTGTTGTTCAAGTTTTATCCAAAGGTCCCCAAAGGCACCTTGGTACTTCACTATTCTCAATCGAGAGGTCGGGTGTTCAAAGCCTCATGCACCATTTGTTCGAGTCATATCAAAGACATCATATATATAATTGTAGTATTTCAAGGATTAAAATAATAAAAAATTAAGAATTGGAATACGGTCTATGTCCCCTCCAACCTTTAAAAAAAAAAAAGAGTTTCATTTTTATTTTGATTCTTCAAAAGGAGTGTACATGCTCTTCTCGCACTATCAAGGACCCCGCGCACTCATATCACCTTCTACTATCTACAAAACGTGTCATCCTCCCTCAACACACATACACACACACCTCACAAATACTTCAAAAATATATAAATCAGTACAGTTAGTAGAATAGATCAATTTGTTTAAAACGTGTCTTTCTCATCCAGAAATGGCTAGTTTTCCACCATACTTCCACTTATCAGTCTCTCTTATCTAGTTTATGACCTACCTATTCCTGAGAGCAGCTACAATGGAGGATCCATTGGTAGCTTTGCAAGTATTTTGCAAAATAATGAGGTAGCTTCATTAGCCAAAAAAAGAAAGTAAAGGTTTTGGTAGCTTTCAATACTATCGTAGCATTAACTTCAACAAAAAAAAAAAGGAATGAAACGACATTGTTTTGAACTAAAATACAATGAAACGATGTGGTATAATTATACAATTCAATCAGCAATTTCAAAACATTGAATAGTGGCCGACATATCCTTTCCCCTCCTTTCCACATGACGCCATTTGACTGGTCACGTGGATTTTTTTATCCGGCTTTTGGTCTATTTTTTACCTCAAAAATTATTATTTTTTCAATTATTTTTTTAAATATCTACACATTTTTATCTATAAATAGAGACTTGGTTTGCTGAATTTTGATACCAACTCATCTTTCTACATTGTTTTGAGTTTTCCTTCCTTTCTTTTCTCTTCTTTCCAAAATTTGAATAATCCCCGCTTTTATTATCGTTGTATTTTTCATATTTTTCATTATGCTTGTTTTATTGTTGGTAGATTTTCTATTTGAATCGTTGTATTTCTGTTTATTGTTTGAATTATTGTATAGTAGTGATTTTTACATAACAGATAAATAATATTTGAAAATACGTTAAGTAGTTAATATTAACTTAATGGATAAATTTCATAATTAACAATCACTAATTAATATATGTAATATAAAATTAACCATAATAACATTGAATCAATTCAATTTAATATATGTAAAATATAATCTATAGTATTATTATTTAATAATGAATATTAATTTTTGAAAAATATTTTTATTAAAAATTAATTGAATTTTGTATTTAGTTATTTATGCAATATAAAATTTATTTTGCATAAACAAATTTATTTATTAATATATAATATATAAAGATATAATATAATTGAGATAAAGATAGTGATGTATGTAACATTATTGGAGTTTGTGTCATTGCTGTAAGAAGTTTTTTTATTAGGTAGTTTAGAGTAACTTAAATATGTTTTTTATTTATTTTTAATTATTTGGGTAGCTTGGGGGAGTAACATTTGCTCCCCCATTGTACATGCTGGAGTGAGCTGATTTGTTTCTGAATTGAGTGGTACCTATTAAGTAATTAATATAGAGCTATCTTAAATACGACACAAAAAAATACTAAATTATAGCTACATGTTCATGATATATAGTTATCCATTACTACTTGAGTAGGTCTTTTGTAAGACCGTTTTATGGACTTAATTCGTAAGTCGAAACCCTACTTTCTCACAACTCAACCCACAAATACATAATAAATCGTGTAAATAAGATTCGTCTGACAAAAAATATCTGTAACACCGTCTTACACAAGTTTTTGCCTTACTACTTTATTCTTACTTGTTTTACCTACTTTAATTATGACCAGATGCTCAAAGACATTAAAAAAAATTTACATATTTCATTAATATTAATAATATAATCAATTATTTTTTAAAATGATATGTTTGATCAAAACGGACAATAATTTGAAAACGAATGGAGTATAATTTTAATTTTTATAGACTTTTGTTATCCAAAGTTCCAAACCACCATTTAGTTTTCTCTCTGACCCTATGCTCTATCACGTGTTAAACATTAAACTCATTAGGCTGTCAAAAAAATAATAATAAAGGAAAAATAAACATGAAACTCGTTATGATGAATGTCCAAAGATATAAGCTCGTAAGGACGAAGCCTAAATCTCAAGTTTCATCCAACTTCCAAAGGGCCGCCATTAGAGAAAAACAAACTGAGGGGGTTCTGGGTTCAAAAAGATCGGAAAATAAAAAGTTTGAAGTTATAATGACGAGGGTTCCCCTTCAAACCCTAATCGCAACGGAAACCATTAAACCTTCATCTCCAACTCCTCCTCACCTCAAAATTTACAATCTTTCATTGCTTGATCAATTAGCTCCATCAAATTATATTCCCTTAGTTATCTTTTACCCTAACTATGGCTCCAGTAGTCACCGAGATATAGCAGCTCAACTCAAGAAGTCTTTATCTCAAACCTTGGCCCAATACTATCCATTTTCTGGAAGACTCGTAGATGGAGCCCGTGTGTATTGCAACGATGAAGGAGTCGAGTTCGTGGAAGCTCAATTCAATGCTCGATTATCAGAACTACTGCATCTCCATGATTTGGAGCACAGACAAGTCGACCATCTCTTTCCCACTGGTAGAGTGTGGTGCAATGGTTACGAAGCTTCCAGTAGTCTAGTGGTGGTTCAACTTAGTTATTTTTCTTGTGGGGGATTAGCTTTAGCAGTGTCGATGTCCCATAAGATCGGAGACGGATGTACTATGGCCAGTTTCCTTGTTCATTGGGCTGCAGTGACTCGACGAAACGCCGGTCATGATCATCAGGCACTAGTATTGCCACCTCATTTCATTTCTTACCCAGAAGACAATATTCATGCCCCAGTCCCGGACGACGTTTGGCCTAATTTTTATTTGGGTCCAAATTACAGTGGGAAAAATAAACATGTCACCAAGAAATTTGTGTTCCCCAACTCAAAACTAGCCCAACTGAAGGCCAAGGTCTTTGTTACAGACCAATTTCCTGGAGAAGACACGATGGCAATCACGAGGAATGCTACTAGGTTTCAGCTTCTCACTGCACTACTATATCGATGTGCTGCAAGGGCATCAAATGCTAATCCAAACAACTCCTTCAACGAGTATGTTTTGAAATATACAGTGAATTTGCGGCCTAAAATTGTGGACCCTTTATCCGAAACGGCGGTGGGAAATATTTTTTGGACCACAAATATACCGTGTATGAATGAGAGTGAGTTAGACCTCAATTCCCTAATAGCTTATATCAAGAAAGCAAAAATGCATATAAATAGAGTTACAAGTTTTAAGGATGTCGAGGCCTACTTTTTAGCAGTTTGTGTGGGTTTCCATTATACGAGGTTGATTTCGGATGGGGAAAGCCTATTAGAGCGACTGTAGCTGGGTATACAGAGAAGAATGTCATTTTTCTAATGGATACCCCAAAAGGGGATGGTATTGAAGCACTGGTGACTTTGGAAGAAGAAGAGATGGCCGTATTTGAAAGTGATGAACAACTCCTTAACTTCGCCATGACAATAAAACCCTTATTATTGGACGACAGCTTTAAGGATTTCGTTTCGGAGATGTTTCCTATTAGGCTTACGCTAAGCAATTGGGTGTGTTAATGATATATTTTAATCTTATTTGTATATATATTAATGTTATAATTTCGTGATTAATATTATAAATCTATGTCATAAAACAGCTTGATAATTGATTAGGGGCTATTCAGAGGTTGAGATTAAATTATCTTTAAAAATTTAGCGGTTTATCATTACAAAATCACACCATGCGATTAATTTTGTTAACAGTCACCCCTTATAAAATATCAATCCTTCAACTTTCACTTGAAGCAATGTATCCTTCAGTTGTAACATTTTTTAAAATCGCACTTTCTATTTAAACACTATAATTTTAATTAACGATGTCAGATATATTAGCACCGTGTCATAGGCACGAATATAAAGATCTAGTTTATAATAATGGAACTGGTTTTAGATTGTGAGTACTTAATATTTAAGTGAATTCTTTTTTGCAAGTGTATTTTCAAATTTCAATATTTTGCTTGTGGTAATTAATAATTTTCGTGTAAGCATATTTTCTCAACGGGGCTGCAAACAATGGATAGCTCATGGTGAGCAAGTTATAGATCAGGTAAACGTCAGTCAATGATCCCTTAAACTATGGTTGTTGACGATGAACCACTTCCAAGTATGGATGATATGTGTAAGGGCAAAATAGGTAAGTCTTATGTTTGGTCTTGTTTTAACATTTCTTGATCTCAAAGTCTTAGTAAGAATTTACCATATTTAATTGTTTCATAAATCCTCTCATAGAGTTCTTATATAATTGGTAACAAAATGTAGGTAATAAATGTAGTTTATTGTGGTTTATTTGATTATGAAAACTAACTTTTAATCCTTTAGATACTTGGAGTCTGATGTGGCAAAATGCACAGCTTGGGCCGTCCTTGAGATGGGTAGGATATCTGGGCTTGTAGTCGTCCTCCTTGAGCCTGTTAAGATCACAAGAACACCTGAGTAGAAGTGCAAGGCAAGGCCTCGCGAAACCCCTCCGGCGTGAGAATAAGTATCGAGTGATTGTCAAAAGATGAATTGACAGAGTAACGAGGCTCAAGAAAGTGTATGTACCTTGTTGATCATTGTGGAGGGGTATTTATAGGCCCTCAAGGTGATTGAATCCGTCTAGGATTTAGTTTCCATAACTGTCGAGATAATCAAGGAGGAAATCCCTTGATTCTAGGCGAAACGGGCGGTTGACCGCGTAGTTATAGGAGTTGATAAGGCAAATATTCCGCCTAAACATGGAAACCCTTGACTTGCCTTGGAAAGCAAGCTACCAGCGTTTCATGCTTGATGTGTGCTCGGGCGAGCAAGGCTCTACCCAGTTATTCTGTTCGTGTTGATCCCTGAACTTATTGTAGGTCTGAAGATCGGCCCCTGGTCGGGCAGGCAAGGCCGGTGCTCGACCAGGCAAAGTAAGTTTGATTCCTTTGCTAAGCATGTATGATTCTCGATCATGGTCCCCGGTCGGACAGGCAAGGCCTTTGCCCGCCCAGGTTTGAGTGAGGGTTATGCTGCTCGGTGCTCGCTGGTTCTATCATTCTGCTCGCCGGGCTATGGGCCTCATAGGCATTGTGCACGTGATTGGCACGTGATGGTAACTCGTGCCTTGCTCGTGACCCGGTTTGGGCCGGGTATATCAGTGGCCCCTAGCTTCCTGGCTGGCGAGTATTCATGCTCGGAGCGGGGAGCGTTCAAGTCTGATGGTCGTATGGGCTCCAACACTTATGAATGTTCAAGAAAGGCAAAGAATTTGTTGGGGTAGATTCGAGGCATGTCCAGGAAGCTTTTATTCAAGGGCGTGACAGGAGCGTGGGAGAGAAGCGCGTGAGCCGCCGGAAGTTGAAGCGATTGGACGGGGCACGAAGCACGAAGGGCTGCATTTAATGCCCTGTCATGATGGGCCGCCTACTTGGCTCGAGCTCGCTCCCCAAAATCGCCGTAGTCCAAATTCCTATAAAAGGCACAACCCCCCTCCTCTTTTCTCTTTTTATCGCCTTTGAGATCTGCAAATCGCTAGAGAGAGAAATTTCTGCCGAGCTTCCATTGCCATTGTTGCTGTGTTTTTCTTCAGACTTTGGTGGAGCCTCTTCCTTGCTTCTGGTACCCATTCACTCATCGGCGTTTGAAGCACTCATATCGGCTCTGATTATCTCCGTTCGATTGTTCCATTGAAGACCAACCGCTCAACAAATTACAATAAGCTCTCAACCCCTCTCTGCTTGTATTTTTTATTTTTCTGGTTTATCTTCTTTCCTCTCTGAATGATTTCGTTAGGGTTTAAGAAAGGTAGGACCGCCCTTAGGTAGAGATCGAGGAATAGAAAACACAACCCTGCTCGCTAGGTGGATAGAATCCCTCATGTTGACCTAGACTTAGGATCTTCTTTTCTCTTGTTGATAGCTGCCCGGACAAAGCTCTGATAGCTATTTTCCTCGATCTCTATGTAGATGTCAGATGTGTCCGACAATGACCGCGAGGCCTTCAGCTATGGTGGAAGGAATGACTCGAGAAGTCTCCCTCAATTAGCGTAGAGCGTGAGGAGGGAGCCAGGTCCGTGGCCGGGCCAATGCTTCGAAGGCGGGTGGTGGACCCCGTGGTTGATATAGTTGATTCCTCAAGCGAGGAGGACTCTGGTGAAGATAGTGTGACCGGTGGCTTCGCTGTCGGGCAAGGCCTCGACCAACAAACAGACCTTGCAGGAAACTCGGCTGGGCGAGCAGGAATTGAACAAGTCGAAATGGCCGAGGAGGGCTCAGAGGCCGATGAGGCAGACAACTTGCCACTTGCCCGCCGTTTCAAGAAAACTGGCCGCTCTCAAGTGGAATTGGCCCCTGAAGAAGGAACAAATGGCCAAGATAGAATTCCTATTGCCCGCTTCCTGACCAGGGTAGGTGGCCTTCCCGTAGTGGTTCCCGTTGAAGAAAGAGTCGAGGAGGAAGAAGAAGAGGAGGAGGAGCCCGACTGGTATATTAACGCTGATGAAAGCCGCTATGCTGCACACTGGGCTACGTTGGACACGGCGGACAAGGTGACCGCATGGCTCACATCCCTTGGGGTTGACTCAGCTTATTACCGTGCGAACAAAATGGACGTCCCTGCCCGAGTCCACCTCTCCCGCGAGTAGGGAAATGAGCTCTTATTTTTTGCCGACTTCTTCCACGTCGGGCTACGTCTCCCGCTAGAGCCCTTCCTGGTAGATTTCTTATTCGAGACCAAGGCCGTCCCGTGCGATCTGATGTTGAACACGGCCCGCGCTTATCACAAATTTTCACGGTGGCGATATGTTTTTCTTTGCGAGCCGGATATGTTTTTGCTGCGAAAATTGTTTATCTTCGCACCGAGCACGGGAGGGAGGATAGGAGTGAGGGCGAACTCCAATTTTTTGAAGCTGTTGTTCGATGTCCCCGGGAAGGTGGATTCTTGGGACAGAAGAGTCCTGTTTATTGAGTCCCGGGTTGGCTGGCCGTTTATGCCCACGGCAACTGGCGAAATGAAGATCCCCAAGGTCTCTAAGCAAGATTTTAGCTCGGGAGAGACCGCTCGATTGGCTGCGTTGAAGACCGCCGTGGGCGTAATAGAAGAGAACGAAAGACGTGTCGGCCAGCAGTTTCTTCTTGACTGGAAGGAGCTGGTCTGTAATCCGCGTTATTTGTGCTTGGCCGGCGTGATGCGAGCAGAGGTCCCCGAAGTGGAGCCTCTATTAATCCACGTGCCCGAGAACCCTCATCCCTACTGGGACGACTGTCATGGGCAAATGTTCAAACACGAGTGTGTTGAGTGTAAGAGGCTGGGCCCGGGCGCTGACTGTCGGCCAGTTTATGAAGATCATGACGGTTATTGGCTAGCTTTTGGCTTTTCTGTTTTGCTTTCCCCTTTTCTCGAGCTTGTTCTAAACTTATTTAATTATGTTTTACTTCAGGAATGAAGAATTTGGCCGTGTTAAGGCAGCGGAAGAGAGAAGCTGATCAACGAGCGGCTGACTTGAAGGTCAACACACCTGTGGAATTGCCCAAGATACCATTCTGTCCGCCGGTGAAGAAAACCCCGGACTTGGGCAGGGCCGCAAGTCCGGCCAAGAAAACCGTAGCACCTAAGGCTGCAGTTGGCACACAAAAACAGCCTACGCAGAGAGAAGTTGTCGCAGCGATTCCTGTAGACGAGGCTGAATTGCCCGCTGCAAACATCCCTGTGGTGCCCGCCGCCAAGGATGCTAAGGCCAAGGGCAAAAGGAAGAAAAGCCCTAGTCCTCCTCCTGCTCGCGAAGTTCGTCGCCGAGCCTCGAGCCCCGGTCCTGTTCCTTCTCCCCCCACTCAAAGCCGGATCGCCACTTGAGACAGCCGGCTTCAGATGCCCGCACTTACCGGCCGGGCCGGTAAAAGAAATCTGGGACGTTCGGGGGGGCATCGATCTGCATGTCCGTGGTAGCCCAGGAGGATTGGTGGGCAAGGGCGTCATTGAGAGGGCTATGCATGACGGCCTGGCCCTGGATCGAGATACTGCCGGCCACGTTTTGGTCGGAAATGTAGGGCTCTGCTTGAGCGAGGTAAACTGCTCAACTGAAATTTGTCCTTTTCTTCTCTGTTCACTTGTGCTTCTGACTCATTTCTTCTGTTCGCATATTGCTTCCACGTGTGCCAATCTCTATGATAGGTATAACGAGGAGAAGGCAGCTCGCAAGAAAGCGGAAGCTGACAACCGGGCCGGTGAGAGCCTGGTGAAAGAAAAAGTCGATCAAGTGGCTCGCCTGGCCGATGAACTGGAAACCCAAACTGCGGCGGCCAAGAAGAAAGAAGCTGAACTGTTTGAGCGTAATCGGTTGGTCGCCTGCACTGACTTAACCGCCGCCAAGACAGAGTTGGTCGGCCAGGTGAAGAAGAACCAGGCTGCCCTGGAGAAGAGTCAGAGCGAGCTGGCCGCGATCATCAAGCAAAGGGATCTCTTGCAGGAAGAGAGAAGTTCCATTAGGATGCAAGCCGTGAAGGATGGGAAATCCGTTGAGGAGTTGGTGCGGAAGCTGAAAGAGGCTAAGGAGTCTGCAGTGGCAAACTTCAAGAAGTCGGAGGACTTCGAGAATGCTGTGGACGCGGCCATACTCCCCTATTTCGCCCATGGCACCCACCATATACTAAGGATGCTTGCCGGCCATGGCGGAGTGGGGATGAAGACAATGGCAGAATGGGCCGTGCTCGACCCTTACGACGAGGCCGCTCGTCCCTTCCACTCGCTAGTTCCTTATACTTCAGATGAATTGGCCACTATGGCGGATGGCGATACTAAAGCTGGGAGGGCGCCTTGGGTTCCCCCGCCTGTGGACGAAGTAAATGTCTGCTCGTTGATTCAAGCCTTGGAGTCTGAAGACGAAGTTTTGAAAGATGCTGAGCAGATTGAAGCAGAGTCTCAGGCTAAGGTGGCTGAAGATGAAGCTGCCCGTAGAGCGCTGAACCTCCAATACCAAATGCAATATCAAAGTGGTGCCAAAGAGTTTCCTCCTCCTCCTCCTGAACAAGCTTAGGATCATCTCTGGCCTGCGCGCCAGTATTTTTTGGTTTCTTTTTTGTAACTCCTGATTCGCATGCAATGGGATTTATTTTTCTCCGCTATATATTCTTTGCATTTGTTTCGATTTAACTGTTTGTTTGCTCGATAACTGTTTTCTCATTTGCACACTTTTCCTGTCATTTGTTAGTACAAGTGCTATGTCGAGCATAAACGTTCAAATAACTTTAACCAAGTACGATTATTAACATAAAAGTAACAAGACTAACAAAGCAATCTTATTACTTAAATTGAAATGTTACCCGAACAAACATCGGGCATGAACGCTTGGATCTGGCCAAGGCTTAGAGCGAGTGAGCTTCCAGAAGACTACCAAGCAGGCATGGTCCAACTCTCAATCGGCAACCAACAACCGGGCAGGGCCTTGCTCGATGTGGGTAGTTCGAAGCGGTTGCTGGTATATCTTCCGGGTATTGAGATATACGGTTAACAGTGTTGATCGGTCACTGTAGGAACCCGAGGTAGTTAATCGCTATCTTGTAGGAATGGACTCTATCGCCCGGGGTGAGCATCCTAGTACGTGAACCTGGGCATGGCCGCACCTCTCCCACAGAGGATGAATTCACAAATACTAGGGATTTTAGGATTGTTGACCGGGCATGGCCTCGTCTGCTCGCTGGGCGAGCAGAATCTAGTCAAACAAGTACGAACAATTGCAGAATAACAGCTCAATGATAACTTTGACAACTCTGAACTAGTAAATATGATGACAACTTGCCTTTATTGATAAGTGATTAATGATCCTCAACAGGACTAAGGTCTTGCCCGTTTGTTTCCTTAACTTAAGGGTAATATTTCTTGAGGTGATCTGCATGCCAAGGGTGCTTCAGGTCGTTTCCTTCAGGCGTTTGGAGCGTGTAAGTTCCTTCTCTTACGATCCCAGTAACTCAGAAAGGACCTTCCCAATTAGGAGATAGCTTCCCCCATTCTGCCCGATGACCTGTTACCTCAATTTTCCTGAGTACCAAGTCTCCGATAGAGAAGGCTCTGCCTCGAACTCTCTTGTCATGATGAGCTTTTGCTTTTTGCTTATAGTTGACCATTCTCAGCCGTGCATCCAACCTCCTCTCTTCGAGCAAATCTAGGTCAATAGCCCGAGCAAGCTGATTATTTTGCTCGCTGTAATGTGAAACACGGTAGCTAGGCAAGGCCATTTCCACCGGAATCATGGCTTCTGACCCATAAGTGAGTGCAAACGGGGTTCCTGCTGGTCCTCGATAGTGGTTCCGATCGCCCACGTGGCCGATTGCAATTCTTCCGCCCACTTCGCCGCCCTTCTATGCTTTTTAGCGCTGCAAAACTTGTTTGTTAGCCAGGCTCGCCGCGGGCCGTTTCGGCTGAGGGTAAGCAACGGACGACTGCCAATGTTTCACACCCAAGCGAGCACATTCTGCTGTGAACTTGTCCGAGAACTGAGTCCCATGGTCTGATATGATTGCTCGAGGGAGGCCGAACCTGCACCACACCTGGTCGTATACAAACTTGATGATATTCGCCTCCGAAATTTTGGCCAAAGGCTTTGCCTCAATCCATTTCGTGAAGTAGTCTATGGTGACCACGGCGTACTTATATTTGTATTGTGCCGCCGAATGGGCCAATCGTATCAATCCCCACATGTCGAAGGGCCGGGCACGGCCAGGGTTTGCATTGTGGAAGGAAGCCTCGGTATGTCCGCGTATCTCGGCATTTGTCACGTTCGCACGAAATATTTCTGCATCCTTTCGGCGTTATCGATAATATCACGCTACAGGACCTTTTACTCGAGCTCTTATGCCGGGTGGCGCCGCATTCCCGCTTCATGCACCTCGTATAAAAGCGCCCTCGGTTAGTCTGGGGTACCACGGCTGGCATAGGTCGACCTTAGATCGCTATAAGATTCCCCGACTACCGATGCCAAGCGAGCTTGCCCGGACGTTGTGGCCTTGACCTTGTCGAGGCGAGAACTCCCTGCGATGTAATCCTTGTAGTCATCAATCCAGACTTTTGGCCGGCTGGCTCGATGTCCATAATTACAGTCTATTGATGGTAGGGGTTTCCTCGATCAATTCTTGAGGATT
>CM028377.1:36563926-36606249 GCA_013146195.2 Codonopsis lanceolata | reverse complement strand
CGATAGACCATTATAACATGAAACACGATACGCTCTATTGGCGAAATGGTATAATGAGTACGATGGACCATTATAACATGAAAACACGCTACGCCCCTATGGCGAAATGTTATAATGGAGTACGATGGACCATTATAACATTGAAAAAACGCTACGCCTAATGACTGGCGAAATGGTATAATGAAGTACGATGGACCATTATAACATGAAACACTATACGCCTATTGGCGAAATGTTATAATGGATGCGATAGACCATTATAACTCGCCAAACACGCTCTATACGCCTATTGCGAAATGGTATAATGAAGAGATGGACCATTATAACATGAAAACACGTTACGCCTATTGGCGAAATGTTATAATGGAGTACGATAGACCATTATAACATGAAACACGATACGCCTATTGGCGAAATGGTATAATGGAGTACGATAGACCATTATAACATGAAAACACGTTACGCCTATTAATGGTGAAATGTTATAATGGACTAAGATGGACCATTATAACATGAAAACACGCTACGCCTATTGACGAAATGGTATAATGGAGTACGATGGACCATTATAACATGAAACACGATACGTCTTAGCTTAACGTAACGTAACTTAACTTAACTTAACATAACATAACTTAACTTAACGTAACATAAGTTAACTTAGCTTAACGTAACTTAACTTAACTTAACTTAACGTAACATAAGTTAACTTAGCTTAACGTAACGTAAGTTAACTTAGCTTAACTTAATGTAACTTAACTTAACTTAACTTAGCTTAGCTTAACGTAACGTAACTTAACTTAACATAACATAACTTAACTTAACTTAACTTAGCTTAACTTAACTTAAACGTAACGTAACTTAACTTAACGTAACGTAACTTAACTTAACTTAACTTAACTTAACTTAACTTAACTTAACTTAACTTAACTTAACTTAACTTAACTTAACTTAACTTAACTTAACTTAACTTAACTTAACTTAACTTAACTTAACTTAACTTAACTTAACAACTAACGTAACTTAACTTAACGTAACATAACGTAACTTAACTTAACTTAACGTAACGTAACTTAACTTAACTTAATGTAACATAACTTAACTTAACTTAACGTAACGGAACTTAACTTAACTTAACGTAACAACAAACTAACGTAACTTAACTTAACTTAAACGTAACGTAACTTAACTTAACTTAACTTAACTTAACTTAACTTAACTTAACTTAACTTAACTTAACTTAACTTAACTTAACTTAACTTAATGTAACTTAACTTAACTTAACTTAACGTAACGTAACGTAACTTAACTTAGCTTAACGTAACATAACTTAACTTAAACTTAACGTAACTTAACTTAACTTAACTTAACTTAACTTAACTTAACTTAACTTAACTTAACTTAACTTAACTTAACTTAACTTAACTTAACTTAACGTAACGTAACTTAACTTACTTAACTTAACTTAACTTAACTTTTACTTAACTTTTAACATAACTTAACTTAGCTTCTAACGTAACGTAACTTAACTTAACTTAACATAACGTAACGTAACGTAACTCAACTTAACTTAACTTAACTCAACTTAACTTAACTTAACTTAACTTAACTTAACATAACTTAACGTAACATAACTTAACATAAACGTAACGTAACTTAACTTAACTTAACTTAACTTAACGTAACGTAACTTAACTTAACTTAATGTAACGTAACTTAACTTAGCTTAACGTAACTTAACTTAACTTAATGTAACATAACTTAACTTAACTTAGCTTAACGTAACATAACTTAACTTAAACGTAACGTAACTTAACTTAACTTAACTTAACTTAACGTAACGTAACTTAACTTAGCTTAACGTAACGTAACTTAACTTAACTTAACTTAACTTAACTTAGCTTAACGTAACGTAACTTAACTTAACTTAGCTTAACTTAACGTAACGTAACATAATGTAACGTAACGTAATGTAACTTAACTTAACTTAACTCAACTTAACTTAACTTAACTTAACTTAACTTAACTTAACATAACTTAACGTAACATAACTTAACATAAACGTAACGTAACTTAACTTAACTTAACTTAACTTAACTTAACTTAACTTAACTTAACTTAACTTAACTTAACTTAACTTAATGTAACGTAACTTAACTTAGCTTAACGTAACTTAACTTAACTTAATGTAACATAACTTAACTTAACTTAGCTTAACGTAACATAACTTAACTTAAATGTAACGTAACTTAACTTAACTTAACTTAACTTAACTTAACGTAACGTAACTTAACTTAACTTAACGTAACGTAACTTAACTTAGCTTAACGTAACGTAACGTAACTTAACTTAATGTAACACTTAACTTAACTTAACTTAACTTAACGTAACTTAACAACGCTAACTTAACTTAACTTAAGCTTAACGTAACTTAACTTTAACGTAACATAACTTAACAGCTTAACGTAACGTAACTTAATAACTTAACTTAATGTAACGTAACTTAACTTAACTTAACTTAACAACGTAACTTAACTTAAGCTTAACTTAACATAACGCTTAACTTAACTTAACTAACTTAAATAACGTGAACATAAAGTTTTAACGTAACGTAACTTAAGTCCAACCTGGTTTGCTCACTTCCACCAAAGGTTGGTTGTCATTAACAACTTTCTTCCCCAAGAAGTACTACATCAGTGAATTCGAGGATGCAAAGTGCACGTTCACATAAGTTTTACGGGCTTACGGGTGTTAATAATCAAGTGGTATGACCACATGCAAATTCAAATTTACTCTATTTATATAATTTTGTTATTATTTTCTTAAATATATAAATTAAATTGTAATGTGAATATTTTTATTTTTGTAATTATATTGATGCTAATCATTTTAATGAATGATATTATATTATTAAATTAATATTTCAAATATTAATTTAATAATAAAATATCATTTATTAAAATGATTATAATATTTCCTATATATATATATATATATATATATATATATATATATATATATATATATATATATACAAAGGGATTTTACAAAAACACAAATATTTCAAAACATTATTTATTTTAAATTTATAAAAGGATTTTACAAAAACAAATATTTCAAAACATTATTTATTTATAAAAACAAATATTTCAAAACAAATATTAATTTCAGCGATAGAATGTGCTAGAGACATGCAACACAGTATGACCACATGCAAAGTCTGAACTTACTCTATTTATATAATTTTGTTATTATTTTATTTAATATATAAATTAAGTTGTAATGTGAATATTTTTATTTTTGTAATTATATTGATGCTAATCATTTTAATAAATGATATTATATTATTAAAATAATATTTCAAATATTAATTTAATAATAAAATATCATTTATTAAAATGATTATAATATTTCCTATATATATATATATATATATATATATATATATATACAAAGGGATTTCGCGAAAAATTAAAACTCCCTCCACCGAAAAATTAATATTAGCGCCCAAAATTCCCTCCACCGAAAAATAAATATTAGCGCCCAAAATTCTTTCAACCCTACATCTTCTTCAATTCAGACGGCTTCATCCTCCCAAAAGAAAAAGGCGGCCGAAATCTCTCTCTCTCTCTTCTGTCCGATCTCCAGCACTAGCCGGCCCCGCCATCTTCAACAGCCACCGCCCTTTTTGTAACCCCGATCTCCGGCCTCACGCTAGATCGCTCCTCAATAGCGAGACCCGGCGTGCCCTGAATCTTCTTCATCGCAAGCTCTCCAGTTTAGCTCTGTCACCGCCGCCGGTGTCCTTCGTCGTCTCCAAACCCGCCGCCGGTGTCCTTCGTCAACCAAGCTTTGTTTCTCAGATACCCGTCTCCAACTCCATGTAATTTCTCATCTTCCGTTTTTTTTTCAAACTTTGGCTGTTATTTGAAAATTTTCTCCCAATTGTTTATTTCTGTTGTTGCTTTCTTTTAATGTTGTTTTGATTGCTAAGATTGTGTTCTTGGATCTGGAATTTGGGAGATTGCGTTGATGAGTATTGGAAATTCTTGTTAATTCATGTCAGCAATTAGTTTGTGTTTATACTAATCTGAGGTGATATCAAGGATGCAGATCCCCTCCCCTCTCTCCTCTCTCCTCTCTCGCCAATGTTTCCGTCCAAACATAGCCTAAAAGAATATTTGTGGAAGTCTATTCGTACAAACATTACAGTACTCCATAATTAATGGTGTTGAGGTGTTCTAGTTTATGTAAATATTTACGCTTGTAGGTGGTTTACGTTTGTTTCTCTTGTAGGTCTAATTACGGACACGTGCGACATTTCTACTTCTATTTTCTAGGGATTTGTTCGACATTGCAGCGACTAAGCATGAGTATTGGTCTTCATTGGCACCTCTTCCGTTTGAAGTTGTCGTTTGACGATGAAGGCCAAGGAAGCGAGGGCAAAGAGGCTAGTAAATGCTCATTTGAATTTGATAATAATGTCTTTTTGTGCTCTCAATGCGGTGAAAAATTTCATATTTGTAAAGTCAATAAGTCGTGCTATCGGTCCTTCATGTCTATATCATTAGCGGTGATGACAATCGGGGAAAGGAGAGGCAAACTTATTCGAGGACTTGAGTGATCTAGCGGTGAAGGGAATATTGAGAGTATGCTCTCAGTTGAAATGGGTTTAAAGGAACTTGCTTCATTGAAGGTTCCTTCTTTTGATCTGCGCCATGATTTGCTAATAAGATCTGAATTTATACCGTTATGTTTACTTTAATCACCGGTTGGCGGTTGCCATTGTTTGCAAAATGAATTCATTGTTTTTTGGGTCAATTGATTGGTCAAGCTCTCTGAATTGAGGCCCATCAATGCAAAATTGTGATTTCTTCTTCTTCCCTTAAATAATTTTATTTTTTTGGTTATAGTGGTGGTGAACATTCTTTTATTAATGTCAAGTCTTCTATATTCGTGTAAAGTTTTCGTCTATTGCTTCACAGGTTGAGGATGGCATTGTGCTTGCTTTAGCTCAATTGCGGCGTCCAAATTCTACTCGACAATCCATGTCAGGTACATTTTTTCACATGGTGATGACATGCTTGGGTTTGATTCTCTACTAAAAGAAATTATAGATTCTGACCTCAAAATGTTTTTGTCTCCTATTAGATGAATTTGATGTCTTCCTAATGAAGGCACCGAAAGTCCTAATTAAATTTATAGGTGGTTAAGTTCGTATTTGAGTGGTGTTCTTATTCTAGCTTTATAAGGTACCACTACTGTCCAACTTGTTTAAAATAGCAACCTCGCTACTTAATTGCATACCAAAAATCATTCTAAATGAACCAATGAGGTGGGCCCAAGTGAAACTTTTTGACATATTCTCTCTCTTTCTCTTCATATACCAACTCTACTTGAGCCATGAGATTGCCTTCTCAGAAAAATAGTTATTGTCAGGGATCAGCCTCGAACCCCATCTCAACTGTGAATAAACGCAATTCTAGTGGAAACAACTCCAACTCAAACCCCCTTCAAGTTTGCCCACTCCAGAAGATAGCATAAATAAATTAAGTTTACTGATCTATTGCATGAGAATGATTTTCCTTGGACCTTGGGCTTTATGTTATGTTTTGGATGGTGTTTGAATGGTTCTGCTTCTAGTAGAGAAGTGCCATTGATCCAACCCCAACCCCACCCCCACCCCACCCCCCCCAACCCTAAACCCCAACCCTAAAACGTAAACCTAAAACCTAAACCTAAACCTATACCTAAACCATAAACCTAATTCGTAATACTAACCTTAAACCTAAACCATAACACTATCCCTAAACCTAAACCTAACCCCAACCACACCCCCAACCCCCCCACTGACCTAAAACGTAAACCTTAAACCTAAAGCCTAAACCTAAACCTAAACCATAACACTATCCCTAAACCTAAACCTAACCCCAACCGCACCCCCACCCCAACCCCAACCCCAACACCCCAACCCCACCCCACTGACCCATCCCCATCCCCCCAACCCCATCCCCACCCCCACCCTATCCCCACCCCTAAAACTAAAGGTCTTAATATTTTTTTATTTTTATTAAATGTTAGTGTGTAATTAAAATGTTATAATTCTATTTTTATATTGTAGATGAAATATACATGTTAGTTTGTATAGTACGTATGCTAGTGTAAATTTAGCGTATTAATGTTTAAACATCGATTTATGTACGTTTGTTAATTTGGGTAGCCATGTTGATGCTATGAAATCCATGGTTGTAGTTTAATTGACTTTGAAATAAAAAAGACAACTTTATGTAAGTTTGGGGGTGTTAGTGTAAATAGTAAGAAATAAAATGGTGTTAGTGTAAATTTAGTGTATTAATGTTTAAACATCGATTTATATATCGTTTGTTATTTGGGTAGCCATGTTGATGTTATGAAATCCATGGTTGTAGTTTAATTGACTTTGAAACCAAAAAAAATAATTGTATGTACGTTGAGGGGTGTTAGTGTAAATGGTAAGAATTAAAGGGGTGTTAGTATAAATTTAGTGTATTAATGCTTAAACATCGGTTTATATACGTTTGTTAATTTGGGTAGCCATGTTGATGCTATGAAATCCATGGTTGTAGTTTAGTTGACTTTGAAACCAAAAAGATAATTGTATGTACGTTTAGGGGTGTTAGTGTAAATGGTAAGAAACAAAGGGGGTGTTAGTGTGAATTTAGTGTATTAATGTTTAAACATCGATTTATGTGCGCTTGTTAGCTAGGTAGCCATGTTGATGCTATGAAATCCATGGTTGTAGTTTAATTGACTTTGAAACCGAACAACATAAGCGTATGCGTTGGGGATTTTGAAACCAAACGTGTTTACTTTCAAGCAACATTTATTCCATTTCTTCTCTTTCCATTCCTCTGGTTTAATACTCATATTGGGGGTGGGGGAAATAGGGTTGGACCATTTTTGTTATTATTGTTAACTAATTGATTTTGGATAACTTGTACATGTTTAGGTTCATCCAGCAAAAAAGCAAAGAAATGATGATTATGCCATAAATGTATTCCTATGGTAAGCTTCTATAGCTTCTTGTTTGATCATATGAAAACAATGACGTACTTTTTCTTGTTGATTTTTAATCAAAATAGTAATTTTACTTGGACAGGTTTTCTAGCTGATTGCCGTGAAGATGAAGTTTTTTTGATACTCATGTCGTAGGATTTTTTTAATTTTCTTTTTAGTTTTTTTTTATTAGATATAGTTTACATGGATTTGTACAAGTTTAAATTTACAAGTTAACTCTAGAAACAAGTTTTTGATATTAATTGTTATGTATAATTTACATGGATTGTTGTAATAACCTTTACAGTTTGATGTTTTAAAATTGGTTTTATATTATTGTTTATTTTGTGTCTTCAGTTTTGTATTAATTGTTATATTATCAGGTACAAAAATTTATAATAATAGTATTTTTTAGGGCTTTTTTTTAATTTTTTTTTACATTATTAGTGACGGAATTTTCCGTCGTTGAAATTCAAATTTAATTAATTTTTAAAAGCCTTTAGCGACGGAATTTTCCGTCGCTGAAATTCGATTTTAATTAATTTTTAAACGCCTTTAGCGACGGAAATTTCCGTCGCTGAAATTCGAATTAAATTATTTTTTAAAGCCTTTAGCGACGGAAATTTCCGTCGCTGAAATTCAATTTTAATTAATTTTTAAAAGCCTTTAGCGACGGAATTTTCCGTCGCTAAAGGTTGATTTTCAGCGACGGAAAATTCCGTCGCTGAAATTCAATTTTAATTAATTTTTAAACGCCTTTAGCGACGGAAATCGGTCCGTCGGCATCAGCGACGAAGGATTAGCGACGGAATGGCGACGGAAAAATTCCGTCGCTGGGGGCCTTTAGCGACGGAAAATTCCGTCACTAAAGGTCATTTTTCTAGTAGTGCACGGGTTTGCTAACAAGATCAACAAGAAAGGCACAGTTTGTGATGTGGGTGCATGGAAGAGTTGCCCAAGGTTAGAGGTAAAACAAAAGGGCTATGTCTTGTTTTGTTCTAAGTTGGGCAAGGAAGTTGTATGGGGGATACAAGAGTTTACATGGGGATACACGGGTTTGCATGGGAGATACACATTGGGTGTAATGGATCACATAAGGAAACCCCAGGCCATGAAGGGAAACTTGTGACTCAAGATAACAACAAGCATGTAAGGGAAAACAAGGAAAGAAGCGCAGCTAGGCTATGTTGCACGGACACGACTGGGAGGAGGTGAATTTCGTGTCGGACTCAGTCGGGACACGGACACGACGGATACGGCCCAAAATACGTATTGGGGCCGAATTTGAATTTCCTAAACTTTTGGACACGCACACTGGTACGTGTAAGACAGTCGGAGATACGTACCTTTAAGACCGACGCGGTTGGGGGTATATATTGCTAGTCGGAGTCCCTCAAATCCTCTCAATAGACAGCGACTCAAAAAGCGAGCCCCTAGCCCCTCGTCGTCAACGAACCACCTCTGTAGTCGGCCTTGCCCGATTGCCCCTTCGACCTTCTCTCATTTGCGTCTGCGTCTTTGCGTCGCCGTCGCCTCTCTCCCTTGATTCGATTCCAACTTGCTTGACCTCGAGCAGTCGAAGCTCACGTATTCTTCCAGGTGTTCCCGATATCGTTGATACGTTCTCTCGTCTCAGTTTTCTCTCTCTTCGATTTCAATCCGTCTCTTCTCTCTTCTCTTCTCCCTCTTCGCCTGACTTGTTGACTTGAGTAGTTGTGACTATTCTGATCCTTGGGAAGATGTAAGGGGTTTATAGTAATAATTAATAAGAAACTTTCTTATTAATTATTATTAAACAATTTATACTATGTTCTGAATTTTATAAAAAATTACATATTAAAATTTTGGTATGTTGGAAATGTTTATTTTGTAGTTATAGTTTTAAATATTTATAATTTGGTCATTATATTTTGAATATTTACATTTTAGTTCTTATATTTTGAATATTTACATATTACCCCCACGCACCCGTATCTTATATTTTTTGAAAATTGCGTATCACCGTGTTCCATGTTCGCATATCCGTGTCCACGTATTCGTGTCCGTGCAACATAGCAGCTAGGTTCTACAATGTTGTTAATGGTTTTGGAAGGATCATGGACAACCCTTACCGCACAAGGTACAACATACACAAGGGAGCACATGGGGGCAGCCGGATCAATCCTTAAAATGGAAGGAATCCTGATTTTGGTTACTTAGGGCTTTAGTTTGTTAGTTTCCTTTATTAATTAGGTTTTAATTTTTTTCCTAATTAATTGCAAGTTCTTTAAGGGCTAGGATTTAGTTAATTAGTTTTCTCAATTAATTAGAATTGTAATCCCTTAAGGATTAGGAGTTCTTTTTAAGAGTTCTCTAGGAATTAGAGTTAGGTTGATCGTAGGGTTGACAATTGGGTGGGTCGGGTCGAAATAAGTAATGGGTCGATGCGGGTCATGATCCGTTATGATCCAAATATTAAATGAGTCGAAATGGTTTGGGCTAAAACGGGTTGGGTCAGAACGGGTAACAGGCCAAAATGGATCGACCATTCTCACCCCACATTTTCTACCAAAAAACATACATTTGCATAACAAAAAATTTATGGGTCAAAATAGGTAATGGGTCAAAATGGGTAACGGGTCAACCCGTTTCAGCCTATGAAAATTTTCAAGTCAGGTTGGGTTGGGTGATTTTCAAGTTGGATTGGATGGATTAACGGGTTTTGGGTTGTAATTGCCAGCCCTAGTTGATAGTATAAATAGGCTTTACTTTCATTGTTATTTGTGGGTTGAATTTTGAGAAAAAAGTAATAGAAAAAAACAAAGAAATTTGTTTAACTATCGTGTGTTATTTTCTTAGCGGCTAGAAAGTAATTCACAAGGATCTTTACGTTAGGTGAGTGAAGCTTAACCGGTGAACCCTCCATCTCTACCCATTCCGCAACTCTTTTTTTTTTTTTAATATTGTTTTGTTTCGGTTTTGGGGCTGTTCCAAAGCATATTTCGGACAACTTGTTGGTGTTGATGGAGAATTTGGTCAACTTTTGTTGTTGGTTGGGATTTCACGTATCAAAAACTCTGTAAAATGAAAGTGTTCGAATAAAAAATTTGAATTTTTTCCATCCTACAAATAGAATCTGAACTCAAATAAGTTCTTACTTTTGAATGATTACTTTTATTGAATGATATTTATATTTTATGAATAAAGAAATTTCTGATAAGAAAATAAGTTAAAATCAAAATAACGAAATTATTTTTACCATTAACTATTACTTTTGTTTTGTAAATTATTTTGATTTTACTAACTTCCATTATATTTTGTGTTATTGACTTCTTCACTATTATTATTTATTTATTTTTAAGAATTAGTTTTACGAAAAACTTTTGTTCCATAAATTATTTTTATTATTTTGCTAACTTCAGTTTAAATTGTTTTGTTTTATTGACTCTGTAACTATTATTTTTGTTTCATAAAATATTTTTATTTTACTAACCTCTTATATTTTTGTTATCAAGTAATTGGACTCCAGAATCCAGTGTATCTTTAATATCTGCTAATTTTGCTAATTATATATATATATATATATATATATATATATATATATATATATATATATATATATATATATATAAAAGTTTATTTTACAGCATTAATTATGTTAATTATGTTTAGAGCAAATTGACTAATTGAAAGAAAAGAGGTGGGAGAGAGCCGAACAGTGAGATGAGAAAGAAAAAAAGGAGTGAAGATGAAGTAGTAGGTGTGTGTGCAGTGGGTTGATTTTCGTTGGAAAAGAGATGGAGAAAGAAAGATTAGAATGGAGAGAAAAGAAAAGAAGAAGAAAAATGGGTGTGCTGGATAGGGGTGTAAATCAAAACCACTGAACTATGTAATCGAACTAAATCAAATCAATTTATATTATTTTATTTATTTTTTATATAATATAATATATATTATTTAACATTTGTTAACTATTCTGAACCTTTTGATTATCTAATATATTTTATCTAGTCTATTCATTTAGTCATAATATTGTTGGAGTACTATATATTATTTCTTCTATTGTTTGTGTTTATTTTGGAATTTATATTGTTTTATTTATGATAATTTATTTTTAGTTAATTATTTTCTAATTTTGATGTTAATTCCAAATTAAAATCTTATTGTTATTGTTATTCTTAATGTTGGTTAAGTTGATTAATTTTTTTTATATAAACCACAAAATCGAATCAAACCAAACCAAACCGAGTTGTTCGGTTTGGTTTTAAAATGTTGCCTATCAGGATTCAAGAGATTGTGGGAGGATAAATAACAACGTTTTTAAAAGCGTTGTGAAATAAAATGAGCTATTACAACGTTGGCTATGACAATGTTTTCGAAAACGTTGTAAAAGGTCTTTCGCAATGTTTTAAAAACGTTGTAAATATAAAGTTATTAATCTTAAGCCCTAGATCTTAAACTTCATGATAATCACAATAGCATACAAAATATTCTTAATTAAAATACCTGATGAAGACATATAGCTTCTAGTGATTTGCCCTTGATCCGAAATCTGCAGTATAATTGAGAAGTAGAGGCGGAATATGGCTTCTCTCCCTTTTGGCCTAAAACTCTAATGAGTTGATTTAACGTAATAGATGAATATGATGTGTATTACATCTCTTTTATAGGCAAAGGGATGACCAAATTCCTATTAGGGTTTTAATCTCAACCGTCCATCAAGGTAGAATTTATTTAGGAAACTTACCTTTTTTACAAACCAAATTTATTATAATTTAGTAATCCAAAATCAACCGTGATTCTCACTTATTGACCATATAAAGATTTTCTTAACCTGCAAGAAATATATCTTACAGTCTCCCACATGGTCAAAGTGATAATCCTTTAATGGTTAATCTTGGAAACATAAGGCGCGCATAATTATTAAATTAATAACTTGATGGTTAACATAATACCTTCGCAAAACAAGTTATCCATGAGAGTTATAGCGGTTCCATATTATCAGGTTTTCAACATGGTTCCTTCCATGTACTACAACATAAATAACTTAATTTACTAGGCTTTTTAAGTAAGGGTATAAATAAGGGTCCAATAAAGTGTTCTTTCTTCAAGAACTATTTCTGTTATCAATTATCCATTCACATAAAGTATACAAAATATGGAAACAGAAATGAAATTCAGAATGTCATAAATAAGAGCTCAATAGAAGTTCAATGTATAAGCATAACAAACGATAAATTAATAATCAGTCACTCTCTCTAGACCCATACTTAAAGTGTGTTCATGAAAAGTCTTAGGAGGTAACCCCTTCGTAAGTGCATCTGCAACCATAAGTGTTGTGCTTATATGCTCAATGAACAACTGTTTCTTCTGAATTTCTTGCTTCACCGATAGATACTTAAGGTCCATGTGTTTTGTCCCTTTAGAGTATCTATCATGCTTAGAGAAAAATACTGCTGCAGCATTTTCAACGGTCCAGAGACAAAATTCAAGTCTCTAAATCTTGAGATGAAATTTCACAGCCATAAGCAATGATTTGTAGCTTCAAAGCAAGCTACAAATTCAGCTTCCATCGTGGAATTAGCAATAATAGACTCCTTTGCACTTTTCCATAAGATTGCTCCTTCAGCTAGTAGAAAAACATAACCAAAAGTGCTCTTTAAAGTGTCTTTGCATCCAGCATAATCGGAATCTAAATAGCCAACCAACTCTAATTGATATGACTTCTTGAATATAAGACAATAATCCTTCGTACCCTGTAAGTATCTCAAAACTTTCTTTACAGCTCTCCAATGATCCTTTCCTGGATTTAATTGGTATATTTCCAACATACCAACAGCAAAGCTGATGTCAGGCCTTGTGCAAACTTGTGCATACATCAAACTTCCTACTAAAGAAGCATAGGATATGTTTTCCATTTGCTTACGCTCCAATTCATTTTTAGGACATTGATAGAGACCAAATTTGTCTCCCTTCTGAATTGGAGCAACACCCGCAGTACATGTTGCCATTCCAAATCTTTCTAAAACTCTTTTGATGTATGTTTTCTGGGAGAGTTTAAGTAATCCACGTGATCTATCATAGAATATTTCTATCCCAATCACATAGGAAGCTTCACCCATGTCCTTCATCTAGAAATTTTTAGAAAGATAAGCTTTGGTTTCATGCATTAAGCCAAGATCACTACTTGCCAATAATATGTCATCAACATACATAACCAAAAAAATGAACTTAATTACTCCCATTGATTTTAAGGTATATGCATGGATCTACAGTATTTTCTTCAAAACCAAAAGCATTAATGGTTTCGTTGAATTTTAAATACCATTGTCGGGAGGCTTGTTTAAGTCCATAAATTGATTTCTTAAGTTTGCAGACCATGTCTTCCTGTCCTTCGAAGGTAAAACCTTTAGGTTGACGCATGTAAACTTCTTCTTGTAGCTCACCATTAAGAAATGTTGTTTTCACATCCATTTGATGTATCTCCAAGTCATAATGAGCTACTAAGGCCATAATAATTCTGAGAGAGTCTTTCTTTGACACAGGAGAAAAAGTCTCTTTGTAATCTATGCCATCTTTTTGAGTAAAACCTTTGGCTACAAGTCTAGCTTTATATCGCTCAATATTGCCATGACAGTCGCGTTTGGTCTTGAAGACCCATTTACACCCAATTGTTTTGTGTCCTTCCGGCAAATGAGTTAGTTCCCAGACTTGATTATCTGCCATTGATTTCAACTCATCCTTCATGGCATCAATCCATTTATCATAATTATTACTTGTAATGGCTTGTGAATAGGAAACTGAGTCTTTCATTATCCCTATGTCAAAATCAGATTCTTGTAGATAAACAAGTAATCATCATGGATAGCACTTTGTTTTTCTCGTTGAGATCTTCTCAATGCTGGTTCATGTGATTGTTCTACAATTTCTTCATTAGCAATGATTTCATTAGGGGGTTGTGGCTGATGTGGTTGTGGCTTTTCATCATTTATCGGTTCAACGATGAGTGGAGCCACATGTGATCTTTCGACGTTTAACGGTTCAACGATGGAAGGATTCACATTGTCTTTTTGATTATTGGGTAATGGGATTGTTACCCTAACTTCGTGAACAGACTTATCTTCCACAAATATACTCCTACTAATCATGCCATCATCAATGAATTTGACATTACCAGTTTCCACAATTCGCAGCTTATGGTTAGGACAATAAATTATATACCCTTTGGATTTTTCAGGAAAACCAATGAAATAACCACTTATGGTTTTCAAATCCAATTTGTTTGCTTGAGGATTATATACCTTCGCTTCAACTGGTCGTCCCCAAACTTGCAGGTGTTTTAAACTAGGTTTCCAGTCTTTCCACAGCTCAAAAGGAGTCTTTGGAACTGCTTTACTGGGAACCCTATTTAAAATATATACTGACCATACGAAGAGCATATGTCCTGGCGTAATGGGCAACTTAGCATGACTCATCATGCTTCTAACCATTTCCAAAAGTGTGCGATTTCGCCTTTCGGCTACACCATTACGCCATGGAGAATCGGCATTGTGTATTGAGCTACAATTCCAAGTTGTTCGAGTCGGCAAAGGTCCAGGATGTTGTCCTGTTTCGTCATTCTGCCATAAAATTCTCCACCTCTATCGGACCTTATGATTTTCACTTTTCTTTCTAATTGCCTCTCAACCTCGGTTATGAATATTTGTACAAAATTCACAGATTGAGATTTGTTATGCAATAGATAGAGATAACAGTAACGTGAATAATCATCTATAAAGGTGATGAAGTAGGTTTCTCCCCAAATGTTGGAACATCAAAGGTCCACAAATACGTATGTATTATTTCAAGAAGTTGAGAACTTCTTGTGGCTCCTTTCTTTGTGTGTTTTGTTGTTTTGCCTTTAACACAATCCACACAACTTTGATAATCAATCAAAACTAGGTTCGATAAAACCCCATCTTTTACTAATCTTTGAAGTCGTTCACGGGATATATGTCCCAACTTCTGATGCCACAAGAGTGAAGAGTCATTTTTCATTATATGATGTACATTTCCTTCATTATGATGCAGAGTCAATTGAGTTTCAGGTAAAGATGGAGAAAACAAAGTAAATTTGTAAAAACCATCCACAAGAATTCCATAACCAAATTTAATAGAATCTTTATATAAATTGAAACTTCCAGTACCCAAATCAAACATAAATCCTTGTAAATCAAGTTTTGAAACTGAAACTAAGTTGCGGGAAATAGATGGAACATAAAGAGTTTGAAATAAATCTAAATAATGTCCTTTTGCAAGAACAAGACGATATGTTCCAATAGCTTCGACATGAGCTTTATTTCCGTTTCCCACAAATAAAAAGTTTTCAGTTGGGTTTATGATTTGGGTTGTAAGGTATCCCTGCATCGAATTAGAAACATGAACATTAGCACATGTATCCAACCACCATGAATTTGAAGGCACATTAGAGAAGTTACATTCTGAAAAACTTACGAATCCCAAAGGATTGCCTTTACTTTCAAACCAATTACGACGTTTCTCACAATCTTTCTGGAAATGTTCAGATTTCTTGCAGAAACGACAAACTTCTTCTTTCTTTGCCTTGACTTGAGGGGGTTGGACATTATTATTCATTTTGGGTGGTGCTCTTTTCTGGTCTTTTCCAGTCTTTTTCCCAAACTTATGATTCGATCCTTGAATTGTGAGATGCGCAACATTAACACCTTGCTGAGTTAGCCTTGCTTCCTCTTGAACTAGCATGTTAGATAGTCCATTCACTGTCCACTTTTCCTTAATGGAATTATAGTTCACTTAAAAAGGGGCATACTGTGGAGGAAGAGAATTTAGGATAAACTGGACAAGAAAATTCTCATCCATTTTCATTCCTAAATTCTGAAGCTTAGCTGTAAGATTTTGCATCTCAATAATATGATTGTGCATTGACCGTGCACCATCAAACTTTATAGTAGTGAGTTCGACATTAATTTCCCCAAGGGACTTATCTGCGATCTTAAAGCGTTACGCAAGCGGATTCCATGAATTCCCTAGCCACTTTCGTTTCAGGAAGAGAGGTCTTGATGTTTGCAGCAGTTGTCATTCGGATGAACATAAGGCTTAATCTGTTACTTTTCTCCCAAAGTTTATGGAGATCCTTATCCTCTTTGGAACTTTCTGCAGTTAATGCATAAGGTTTTTCAGTTTGGAGTGCAAGATTGAGATCAAGAACACCCAAAATGAATTCAACGTTCTCACGTCATTCTGAGAAGTTGGTACCATTGTTAGAGGGTACAGATGAAGCATGTGAGTGCAAATTAACGGGAACAAAAGCTGAAATATAATAGAGATATACACGAATTAATTTTTTTTTTGTCTAAATATACATAAAGAAAATTCTCTTGTGGGTAGAACTTCCACTAAATTAATTATGAGTCATAATTCCAATTTAATCATGTGTACAAGAACAAGATAAATATCTGTGGATATTTTTCTTTTCTCTAACACATTAATTTTAATGTTGTTCAAACATGTGGATCTGAATCACCTGTGGGTGATTACCGTTCTAATATGTATGTACAACGTAGAAGACTCATCAATAAACATTAACATTAAATAACATCAATTTAATTATCAATTATCACTGTGGTGATAATTAGACTTTATACATATCAAAACAGTTAGTGCGGAAAAAACATAATTATTTTTTCTTAAAATAATATAAAATTCATAGAATTTTGAAGAAAAAATAATATGAGTTCGAAACAACAATATCTATAAGTTAGGTCGAAGTTAGTATTTTGAACTTGATTTCCCTCTGCTTCATAGATATTATTTACGCTGCAAATTTGAGCACTACTAACTTAAGTCCGTCATGGTGTGGGTTCCCGGGACGTGCGACCGCGCCCCGCGCGCCCTTGGATAGGGGTGCGCGTACGTGCGGATGCGGGACACCACTGCTCTCGTTCCACCCTCCCTTGTTTAGGGGAAGACGAAATCAAAAGTACGAGAGGAGTGCTGTCTATGATAACACGTTGGAATGCACCTCGGTTGCCTTTAGTGGATTTTTGATCCAATATGGAACTTGTGGTTTCCCGCATCAAGTTATCCTTTTTTTAGGGGATACCAGGATATGTGAATGCATCACCCTTTCATTCCCATTTTCCCTTTTTTAGGGAAAAACGGAAAAGTGCAAAAAATGATATTATGACGCCCCCACTATGGATTTTATTAAAAATAGCCTTATGGCCCATTTCGGATCACTATGGGTGCTTTGGATTTCCCGCATCAAGTTATCCCTTGTTTAGGGGATATCAGGATATGAGAATACATCACCCTTCCATTCTCATTCTCCCTTTTTTAGGGGAAAACGGAAAAAATGCAAAGAAGGAGTGTTGCGAGGCCCCACTGGATCCAAAAAGTTTTAGAGTCGCTATCTTTATTTTAAGGCAAAAATAAAGCAAAACCAGAAAAAAGAAAAGAAAACCAGAGATAGAAAACGGGTTCGGAGGCTAAGTTACGAGTTAGGAAGGTGCTAGGCACCCAACTCGCCCTTTCGGTCTCAAAATAGTTTTTGGCTAAAGTATGCTTATTGTTATATTTATTTAGCAAACAAATAAAACATTAAAAGACAGGAAAATAAAACAAATACATCCGTGGCTACATTATTTACGGACTTGCAGCCATTTCCTTACAGTAATTACAAATATATTTAAAAACATTTGGCCATTATAACGGCTCTTTTACATAATATTTCCTATTCTAATCCGGGCAGCACAACGGCTTATATTGACTACATTGTGCCGGACTTAAATAACAACTTTATAAATAATAAATAAATAAGCGAACAAGTAAATAAATAAAATGCCCTTAAAGGCTTTTACAGAGCGGTAGTGTGTTCGCTCTGTCCTTCAGGGAGAGGGAGTCTTTTTTTTTGTGTTGTTGTTGTGCGGTTGTTGTTTTGATTTGGGCAGAGTGACTGCTTATTCTGGATGACTTTGGCTCGTTCACTCGGGGCAGAGTGACGACTTATTTCGGATGGTTTTGGCCTTTTTGGTTAGGTGGAATAACGGCTTACTTTTTGTATATTTCAGCTCATTACTCGGGCAGAGTAACAGTTTACTTTGGGGATTTTGGGCCGGGGAAGTAAGGTGGATACCTAACTAAAAGGCTAGGGATCACTTATAATCGGTGGATTTTAGTTTTGGCGGAGTTTGGACAAGGTTTGGAAGCTTTGGTGGGCTACACACACCTATCTCACACCTCTCACTAAAACTCTCGGTGTTCTTAAAATGCGGAGAGAAACTATCAGAGCTTCGTTGTCGATTTTTTTGAACACTGAAGAGGTAGCCCAACACTTATATTTATAGGTGGAGTGAGGGAGTCATCGGGAATTATGAGAATTCCTCAACCGGCTTCGTTTACGCGTACACCAGGCTTCGCGAGTTGCACAATGCGTTAAGTCTGAGTGCTACAGTAGTACCCTTGGCGCCGACTCCACCTTGGCATGGCGCGGCGCCCACCTTGCCTTTTGGCCACGCCATGCTACTGTTTGTGTGGCGACCCGACCCGGAATCCAATGCGAAATCCAAAGGTCGTGCCACCAAGACAAGCTAAGAGACAGACAAACACCTGCTAAGCATAATGGTGCGAGTCAAAAGTTGAGCCAACAAGCTCAAAACATGAATGTAAAGCCGTAACGGCCAAACAGAACAACAAAACACAAATCTGCGGAAGCAAATCATAAGTGAAACCTAAGCCTTTAATCCTAAACAAAGGAACGCAAGGCTGAAAGATAACTATATTTCGACAAATCTACAACGCGCGTGACGCAACATTGCGCACGAACAACAAACCATCGGCAACCAAAGGTCGGCAAACCAACAAGAACCCAACCTGATAAACAACCACTCAACGGCTATAACATGCCGGAGGGACAAATCAACTAAAAGAATAAGAGGTTAAATACTAGACAACTAAACCAAAATCTCACGACTAAAGTTGACGGAGATAGAAATAACTATAACACAATACTACAATAGGCAAGCTAAACCTTGCACGAGAAGACGACAGAATAACTTCTAAATGAATACAACAACTTGACCAAACAAGTCGGCTCCCAAAAATAATACGATAATACAATACTAACATAATCTACCCAAGTAAAGTCTACATAACTTTACATTCGTGTCTCGCAAATACAATAATAAAAATAATTCCAAGCTAATGCCCAGAAGACCACCTGCTATCAAACATGCACCCATAGCTGCAACGTGTACTAACGAGCTCACTGCACAAACTAAGGAAAACAAACACACGAAATGAGTCATAATGACCCAGTAAGCTACTAAATGCAACTGTATGACATAGCATGGCATGGCATGACATAATGCACCAGTATAAATACAATTGTGGCATCATAATAATAATGTACCAACAATAATCATGTATAACCAGAATATGGGCCCAACCCTCAATAATAAAACCATGGGTCCAACCCTAAAATGATCATAACATGGGTCCAACCCTCAATGATCACAAATTTGCACTTAGCACGTTATTCACATAAGTGCGAGTATTAAACATCACAATAGGATATGTTATGGGCTCGGCTGCTACGTAGCTCCTGCAACAAAAACATTGTTAACCCAATATCGTGACTACGATGCTCGTGACTTCGCATCGATATACCGAACTCCGTCGGCTAATAGCAGGCGCCGCGACGCACGATTATGGCCTTGCGTATTGTTGCGACAAAGGGCTACTTCCCCATTGCGGCCAACAATGGATGGAGGGTGTGTGAGGTCCAGTGTGCAGGCGATCCATAGCGAATACGAATCGGACGATTCGTATAAGCGATGTATCGTCCCACCCTGACATAAAAATCATACCAAATAATGCCAGCTGGACTCAATGTAATGCACAAGTAGATATTTACTCGTCAAGACCAAATAAGGATCAGATTCGACAAGAGCGAACCCGTCCGACCAAATGCTCAAGTATGTATTTACTCAATATAAACAAATAAGGAATGAATTCGACAAGAGCGAACTCATCCGACCAAGTAGGTTATTATTCTCTACCATAAATCAAGTCAAGGCAAATACATTGCTCACAGCCAATTAATCTTAAAAGATCTCAAGTCGCCAATTAAATCAAGAATAGCATAAACCCACCAAAAATCGTATTATGAGGTCTATAATGGACCTCTACTTGAAATCAAACCAAAGACTACACCGTAGTCATAACCCACAACAATGCGTTCGTATGTGCAACCGATCAATTTTCCCCAAAGGTGAGAACTCACTCAATAATTATTTTTCAACGATACTCGAGACCATGGGTTGGTCTTTAATGTACCGTGCTCTCCTAAGCACGCTCTAAATAAATCCCCTAATAAATCTCTATAACGTAGGTGTCTCAATTGGACACAAATCGAGATGCTCGGGTGTTCACCATTACAACCAACCAAACCCAAACATCGTAGGGTTTCAACCAAAGGCTCATTATCATATTATTGAACCCATAATGTCTCCATTGAGTCTTAATATCACATTTCATTAAATACATATTTCATACAACCCGAAATTAACACACCATTCAAATTATAACAAATTTCCCAAAAATCATCCGGGCTTGATTCCCAAGCCTTAAAAAAATCCATATAACTATTCATAGTCATAGTCAATCGAAACCCAAATGTCGTAGGACTTCAATCCGAGTTCATTAACACATTATTGAACTTATTACGACTCCGTTGAGTCTAAATACTAAGTTTCATTCTTGACACATTTCATCAATCTCAACATTAACACCCACTTTAATTAACAACAATTTCCTCCATAATCTTGATTCAAGCCCTCAAGCCCTAAAATTCATAAAAAAACCCAACATAAATCATAACCCATTTCTTTCAACACAAAATACCATTCAAATCATTCCATTCATGCTATTAACAAGTTCATATTTCCAAAAATCCCCTAAATGGACATACATAGCATATCAAGTGTTCATTGCCCACAAATAGCAGATAGGTTGTTTTCCTTAGGGCCAATGAACCAAAATCAAAAGAAAGTAACCTACCTAGCTTGAGTGAAAACTCAAGAGAATCAAAATCCGAACGGTGAAGTTGTTTCACTCGTCGAGGACATCAAGAATCCGAAGTTTGGCGGCAATCTGACGGTCGGATCTTCGTAGATCGCAGGAAGAATAGCTAGGGCTCAAACTTTCAAGTCTCCCATAATCTCTCCCTGAATACGTCTGATTTAGAAGGAGAAATGAAGAGGTTTGGCTGAATTTGTGAAGAGATTAGGCTATTTATACTTCCCAAGTAATGAGGGCACAATAGGAACTTCCAAGGTACAATTAGTGATTGTTAGTTGTAATTAACCCCTAATCAAACCTTGATTAACTCCCCTAACATGTTAAGACATCATTAGGACTAATTATGGGTGTTAGGAGGGGTTTAGAGGAGGTTTAAAGAGGGTAGGATAGGAGTTTAGTAAGGGTACAATCGTAATCAACCGGCTGCGTAAAATCCCTGCTTTTCGGAAATCGTCTTTGTTCGGTTGTGGAGGCTGAACCTACTTCATAATGTTCGGTTCTTGGGGCCTAACAATGCCCAAGATGTTCGGTTGGCATGGTGGAACAATTCCTCAGGCCATACGTTAGGTCAAACAGGTCCAGATTTGAACGTATAACGCATATAAGGCATAAACAACTCAAAGAAGCAATGGAAGGAGACTTTAAGGAAAGTCTAAGGGCTAATGTAGAAGCTTGAATACTTCTATAAAGTTGAATAACAACTAGGGAAATAAGAACTCCAAAGGAGAGACGATTACGCAACTCAATCCCCGAACTACGCGATAGAGACGAATGCTATCTCCAAAGCTTCCAAATCATCGATAGACTTAAGGAACACCTCCAACTTGAAGTCTAATACATCTAAACATGTTAATAAACCATCATGTAAAGGTCTAGGACCAAACCGAGGTCACGAACGCAAAATTCAAGCAACTCTCAATCGCTGCCGCATTCCGACTATCGCCGAAGTCACGACTTGTGACTTTAGCAAGTCAACAACTATATGGCGCTCTTAATAGTGTTTTGGTCTTAATGTGGTCTCTCATACCCATCTAGACAATCTCACTAACCAATCATGCAACCCACAAAGGAAGAATTGCGATTATGGCACGCAAACCGAGCTAACAAAGGAGCGGGGTGTTACAGTTTGAGTTTCATTTTCAGCACTTTCACCCCTCGCAATTCACTGTTTTACGCATCCTGCTTTGCCTTTCGCATTTTCGACTCATGTAACTTGACATTTGTTAAGTTTGAACAGTTCTTGATATCACATGTCAGAGTCACATATCAGAGGTACGAAATTGGGGTGTCTACACATGGGTTTTGGTTTTAGAATTACTTTCTAATGTGAATTTTTCTGTCATCATAACATCTGGAGAGATGCCTACGTGCCTCAAAGAACATTCCATTATTATCACCCAGAATCTAAAGGACTGGATTTTGCCTCATTGATGGATGATGTCAAGGTATCAAAAACACATTAGAGGCCGGAAACTTATTCATAAAGAAGTTTCATTTTGAAACAATAATATTGCATATTTAATGGATAATCATGAGTTCGAAACAATGCTCTGATACCAACTGAAAGTTAATAATCTTAAGCCCTAGATCTTAAACTTCGTGATAATCACAATGACATACAAAATATTCTTAATTAAAATACCTGATGAAGACATATTGCTTCTAGTGATTTGCCCTTGATCCGAAATCTGCAGTATAATAGAGAAGCAGAGGCGGAATATGATTTATCCCTTTTGGCCTAAAACTCTAATGAGTTGATTTAACGTAATAGATGAATATGATGGGTATTACATCTCTTTTATAGGCAAAGGGAGGACCAAATTCCTATTAGGGTTTTAATCTCAACCGTCCATCAAGGTAGAGTTTATTTAGGAAACTTACCCTTTTTACAAATCAAATTTATTATAATTTAGTAATCCCAAATCAACCGTGATTCTCACTTATTGACCATATAAAGATTTTCTTAACCTGCAAGAAATATATCTTACAGTAAAAGCCTTTTTTTGTTGTAGTGTTTGATAAATACTTTTTCTTTGAAACGTGTACCGACCGTGTATCAGTATTTGATTTTGAACTCCGTCGATTACGTTTTTTGCTTACTCATGATTATTCTCCTTTGTTAAATCTCACATAAATATCAAGTCTCACGTGAGATGCCTATTTGATACATAAATGTTTTATCGTTCATACAGGTTTTGTAAAATGTATTTGATTATTTTAAAAGTTCTACCTTGATCATTAAGCCAAACAACCAGTTACAGGTTAACGTGACGTTTGGATACACTTTACCTAGTCACGGGTTAATGTAACCTTTCGATTTATCAAGTCGCTGGTTAATGTGACTTTCGAAGGCCTTTAAACCAAAAGTCATGTGGTTGGTTATTCAGATATATCCCTTTGACACTTTATCCTTATGGGTCCTTTGCACTTTTTGAAACATTGTTCAAATTGGTCATTGACCGCTTGTGTGATCTTGGTATCTATGAGTTGTCCGTTGTCTCCATCTGGTATGAGACGGTTGGTGACAATTGGACAATTTGAGTCATCTTTTACGTCGTTATCTTTCATTTGGAATCCTAAATATATATCTGTGAGTCGTCCGTTGTTGCCAGCTGGTATGGGACGGTTGGTGACAATTGGATTACTCGAGTCATATATTGTATCTTTATCTTTCACTTGGAATACTGTTAAGATATATTTGAAATTTGGAATATTGAACTTTGACTATTTGACTTTCGCATAATGGATATTGAACTTTCGATTTTTGATTTTTTGATTTATTTCGGTCAACTTCTTCTTAGTAATCAGAGGGGTTGTATATGAACTTGCTGATCATTATTCGCTCACCCCTTCATATTGTTTCTCTTCCAGGTGAAAATTAGCACGGTTAGATGAATTATTTCGAGTAGACGAATGAAGATTGTCAAATAAATTTTGGACATTTAATAGTTTGTTTGTACTTTGAAAGATTAATAGATTTGAGTTAGTTTGTCTTGGATTTTGTTTTAGATAATATTGGTGGTTGTATTTTAACCATGGCTAGAGATATTAATGTTTATTAAATATGAGTTTCGAGAGTGTTTATGATTTTAAGCATTGATTGATGGTGACGTGCCCATACTATGACCGCAATGTCGGTATCGAGTTTAGGACATTACAATATCCAATGTATGTACCTAAGGCAGTGTAGTCAATGAATCACATGTTGTAAACTTCTCATCTCCTAGTTCCCATCTCCATGTCAAAAAAATATGTCCAAAACCCAATTGAATATATTTCTACTGAGACACAAGTGTAAAAAAGAATGTCTAGAACACTAAAAGACTATTCTTACAAATTGGCTGCAAAGTTGTATACAACTAGGACAAATATCAACTAGTTGTACAATATTTAGCCGTTGCCTAACATCTAGATTGAAACAGGAGCTTTCCAAACCAGTGTCTTTATAAAGGAAAGACTTTCCACAAACAAAGAAATGACCGTCAAAGAGAGATAACATACATATAAGAGTAATCAAAATCTGGCGTGATACATAGACAAATTATAGGTATCAAGAGCAATGCCAACAAAACATCTATCATTTGTTCAGTTAGAAAATAACATGAGATATCCTTTAGATGAAGTTAGTGCATGCAATTTGAAAGATCAACGCATTCAAAGGTTCAATGACCAGAATATAAAACAAGTAAACAACAGAAGTCTATAATATAGTAAAGCAGAACTAAAGCATAGATTTATCAAACAATCTACAAGCAATGCTTATAGATACAACCTTATGGCAAAAAATGATTTCACTAAAAAAATTATGAGTTTTACAAAACAAATTGTGAAATCAACAAAATACCAAAACCTCTCACAAGACAACAAGTCTGGAGAGGAAAACCCACAAAAATAAAGTATAGAAAACGTGAGATTAAAAAATAAGTTTCCTAAGAACTTAGGAAAACAAGCAGTAAAACAATCAATGCAGTTTGTGATGTAGCTGCATCCAAAGCTACATCCAGATTTTCAGCAGCGAAGCTCTTAGTTTCTCTTTCTATAAATCTCTCTGTGTCTGCTTGTCTTCTTGTCTGTACGAGTTCTTCATATATATATATATATATAAATATATATAAATATATATATATTTATATATATATATATATATATATATATATATATATATATATATATATATAAAGAGAGAGAGAGAGAGAGTCCTACATAAATAAGAAAACCCAAAACTCGGAGGAAACAAAGGTTTAGGAAATAAATTAATTAGTTTCCAAAATTGATTTCTTAACTTGAGTCGAAGAATCTTACGAAAGATTTGGTTATTGTAATTAAGGACTCTTGAGAGCTTTTGGAAGAGATTAATTATGGTAATTCCTTACCATTGCCTCAAGACCAGGAAAAGGAACAACAATTAATTAAATAAAATAGGATGACCCTATTTTATCCTTACAATCTTCTCATTTGTTGAACCTTTCTAGTCAAATCAAATGACAAATGTTTTTCAACACACTCAAACATCTAACCTACATTGGTTAGTTTTTCTCCCCCTGAATTTGTCCAAGTATATAAAATCAGAAATAATCACCAAGCACAAATCAGATATAAACCATATGCATTCACATACATTCCCAACAAGCAACCATAGCTTAAACTAACAAGACATAATTATAGAGAATAAGCATGACAAAATAACACATTATGAATCTACAGAGAATCAGATTCATCATCATCAGAAGATGCAACATCTTCATCATCTTCATCATCTTCACCATTAGCAGTAGGAACATGAACACTATCACCAGTAGGAATATGAACACTTGACCTCTCTCCCCCTATTTGACCAGAGGAGGAAGAGGGAGTGTAGAACTTCAAAAATCAGAGACAAGACTTGTCAGAAAACTCATTTGACTCTTTTTAAAAAATCTTTTTATGAATTCTCAAAAAATCCAAGATTTTTTTAGAAAATACAATAAAGTGTAACCAAAAATTGATCAACCCCAAGCAACACTTTAGCAGACCATATCCAAAATAATTAACAACTTTTCTGACTCAGGAGCGTTCTCATAATATTCACAAATAGAGATGAACAGAGGTAAGCATGTTTGGCTAGGCTGAGATGAACAGAGGTGAGCATGTTTGGCCAGGCTGAGATGAACATAGGTGAGCATGTTCAACCAGACTGAGATGAACATAAGTGTTGGTGTTCAGCCAGAGTGTGTTGAACACCCTTAAGAGGTTGTTCGTCCAGCACTGGCCGAACAACCTTAAAAGTGTTTATCACACCAGAGCCAAACAACCGTAATACCCTGCTCGATTTTTTTTTTTTTTTGCAAAAAACCAAATTTTAATCAAAGAAAATAAAAGGAATACTTACATTACCCGACCCCATGACTTCCTTAAGCTCCTTTTAATGTTTTTTTTTTTTTTTGCACAATGTGATTATGCTTAGGGTTGGTTTTGAGAGAGTTTTGATTTTTATTTTTGGGAGAAGATAGAACAATGAAGGTCTCATAATGCTCTCAGCATGTATTTGTGTTTTGGGAATTGGGGTGTAAATAAAACACAATGGGGTGTAGGGAGTATTATCTGTCTTTTAGTATAAGGGTATTATAGTAATTTGAATGAGGTGTAGAGATTAATTTATGGTGTGTAGAGATAAATTTGTGGGGTGTAATGCCTAGAATGGTTTATTAGGTCATTTCATTTAATGACATTTTTGTAATTAATTTAAGTGAGGTGTAGAAATATGATTTTGGGGTGTGGTTATCCCCACCCATACACAATTCAACCAATATTTTTTTTCACAAAACAAAATCCCTCATTGCCTCCATCTCTGTCTCATCTCTGATTAGAGTTCATCTCGTAAGCATCTTTCTCTCTTATTCATCTCCCTCCCTCTCTCTTGTTGTAATCCCTTTGTGTCTCCATCTCCGTGGGTGTTTTTGAAGTTTACCCTAAAAATTATTAAAGGGACCCACTAATCGGAAAATAGGTTCGACATCTTTTGCAGAAAAGGGATAGGGCGATGAACAAATAGAGCAGAAGAGTGTTAATCCTTTATTTCTTCTTCTATTGCTTGCTTTGCTGTGTTGGAACTTCACCCCCAAATCCAATCGAAAGAGAAGAGATTGAGACATGAATAATAGAGATAAACAACCACGAAGACCACAAAGGGAGGCAAAGTCATGAACCCTACCGACGCATATGCAAAGAGCTTCGCAAGAAGGAATTGAAAAGGGTATTTATTAATTCCAACTCTTTTAATAAAATCGTCTTATGCATAACTATTCGCTCATTTTTTTCTTTTCAAGTAATAGTTTCCCTTCATGTTTAGTGCCCTAATTCATGTTGACTAAGAGTTTCGAATTCACCTCTAATTGTGGTCCGTTTTTGGTTTGGATTCATGACAAATGTAGTTGAACTGACATGAATAAATTATTTGAATTTAAGATTTATGGTGTAGTCATAGTTATAATTCTCAAATTTTTATTAGTCAGAAAACATCATTATTACAATAGTCGGGCATGAACATACTAAGTGATAGGCCAATTTTCATTTCAATTGATGTAATCGTTTAGGTAATTTATGCAATTCTTTACCGACTTTTACTATTTTGTGCCTTTTTTCTTCTTCGATGCAAATACTTCTCCAAGACCCTTAATTGGTCTCTTCTAATGTCTACATTAAATGTGAGTATCTGTTATTAATTCAGTTACATTCTTGGATGCAACATGTATCTTTTTTATTCTTATGTGAATAATTAAATGGGGATTATTCAGCTTAGTTTGTTGATCAATCTAGGTAATCTGCCAAAAGTAATGTTTCCTAAGAATATCTTGATACATTTCCCTAAATGCAATGTAACAAGATTAAATTCACCTAAATTTGTATCTTCATTCTGATGATGTATGCAACGCATGTCTTAATATCAGTTTGTCCCTACTGCTTCTCTTTACAGCTCATCTTGGACTGATTGGCATCAAATATTTGCACACATGAAGTAATTTTGCTCAGACGATAAGGTGATTGATGTTGTTCCGCAATTCAGTAGTCATCTTGATGGTTTATTGCTTACCCACAAAAGAAAATCATATAAATAACTTGTGTTGGATTTCGGTACAAGAAAATGACATGCCCTTACCATCCTTATGTTTGAGTATTTATTCGATGTGATATTTTAGACCAACTGGATCTATAGATTTTATGATCTGTGTACCTGCCCATGGAGCGGTAACTTGTGTTGGATTTCTCTGTTGGTTTATTGTATGATGTGAATCCATTCACGTTATATGATGTTTATTCATGATCTCCACCGATGATATGGGTTATGAGTACAGTGTATTTGTCAGTTGTTTTTTGCTCTTAACTGCATGTGTTGTATTTTCACCCTTGGATAGGTACGAAACATAATTTGTTACATGACTTCCGTGGTTTTGGACTTTGTTGCCATCATTTGGTGTTGATGCAGACACCAAAGAACTCATCTTTTAGCATGTTATCATTGCAATCTGTTGTGACTACTCTAATTCTCAGACAAAAACCAGTTTATGCTCTCTTAAAGCAAGGTCTTTGTTAATCCTATTTCACTAAGTTGCTTCCATTTTTTTTTCCAACGTCCAAGTTAGGAAAAGAAAACGTATCCTCTTCTCTGCTGGGTTATTGAATGATGTTGTTGTCATTCTTCACGTTTAGTGGTATTTACCAATTATCCATGATATTCGTTGTTGGCATGGTATGAGTTATGAGTTCAGTGTTTTAGTCAATTATGCTCATAACCACCATGATTTATGTTCATTCTTGTGATACCCCTCTAGATGTGAAGTAAAAGTTGTTGCATGACTCCTTGAGTTTGAAGTTGAACTTTGTAGCCATCATCTAGTGTTGATGCAGACCACTAAGCTACCAAAGAACTCATTTTTTAGCATGTTATTGTTGCAGCCTATTGTGACTACTACATTTCTTCGACAAAAACCAATTTACACTCTTACAACGAGGTCTTTGTAAATCCTATCTCACTAAGTTGCTTCCATTTTTTGAACATCCAAGTTAGGAAAAGAAAACGTATCCTCTATTCTGCTGGGTTATTGAATGATGTGAATGCCAGTTTACACTCACTATTTCGATACCCCTCTAGATGTGAAGTAAAAGTTGCGGCATGACTTCAACAGTTTGAAGTTGGACTTAGTCACCATATGTTCTTGATGCGGAGCGCCAAGCTACCAAAGAACTCATCTTTTAGCAAGTTATTGTTGCAGCCCATTGTGATTTGTACATTTCTTAGACAAAAACTAATTTACACTCTTATAGGAAGGTTGTTTTGAAGGAAGGTTGTTTTGAACATATCTTACTGAGTTGTTTTCATTTTTTTCCGACTATTCTTAATTAGATAAAGAAAAAGTAATTGTTTTGCCTAGTTTTTCCTTTAAATCACGGTTTTGACATGTATGTGATGCATATAAGTTTTGATATATATTCTAAGTTGGGGGAGGGGTGGGGGAAGAGTAAATGTGAAAATTTGTATCATTAGGTTATTTAGGGGTGAGCAAAAAAACCGAAAACCCGAAGAAACCTGAAAAAACGAAACCGCAAACCCGAACCCGAACCCGGGCAACCAGGCTGCGGTTCGGTTTCCATTTTTTACGAACCGAGAGTATCGGTTTCGGTTTCGGCTTCTCATTCGCGTACCCAAAAGTACAACCAAACTGAAAATATGTAAAACGACGTCATTTTAATTTATATATATTCATTTCACAATTCAGAGTCACGCCTCCGTCTCTCAACCCTCTGATGAGCGCAAGATTTCCATGAATTTTCTTTGGAATTTTCTTCTATTTTGTGCTATTTTTGAGTTAATTATGCGTTAGAAATATTATTATTTGTGTTTTGTGCGTAATGTAGTAATGTAGGTTTCCATGCATAATCAAGCTTTTATATAGTGTTTAGCATGAAGTTCGAGACGATTCCGGGCTTAAAAGTTGAATTAAAAATTATTTGGTCAAAGTCTGTTAAGAGTTCCAAGACAAAATGAGGGCTAACGGAGAGTAACAGAGCTAACAGAGGACTAAACTGAAGAGCTGGCAGAGGGAAGGAAAGCGGCAGCTCATCTAGAAAGATCAGGGGTACCGGAGCAAATTGTGGATTCTCCCTTTTGAGTTGTCGTACAGCTGCTGGCACCACATGTCACCGTCCGGCCCGCCTTATCCATTGCCCAGCGACCCGCGGTTCAGCCTCCTGGATCCAACTCACTCGTGCCCATCACCAGCCCATCCTGAACCTCCTACCTATGTTCTAGCCCACTCCCCCTCTCAACCCCATCCCATTTTCCCCTGGGTTGACCCGCAAACTACACCTGGGCTGCCCCTGACCCTGTCGTGACCCAGGAGCCTTTTTTTTTCCCTTTTGCCCCCTTTTCTCCCTTGTGCTTCCTAAAATGCCCCTGAATTGCCTCCATTCTTTGCTGTCCTCTCCATTCAATCACATCAACCCTCATTTTTCAAAAACAAGCCCCCATTTACGGGTTTGAGCCCTTTTCTTCCAAAATTATTCCATTCCTCCATTGCTTGATCACCATTGAAGGTCTGGAGCTTCAAATCAAGAGCCAACGAAACTTCTACAAATCATTTCAACCCTAGAAACGCGATTTGCTCGGTTTAATTCTTTCAATCTCTATTTTTGACAGTTGTTGTAATTTCTTGGGTTGATTAAATTTGTAAATGAAGAATTGGTTTATGCTTAAATTATTTATGGAATGAAATTATTTTTCTATGTCCAATGTAATGTTTTAATTTAATTTTTCTCTTTATTTAGTACACTTTCATGTTTGGTTATTATTTTGTGAACTTAATGCTTTTAATTATTTGGCCAATGATTAAATGAATTTAGAAATATTTAGGATCCGCGAGAGCTACCTTTATATTTCGGACCAATAAATTTAATAGTTGGTGTTTTGTGACACACACCGATAGCCATTGTGAGACTCGGTTTGACATGTGATCGAATCACATTAGCCATTCGCGAGGTCGGGGAGGTTAGGGTTGACTATAAGATGCGAGAGCCCATAGTAAACCAATTTTATATGTATCGGCTACCAACATGACTTGTAGAAAAATATAGAGAGTTTCTTTTTGCGAAGTATTACCTATGCGCTTGGTTATTATTGTTTGCCCTTCATGCTTTTAATGGCATAGCGAATCATTAGACGATCACTAAAATGATAGGATACGAAGCGAAAGCCCTTCCTGTTATTCCGAAAATCACAATAGTACTTTGCGTGGCATGAGACCGAAAGGAGATCGTAAGTAGATAGTCTTTGGATGCTTGTTTAGACATACATTTATTTTCTCTCCTATGTTTTGTGTTGCGATGATATGAGCCCGTAGCAAGGTTGAGTGATAGCTAGATTTGCTATACGTAGCGAAAGCCCGTAGTGAATAAAATAGCGCGTTCGATTACCAAGACTTGAGTTAAAGAAAAACAAAAAGAAGATTAAATTAAACACCGACAAGACTAGAAATAATGCACTCCTATCTTTTTATCTTGATTTGTTGTTGTTAAACCACCTCCGCATTAGTGTAGATTTAATTTCTTTCTAGGTTGTTTATATTTTTAGATTTTAATTCATTTTCTTTTCGCTCAAATATAATTAGTTAGCATAATTTTGGTACTTAGTTGGAGTGATAATTATGTACATTCCCCGTGGGATCGATAACTCGTACTTAGGTACACTTTATTACTTGATACGGTCGGGTATTTTTATCCGAATTACGTTTTGCGCACATCATGTTTTTGGTGCCGTTACCGGGGAATGATTTAATTTTTCCTCCTATTTGCTAATATCGATACCAAGCGAAGCTGATTGTATTTTGAGCATAGTTTTTTTTAATTAGTTTACTAGCTTTTGAATTTATACATTTTGTATATTGAGTCTCTTTTTGAAGCCCTCCCGAGTTTGTAGGTTTGTAGGGAGGTGTGCATAGTGTCCCCACATAAAAATATTTTATTTTCTCTTTTTTATTCGATAATTGCGTTCCTCCTTTCTTTTCTTTTGAGCTTGACTTGATGCAGGGGTTAAGTGTTTTTATTGTGGAAAGTTGCTTGTAGAGATTCTTGGAGTGGATCTTTTCGGCCCAGACTTCATAAGAAATCAACTTTGAGGGAGTTTTCTTTCCTTTCCTTCTCCTTTTATTTTAAGTTTAGGGAGTTGGTTTGGTTGGTGAACTTCAAAAATTCTGAAAATCTTATGCGTTATGCGCCCCTAAATTGTTTATGCTTTGATCACTCGCATCTCCATCTTAGCGCTCTTTGAGCTGTACTTGCATTATTTTCTTGGAGTCAATTTTAAGATTACTAGATGCATAGTTGAGGATATATTTGTGATTCATGTAGCATCACCTCATTCATGATGGATATTGCCCAAGTATTTGTTGAAAATAATTTTTATGCTTTGCTTTAGTTATGGTTGTACATGTCTAAGAGTACCATATTGTGAGTCTTAATACCGAGAGTTATATTTTGATGATGAAAAGCTTGGTTTCGGCATGTGTGTATGACAAGAGCATGATATATGTCATTTTTGGACCGTTTGTGCCTTTCTCTATCCTACTCATTTATCTCACAAAAAAAAAATCCCTAGTGTCCCCGTTGAGCTCATTTAAAGAATGTCGTGTGACTAGAGCACACAATGACCCCCATTCGACTTCAATTCTTACACCCGCATTATCCTATCCCATGAACCTATACACTTTTGCTGTTGCCCTTCAAGAGAGCTTGATTTGGAATGAATTATTTTATTTTTGTAATCTTGTTGGGAAGTGTATGCTTCATGAAGGTTTATGTTCATTAATGTTGATGTTGGGAATTTGATAATTGTTGTTGAATGGTGGTGAAAAAAAATGAAAAGAAAGGAAAAGAGCCCCCTTGGAAAGCAATGAAAAGAGAAAAATATCAAAATAAAACAAAAGTAAAGGGTGGCCACAAAAGAAAAGAAAAAAATAGAAAAAAAATTGCCATTGCTCTTAATTTTCTCAGGGAGATATAAGGGTGGTACTTAATTGTTGTGGTAGATGAGACAGCTTTTTCAACCCAAAGTTTAACATTTAAGGGGTTGTTGAAGTGAGTTTGTGGTATTTGAAGAGTTGTGCTTTCATGAAGCTAGTCATTATGTGAAGACTTCAAATTCTTTTCTCTCTTAACTTGCTATCCTATCCTTCATTTGTAGTCCAAACCTTGACCGAACATTACAAACTTTATAAAGTTCTATTGATATTATCATACCGTGTGTTCTTGCCATGCCTTGTGACAAAAATTTGGTTGATAACTCTTTCGGTTTGACTTGCATTTGGTATCTCGGTTGGCCGTTCAATCTAAGCTAGAGCATTGATACTTTTGGGTAAAAATATGTTTTATGATTTGAATAATTGTTTGAGGATTGTTTGCTAGCATATTAATTAATTCATACCTCTATTATGCATGTTTAGAGTCTTTGGGTTGATCTCTTAAATGGTAATGCTTGTGGGATCTTCATTGAGCGCCACCTTCATTTCATATTGTTCTCAAGCATTTCCATATTTCATTTTCTTTGCTCGGGATGATCAAAGTTTAAGTTTGGGGGTGTGATGAGCGCAAGATTTCCAAGAATTTTCTTGGGAATTTTCTTCTATTTTGAGTTATTTTTGGGTTAATTATGCATTGGAAATATTATTATTTGTGTTTTTGAGCTTAATGTAGGTTTCCATGCATAATCGAGCTTTTATACGGTGTTTAGCACGAAGTTCGAGACAATTTCGGGCTTAAAAGTTGAATTGAAAATTATTTGGTCAAAGTCTGTTAAGTCCGTTAAGAGTTCCAAGGCAAAATAAGGGCGAACGGAGAGTAACAGAGCTAACGGAGGACTAAACTGAAGAGCTGGCAGAGGGAAGGAAAGCGGCAGCTCATCTAGAAAGATCAGGGGTACTGGAGCAAATTGTGGATTCTGACTTTTGAGTTGTCGTGCAGCTGCTGGCGCCATGTGTCACCGTCTGGCCCGCCTTATCCATTGCCCAGCGACCCGCGGTTCAGCCTCCTGGATCCAGTCCACCCGTGTCCATCACCAACCCATCCTGAACCTCCTGCCCGTGTTTTAGCCCACTCCCCCTCTCAACCTCATCCCATTTTCCCCTGAGTTAACCCGTGATTTCCACCTGGGCTGCCCCTGACCCTGCCGTGATCCAGGAGCCTTTTTCTTCCCTTTTTGCCCCCTTTTCTCCGTTGTGCTTCCTAAAATGCCCCTAACTTGCCTCCATTCTATGTTGGCCTCTCCATTTAATCACAACAACCCTCATTATTTAAAAACAAGCCCCCATTCACGGGTGTGAGCCCTAAATGGGGCACCAGCCCCATTTTCTTCCAAAATTATTTCATTCCTCTATTGCTTGATCATCATTGAAGGTTTGGAGCTTCAAATCAAGAGCCAACGAAGCATCTACAAATCATTTCAACCCCAGAAACGCGATTTGCTCGGTTTAATCCTTCCTGTCTCTATTTTTTATAGTTATAATTTCTTGGGTTGATTAAATTTGTAAATGAAGAATTGGTTTATGTTTAAATTATTTATGGAATGCAATTATTTTTCTATGTCCAATGTAATGTTTTAATTTAATTTATCTCTTTATTTAGTACACTTTCTTGTTTGGTTATTATTTTGTGAACTTAATGCTTTTAATTATTTAGCTAATGATTAAATGAATTTAGAAATATTTCGGATCCGCGAGAGCTAACTTTATATTTCTGACCAATCAATTTAATAGTTGGTGTTTTATGACACACATCGATAGTCATTGTGAGACTCAGTTTGACATGAGGTCGAACCACTTTAGTCATTCGCGAGGTCGGGGAGATTATAGTTGACTATAAGATGCGAGAGCTCGTAGTTAACCAATTTTATATGTCTTGGCTACTAACATGACTTGTAGAAAAATATAGAGAGTTTCTTTTTGCGAAGTATTACCCATGCACTTGGTTATTATTGTGTGCCCTTCATGCCTTTAATGGCGTAGCGAATCACTAGATGATCACAAGAATGATAGGATACGAAGCGAAAACTCTTCCTGTTATTCCGAAAATCACAATAGTAGTTTGCGTAACGTGAGACCGAAAGAAGATCGGTGTAGCTAGTCTTTGGATGCTTGTTTAGACACGCGGTTATTTTCTCTCCTATGTTATGTGTTGCGATGATATGAGCCCGTAACAAGGTAGAGTGATAGCTAGATTTGCTATACGTGGCGAAAGCCCGTAGTGAATTAATAAAATAGCGCGTCCGACTACCAAGACTTGAGTTAAAGAAAAGTAAAAAGATGATTAAATTACACGGCTATTCTAGATATAATGTACTCCTAACTTTTTATCATGGTTTGTTGTTACCAAACCACCTCCGCAGTAGTGTAGATTTAATTGCTTTCTAGGTTATTTATATTTTTAGATTATAATTCATTTTCTTTTCGCTCAAATATAATTAGTTAGCATAATTTTGGTACTTAGTTGGAGTGAGAATTATGTACATTCCCTGTGGGATCGATAACTTGTACTTAGGTACACTTTATTACTTGATGTGGTTGGGTATTCTTGACCGAGTTGCTTTTTGCGCACATCACTCTCTCTCCCAAACGGCCAAACCTAAGTTCCAAGCGTCTTCTCCAATCTCCATCTCCACCTCGGCACTTCCAGTCCTCGACGGCATCGGTGACGATGCGTCTCTCCTTCGAGTCTTGGACGGCGACGGCGACGGCGACGGCGACGGCGAGTCTCCATTTGTAAGGTTTCTTCCCCTCTAACGGTTTAACGATTTGAGAGTTTACATTTTTGAGTTTAATATTTTGGATTTGAGAGTTTACACTTTATAGGACAAGCTAGAAAGTATATCATAAGCTTAAGAAGTTGTTTACCTCTGTTATGCGCATTCCATTGTTACAAAGCTACAACCATTCACACATTATTGCAGACGAAATTTGCATTTAATTGAGGAAACTTGGTATAAACAAAGAAAATGCAGAAAATAAAAGTATATAACAAATTTTGAAATGAAAAGAGCTGTTTGTAACTGTTTTGTATTCATTTTTTACTCGGAAAGTGGACAAGGTAGAGTGCCTTGTCTTTGTGGAATGTAGCTTATTTTTGTGAATCTGATTTTGATAGTGTTTTTGGCAGGCTGAAACACTACTTGGGTACTTGACAGAACCAAGGTAAGAAGCTTCAGATGATGGAGTGTTGTAATTTGTGTTGTTGGGGAGTAAGGACTGTTAGCGTGGTTGCCCTACTTTCTGATTTCTTTTTCTTTTATCTAAAAAGACACTAGGAAGTATAGTTTATTTTAAAAGTCCATTAGGCTGTTAAATTGTTTGTTGCTTTAAATGATTGTTATAAAAATCAAGGAATAATTACAAGCCGGTACATTTTTAAAAACATATTTTTAAATGAATTCACCTATTTTTTGCACATTTCTTTTAGGTACAATTTTTGGGCAAAAATACTTGTCTACCCTTTATATATTCTCGATCTAATTTTAAATGCAGTGTATACGTCTTGTCACAAGCAATCAATGCCCCCCCTTCATTTTCTTTGCCCCACCAGGCCACCACCGCCACTCATCCTCTACTCCTCTCTCTCTCTCTCTTTCGACGGATAAATAATGGCGGTCTCGACAACGAATCCAGGAGGCACAAGCTGGCAAACGATGCGCGCCGGCAAGGGAGCTTGAGGGCAGATTCCTTCCTATAGCTAACGTAGTCGGATTATGAAAAAAGGCGTTGGCGAGAACGCTAAGATATCGAGGGCCTTGAGAGCGTGCGAGTGCGTACGAGCGCCAGATCGAATTCATCGGTATTTCATCACGGGTGAGGCCATGACAACGGTGACGACCTTCTGTGGGCCATGACAACGCTAGGGTTTGAGGAGTATGCGTAGAGCCTTTGAAGGTGTACTTGGCAAAGTACCGAGAAATGGAGGGGGAGAAAACCACTATGGGAGGACGAATCGCCAGGAAAAGGGCTGGTCGCCGAGGAGGTGGAGGCGACGTGAACTCTGGCCCAGGGGATATAACGGCGGCGGAAGAAGGATGTATGGGGAATACACAAACCGATGACTTCATCTTCATCCTTATCCGATCACAGGAACTCGCCGCACTCCGAATCCGACCTTCTTTGAGAGTGTTTTGACTTTAAGCTCTGTAATATCGTATGGTTTTAATTATAATCAGTAGCTCAAAAAAAAATTAATGAAAATAATGAAACTTTTCTTTAACCTTACCGCTCTTTGGTTTTGAGTTTTGATTTTAAATTTTGAAGGTTCGATGCCGCATCAAAGTTGATTCGATACGACATCGGGTTGATTTTTGGCATCGGGTTGATTTCGATGCCCCGACATCGAGGTTGATTTTTGGCATCGAGTTGATTTTGGCATCGAGGTTGATTCGATGCGGCATCAATTGATTTTTGGCATCGAGTTTTCATTAATGACATTTTTGTCATTTGGCAAGCAATTTGTAGTTACATGAAATGTCCAAAAAATTGATGGTTCTAGGTGAAAACATGTTTTCAAAATTGTACCCACTTAAAATTTCCCCATTAAAAAATGTACCGGCTTGTAATTATTTCAAAAATCAATCAAACAAGCCCAACTAGCCAAAAGGACAAAAATGAAGAATTTGACTTTTTTGTTTTCCACAGGCCCAAAAAACCGAAAGCAACCGAATCCGAATTTAAAATAAACTGAAAACCGAAATTTTCGGCAGATTGCTTAATAGAAACCAAGCCTTATCGGTTGAGTTGAGGCACGATTTTAGCTCAAAACCGAGCTGAACCGACCCGTGCTCACCCTTAGGTTATATAATGGTACAACGAGGCATTGGTCAAATATGGCAAAAGACCCGGTTTGCAGAACATATATGGCCTTTGACAAATCAACGGACCGCCGCTTATGAATCTGACCAAAATGCCCCTGCGTTATATCGTGGTCGACACTAGTCGTCAAGTGGTCGACTAGTCGACCATCACAAAATTTTGAGGAACAATATTTTTTAATTACATATACACTGGTATACACTGGTTTATTAGATAAACCACTTGACGACCACTTGCTGAGAAAAAAATACGTATACAATTACAATTGACGACGATGATATACACTAGTCGAGTGAAAGTGAAATAACACTTAGTTCATTTCAGTGTGGTATAACGAGCCTTGTCGACCAAGACCCTCTCCGGCGACCATTGATAAACCATTTGATTTCGATTAAAAGATCGAGAGCTCTCAATTATTCGAAACCCTAACTCGTTGGTGATCATCAATTGATCCGAGGTAAACCTCACATTGTTTTTTTAAGCTAGGGTTTTAGTGTTGTAGTTACGATGGACCATTTTGGCGACCCCAACTTGTAAAACATTTGAAATGAACATAACGACTTGAAATAAACATGAATACTTGTTTATATTGAATTGTATTGCTATGTTCATGTTCTTATTTCATGTTCAAGGCAAAAATGATTTTATTTTACATTGAATACATCGATTTATCAATAAACCATGTCGATAAACCATGTACTTGGGTTTTTGTTTAAGGTTAGAAAATCATATGTTTTATAACCCGATATATGAATCAACCATGTGTAATTTCATATGATCACTTGAATCAACCATAGAAGTAAACCTTGTTTTAATAGTTGTTTATTATAGTTCATTTTTTAATGTTTAATTTATATTTCTATTACAGATGGCATATATTGTTTCACGTGATGACCGGTACAAATGCAAGGTTACTACAAGATGCAATTTGTTAATATTAGATGAGGTATATGAAGCATTAGATCGTGCTCATAAACTATATTCGTGAAATCACTTTGGTAAATTGTATAGATGAGAAAAATATTAATAAGAGCAATGTGTTGATTCATGTTTTGGCACTTTTAGGATTGAGTCACCTACAAACAATAAAAATGAAATATGGTTCTCTGTATAGGTGGTAAAAATGTTAGATTTTCTTTTTTCGACTACACCTAATAACAGTTTAAAACCCCGGATTATTGGAAGATTATGTCCCCGAAATCCCTACTTCCAATGCACTAGTAAAGAAATATATTCCTCGGACCGAGTGGAAAAGCAATGAAGCCCGAAGATTTAAGGAAAATATTTAGAGAGGTAATCGACATGGATGATAAGTCAAGATTGGTCTTGCACTTATTTGGGAGTATGCGCCGAGAGGTGCGCCACCTAATACCGGGTATTGATGTGGGTGTTTGAGTATAGTCGAGAACTTGGATTTGTTCAATAAATATCCACGGGAACAAAGTCCTATACCCACTCGCCAACTCAGTTGAAGATGGCTAGTTTCGTGCTAATTCTCAGATGCAACGCTTCCGCTTGGCATTACAGTAACCATTTGTAGCTGATTTTTATATTGAATGGTTAGATCATTTTTTTCAATCTTATATGCTTCTAATATGTAACATTTTGAAAAAGGGTGTTTGGGCATTTGAGTTGTTCCAAGGTTTTCCCCGATTTATAGAATTGTATGGGCTATCAAAAATATCAAGGAAGTGCCCAAAATACCAAGAATGTGCGATTGAAGTCATTCCAAAATCCAAGCTATGAGGAAATCATGGAGATATTGGATAACCCGAGGGTAAATGTAGAGTTTGATTAATAAAGTTGTGTTATTTAATCCAAACAATATTATTTTATAAACGGTAGTGTCAATATAGTTTATTAATGAAGTTGGTATTTTGCTTAATTGACGAGGATGAAGTGCTTGTTCCAAGGCCAGCGGCGCATGTTAGTATGGTATATGTTTGGCGATTGGAGCACATCCTTCCATGTTGAGAACATGTGTGAAGATGAAGGCCGTCGGTCCCCACGCATCCTCTCGACAACATCCCTCTCCCTCTCTGTTGTGACTAGCACTAGCACCCGACACCGGCACTCTCTCATCTCGGCGCAATTTTTGATTTATTGCATAAGATGGACGAGAAGATTGACCATATGGACGGAAGATTGACCATATGGACCAAAAGATTGACCATCTTAAGATTGAAGTGGTAAAGTATTTGACCTTTTGATTTTGAGTAATTTGTTGAGATATTAATTAGTCTATACCTAATTTTTTGCTTGACTTGAATTGAAATGATCTAAAAACAAGTTTAGGTCACCTTTCGAGGAACAAGCATCACCCCCAGACTTGACATGGACTCCCACTGTTACTCTTCTCCTACTTTTCCAAGTTTCTGCCTTTCGAAATCTTGCGATCAGGCCATCTCTACTCCCCCCCACCACTGCTCCCATCTCCACTACTCTCCCTACAACCACCACTCCCATCATCTCTACTCCTCCTCCCACCACTCCCATCTCACTACTACTACCTACCACCACCATCCATACTACTCCCACTACCACCACTCCCATCTCCACTCTCCCTACCACCACCCTCCCATCTTCTACCACTACTCCTCACCACCAACTCCCGCCATCTCTACTACTCCCCTACCAGGTCCATCATCTCTACTACTACTCTACCACCACCACTCCATCATCTCTACTACTCCTCTACCACCACTCATCATCTCTACTACTCCTCCTACCACCACCACTCCCACCATCTCTACTACTCCCTACCACCTCTCCCATCATGTCTACTACTCCCCACCACCTCTCCCATCATCTCTACTACTCCTCCTAGCACCACTCCCATCTCCACTTCCTCTACACCACCACTCCCCCATCTATACATTTGAGCGGGTAAAAATCGAGGATAAGCGAGGGAAAAATAGAAGAGGTTAAGGGTAGGAAAAGAAATGTCTCCTTGGTATTGAGGCCGACAATATTTTGGAATCGAAGAAAAAGAGGGGAGAAAAGCATCGCACAAATCTCTTCTCCTATATCACGCATGCTCAGAAACTTGTTTGCAACTCGGAAGGTTGTTGGAAATCTAGTGCAAGAGAGGCCTCAAGTGAAGGATCTTTGAAATGCGGTTCATGAGAGGCTGGTACCAGATCAAGTGAAGGCTGCTTTGAAACACAATTAATAAAAAGAATGAAAATTGAGAAAGAGCGACAAACCGAGAAAATCGAGAAAAATAAGGCGAAGATTTGGAAGAAGAAGTGTGAGGAAACAAATGGAATGAGTATAGATATAGATTAATGCATATAGTTGCTCCTAGCTGCTTTGCTGCTTGTGATGGCCATGTATTTTCTTTATTTCATAGGGGTCATGTAAAATACACTTGTTTATGACAATGACAATCCTAGTTTACCTTGTTAATGCAATGAAATTCCTCTGTTTTTGATTTATTTTGGGTACTACTTATATGAGTTTGTAATTGCAAATATATGTCAATTGAAAATGTTTGTATATTACTCGGCCGGTTTGTATATCACTTTCATATTTGTATAGTGCATATTAAACTTGCGGGGAAGAACTTTTGCACTTGCAAACACGGTTCTTCCTTATTATGTTGGTTTATTGATAAACCATTGATAAACCCGATGGGTTTTATGTTATAATTTGGTTTCAAGTGTCAACAATGGTTTTCCTTTGAAAATGCACATGGTTTATCAATGGTTTATCGATAAACCATTGATAAACCATGTTCACGATTGGTTTATTGAAGCGGTTTATCTCTTGGTTTATTGATAAACCATTGATAAACCATTAGGTTTTATGTTATAATTTGGTTTCAAGTGTCAAAAATGGTTTTCCTTTGAAAATGCACATGGTTTATCATTTGGTTTATCGATAAACCATTGATAAACCATGTTATGGGATTGGTTTATTGAGCTGCTTTATCAATCGGTTTATTGATAAACCATTGATAAACCAGATGAGTTTTTATGTTATAATTTGGTTTCAAGTGTCAACAATGGTTTTCCTTTGAAAATGCACATGGTTTTCTCGGTGGTTTATCGATAAACCATTGATAAACCATGTTCACAATTGGTTTATTGAACTGCTTTATCAACGGTTTATTGATAAACCATTGATAAACCAGATGGAGTTTTATGTTATAATTTGGTTTCAAGTGTCAACAATGGTTTTCCTTTGAAAATGCACATGGTTTATCCCGGTTTATCGATAAACCATTGATAAACCATATTCCGTAGATTGGTTTATTGAACGGTTTATCTGGTTTTATTGATAAACCATTGATAAACTGATAGCGGTTATGTTATAATTTGGTTTTGAGTGTCATAATGGTTTTTT
>CM028377.1:36521858-36563826 GCA_013146195.2 Codonopsis lanceolata | reverse complement strand
AAATAATAAATTATTTATTTGACCTTATTCAATGAGGAGGAATTTATTAAACATTATTTTGTACAAATATTATTTTTTATCATGATAAATTTACTTGTTTGTCCTTAAATAAATGGTGGATGGTTTATTAGATGAAAAGGTTAATTTTGTCCATACATTAATATCTAAAAGACAACTCACATTTTTATAGTAAAGAAGATAAAGTTACTTGCTTGTCATTAAATAAATAATGGATGATTTATTAGATAAAAGGTTAATTTTGTCCTTACATTAATTTTAAGAGACAACTCATACTTTCATATTAAAGAAGATAGATATTGATTGAGATAGCATTTACCATATTTGACTTTATTCAATGGTGAGGGTTTATTAAATGTAGGGTTCTTTTTGTAATTATTCATGTAATTGATTGGCTTCATGACTAAATTTATTTATTTGGCGTTATTCAAGGTAGTGATTTATTAAATTTATGGCTATTTTTACAAACATTATCATTTATTATTTACTTGTTTCTCCTTAAATAAATTGTGTATGATTTATTAGGGGAAATGTTAATTTTGTCCATACATTAATTTAACAGACAACTCACAATTTTATAGTAGAAATAGATAGATAGATGGAGATAGAATTTATTAATTTGACATTATCAATATTATGATATATTTTTTATTATTCATGTAATTGATTAGCAAATAATAAATTATTTAGTTTGACCTTATTCAGTGGAGAGTGATTTATTAAACATTACTTTTGTACAAATATTATTTTTTATCATGATAAATTTACTTGTTTGTCCTTAAATAAATGGTGGATGGTTTATTAGATGAAAAGTTAATTTTATCCATACATTAATTTCTAAGAGACAATTCACATTTTTATAGTAAAGAAGATAAATTTACTTCTTTGTCCTTAAATAAATGATAGATGATTTATTAGATGAAAGGTTAACTTTGTCCATACATTAATTTTCTAAGAGACAACTCACACTTTTATAGTAAATAAGATAGATAGATAGAGATATCATTTATCTATTTGACCTCATTCAATGGTGAGTGATTTATTAAATTTAGGGTTCTTTTTATAATTATTCATGTAATTGATTAGCTCATAACAAATTTACTTATTTGACCTTATTAAATGGTGAGTGATTTATTAAATTTAGGGTTACTTTTTACAATCATTATCATTTATTATGATACGTTTACTTGTTTGTCCTTAATAAAGGGTGGATTATTTATTAGATGAAATGTTAATTTTGTCCATACATTAATTTCTAAGAAACAACTCACAATTTTATAGTAGAAATAGATAGATAGATAGAGATAGAATTTACTAATTTGACATTATCATTTATTATAATAATTTTTTTGTTATTATTCATGGAATTGTTTAGCAAATATAAAATTATTTATTTGACCTTATTCAGTGGGGAGTGATTTATTAAACATTACTTTTGTACAAATATTATTTTTTATCAAGATAAATTTACTGGTTTGTCCATAAATAAATGGTGGATGGTTTATTAGATGAAATGTTAATTTTGTCCATACATTAATTTCTAAGACAACTCACATTTTTATAGTAGAGAAAATAAATTTACTTATTTGTCCTTAAATAAATGGTAGATGATTTATTAGATGAAAGGTTAATTTTGTCCATATATTAATTTACATGAAACTTCACACTTTTATAGTAAAGAAGATAAAACTTATTTACTATCAATTCATATGGACCACTTTATGGAATAATTTCAACATAATGAGCCCCATAAAAGCATATCCTCGTCACTCCGACGGCAACGATCTCCAGTTGTCATTTTCAAAATAATACTCCCTCTGTCTCCTAATATTGTTTATTGTTTTCCTTTTTTAAATCCGTAAAAAATAATTGTCTTTGTTTAAAACTTTCTTTTTTTTAGGATTAACACTTTTACCACTTTATCCTTACTTTTTCTTCCTACTTTAATTATAGGCCACATACACATGAGCTTTAAAGTAAACTACACATCAAACTAATACTAATAATTCAGTCAAATGTATTTTTTTAAACCGTGCATCAAGTCCACCAAAATAATAATTTAGGGACGGAGGGAGTAGCAAATATGATGCAGTGAAAACGGAGATGAACCGACTCTCTTCAAACCTCGTACTTGAACAACCCATTAAGGGGAGGACCTCAAGGTATAAAGCGATAAAAGGGTTTCTTCAAAGAATAGGTCTTATGTGAGATCATCTTACAGATCGTAATTTGTTAAACCGATGCTTCATTCTCTCATATGTTAGCCCACCAACACATGGTGGATTCACGAATTAGCCCACTAACATAATAAATCGGATCAAGAAAATCTATCTTATAAAAAATACCAATTAGACCATTTTTCCAAAGTTTTTGTCATTTCGAAAATACCAAGCCACCTTCTACTAACACCATTAGTAAAACTCTCAGAAGATTTACCATCACCTCCTTTTTTGTCACTTACCTGCCACACTACGCTCATTTCCATTAGTTATTTTGTGGAGATTTATCAAAAAGCAAGATCTTGGAGACAAACAAAGACTATAAGACACCACTCCAATACAAAAAAGAAAAAAAAAATCACATAGCCAACAAACTAATGAACTACTCCCTCTCTTCGAGGTAAAGTATCATTGTTTTAAAACAATTTTTTTTTAAATACCAAATTTAGTAGTTCATTAATAATAAAATAATTTTTAAATAAAACATTCAAAATGAAATAAGAAATTATTTATCTGAAAACGGAGGGAGTAGTTAACACCGAATTGGGGGGAGGGGAACCAGTTAACATGATAAGAAAAGTCTAGTTTCCTCGTAAAAGTTATTGAAAAAGAAAAGCTTCTTCAGACTTTTGTTTTTTTCATGGGTTCAAATTCTCTTTTAACCCCTTCATATCTTCTGCCTTCATTATTTTCAAAGCCTATTTCTTCTTTAACCAAAAAAGACAAAAAAACTGATACCGAAGAAATCTACAAATAGAAAGAAGAATATATCGTGCAAGTTACAAGGAATTGAATGGATTCTATTATGGAGTGGAAGCTAGTAATCAACCTAAACAACCCAATAGTGATAAAGATTGCAATTTTTTTTGCAGTTTACGAACACAAGCTAAGATCTATTTGAGGTTTGCAAGAGTTGTAAGCGGCGCGATGTAAATTGCTGATGGCAAGACAAGAAATATCAACTTTATAGTTACATAGAACGATCCTCACGTTTAGGGGTGTCAATCCGAATCACCAAGTCGTCAAGCCAAACAAAACCGAGTTGAACCAAGTGGTTTGGTTTAGTTTGGTTTAAGTAGCTTGTATAGTTCAGCTCAGTTTAAGTTTCTAAAAAATCGAGCGGTTCGATTTGGCTCTCGATTTGATCCTCCGAGTTGAGTCAAACCAATCTAAACCAAACCGTTGCGTGAACCACCAAGTCAAACAACCAAACCATAAATATTAGATATTACTATTTATCAATGAGAAATTATATCGTTTATTTTATTATTACATCATAAGGACAAAAGTCTAAAAATTTTCATATCTTTAATATTTTCAATTTTCTCGTATCGTTTTAAATTTGGGGAATACTACCTTTTCGACCACCGTATAAATTGGGGAAATCCAATTTGACCAACGACATTTCATAACGACCAAATTAACCAACCAACTTTTAATGTGGTTGCAATGCCATCCTTCCCGTTTCATAAAGACCAAATTAACCAACCAACTTTTGTCAATATCTTCCTTCTATGGCAATTTCTTGGTCCGATATTTATAAAAATTGGTTGGTTAATTTGGTCGTTATGAAACGACGAGGACGACATTACAACTAAATTAAAAATTGATTGGTTAATTTGGTCGTTATGAAACGTCGTTGGTCAAATTAAACGACAGTAAAATCACAAAACGGACAAAAAAGATACCTGAAAGAAATAAATGTTGAATTGAGGATATGGAAAGGAATTGAAAAGTCGTTGGTGGTGGCTTTGGTGAAATGATTCGACGTGTGCCCCTTTAAGAGGATGATGTGTGCACCCCCCCCCCCTAAAGAGGCTCGGTACATTTAGTGCACAATATTCATTTTTCTAAGTCCAGTTTTACAGAAAAAAAAAACCTTGGTTTCATTGCTATTTACCAAACAAAAACAAAAAAAGGAGAGAGAAGTGAGAACCATGCTCCATTGACTAATATCTTCTTATTACGTACATAAATTTATCTACTTCCTCCTATTGGAAATGATTTAGCGCACCTTTAGTCCCACATTTTTCATTTTCCAAGAATATATCGACAAAACTACGCTCTATGAAGGCTTAAACTACGCTCTATGAAGTCTTAAATAACTTTTGTAAAACAAGTTGTCAATGAGTAGTTAGTCAAGGATATCACACAACGAAAAGGCCCGGGAATGAGTTGCGTTCGTCCTATCAACTATAGTTTTTATGATAACTTTTGGGATAGATGGTAATGCTGATGGTACTAATATATGTAAAACAAGTAGTCCATAAGTGATTACTATTAGTCAAAAATATCACACAACAAAAAGGCTCAGAAATTAGTTGCACCCGTCCTATAACCTATAGCTTTTTGAGATGATAGCACTGAGTAGTCAACTAGTTTTTAGTCAAGGGATACCACACGTGAAAAATATGGTATAAACACTAGCTTCTGTAGCAAATTACCCAAAAAAAAAAAAAAGGGGGGGGAGAAGATAAGTAATACTCCCTCTGTTTCGAGTAAAGTCCCCGTTTGAGAGTCAACTTTTTAAGTAAAATATCTCAAAATAGAATAGTTGACTATTTACTCAGAACGGAAGGAGTATATAATATTACACACATATATACTTAATATTCACATAATATCAGTATTGGAAGCATTGGAATTGTAATTAATATTACACTCAAATTCTTCACTATAAATACGAGTTGAGATGGCAAATGCAAAGACACAATTAAGCATTTGCAATTATTTGGCTTCACCAAAATATAATGGTGCGAGTAATTATTAATTTTCTTCTTCATGGTAGTAAAATTATAGACAAACTAACACGAGATCTCTTTAGTCACTCTATGAGTTACTATCAATGTTAGTTTTAGATATTTTACTATAAAAAACATTAATTTATTAAGATTCGTGTATTAGTTATTTGATTTTTGCATGTCACATAATAAATTACTTGAAGCGCACGTATATTTGACGGTGCTCATACGATGAGTAGCGCAAAATGAAGTTAATATATTGTTTCTGCTTCTATATATCTCTTTTATTTTCCTCTCGTAAATTTGTAACGCATGCAAGAGCTACTAAATATTACAATATTTTTTGCTCTATGCAAAATTCGGGAAAATTCTGGTACTAATCTACTAAAGGGATTTTTCTAAAAATAGAGTATGTTATACCTATACATGTTAGGTAACTCTCTACAAAGTTTTGTAAATTTTGGAGTTCAGGAAGTATTTTTCATTAGTCACAAATCGTGTCTGTTCCAGTAAGCTGTTACCAGAAAGTTAGTCTGTTAACATAATATTGAAGTGGTCTTATTTTGAGGAATACAAGTCCTGATGGAGTGTTTTAAAATGGTAAACTATATCTCAAAGAGTCTAGTTTCTGGAAATGTAAAGTTTATTTCATTTGGAGCAATGACCAATTTTTGGTGAATTTTGTATGATAGACATGCAGAATGAATCGCAACAGAAAATCAGGTTTTTAACATTAACTTTGAGGGGCTGTATTTTGATGAATACAAGTCATAATGGAGTAATTTAAAAGTCTAAAATATATTCTTAACAGTCTAGTTTGATAATAAGAAAGAATCACCTTCTTTTGAGTTGTGAGCAATTAATGGTGGAATTTACAAGATGGTTGTGGAGAATGAGTTATAACAGAAAATCTGGAAAATAACTTGTCTTTGTGATAATCAAAAATTGATGATTATAGGTTGAATTGAATGACTCAAAATGGTGAATGATACCTTAAAATTTCTAGTTTCTAAATATGCATGTGTGGATCACAATATTTGGATTTGTCAAGCGGGGTTTATAAATAATACATGAACCATAATGGATTTGGGAACATAGGATGAATGATCATTTTAGAATGAGTTTTAGTGAATATAATCTAAGTTATTAATTGATCCTGGACCATCAATGAAGTCTTGGGATTTCATGAATGCTACTTGTTAAGTTACGGGTTTGGCCTAGATTCATTAGAGAAATGGATTTCTATGCTTGCGTGGTTTATTATTTGTTAAGTGATGCACTTAACTTGGATTTATGCTAGAAATAAATATCTATTCTTATTAGATATTATGACTTATGAAAGCATGATTGTGATACTTGTCAATGATTGATTCTCCATATTTAATTATATGACTTATAAGGCATATTGTGTATTTTGACATGAAGCATAATTTGTTTTTGATTACTCTGTGGTTTCATTGATCATTGATTCACCAACTTGTGTTGAACTTATATTTCACTAATAGGTGAAATTGTGAACTGATGATCTAGTGTTTCTTAATGAGACAAGAACCTAACTATGCTTGAACCGAGAACTTAGAAAAGGCTTAGAAATGCAAATAGCATTTATAAACTATTTCAGATAAATTGTAGTAAAGACTCAACGGAGTCGAGCTTAAGGAACAATTGAACTTTACGAGCATCGTGGTGAGATTCTACAACCTGTAGAATCCATTTGACTAGATAACTAGCCTTTGAAACTTGAATAACATTCGATGGACAACTTGACACTTGTATTTTCGAGACTCAATTGGGCTCTTAAGTTAATGTATGTGATTGATCGTGAACATGTCGTGGATAACATGCTTGCTTATCTTGAACGAGCTCGATCTTGTCGAGCTCGCTTCCTACTTGATTTAATATGAGTAAACATCTACTTGACATGGATGAGTTCTCTCTTGTCGAGCTCGATCCCTACTTGATTTTAATGCAAAGTAAATATCTGCTTGTCATTTCATTAGCCCAGCTGGCGTACTTGTCTTATCTCGATGGTAATGATGCATCGCCGTCACGAATTGTGATATTTGTGGTAGTGATGGGTCGCCAGCCCATCATCATGCACCTACCCTCCACTATTTGATCACAGTGGAGAAGAGTACCTTGTCGTAACCATTAGGGTGCTTGGAATAATACTATCGTGTTCAAGGACGTCGATGTATCAATCACGTGTATCCGACAACCCACTTTCAAGATAATCGTTTTCATTTCAGGATCTACGTTGCGGCAGCGGCTCTATAATGTATCCTCCTGTTATGTGATTTATTTCAAGCACTTATGTGACAACAAAGTGTTAATTGAGACATGGGATCGAAAGTGACCATGTTTATCTTGATTGCACTTTTATTGAATTTCATGGTATGTATATCTGTAGGTATACATACTTGTACTTGATAATTCTATGACTTGATATGCATATATGTGAATATACATGCGGATACTTGCTAATTTCATGAATGACTTGGCGTGTATATATAAAGTTATACATACTTACATGGAATGTTTTCGTGAGAATTACTTTCTAATTCATTGGTTTGTGTTGAACAAGGAATTCCACCCTAGTTCACTTGGACAGTTTAGTAAGTGGGAAGGAGAGATTTCTCGTAAAGTATACAACACGTCTTCACGAGCTTCGTCGTCGTAACGCGATGTTACTGTTATTATAATAATGTTTCATATTATGATATATTGTTTAGTAGTAACATACTGAGTCATTATGACTCATCCCGTATTTGTTTTCTAGTTGCAGTAACCTGTCCGTTACATTGAGGTCGAGTAGATCGTGGTTGTAGCTGATCGCAGCTGATCGATAGCCCGAGCTTAGTTCGTATGTTCGTGATTGTAGCAGTCGATTTCCACGAGTAGTAGCTTGCAAAGTTCCCTCTAGCATCGTGTCGTATCTATTATTTCGTCCTTCTTTTCCGCTTAAGACTTTTTGAGTAAAGTTATATAAACTTTACAGTTGGGTAGCATTACTAGCCTTGTTGTACTTTTCTATCGCTGATTTTTAGTCAGGCGTGTATACTTCACTTCTTAGTATTTATTCAGTTGTCTCTCGGGCAAGCAATAGCTTCGGGGCATTTAGTATCTCTCTTGTTATTGTTTTTGTTAACCCCGGTATGTTAACCGTTGGGTAATTGTCATATCAGGTAGGGTTCTTGTCGAAACGCCGGCCTGGAGTGCCGATGGTTTGTTTTGCGTCTGCAATGTTGCGGCACGTGAATTTTGTGTTTAGCTTTGTGAGACAACGTCTCTCTTGATTCTATCTGCTTCAGTTTTCGAGCTATCTAGCTCGGGGCTTCACTATGTTAACGCTTCCGCATCTTCGATTTTTGTTTACCCGTATTTTTATACTATTACATATCCATGTTTAGAGCTTGATAGCTCTATTGTTTGATATGCACTATTATTTACTTCGTGTTTGTCCTCTTATTGCCTTGTCCTTGTAGCGTGACCTTGGGATTCTGTTCCGGAATCTGGGTCGGGTCGTCACAGACTGGGTGGGTGACTTATAAGCCACGTTCGAGGAAGACCAATCAGGAGTACGACACGACGACCTAGACTCCGAACTCATAAACCCACTCTAAGTACGAACCAAATGTGGAAAGCTAAGAGAAGAATAGTACCTGTAACGGGCGAGACTGGAGAAGACAAAGACAAGAGAGAAGAACAATGACGAGGGCCTGAAAGACAAAGGCCACCGGAGTTAGTACGAAAAGTGCAGAAACCGGCGATAGGTCACCGGAGATGAAGTGTGAAACCCGGAATTCACCAAACCTACCCAGAAACAGGCTACAAACAGGTAAAATGGAGAAAAGAGAAAGAGGTGAACCTAACACACCACTTTAGAGGAGGAAAATGCAGCCAAAAGGGAGCCTAGATAGTGAACTCAATACCGGAAATAAAAATCGCCTGACTTGTTCTGGGAGAGAAAATCACATAATGGTTGGAAGCGTAGGAGAGAAGCCAGGGTTTTAAAGTTTTATACGACCCGCGATCAACCGGGTCGATCCAATTCAAAAACACGCGGATCTCATTTAACTACTACCCGACTGACACGTGTCGATAACCATCCAAACAACGTCACCAAAAAGAAAGAGACGGCGCCGAAATCAGGGATATTAAATAATAATTCGGCTAAACGATGCTTCATTAATGAGTTATTAATGAGACCCGACCCCAAGCGACACTTCGATTCCCCTACAAACAAGCTCAATCCAAGGGCCCCACTAAACACATCCTCATCTCACATCCTAACCAAGCCAAAAATAGGCAGTACATGGTCAACAAAGACGGGCTTGAACGAGGATGAACCAAGTCTTACTTTCCGATCTAAGGATAAATCCTCGCACTCAGAAAGTCGGGGGCAACTGAAGGGACCCGACTTGATGCTCCTCACGTAGAATAACACGTGGCGGTCAATGCAACCAAGGTCGTCAAGGACGACCACTCGCCGGATAAGTCGATCGAAGATAGGCCGACCAGGCCACCGGCCACGAGAATACGTGGAAAGCCTAGACATGGATGATCATCCAACCAGGAAATTCCATGGTTGGCACCCAAGCTCGTCAGAGTCAAACACTGAAACGTCATCATAGTACGGCACATACCAGGTGTCGTCATCTGATTGGTAAAGCATCAATATGCTCTGTACAGGCCGTACACCTCACCGCTGACCAACTTCCTGATACAGTACATCGACAATAATACGCACCAATGGGAATTAGCTAACTCAACTCACCGACCAATACGGGTTGGTCTCCAATTGTGGCATCCAGCTTTGGCTTGTGAGACAAGCTTTGGGAGATTATAAATAGAAGGTTTCGTCACCTTCGAGAGGTAAGGCACTATTCACTAAAAACTATCATATAACATATATTACTCAAGAAAGGTGGCCACGGGGAACGCCTGTGTTCCATCACTTGTTATCTTCCGCTACTGACTCTCACACCGGAGGGCTTTAGATGGGATAGCCTCCCAGCTCCCTAACCGTATTTTCTCTTGCAGATCCTAGTGTAGACATGAAAGATTAAGAGAACCAGCATGTACTCTCCAGCAATTAGGCCAGATATCCTAGTCATGTTCCTAACCTTACACTCATTAGCTTCATTCCACCACGTGGATTTCCAAGCGTAGTCACCCTATAATTTGGTGTGATCAATATGGAATATATAATACTTTTCGCCAAGATCATAGAAATAATTACCAGCCCATTATCCCTTTTCATATTAAGGATTTGGAAGAACTAAGTTAAACCTACATGAAACAATATGACCATAACTAATTCAACTCACTGACCAGAAATTTCACGAATTTCACCAATCACAAAAAAAAAAAATAAATAAATAAAAAAATCACCAAATTGGAAGAAGAAGAAAACCCAGCAAATTTCAGACTAAACAGTAAATCACCAAATATGGAAAAAAAAATACCTAAAAGAAGGGAAAGGTTGAATTGAGGATAGCTTCAGTGCGCATAGATTTGAAGGAAAAAGACTGAGCAAACCACAAAATCAAAAAATAAAAATAAAAATCTAACTAAGGATCAATTAGAAGTAAACAACAGTAAAATCACAAAACGGAGAAAAAAGATACCTGAAAGAAATAAATGTTGAATTGAGGATACGGAAAGGAATTGAAAAGTCGTTGGCTATGGATTTGGTGAAAGGGTTCAACGTGTGCCCCTTTAAGAGGACGATATGTGCCCCCTTAAAGAGGCTCGGTACGTTTAGTCCACAATGTTCATTTTTCTAAGTCCAATTTTACAGAACACAACCTTGGTTTCATTGCTATTTACCACAATTAAAAAAAAAAAGGAGAGAGAAGTGAGAACCCTGCTCCGTTGACTAATATCTTCTTATTACTTACATAAATTTCTCTACTTCCTCCTATTGGAAATGATTAAGCATGAGTAGTCAACTAGTTTTTAGTCAAGGGATATCACACGTGAAAAATATGGTATATATAAACACTAAATTCTATAGCAAATTACTCAAAAAGTTTTTTTTTAAAAAAAGGGAAAAGATAAGTAATACTCCCTCTGTTTCGAGTAAAGTCCCCGTTTGAGAGTCAACTTTTTAAGTAAAATATCTCAAAATAGAATAGTTGACTATTTGCTCAGAACGGAGGGAGTATATAATATTACACACATATATACTTAATATTCACATAATATCAATATTGCAAGCATTGGAATTGTAATATTACACTCAAATTCTTCACTATAAATGCGAGTTGAGATGGCAATTGCAAAGACACAATTAAGCATTTGCAATTATTTGGCTTCACCAAAATATAATGGTGCGAGTAATTATTAATTTTCTTCTTTATGGTAGTAAAATTATAGACAAACTAATACAGAGATCTCTTTAGTCACTCTATGAGTTACTATCAATGTTATTTTTAGATATTTTACTATAAAAAAACATTAATTTATTAAAATTCGGGTATTAGTTATTTGATTTTTGCATGTCACGTAATAAATTACTTGAAGTGCACGTATATTTGACGGCGCTCATACAATGAGTAGCGCAAAATGAAGTTAATATATCGTTTCTGCTTCTATATATCTCTCTTATTTTCCTCTCGTAAATTTGTAACGCATGCAGGAGCTACTAAATATTGCAATATTTTTTGCTCTATGCATTGCTTCATTTGTTCCAAAGAATTGTATGGCAGCTACATATTATGTCACAGATTTTGGAGCCAGAGGAGATGGGCACACAGATGACACAAATGTAAACTATACATACAAATACTTATTCATTTGTAAATAAAGATTTAGTATATATACTAGTTTTGATTAATTGATCATCTATACTCTATATATCTTAAAGGCTTTCATCCAAGCTTGGAATAGTTTATGTAGAGATAGCTCGGGCGGTCCGGCATTAGTCGTACCATTGGGCAAGACGTTCTTACTAAAACCCGTGCAATTCGAAGGTCCATGCCGTTCTTCAAGAGTCCACATTAAGGTAATAACGATTTTTCGATATAATTGTGGCACTTATTGCTCTTCTCGATCACCCAGACCGCCCACACATAAGTGAGTTATGGGAACATATCTCGACCAATTTGGCCTAGTAATTTGTTTTGTGTTGTTGATCATATATAGGTGTTAGGAACCATCACTGGACCAAGGAGTCTTGATGAATGGAGAGGTTGTGGTGGAAATGGCAAGTTTTGGATTTATTTTCTGAATATCAATGGTCTTATTATAGACGGATCCGGTCAATTTGATGGCCAGGGCTCACTTTGGTGGAAGAATGGTGTAAGTTGGTGCAATCCCGTAAATTTTCATTCACCGATAGTGTATAATTTTTTATATACAAACAGTTTTTAAAACACAATACGTAGGCGTAGCCGACCTAAATCTTAAAAAAAAATCAAGAAAAAGATTGTAATCGACACATATCATGTTCCAAAACTGCTCGTGTAAAAAAGATTCTACATCTCCCGTGGATTACTCGGCTTTTTGGATAACTGTTCAATACAAAACTTGAAGATGAAAACCTTAATTCTCCCTTCTATTTTGCAGGGAAAGACTCCAAGTTGTGATCGCCCTTCGGTAAGATAACGCATCATCCAACATCTTCTCAAGTCTAGCTAGATTTTGGGTTTACATATGTTACTCCATTTGTTCTCGAAAAATAGTCATTCTTTCTTTTTAGGTCAATTTATATATATATATATATATATATATATATATATATATATATATATATATATATATATATATATATATATAAGAGTGTCAATTATTTTTTTTAATCTGTGTGGCCAGTCAAACATTAAAAAAACGAATTGATGGAGTATTAATTTGTAAATAAGTCAACACTAGGAGCTAGAGTTGATTATAATTTTGCAACAAGTAATGTTTACATATTGCAACCATGCTTGAAAATTTATGATTTTGAAAAAAAAATATATATATATATACATATATATATATATACACACACATTAATATTTTCATTTGAAAAAACGATAATTTTGTCTTAAAAAATCAAAAAAGAACTATACGAGTTAATTAGAAAACGACTGAGCACACGTTCAATAAAAACTTTTGATACGATGAAATAAAAAACGATTACTGATTGGAAAAATTGTGTGTCAGTTCACTTTTAAAAGTTTTAAACCGCTTTATACCCCCGATATTGTTTTGAAACCCGAAAAAGGCACCAATGCACTATTTGATAAGGCGATGCATCGATTGATCATATGATCTGACGATGCATGCATTTGGGCATCGCAATGCATGATGTATCTTTTTCGGTTTGAGAAAAAATATTGAGGTGTATAGCAGTTGAAAAACTTTCCGAAGTAGACCCGCTCAAATTCCCTTACTAATTAATTATACATGTGGATTACGTTTTTGTAGGCATTGCACTTTCACAACTGTAATGGACTTCTCCTAAGTGGAACAACACATCTTAATAGCCCGAGAGAACATATAGGGGTTCACGAATGTAATGCTGCAGAATTAGGTCATCTTCATATATCTGCGCCTGAGGACAGCCCAAACACTGATGGAATTGACATTAGTGCCTCCTCCCATGTCAATATTCATGACAGTTCTATCAAAACTGGTAATTTTATGTCCATTTTTCACACTTCTCTTTGATTCTCAAATATATTCTGTTAAAAATGATTACGTGCTAAAACAAACTTGTCGTAAATAACATGTACAGGTGACGATTGTGTGGCCATTAAAGGTGGCTCCGTCGATGTGAATGTTACTGGGGTGTATTGCGGACCAGGACATGGGATTAGGTATAACATTCCTCTTACACTTCTCCCATGTCTTAAATTCTAGACTCTCTTTTCGTCTAACTCTCTATGGATACCCATACGAATAGTGTTGGAAGCCTCGGAGTTTCTGGAGGTAGAGATATTGTAGAACAAGTACGCGTGATAAACTGCAACCTAACTGCAACCCAAAATGGACTAAGAATCAAGACAACGCCGGTAATATTACTTGTTTGACCGCACGAGTTAAAAAACAAGTTTCTTTGTCCATTGGAGCGACCACAGGTGCATGGCTAGGTTTATTGATACAATTTTTACTTTTGTATGTATTTTAGGGTGGATCGGGCTATGCTAGGGATATCTTATTCCAACAAATCCAGCTTGCAAACGTGAAGAACCCTATTATCATCGATCAACATTATTGTGATGGGAAACATTGTGATGTAAGTTTTAGAACCATCTATGCTACTTTGATAGGTTCTTTTTTATCAAATAGTTCTTGCCTAAGGTTACGCCTAAAGAAAATGATTCGAGATACATTATTGTGCTTGAGAGTTTAAATGTTCCTTTTGTTTATGTCATGGGTACAGGGAGCTTCTAGTGTACAGGTGAGATCTGTGACATACAGAGGCGTACAAGGATCTTCGGCCTCGCCACTCGCTATCAATTTTGACTGCAGTGAGAGCACACATTGCACCGACATTGTGATGGATCATGTTTCCGTAGCAGGATCGAGTGTCAGGGCTTCTTGCAGAAATGCCCATGGGACTTTTACATCAACTTCACCTAGTGTTACTTGCCAGTAACAAGTTCTAGTGAATGTTATTCTCATTCTAGTTGAGCTATTTGATTACTTGCCAACACTCAATTTATGGTTAAGCAAGGTTTTTAATGATAATGGCATTCAACTCTACCTGATTGTATGTTTGGACCATAAGAGCCTAGCTTGACCTAACTCATGTAGCTTCTTGCGACCACCAAAACCAACCATAAAAATACCAAAAGACATTAAGATCAAGCAAAAATCTAGGAGAAATTGTTGGTCGCTACTTTTTCTTAAACATTTTTTTGCTACTATCCTTCGTTCTTTCTTTCAACCGCTACAATCTATATTCGAAATATTATTCCTAAAAGAATTAATATATTGTTTGGTCCCTGGACATGCCGAAAAAGAATGTTTGGTCCCCGGACAAAAAAACAATCGAAGGTGGTCTCTGGACATGTTTTTTTTTTGGATCAATTTGCCCCCTCCCACCGTTAGCGTTACATTTTTCGTCAAATATTATATCAAATGCCAAAAATACCCTTAAAGGTTTAATAACAGTTTAACTTGACTTTTTAATAAGAAAACAAAATATATTTTTTGAAATGAAGTATTTTCTTTAAGTTTTCCAATTTTCGACTTGCGATTATTTTAATTTTCCCTGTAATTAATATGAATTGACAGATGGGAAAGATAAATTGCAAAAGAGATTATTGAAGCAATAGATGAAGAGAAAAAGTCAGTGACATTCAAGGTGATTGAAGCATAATGTTAAGGGTATTTTTGGTATTTTATATAATATTTGACGGATAATGTAACGCTAATGGTGAGAGGGGGCAAATTGATCCAAAAAAACATGTTCAGGGACCACCTTCGATTGTTTTTTTGTCTGGGAACTAAAACATTCATTTTCGACATGTCCAGTGACCAAATTATTATTTAATTCTTCCTAAAATGCTCGGATCGTTTTCTTCCACATTTTTGGATTATTTTTCACCTGATGCCAAACCTTGGCATCAGCTTTTTTGAATTTTTTTTAAACAATGCTGATGCCAAACCTTGGCATCAACATTATTTGATTTTTTGTCTTGAAAAAATTGTAGGCATCAGTATTATTGGATTATTTTTCACCTGATGTCAAGCCTTGGCATCAGCTTTTTTGAATTTTTTTTAGCTTGAATAAACTGTGAAAACAATGCTGATGTCAAACCTTGGCACTAGCTTTTTTGAATTTTTTTAGGCCGGATTAGATCTGTCATTCATTAATGTCATTTTTATCATTTGGCAACTAATTTGTAGTTACCTGAAATGTCTTAAAAAATGATAATCATAGATAAAAACATGCTTTTAAAATTATAGTCACTTAAAATTTACTCAAAAAATACCAAATAGACCGTTTTTTCAAAGTTTTTGTTATTTCGAAAATACCAAACCACAGTAGATCTACTAACACCATTAGCAAAACTCTCACAAGATTTACCATCACCTCCTTTTTTGTCACTTACCTGCCACACTACGCTCATCTCCACTAGTTATTTTGTGGAGATTTATCAAAAAGCAAGATCTTGGAGACAAACAAAGACTATAAGGCACCACTCCAATACAAAAAAGAAAAAAAAAATCACATAGCCAACAAACTAATGAACTACTCCCTCTCTTCGAGGTAAAGTATCATTGTTTTAAAACAATTTTTAAAAAAATGTCAAATTTATTAATTCATTAATAATAAAATATTTTTTTAAATAAAACATTCAAAAATAAAATAGGGAATTATTTATCTAAAAACGGAGGAAGTAGTTAACACCGAATTGGGGGGAGGGGAACTAGTTAACATGATGGGAAAAGTCTGATTTCCTCGTAAAAGTTATTGAAAAATAAAAAGCTTCTTCAGACTTTTGTTTTTATCGTGGGTTCAAATTCTCTTTTAACCCCTTCATATCTTCTGTCTTTATTATTTTCAAAGCCTACTTCTTCTTTAACAAGAAAAGGCAAAAAATTGATACAGAAGAAATCTACAAGTAGAAAGAAGAATATATCGTGCAAGTTACAAGGAATTGAATGGATTCTATTATGGAGTGGCAGCTAGTAATCAACCTAAACGACCCAATAGTGATAAAGATTGCAATTTTTTTGCAGTTTACGAACACAAGGAAGCTAAGACCTATTTGAGGTTTGCAAGAGTTGTAAGCGGCGCGATGCAAATTGCTGATGGCAAGACAAGAAATATCAACTTGATAGTCACATAGAACGATCCTCACGTTTAGGGGTATCAATCCGAGTCGCCAAGTCGTCAAGACAAACAAAACCGAGTCGAACCAAGTGGTTTGATTTGGTTTGGTTTCGTAGCTTGTTGTATGGTTCAACTCAGTTTAAGTTTCTGAAAAATCGAGTGGTTCGATTTGGCTCTCGGTTTGATCCTCCGAGTTAAGTCAAACCGATCCAAACCAAACCATTTTGAGCCGAACCGTTGTGTGAAGCACCAAGTCAAACCACCAAACCATAAATACTAGATATTACTATTTATCAATGAGAAATTATATCGTTTATTTTATTATTACATCATAAGAACAAAAGTCTAAAAACTTTCATATCTTTAATATTTTCAATTTTCTTTTATCGTTTTAAATTTGAATCATTTCCAGCAAGCACTAGAAATCCCCAATATGCGTATCGAATTCCTCACATCATCAACTCCCCTCAAGCTCTGACCATCGCATACTTTGTTTAAAATCATTTATTCCCAAAAAAATTGTAAAAAATTAAATTTAGAAGACAATATGAACACATCAAAATGTCACATTTTTATAGCGTTTTGGAAATGTATGAAAATAGCGTTTTGGAAATGTATCCAAACGCATTTGTAAGAAAAATGCTGAATTTTCAAAACGCTATGTTTTCAAACCACTGCGTTTTTAAAACGCTACGTTTTCATAACATTGTACCAAACAGGCCCTAAGATTTGTATGTATCCGAGAATCATAAAGCTTGAGAAGAAATTTGATGATAAACAATAACTGAAATTTTAAATAAATCATATGAAGTGAGACGAAATAACTGTAGATAAGCTTGAGAAGAAATGACATTAGATATTTAAAGACGAAATAAGGAAGAAGAAGGGTTGTTATCATTAATGTTTTGCTATTGATATATGTGTTGGGTAGTTTGCTTCTTTTAATGATGGTTGTTGATATTATGTTCATTCATATATCGCGGTTCATATAATGTTGCACCGCGGTTCACATATTTATGCATCACGGTTCACATATTTTTCATACAATTGATAGTTTTGCACCGCGGTGCATCCCGTCTTTATTCGTAGTGCGGCTCTTGCTCATTAAGGGTATTGCAGTCTTGTTGCCTTTGAAAGTGGTCTTTTTCGGTTGAAAAAAAAACTGGATTGGAGAAATTAGAAACTTCAAAAAGTGGACCGGCCCGAATTTATCCCAAAAAAAATGAATGAATAATTACGAGCCGGTACCATTTCATAGAATTATAACCGCTAAGTACCATGTTTTTTAATTCAACCGGATGAATCCGTTTTAATAAAATTGTTCTTAAAATACTCACTGTCGTCTTCAATGAGATAAGAAGCAGGAGAGCAACACAGTTTCTTCCTTCCTACTTCATTTCTTTCTCTGTTTGAGCTATCTGCTTAATCTTTATTCTTCGAAGTTCCTCCATGAAGAATACGTCTAGCTATCGAAACCTACCCTTTCATTTTCTATTTCTTAATTACATAAACAAATGTGACAATTTAACAATTGTTTTTGAGATGGAATTCTTTAGAGCCCCACAAAAAAGCACATTGATTATCGTTCGATGTGTGTGTGTATATGTGTATGAAATTGTATGAGACAGAGAGGGGCAGGATCTAGATCAAGATCAGGTTGCGTTAAATTGTGTGTTAATTTGGGTGTCATTGCATATGATTTGGGTGTCGTTCTCTCCAATGTGGGCGTCGTTGTCATGACCTTTAGCACATCAATTTTTCTATTTTGCATCGATTTAAAAATACACGCGTTTATTGATTTAAAAATTAAGTATCAGTTCTTCCAATCATGTCTCGGTATTACTTAATTAGGCATCGTTCCTTACAATCATGTCTCAATTTTAGTTTATTAGTCATCGATATTTGCAATTCCACGTCGATGTTACTTAATTAAGCATCATTACTTCAAATCATGTCTCGATGTTACTTAATTCGGCATTGTTTCTTCTAATTTAATAAAGACAGGATTCACATTATTTATATAATTCACGTTATTTTTCAAGCTTGGTTATTTATTAATTGAACGTCATTAGTTTCATAGATGCGTTGTCGTTAACCTTCAAAAAATACATGTGTTTCTTAATTTATAAATTGTGCGCCGGTGTTATTCCATTAGGCATCGCACATTACAATTCTGCCTTGGTTGTTTTATATTGGGGCATCGTTAATAATTTATTACTTGCATTTCTTAACTTATAAATTGTGAACCGGTGTTCTTCATTTACGCATCGTATCATTAAATTAATTAGGCATCGTTCCTTCAAATCCTGCATGAGTGGTACTTGATTAGATATCGTTCCATCAAAACATCCCTCGGTGCTACATAATTAGCCATCGTTCCATCAAATCCTGCGTCGGTGTTCCCACTACTAGAAAACTGCTAATTAGTGACGGAAAATTTCCGTCGCTAATTCATTTTTCCGTCGCTAATTAACATTTAGTGACGGAAAATCTTTGTCGCTAGTCCGTCGCTAATCATTGGTAGCTGATTTGAAACGGCCCGAATACCGTCGCTGATTAGCTACGGAATATAAGAATTTCGTCGCTAATTAGCTACGGAATATTTCGTTTCTAATCTCCGTTTCTAATAGTTTCCGTCGCTAATTTGAAACGGAGTGTCCGTCGCTAAAAATTTAGACAAAATTATATTTAAAAAAATTTAGTGACGGAAGTTTCCGTCGCTAAAATTACTAAAAAAATATTTTTGCAATAATAATGATTAATTTTAGAAACGGTAGTTTCCGTCGCTAATTTTTATTAAAAAATATTTTTATGATATTAATGTTTAATTTTAGAAACAGTGGTTTCCGTCGCTAATTTGTATTAAAAAAATATTTTTATGATACTATATTGATTAATTTTAGAAACGGAAATTCCGTCGCTAATATGTACAAAAAAAAAAAAACTTAATTAAATTAAATTTAAAAAAAACTAAAAAAATAAAAATGATCCTAATGTCACCGGCCGGCATCTGCATTCAGTGCTTTCATTGTTAAGCACAGCAGCAGAATCCAACTGCATCCTCACCCAAACCTCAAACCCTTCCCCAGCCCTTTCAACCAAATCAATGCTTAACTTCATCAATTCCCTGAGTAATCCAACTGGATGAAATTCGGAAAATCCAAACGCCCCAAATGAGACAAATTGATAGCCAAATTTCCATACACAAATCATTGAGATTAAAAAACCATCGTCAATTCAAAACAGAAATTCAAATACATTAGCACAAATTACCATTCAAATTATCCAATTACACTCCATACAAAACCCGGCCTAGCCCTAGCCATCTAACCACCAAATCCGTAAAGAGTACGGCCCTGGCGTTTAAGAGCATAAACCACATCCATCGCCGTGATAACGGCGTCACGGATGGCGTCACGGATGACGTTCTCGAGGAAGATCTTTAGAACGCCTCTCGTCTCCTCATAGATAAGGCCGCTGATTCGATTAACGCCGCCACGTCTCGCCAGACGCCAAATCGCCGGCTTCGTGATTCCCTGAATGTTGTCGCGTAACACCTTAGGATATCGCTTTGCTCCTCCTTTACCCAAACCCTTGCCGCCCTTTCCTCTTCTTGATATCTTCTCCCTTGACGCCCTTGTCGCCCTTTCCTCTTCTTGATATCTTCTCCCTTGACGCCATTTCCTCTGTTTTTGATTGGCATTTGAAATGAAATGAGACGACTTATTCGGATTTCGGGAAAGGGGGTGGGGTTATATACAGTGGTACTAATGTTTCTAAATTCTGACCGTTTGCCCCTAAGGGGGTGGCTCAGTGGTAGAGCTGAGTCTTCACAATGTGTGAGGTCTCAGGTTCGATCCCTTCCCCTGCCCCCCTTGGGAGAAAAAAAAAACTAGAAAAAAAAAAGTAGCTTTAAAAAAAAAAAAAAAAATCTGACCGTTTGATTGAAGCCCATGTGATATCTTACGGTTAAGAGTCCAAATCCGGGTGATGCAAATCAAGCATTTTAATTGGTCTATAGCGCAAATCAAGCATTTTAATTGGTCTATAATAATAATAATAATAATAATAATAATAATAATATTATTATTATTATTATTATTATTATTATTTATTATTATTATTATTATTATTATTATTATTATTATTATTATTATTATTATTATTATTATTATTATTATTATTATTATTATTATTATTATTATTATTATTATTATTATTATTATTATTATTATTATTATTATTATTATTATTATAATAATAATTATTATTATTATTATTATTATTATTATTGTTATTATTATTATTATAATTATTATTATTATTATTATTATTATTATTATTATTATTATTTTTATTATTATTATTATTTTTATTTTTATTATTATTATTATGATTATGATTATTATAATGATTATTATTATTATTTTATTATTATTATTATTATTATTATTATTATTATTTTATGATTTTTATGATTATTTTTATGATTATTATTATTATTTTTATGATTTTTATGATTATTTTTATGATTATTATTATTTTTATGATTATTATTATTATTATTATTATTATTATTATTATTATTATTATTATTATTATTATTATTATTATTATTATTATTATTATTATTATTATTATTATTATTATTATTATTTATTATTATTATTATTATTATTATTATTATTATTATTGTTATTATTATTATTATTATTATTATTATTATTATTATTATTATTATTATTATTATTATTATTATTATTATTATTATTATTATTATTATTATTATTGTTATTATTATTATTATTTTATTATTATTATTATTATTATTATTATTATTATTATTATTATTATTATTATTATTATTATTATTATTATTATTATTATTTTATTATTATTATTATTATTATTATTATTATTATTATTATTATTATTATTATTTTTATGATTATTATTATTATTATTTTTATTATTATTATTATTATTATTATTATTATTATTATTATTATTATTATTATTATTATTATTATTATTATTATTATTATTATTATTATTATTATTATTATTATTATTATTATTATTATTATTATTATTATTATTATTATTATTATTATTATTATTTTATGATTATTATTATTATTATTATTATTATTATTATTATTATTATTATTATTATTATTATTATTATTATTATTATTATTATTATTATTATTATTATTATTATTATTATTATTATTATTATTATTATTATTATTATTATTATTATTATTATTATTATTATTGTTATTTTATTATTTTATGATTATTTTATGATTATTATTATTATTATTATGATATTATTATTATTATTATTATTATTATATATTATTATTATTATTATTATTATTATTATTATTATTATTATTATTATTATTATTATTATTATTATTATTATTATTATTATTATTATTATTATTATTATTATTATTATTATTATTATTATTATTATTATTATTATTTTTTATTATTATTATTATTATTATTATTATTATTATTATTATTATTATTATTATTATTATTATTATTATTATTATTATTATTATTATTATTATTATTATTATTATTATTATTATTATTATTATTATTATTATTATTATTATTATTATTATTATTATTATTATTATTATTATTATTATTATTATTGTTATTATTATTATTGTTATTGTTATTATTATTCTTATTGTTATTGTTATTTTTATTATTATTATTATTATTATTATTATTATTATTATTATTATTTGTACAAAAATTAAAATTAAAATTACAAAAATTAAAATTAAAATTACCAAATCCAATTTATGCATCGTGATACATAAATTAAAATTACATTATTCAATGTACAAAAACACCATCATCAAGTGGGTGGTCAAAGAAAGAACTTTCTAGATCCACTGGTTGGGGAGGATCTAAGTCTGCGAAAGATATTGATCAGCCTGGGTCAAGTACTTCTTGGAGGAAGAAAGTTTGTTAATGACAGCCAACCTTTTGGTGGACCGAAGTGAGCAGACCACTGGTTAAGTTACGTTAAGTTAAGTTACGTTACGTTAAGTTATAACATTTCGCCAATAGGCGTAGCGTGTTTTCATGTTATAATGGTACATTGTACTCCATTAAACCATTTCGCCAATACGCGTAGCGTGTTTTCATGTTATAATGGTCCATCGTATTCCATTATAACATTTCACCAATAGGCGTAGCGTGTTAAGTTAAGTTACATTACGTTAAGTTAAGTTACATTACGTTAAGTTAAGTTAAGTTAAGTTACGTTACGTTACGTTACATTAAGTTAAGTTAAGTTAAGTTAAGTTAAGTTAAGTTAAGTTACATTAAGTTAAGTTAAATTATGTTAAGTTAAGTTAACTTACGTTACGTTAAGTTATACCATTTCGTCAATAGGCGTAGCGTGTTTTCATGTTATAATGGTCCATCATACTCCATTATACCATTTCGCCAATAGGCGTAGCGTGTTTTCATTTTCTAATGGTTCATCGTAGTCCATTATAACATTTCGCCAATAGGCGTAGCGTGTTAAGTTAAGTTACATTACGTTACGTTAAGTTAAGTTACGTTAAGTTAAGTTACATTACGTTAAGTTAAGTTAAGTAGAGTTAAGTTAAGTTAAGTTACGTTAAGTTAAGTTAAGTTACGTTAAGTTAAGTTAAGTTAAGTTAAGTTAAGTTAAGTTAAGTTAACTTAACTTAAGTTAAGTTAACTTAAGTTAAGTTAAGTTACGTTAAGTTAAGTTAAGTTAAGTTACGTTAAGTTAAGTTAAATTAAGTTAACTTACGTTACGTTAAGTTATACCATTTCGCAAATAGGCGTAGCGTGTTAAGTTAAGTTACATTACGTTAAGTTAAGTGACGTTAAGTTAAGTTACGTTACGTTAAGTTAAATTACGTTAAGTTACATTAAGTTACGTTAAGTTAAGTTACATTACGTTAAGTTAAGTTAAATTACGTTAAGTTAAGCTAAAGTTACATTACGTTAAGTTAAGTTACATTACGTTAAGTTCAGTTAAGTTAAGTTACGTTAAGTTAAGTTACGTTAAGTTACGTTAAGTTAAGTTAAATTATGTTATGTTATGTTAAGTTAACTTACGTTACGTTAAGTTATAACATTTCGCCAATAGGCGTAGCGTGTTTTCATGTTATAATGGTCCATTGTACTCCATTATACCATTTCGCCAATAGGCGTAGCGTGTTTTCATGTTATAACGGTCAATCGTACTCCATTATATCATTTCGTCAATAGGCGTAACGTGTTTTCAAGTTATAATGGTCCATCATACTCCATTATACCATTTCGCCAATAGGCGTAGCGTGTTTTCATCTTATAATGGTTCATCGTAGTCCATTATAACATTTCGCCAATAGGCGTAGCGTGTTAAGTTAAGTTACATTACGTTAAGTTACATTACGTTAAGTTAAGTTACGTTACGTTAAGTTACGTTAAGTTAAGTTACATTACGTTAAGTTAAGTTAAGTTAAGTTAAGTTAAGTTAAGTTACGTTAAGTTAAGTTAATAAGTTAAATTACGTTAAGTTAAGTTAAGTTAACTTACGTTACGTTAAGTTAAGTTACGTTAAGTTAAGTTAAGTTAAGTTACGTTAAGTTAATAAGTTAAATTATGTTAAGTTAAGTTAAGTTAACTTACGTTACGTTAAGTTATAACATTTCGCCAATAGGCGTAGCGTGTTTTCATGTTATAATGGTCCATTGTACTCCATTATACCATTTCGCCAATGGGCGTAATGTGTTTTCATGTTATAACGGTCAATCGTACTCCATTATACAATTTCGTCAATAGGCGTAGCGTGCTTTCATGTTATAATGGTTCATCGTACTCCATTATAACATTTCGCCAATAGGCGTATCGTGTTTTCATGTTATAATGGTCCATCGTAGTCAATTATAACATTTCGCCAATAGGCGTAGCGTGTTTCCATGTTATAATGGTCCATTGTATTCCATTATACCATTTCGCCAATGGGCGTAGTGTGTTTTCATGTTATAACGGTCAATCTTACTCCATTATACAATTTCGTCAATAGGCGTAGTGTGCTTTCATGTTATAATGGTTCATCGTACTCCATTATAACATTTCGCCAATAGGCGTATCGTGTTTTCATGTTATAATGGTCCATCGTAGTCAATTATAACATTTCGCCAATAGGCGTAGCGTGTTTTCATATTATAATGGTCCATCGTACTCCATTATACCATTTCGCCAATAGGCGTACGTAGCGTGTTAAGTTAAGTTACATTACGTTAAGTTAAGTTACATTACGTTAAGTTAAGTTAAGTTACATTACGTTAAGTTAAGTTAAGTTACATTACGTTAAGTTAAGTTAAGTTACATTACGTTAAGTTGTTAAGTTAAGTTAAGTTAAGTTAAGTTAAGTTAAGTTAAATTAAGTTAAGTTACGTTAAGTTAAGTTAAATTAAGTTAAGTTACGTTAAGTTAAGTTACGTTAAGTTACATTACGTTAAGTTAAGTTAAGTTACGTTACGTTAAGTTACGTTAAGTTAAGTTACGTTAAGTTACGTTAAGTTACATTAAGAAGTTAAGTTAAGTTACGTTAAGTTAAATTACGTTAAGTTAAGTTACATTACGCTAAGTTAAGTTATATTACGTTAAGTTAAGTTAAGTTGTAATGTGAATATTTTAATTTTTATATTGATGTTAATCATTTAATTATTGATATTATATTGTCAAATGAAATATAGAAATCCACTAATTAATGTTCAACAGTCAAATCCAAATAAATTTTGCTTTGTAGTTTAATTGTGTTTCAATATTATTTAATTTAATTGATTAATTCCATCAGATGATTTTAAAGTTCGACAAATACTATGTTTAAAAAAATTGAGTAAAAATAAAAAAATTCTAATGATTAATGCGTATATATATATATATATATATATATATATATATATATATATATATATATATATATATATATATATATTAAGGAATTGGCTAAGGACAATACAGTGTGACCACATACAAATGTAAAATGACTTTACTTAAACTAAATTCAGTACGTTAATGACGGAAATTCCGTAGCTTTATTATATTTAACGACGGAAATTCCGTAGTTTTATTATATTTAGCGACGGAAATTCCGTTTCTAATTTATTAAATTTAGCGATGGAGTCATCCGTAGCCAATCGGAAACGGAAATATTGATATTAGCGACGGAAATTCCGTCGCTAATGTTGGCACACATTTCCAAAAAAATTGGCGACGGAGATATGTAGAATATTCTTAAAAGATGCTTTTTGGCGACGGGAGGAATTCCGTCGCTAATAATAATTTAGAAACGGAATTCCGTTACTAATTTAAAGTTTCCGTCACTAATTAGCAACGGAAATTTCCGTCGCTAATAATTCAGTCGCTAATTATCTGTTTTATAGTAGTGTCCTTAATTAGACGTTGTTTCCAATCATGTTTCGGTGTTCCTTAATTAAACATCATTTCTTAAAATTATGTCTCGCTATTAGTTAATTAGCCATCGTTTCTTAAAATTATGTCTCGGTGTTACTTAATTAGGCATCATTTATTTAATATGATCGCAAAGTTCAATTTATTTTTCCAATCATGCCTCAGTGTTACTTGATTAGGCTTCGTTCATTCAAATCCTGCATCAGCGGTACTTAATTAGGCATCGTTCCATCAAATAATGTCTCGGTGTTACTTAATTAGACTAGACGTTGTTTCCAATCCCGCGTCGGTGTTACCTAAATAGGCCTCGTTCCTTCAAATCATGTATTGTCGTTACTTAATTGGGTGGCGTTTCCTATCATGCGTCGATACTCGATGTTATTTAATTAGGCATCGTTTCTTTAGTTATGGGATGCTTAAATTTGACGACGAGCTTTTGTGCGCGTGTTTGTTGTTCATTAAGGGTATCTTCGTTATTTTATCATCAAAAATGTATTTTAGCGATTGGAAACAAAAATAAAATTTTCCAATTATAATTTCATTCTACAAAACCGGTCCGATTATCACCCAAAAACAAACACCTATAGAATCACACCCAACAAGGAAGCCTCGCCCGCCCCAACCGAAGAAGGCCGACAGAATGCCGACTTAACGAGACCGATACGGCAGCACCAATTATAAATCATGAACTACCCAAACATATGGAGAAGACCTAACATGACCAAGTCACAGAGCTGGAACAAAAAGCTATATAATGTGTTATACTTTTATACATGCATAAGTTTCAAACTTAAGATTAATTTTTAAGAAATTTATGATACTTTAATAAAACTCAAAATCTTAAAATACATAATTCTCACGATTTAATATACATATACGCATAATGGAAACTAACTTTGGTTCTTGCTCCGATTTTATGGCTGTTATCGAAAGCAAAATTTTTGATCTTGTCTTTCTCTTTTATTTCTCCGAATGAGGAGGAGAACATTTCTTTTCTTTCCCTTTACTTTTCGATCGGAAGACTCTCCTTTTCATGTCACTTGATTCTCTCTTTTTTTTTTTTTAAGGAACTCTTCTCTTTATAATTCTTTTATCAAATGTCCGCACAATATATAGGATGAGAGAGCCTTATAATTTACTTTCCTTAAACAAAACTTCCTTCGACAAACCTTGTCCAACCAAACCTTCCTTGGACAAGCCTTCTCCACCGCCTCAATCAAGGAAACGTTGAGATATTGATAAACATCATTGACTTTTTAAAAAAGAATATATATACATTTGTACATTTTTTATGTACAATTATTTAAAGTATTGGAAGAGGGAGTACCACTTTAAAATTTTCAAATTTTAACATAATTTTATTCTCACTTAACCATCAAAATAGGACACTTTATCGACTAGTTAGGTACACGTACGTGTTCTTAATAATTTTTGCGAAATGTTTTGTCTTCATTTTATTGTTTAATTTTAATTACTCCCTCCGTCCCTAAATTATCGTCCTCCTTTCCTTTTTCGTCCGTCCCAAAATAATTGACCACTTTGAAACTTACCTTTTTAGAACATCACTTTTACCACTTTACCCTTACTTTTTCACCTTACTTTAATTATGAGCCACATACACATGGGTTTTAAAGGAAACTACACATTAAACCAATATAAATAATCAAGTCAATTGTTTTTTCTTAATCTGTGCGTCGGGTCAACCAGGATAATAATTTAGGGAGGGAGGGAGTATTATTTTTATATACGAAAAAACTATATTTTTTTGAAAATTGTCTTTTATGAAATTTTAATGTATATTTTTCACCAGAAATAATATATATTTATATATATGTAAATATATACATACATACATATATGTGTGTGTATATTTCTCCTATGAATTAAATTAATCATTAAAAAAACCCAAAATGATATTTGACAGAAGCTTGGATGGGATATTTGTTTCTTTGACCTAATTTTTATTGAGCCAAAAAACGATTCGCTCCCGGAAGAATGTTACTTAAATCTCACGTTGCACCCTAAACTGTAAATTACGTGTCTCACTTTCATACACAATTTTTCTATTCATCTCACTTTGCCCCCTCACGTCCATGAGAGTTAATAATATTAATAGAAAATGACACATTGTATATGACATGAGGAATATTTTGGTCATTTTCCTTGGGTGCAAAGTTGGATTTAGTTATAATTCTATCATTTGATTTAGTTAACCATTTGATATTTAAGATATGTTTGTGATAAAAATTAATGAATAATTGTTTCAATAATCAAAAAAATAATTAAAAAATTCTCATAATTAACTTTGAAGTTAAGAAAATATCCCAAAAATAAAAATAAAATTTTATTTAAGGAAAAATTAGACCATTAGTCCCTAAACTTTAAGAAAGTCTATTATGGACTGTACAACGCAAATGCACGACACACACCAAAAAATGTAAATTTTGGACACAATATGTCACCAACAAGCAAACTAACCCCTCTTTAAAGGTTAAAAAGATATGCATAATTACTGATAGCTTTTGTCTCACATTGAAACGATGAGAAACACTTTAAAGATTTAAAAGAGATATACACCAAAATAATTCAAAATTGATTGCTGAAAAAAATAGAGGGAAAACCTAAATTTGGTGGAATATATATATATATATATAGTCAAAGATAGACACTTGGGGCATCTTGGAGATTTGATTTAAAATTAATGTTAAATCCGAAATTAACTTATTTATTTTTTGACATTATTCAATGGTGAGCAATTTATTAAATTTATGGTTAATTTGGTAATTATTTATTGAATTGATTAGCAAATAATAAATTATTTATTTGACCTTATTCAATGAGGAGTGATTTATTAAACATTATTTTTGTACAAATATTATTTTTTATCATGATAAATTTACTTGTTTGTCCTTAAATAAATGGTGAATAGTTTATTAGATGAAAGGTTAATTTTGTCCATACATTAATTTCTAAAAGACAACTCACATTTTTATAATAAAGAAGATAAAGTTACTTGTTTGTCCTTAGATAAATGATGAATGATTTATTAGATGAAAGGTTACTTTTGTCCATACATTAATTTTTAAGAGACAACTCACACTTTTATATTAAAGAAGATTATTGAATTGATTAGCAAATAATAAATTATTTATTTGACCTTATTCAATGAGGAGGAATTTATTAAACATTATTTTTGTACAAATATTATTTTTTATCATGATAAATTTACTTGTTTGTCCTTAAATAAATGGTGGATGGTTTATTAGATGAAAGGTTAATTTTGTCCATACATTAATATCTAAAAGACAACTCACATTTTTATAGTAAAGAAGATAAAGTTACTTGCTTGTCATTAAATAAATAATGGATGATTTATTAGATAAAAGGTTAATTTTGTCCTTACATTAATTTTTAAGAGACAACACATACTTTCATATTAAAGAAGATAGATAGATTGAGATAGCATTTACCTATTTGACTTTATTCAATGGTGAGGGGTTTATTAAATGTAGGGTTCTTTTTGTAATTATTCATGTAATTGATTAGCTCATAACAAATTTATTTATTTGACGTTATTCAACGGTGAGTGATTTATTAAATTTATGGCTATTTTTTTACAAACATTATCATTTATTATTTACTTGTTTCTCCTTAAATAAATTGTGTATGATTTATTAGGGGAAATGTTAATTTTGTCCATACATTAATTTCTAACAGACAACTCACAATTTTATAGTAGAAATAGATAGATAGATGGAGATAGAATTTATTAATTTGACATTATCAATATTATGATATATTTTTTTATTATTCATGTAATTGATTAGCAAATAATAAATTATTTAGTTTACCTTATTCAGTGGAGAGTGATTTATTAAACATTACTTTTGTACAAATATTATTTTTTATCATGATAAATTTACTTGTTTGTCCTTAAATAAATGGTGGATGGTTTATTAGATGAAAAGTTAATTTTATCCATACATTAATTTCTAAGAGACAATTCACATTTTTATAGTAAAGAAGATAAATTTACTTCTTTGTCCTTAAATAAATGATAGATGATTTATTAGATGAAAGGTTAACTTTGTCCATACATTAATTTTCTAAGAGACAACTCACACTTTTATAGTAAAGAAGATAGATAGATAGAGATATCATTTATCTATTTGACCTCATTCAATGGTGAGTGATTTATTAAATTTAGGGTTCTTTTTATAATTATTCATGTAATTGATTAGCTCATAACAAATTTACTTATTTGACCTTATTAAATGGTGAGTGATTTATTAAATTTAGGGTTACTTTTTTACAATCATTATCATTTATTATGATACGTTTACTTGTTTGTCCTTAATAAAGGGTGGATTATTTATTAGATGAAATGTTAATTTTGTCCATACATTAATTTCTAAGAAACAACTCACAATTTTATAGTAGAAATAGATAGATAGATAGAGATAGAATTTACTAATTTGACATTATCATTTATTATAATAATTTTTTTGTTATTATTCATGGAATTGTTTAGCAAATATAAAATTATTTATTTGACCTTATTCAGTGGGGAGTGATTTATTAAACATTACTTTTGTACAAATATTATTTTTTATCAAGATAAATTTACTGGTTTGTCCATAAATAAATGGTGGATGGTTTATTAGATGAAAAGTTAATTTTGTCCATACATTAATTTCTAAGACAACTCACATTTTTATAGTAGAGAAAATAAATTTACTTATTTGTCCTTAAATAAATGGTAGATGATTTATTAGATGAAAGGTTAATTTTGTCCATATATTAATTTCTATGAGACAACTCACACTTTTATAGTAAAGAAGATAAAACTTATTTACTATCAATTCATATGGACCACTTTATGGAATAATTTCAACATAATGAGCCCCATAAAAGCATATCCTCGTCACTCCGACGGCAACGATCTCCAGTTGTCATTTTCAAAATAATACTCCCTCTGTCTCCTAATATTGTTTATTGTTTTCCTTTTTCATCTGTCCCAAAAATAATTGTCTTGTTTAAAACTTTCTTTTTTTTAGGATTAACACTTTTACCACTTTATCCTTACTTTTTCTTCCTACTTTAATTATAGGCCACATACACATGAGCTTTAAAGTAAACTACACATCAAACTAATACTAATAATTCACCAAATGTATTTTTTAAACTGCATCAAGTCACCAAAATAATAATTTAGGGACGGAGGGAGTAGCAAATATGATGCAGGAAAACGGAGATGAACCGACTCTCTTCAAACCTCGTACTTGAACAACCCATTAAGGGGAGGACCTCAAGGTATAAAGCGATAAAAGGGTTTCTTCAAAGAATAGGTCTTATGTGAGATCATCTTACAGATCGTAATTTGTTAGACAGTACTTCATTCTCTCATATGTTAGCCCACCAACACATGGTGGATTCACAGATTAGCCCACTAACACATAATAAATCGGATCAAGAAAATCTATCTTATAAAAAATACCAATTAGACCATTTTTCCAAAGTTTTTGTCATTTCGAAAATACCAAGCCACCTTCTACTAACACCATTAGTAAAACTCTCAGAAGATTTACCATCACCTCCTTTTTTGTCACTTACCTGCCACACTACGCTCATTTCCATTAGTTATTTTGTGGAGATTTATCAAAAAGCAAGATCTTGGAGACAAACAAAGACTATAAGACACCACTCCAATACAAAAAAGAAAAAAAAAATCACATAGCCAACAAACTAATGAACTACTCCCTCTCTTCGAGGTAAAGTATCATTGTTTTAAAACAATTTTTTTAAAAATACCAAATTTAGTAGTTCATTAATAATAAAATAATTTTTAAATAAAACATTCAAAATGAAATAAGAAATTATTTATCTGAAAACGAAGGGAGTAGTTAACACCGAATTGGGGGGAGGGGAACCAGTTAACATGATAAGAAAAGTCTAGTTTCCTCGTAAAAGTTATTGAAAAAGAAAAAGCTTCTTCAGACTTTTGTTTTTTTCATGGGTTCAAATTCTCTTTTAACCCCTTCATATCTTCTGCCTTCATTATTTTCAAAGCCTATTTCTTCTTTAACCAAAAAAGACAAAAAAACTGATACCGAAGAAATCTACGAATAGAAAGAAGAATATATCGTGCAAGTTACAAGGAATTGAATGGATTCTATTATGGAGTGGAAGCTAGTAATCAACCTAAACGACCCAATAGTGATAAAGATTGCAATTTTTTTTGCAGTTTACGAACACAAGCTAAGATCTATTTGAGGTTTGCAAGAGTTGTAAGCGGCGCGATGTAAATTGCTGATGGCAAGACAAGAAATATCAACTTTATAGTTACATAGAACGATCCTCACGTTTAGGGGTGTCAATCCGAATCACCAAGTCGTCAAGCCAAACAAAACCGAGTTGAACCAAGTGGTTTGGTTTAGTTTGGTTTCGTAGCTTGTATAGTTCAGCTCAGTTTAAGTTTCTAAAAAATGGAGCGGTTCGATTTGGCTCTCGATTTGATCCTCCGAGTTGAGTCAAACCAATCTAAACCAAACCGTTGCGTGAACCACCAAGTCAAACAACCAAACCATAAATATTAGATATTACTATTTATCAATGAGAAATTATATCGTTTATTTTATTATTACATCATAAGGACAAAAGTCTAAAAATTTTCATATCTTTAATATTTTCAATTTTCTCGTATCGTTTTAAATTTGGGGAATACTACCTTTTCGACCACCGTATAAATTGGGGAAATCCAATTTGACCAACGACATTTCATAACGACCAAATTAACCAACCAACTTTTAATGTGGTTGCAATGCCATCCTTCCCGTTTCATAAAGACCAAATTAACCAACCAACTTTTGTCAATATCTTCCTTCTATGGCAATTTCTTGGTCCGATATTTATAAAAATTGGTTGGTTAATTTGGTCGTTATGAAACGACGAGGACGACATTACAACTAAATTAAAAATTGATTGGTTAATTTGGTCGTTATGAAACGTCGTTGGTCAAATTAAACGACAGTAAAATCACAAAACGGACAAAAAAGATACCTGAAAGAAATAAATGTTGAATTGAGGATATGGAAAGGAATTGAAAAATCGTTGGCGGTGGCTTTGGTGAAATGATTCGACGTGTGCCCCTTTAAGAGGATGATGTGTGCACCCCCCCCCCTAAAGAGGCTCGGTACATTTAGTGCACAATGTTCATTTTTCTAAGTCCAGTTTTACAGAAAAAAAAAAAACCTTGGTTTCATTGCTATTTACCAAACAAAAACAAAAAAAGGAGAGAGAAGTGAGAACCATGCTCCATTGACTAATATCTTCTTATTACGTACATAAATTTCTCTACTTCCTCCTATTGGAAATGATTTAGCGCACCTTTAGTCCCACAATTTTCATTTTCCAAGAATATATCGACAAAACTACGCTCTATGAAGGCTTAAACTACGCTCTATGAAGTCTTAAATAACTTTTGTAAAACAAGTTGTCAATGAGTAGTTAGTCAAGGATATCACACAACAAAAAGGCCCGGGAATGAGTTGCGTTCGTCCTATCAACTATAGTTTTTGTGATAACTTTTGGGATAGATGGTAATGCTGATGGTACTAATATAATTGATGTAAAACAAGTAGTCCATAAGTGATTACTATTAGTCAAAAATATCACACAACAAAAAGGCTCAGAAATTAGTTGCACCTGTCCTATAACCTATAGCTTTTTGAGATGATAGCACTGCGTAGTCAACTAGTTTTTAGTCAAGGGATACCACACGTGAAAAATATGGTATAAACACTAGCTTCTGTAGCAAATTACCCAAAAAAAAAAAAAAGGGGGGGGAGAAGATAAGTAATACTCCCTCTGTTTCGAGTAAAGTCCCCGTTTGAGAGTCAACTTTTTAAGTAAAATATCTCAAAATAGAATAGTTGACTATTTACTCAGAACGGAAGGAGTATATAATATTACACACATATATACTTAATATTCACATAATATCAGTATTGGAAGCATTGGAATTGTAATTAATATTACACTCAAATTCTTCACTATAAATACGAGTTGAGATGGCAAATGCAAAGACACAATTAAGCATTTGCAATTATTTGGCTTCACCAAAATATAATGGTGCGAGTAATTATTAATTTTCTTCTTCATGGTAGTAAAATTAAAGACAAACTAACACAGAGATCTCTTTAGTCACTCTATGAGTTACTATCAATGTTATTTTTAGATATTTTACTATAGAAAACATTAATTTATTAAGATTCGTGTATTAGTTATTTGATTTTTGCATGTCACATAATAAATTACTTGAAGCGCACGTATATTTGACGGCGCTCATACGATGAGTAGTGCAAAATGAAGTTAATATATTGTTTCTGTCTCTATATATCTCTTTTATTTTCCTCTCGTAAATTTGTAACGCATGCAAGAGCTACTAAATATTGCAATATTTTTTGCTCTATACAAAATTCGGGAAAATTCTGGTACTAATCTACTAAAGGGATTTTTCTAAAAATAGAATATGTTATACCTATACATGTTAGGTAACTCTCTACAAAGTTTCGTAAATTTTGGAGTTCAGGAAGTATTTTTCATTAGTCACAAATCGTGTCTGTTCCAGTAAGCTGTTACCAGAAAGTTAGTCTGTTAACATAATATTGAAGTGGTCTTATTTTGAGGAATACAAGTCCTGATGGAGTGTTTTAAAATGGTAAACTATAGCTCAAAGAGTCTAGTTTCTGGAAATGTAAAGTTTATTTCATTTGGAGCAATGACCAATTTTTGGTGAATTTTGTATGATAGACATGCAGAATGAATCGCAACAGAAAATCAGGTTTTTAACATTAACTTTGAGGGGCTGTATTTTGATGAATACAAGTCATAATGGAGTAATTTAAAAGTCTAAAATATATTCTTAACAGTCTAGTTTGATACTAAGAAAGAATCACCTTCTTTTGAGTTGTTAGTAATTAATGGTGGAATTTACAAGATGGCTATGCAGAATGAGTTATAACAGAAAATCTGGAAAATAACTTGTCTTTGTGATAATCAAAAATTGATGATTATAGGTTGAATTGAATGACTCAAAATGGTGAATGATACCTTAAAATTTCTAGTTTCTAAATATGCATGTGTGGATCACAATATTTGGATTTGTCAAGCGGGGTTTATAAATAATACATGAACCATAATGGATTTGGGAACATAGGATGAATGATCATTTTAGAATGAGTTTTAGTGAATAAAATCTAAGTTATTAATTGATCCTGGACCATCAATGAAGTCTTGGGGATTTCATGAATGCTACTTGTTAAGTTACGGGTTTGGCCTATATTCATTAGAGAAATGGATTTCTATGCTTGCGTGGTTTATTATTTGTTAAGTGATGCACTTAACTTGGATTTATGCTAGAAATAAATATCTATTCTTATTAGATATTATGACTTATGAAAGCATGATTGTGATACTTGTCAATGATTGATTCTCCATATTTAATTATATGACTTATAAGGCATATTGTGTATTTTGACATGAAGCATAATTTGTTTTTGATTACTCTGTGGTTTCATTGATCATTGATTCACCAACTTGTGTTGAACTTATATTTCACTAATAGGTGAAATTGTGAACTGATGATCTAGTGTTTCTTAATGAGACAAGAACCTAACTATGCTTGAACCGAGAACTTAGAAAAGGCTTAGAAATGCAAATAGCATTTATAAACTATTTCAGATAAATTGTAGTAAAGACTCAACGGAGTCGAGCTTAAGGAACAATTGAACTTTACGAGCATCGTGGTGAGATTCTACAACCTGCAGAATCCATTTGACTAGATAACTAGCCTTTGGAACTTGAATAACATTCGATGGACAACTTGACACTTGTATTTTCGAGACTCAATTGGGCTCTTAAGTTAATGTATGTGATTGATCGTGAACATGTCGTGGATAACATGCTTGCTTATCTTGAACGAGCTCGATCTTGTCGAGCTCGCTTCCTACTTGATTTAATATGAGTAAACATCTACTTGACATGGATGAGTTCTCTCTTGTCGAGCTCGATCCCTACTTGATTTTAATGCAAAGTAAATATCTGCTTGTCATTTCATTAGCCCAGCTGGCGTACTTGTCTTATCTCGATGGTAATGATGCATCGCCGTCACGAATTGTGATATTTGTGGTAGTGATGGGTCGCCAGCCCATCATCATGCACCTACCCTCCACTATTTGATCACAGTGGAGAAGAGTACCTTGTCGTAACCATTAGGGTGCTTGGAATAATACTATCGTGTTCAAGGACGTCGATGTATCAATCACGTGTATCCGACAACCCACTTTCAAGATAATCGTTTTCATTTCAGGATCTACGTTGCGGCAGCGGCTCTATAATGTATCCTCCTGTTATGTGATTTATTTCAAGCACTTATGTGACAACAAAGTGTTAATTGAGACATGGGATCGAAAGTGACCATGTTTATCTTGATTGCACTTTTATTGAATTTCATGGTATGTATATCTGTAGGTATACATACTTGTACTTGATAATTCTATGACTTGATATGCATATATGTGAATATACATGCGATACTTGCTAATTTCATGAATGACTTGGCGTGTATATATAAAGTTATACATACTTACATGGAATGTTTTCGTGAGAATTACTTTCTAATTCATTGGTTTGTGTTGAACAAGGAATTCCACCCTAGTTCACTTGGACAGTTTAGTAAGTGGGAAGGAGAGATTTCTTGTAAAGTATACAACACGCTTCACGAAGCTTCGCCGTCGTAACGCGATGTTACTGTTATTATAATAATGTTTCATATTATGATATATTGTTTAGTAGTAACATACTGAGTCATTATGACTCATCCCGTATTTGTTTTCTAGTTGCAGTAACCTGTCTGTTACATTGAGGTCGAGTAGATCGTGGTTGTAGCTGATCGCACCGATCGATAGCCCGAGCTTAGTTCGTATGTTCGTGATTGTAGCGCCGATTTCCCACGAGTAGTAGCTTGCAAAGTTCCTCTAGCATCGTGTCGTATCTATTATTTTGTCCTTCTTTTCCGCTTAAGACTTTTTGAGTAAAGTTATATAAACTTTACAAATTGGGTAGCATTACTAGCCTTGTTGTACTTTTCTATCGCCGATTTTTAGTCGCGTGTATACTTCACTTCTTAGTATTTATTCAGCTTGTCTCTGGCAAGCAATAGCTTCGGGCATTTAGTATCTCTCTTGTTATTGTTTTTGTTAACCCCGTATGTTAACCGTTGGGTAATTGTCATATCGTGGGTTCTTGTCGAAACGCCTACCGAGTGCCGATGGTTTGTTTTATGCCCGCAATGTTGCGGCACGTGAATTTTGTGTTTAGCTTTGTGAGACAACGCTCTCTTGATTCTATATCGCTTCGCTGAGCTATCTAGCTCGGGCTTCACTATGTTAACGCCCGCATCTTCGATTTTTGTTTACCCGTATTTTTATACTATTACATATCCATGTTTAGAGCTTGATAGCTCTATTGTTTGATATGCACTATTATTTACTTCGTGTTTGTCCTCTTATTGCCTTGTCCTTGTAGCGTGACCTTGGGATTCTGTTCCGGAATCTGGGTCGGGTCGTCACAGACTGGGTGGGTGACTTATAAGCCACGCTCGAGGAAGACCAATCAGAGTACGACACGACGACCTAGACTCGAACTCATAAACCCACTCTAAGTACGAACCAAATGTGGAAAGCTAAGAGAAGAATAGTACCAGAATCTGGCGAGACCGAGAAGACAAAGACAAGAGAGAAGAACAATGACGAGGGCCTGAAAGACAAAGGCCACCGGAGTTAGTACGAAAAGTGCAGAAACCGGCGATAGGTCACCGGAGATGAAGTGTGAAACCCGGAATTCACCAAACCTACCCAAACAAAGCTACAAACAAAAATGGAGAAAAGAGAAAGAGGTGAACCTAACACACCACTTTAGAGGAGGAAAATGCAGCCAAAAGGGAGCCTAGATAGTGAACTCAATACCGGAAATAAAAATCGCCTGACTTGTTCTGGGAGAGAAAATCACATAATGGTTGGAAGCGTAGGAGAGAAGCCAGGGTTTTAAAGTTTTATACGACCCGCGATCAACCGGGTCGATCCAATTCAAAAACACGCGGATCTCATTTAACTACTACCCGACTGACACGTGTCGATAACCATCCAAACAACGTCACCAAAAAGAAAGAGACGGCGCCGAAATCAGGGATATTAAATAATAATTCGGCTAAACGATGCTTCGAAAAACGTGTTATTAATGAGACCTGACCCCAAGCGACACTTCGATTCCCCTACAAAACAAGCTCAATCCAAGGGCCCCACTAAACACATCCCCGGCTCACATCCTAACCAAGCCAAAAATAGGCAGTACATGGTCAACAAAGACGGGCTTGAACGAGGATGAACCAAGTCTTACTTTCCGATCTAAGGATAAATCCTCGCACTCAGAAAGTCGGGGGCAACTGAAGGGACCCGACTTGATGCTCCTCACGTAGAATAACACGTGGCGGTCAATGCAACCAAGGTCAGGTCAAGGACGACCACTCGCCGGATAAGCCGACTGAAGATAGGCCGACCAGGGCCACCAGCGACCACGAGAATACGTGGAAAGCCTAGACATGGATGATCATCCAACCAGGAAATTCCATGGTTGGCACCCAAGCTCGTCAGAGTCAAACACTGAAACGTCATCATAGTACGGCACATACCAGGTGTCGTCATCTGATTGGTAAAGCATCAATATGCTCTGTACAGGCCGTACACCTCACCGCTGACCAACTTCCTGATACGCTGAGTACATCTGACAATAATACGGACCAATGGGAATTAGCCAACTCAGCCGACCAATACGGGTTGGTCTCCAATTGTGGCATCCAGCTTTGGCTTGTGAGACAAGCTTTGGGAGATTATAAATAGAAGGTTTCGTCACCTTCGAGAGGTAAGGCACTATTCACTAAAAACTATCATATAACATATATTACTCAAGAAAGGTGGCCACGGGGAACGCCTGTGTTCCATCACTTGTTATCTTCCGCTACTGACTCTCACACCGGAGGGCTTTAGATGGGATAGCCTCCCAGCTCCCTAACCGTATTTTCTCTTGCAGATCCTAGTGTAGACATGAAAGATTAAGAGAACCAGCATGTACTCTCCAAAGAATTAGGCCAGATATCCTAGTCATGTTCCTAACCTTACACTCATTAGCTTCATTCCACCACGTGGATTTCCAAGCGTAGTCACCCTATAATTTGGTGTGATCAATATGGAATATATAATACTTTTCGCCAAGATCATAGAAATAATTACCAGCCCATTATCCCTTTTCATATTAAGGATTTGGAAGAACTAAGTTAAACCTACATGAAACAATATGACCATAACTAATTCAACTCACTGACCAGAAATTTCACGAATTTCACCAATCACAAAAAAAAAAATAAATAAATAAATAAATCACCAAATTGGAAGAAGAAGAAAACCCAGCAAATTTCAGACTAAACAGTAAATCACCAAATATGGAAAAAAAAATACCTAAAAGAAGGGAAAGGTTGAATTGAGGATAGCTTCAGTGCGCATAGATTTGAAGGAAAAAGACTGAGCAAACCACAAAATCAAAAAATAAAATAAAAATCTAACTAAGGATCAATTAGAAGTAAACAACAAGAAAATCACAAAACGGAGAAAAAAGATACCGAAAGAAATAAATGTTGAATTGAGGATACCTGGAAAGGAATTGAAAAGTCGTTGGCTATGGATTTGGTGAAAGGGTTCAACGTGTGCCCCTTTAAGAGGACGATATGTGCCCCCTTAAAGAGGCTCGGTACGTTTAGTCCACAATGTTCATTTTTCTAAGTCCAATTTTACAGAACACAACCTTGGTTTCATTGCTATTTACCACAATTAAAAAAAAAAAGGAGAGAGAAGTGAGAACCCTGCTCCGTTGACTAATATCTTCTTATTACTTACATAAATTTCTCTACTTCCTCCTATTGGAAATGATTAAGCATGAGTAGTCAACTAGTTTTTAGTCAAGGGATATCACACGTGAAAAATATGGTATATATAAACACTAAATTCTATAGCAAATTACTCAAAAAGTTTTTTTTTTTTAAAAAGGGAAAGATATTAATACCCTCCTGTTTCGAGTAAAGTCCCCATTTGAGAGTCAACTTTTTAAGTAAAATATCTCAAAATAGAATAGTTGACTATTTGCTCAACGGAGGGAGTATATAATATTACACACATATATACTTAATATTCACATAATATCAATATTGCAAGCATTGGAATTGTAATATTACACTCAAATTCTTCACTATAAATGCGAGTTGAGATGGCAATTGCAAAGACACAATTAAGCATTTGCAATTATTTGGCTTCACCAAAATATAATGGTGCGAGTAATTATTAATTTTCTTCTTTATGGTAGTAAAATTATAGACAAACTAATAGAGATCTCTTTAGTCACTCTATGAGTTACTATCAATGTTATTTTAGATATTTTACTATAAAAAACATTAATTTATTAAAATTCGGTATTAGTTATTTGATTTTTGCATGTCACGTAATAAATTACTTGAAGTGCACGTATATATTTGACGGCATACAATGAGTAGCGCAAAATGAAGTTAATATATCGTTTCGCTTCTATATATCTCTTATTTTCCTCTCAGAATTTGTAACGCATGGGAGCTACTAAATATTGCAATATTTTTTGCTCTATGCATTGCTTCATTTGTTCCAAAGAATTGTATGGCAGCTACATATTATGTCACAGATTTTGGAGCCAGAGGAGATGGGCACACAGATGACACAAATGTAAACTATACATACAAATACTTATTCATTTGTAAATAAAGATTTAGTATATATACTAGTTTTGATTAATTGATCATCTATACTCTATATATCTTAAAGGCTTTCATCCAAGCTTGGAATAGTTTATGTAGAGATAGCTCGGGCGGTCCGGCATTAGTCGTACCATTGGGCAAGACGTTCTTACTAAAACCCGTGCAATTCGAAGGTCCATGCCGTTCTTCAAGAGTCCACATTAAGGTAATAACGATTTTTCGATATAATTGTGGCACTTATTGCTCTTTCTCGATCACCCAGACCGCCCACACATAAGTGAGTTATGGGAACATATCTCGACCAATTTGGCCTAGTAATTTGTTTTGTGTTGTTGATCATATATAGGTGTTAGGAACCATCACTGGACCAAGGAGTCTTGATGAATGGAGAGGTTGTGGTGGAAATGGCAAGTTTTGGATTTATTTTCTGAATATCAATGGTCTTATTATAGACGGATCCGGTCAATTTGATGGCCAGGGCTCACTTTGGTGGAAGAATGGTGTAAGTTGGTGCAATCCCAAATTTTCATTCACCGATAGTGTATAATTTTTATATACAAACAGTTTTTAAACACAATACGTAGGCAGTACGACCAAAATCTAAAAAAAATCAAGAAAAGATTAATCGACACGTATCATGTTCCAAGACCGCCGTTTAAAAAAGATTCTACATCTCCCATGGATTACTCGGCTTTTTGATAACTATTCAATACAAAACTTGAAGATGAAAACCTTAATTCTCCCTTCTATTTTGCAGGAAAGACTCCAAGTTGTGATCGCCCTTCGGTAAGATGACGCATCATCCAACATCTTCTCAAGTCTAGCTAGATTTTGGGTTTAC
>CM028377.1:36486444-36521758 GCA_013146195.2 Codonopsis lanceolata | reverse complement strand
ATCTGCATCCAATGGGTTTCACCGTGTGAGAACGATAGATCCAAATACTTTTCGCTTATTCAACGAATTTAATTCAAATTTCTCATGGCATCTATCCATTTGATCTTGTCATGCCTCTTGGACATTCAGATACATATTTTGGCTCGATCATCAGTCCCGCTATTAATTTCTTGGGATACCGAACAAGAGAATATATCATCAATATTCTTCATTTCATCTCTTGCCTCCATATTTTCCATTACACAAGTAATTAATGGAAATCTTCATGGTTATCAATACCTCAGTAGGCTTACTAGATTTGCATGATCGTGTGTTTCTTCTCGAACACTTTCATGTGATTGGGATTTTCAATCACTTCTCTTTTGCGAGGATTTTTATCCTTTCAACCACGGGTCGCCCACGCCAGCGTCTTAGATACATTTGCCATTTTATCATTTTCGCGTTTTGGTATTTCATCTCCGGGCGGAGCATTTATACAGTTTACATGTGACTTTGTCACTCTCTTTGTATCTATAAATGCATCCGGCAACCGATTCGCCACATTTTGTAAATGTATGATCTTTGAACTTCCAACACGTTGCTCATGGGAGGGTCAAGGTGCACAACGATGACGTGCACCACTTGATCTCTTCCCACTTGTTTCCTCTCACCTAAAGGTGGAAACTTGTCTTCATTAAATGACACCGCAAAGCGTGTCGTAAAGACGCCACCCGTTGTTCAAGATATTTTATTATGAAGGGATTCATACCCAACATATACTCCCATCTCTCATGTCCCATCTTTCAGGCTTGTGGTGGAGCAATTGGTACATATACCGCACAACCAAAAACTCTTAGATGGGATAGATTGCTCTCGCCTCGAATGCCAACCGTATTGGGGAGTATTTATTATATGCACTTGGCCTAGGCGAATCAAGTACCGCATGTAAAACAAAGATGACCCCATAGTAGTGCGCCTTTTTTCATCATTAATGGTCCGCAATGAGTTGAATACGCTTGATCAACATTCAGCCAAACCATTTTGTGTATGAACATGGGCTATCGGATGTTCAACATCGTCCCTATCACATACAATAATCATTGAATGCTTGAGATGTAAATTCACCAAAGATTATCAAGTCTCACTTTCTTGATTATATAATGGGAATTGTGCTCTCGCCTTGATTATTTGTGCAAGGAATTTGGCAAATGTGCAAAGTATTACGCAGTTGATAATAGACATACGTGCGACCATTTGCTAGAAGCATCAATCAATACCATAAAGTATTGGAATGGTCCACTCGGTGGATGAATAGGTCCACATATATCACCCCGAATTGCTCCAAAAACGATGGTGATTCATATCCAACTTTAGTTGGTGATGGTCTAATTATCAACTTTCCTTGAGAACAAGCCTCACAAAGGAGTTCATTAGATTGAAAAATCTTCTGGTTTTTCAATGGATGACCACTAGAATTCTCTATAATTCTACGCATCATTATTGATCCTGGATGCCCCAATCTATCATGCCAGAGCTTTAAATGTTTAAAAGAAATCTCAAAGCCAGGTTCTTGTAGAATATGATTCAAATATTCTTATGATTGTACTATACAATCCAGATGATAGAGATGACAATTTCTCCAATATACACTTGCTTCCGGAAGTGTTTGAGGTAATGCAAAGATATTCATCATTCCCCTTATTCATAGTCTCAATATGATATCCATTCAGACGAATGTCTTTGAAACTTAACAAGTTTCTTTGAGACTTAGGAGAGAATAATGCATTATTTATTATGAATTTCGTGCCTCCAGGCATTAAGAAAATTGCCTTGCCAAATCCTTCAATTATTTTGGCATTACCAGATATAGAGTTGACATTAGCATTGTCAATTTTTAGATAAGAAAAATATTTCTTATTTTTAAGTATGGTATGCGTAGTAGCGCTGTCTGCAAGACATAAATCTCCTCCTTGAATTTTGGATTCAGACATATTTGTGATCTATTTCAATATGAGAGAAAGTAAAATAAGATGAATAAATATGATAACACATTGAATGCAAAATGCATATATAAACTTTATTGTAAGCATGCTAGTATACATAGAAAAAGCAGATAATGTTCCTACATAACAACATGTTACTTTTTCCACAGCTTTTATCTAAAACTCGGACCATAGCTTCATTCCTATGTTCATTTATTGTTCATGACCAATATCATCACTAATGGTATTGGTCATGTCGACGTTGGCCATATCACCGAAATCAAAATGAAGATCTTCAGGATCATTTTCAAGGAAATTTGTCTCTACATTCTTTCCTTTTTGTGATCTCTCATAAAGATCAACTAGATGTTTGGCCGTTCGGCATGTGCGTGCCCAGTGGCCTGTCATGCCACACCTAAAACATGAACTCTCTTCATTGTTTGGACGCACATTTTGCCTACTCGAGGAGGTGTTTCTATCATCATCTCTGTTCCACTTCAGGTGGCGAGAGGAATTTCCATTATACGGATGATGATGATGGCGACGAAAGTTATTTCGTCCGCGGCCTCTTCCTCGGCCTTGATTCGACCACGACCCGGCCTTGTCCATGATTTCCTTGGCCTCGACACGACCGCGACCACGACCACTACCACGCCCACGCTCTGGCCTTCATCATACATAGTCCCATTCCGCATTCGAGGGAATGGGGGGGCTGATCGGCCGAGATTCATGATTCTTCATTAGAATCTCATTATTCTGTTCAGCTACAAGTAGGCAAGAGATCAATTCAGAGTACCTTTTAAAACCCTTCTCTCGATATTGCTGCAGGAGCATATTCGAGGCATGAAATGTGGAGAAAGTCTTCTCCAACATATCATATTCAGTGATGGTTTCCCCACATAATTTCAACTGTGAGGTTATTCTATACATCATTGAACTATATTCATTAATGGTTTTAAAATCTTGTAGGCGGATATGAATCCAATCATAGTGTGCTTTTGGGAGAATGACCGTTCTCAAATGGTCATATCTTTCGTTCAAACTCTCCGAAAAGACGAATGGATCATTCACCGTGAGGTACTCCATCTTTAGGTCTTCGTGGACGTGGTGTCGTAGGAAAATCATGGCTTGAGCCCGGTGTTGATTACTTATCCATTCACTATTACTTTGTTGGATAGTATTTTCGAGGCTTCTGGCGGTCAGGTGGGTTTCGGCATCTATTTTCCAAGACATATAGTTTTTCCCAGTTATGTCGAGCCTTTCAAATTCAAGCTTAGCAATGTTTGCCATTTTGTGAAGAAAAACTATAAAAATGAAACATATATATATTAATAAAATGATGACATGGAAATTTTATTCATACGATAATCAATCAGTACATGTTAAAATGTAGGTTGAAAGCTATTGTAATTGCTAATAGGACATACATGATACAAAGCAAGATAATAAAAATCTCAAAATCATTTGGAGGAATTCAAAGAACAAAACCATTGCAGTGCATGCAATAACAAGTATGATAATAATCATCAACATTGGAGGGAACATTTTTGTAGAAGAATATATGATATTGAGAATTTGTAAGGAGATAGTAAAAATGTGAGTAATCTATTAAAATGTTACGGTATATATGGAGAGAAAAATGACCGTTTATGACCGTTAACTAGCCGTTTATTACCGTTGGAGGAGATAAATAAAAATCAGTAACTAGCCGTTTATAGCCGTTATATAGCCGTTAACTAGCCGTTATAGGATAGGGGTAAAAATGTAAAAATTCTGATTTAATAGAATTGCATTTATATTATGAATAAATATAAAACTTATTAGGAGCAATAAATAAAATAACTCCGCATTAATATTTGTCAGTCAACTTTATACAGCTATTATATAGCATACATATATATTCACGCCACGCTACTCGGCAAGCCTTTCTGTGGGTGTTTGTAAGTCAGTAATAAATATATATGTATATAAAGTTATTCATATATATATAATTGAAATATATGTATCTATATATATATATATATATATATATATATATATATAAATATTCAGTTTATAGCTTGGGGTTATTTCCGCACAAGCATCAACGAACATATATATTATGCGTTAAATAATAAATTATTATTTCGTCATCTCACCATATATTATCGACGGTGGCTCAGCCAACCTTTTCTTAATAATGGTGATATACGATATATATTGAAGTAAAACAGAGACATAAAATAAATAATATATCGGTAGAAAATTTTACCGATTGAGATTGTTAACAGTAGAACAATCGTGCTGATAACGTGTTATAAAGTAACCACAAATTAAGACAGAAATGTATGAGAGATAGAGAGAGAGAGAGAATATTATTCAGAGTGAATCGCAGTGGTGCCTCAATAGCATTACATTGCTCGGTATTTATAGCCGAGCAATGAACGAAGGTCTGCCAATTCGTTGGCCAAGTTTGACAAAACTTACCAACCTACTAACCTACCTATGCCTACTAACCTATCCTATGTTCATTATTACATAATACTATTCGCTTTGTTCGGACTTCGCCTTTTTTTTTTTTGGTGGTTTTTATGAACCTACCACGACGTCAAATAGAGCCGAAAATATGAGCTTAATTGGATCTTAATTTAACATAGGCAAATGATATTATGAGCTAGAGCTTGTAATATTATTACAAACTTTAGCATTAAAATCGTTAGATGATTAAGTTGGTGGTGATTTGGAAAGTTCGTGTCATTACTTTAAAAAAGTATTTTTGATCTAACAGTGTAGATATTTAAATATATTTGATCAAACGGTACTAACACTAAAGCTTGTAATTATATTACAAGCTCTAGCTTGTAATATCATACCTCATTTACATATAGTTTTCTTAATTCGATTCCCTTCCATATGTTTTCTTAGGAGGAAAAAAAAGTAGTACCAAAATATTGTAATTTATGAAATCGTCGTGCAACCATAGGTGTTACCACATACTAGGGGCTCACTGTTTAACTTATAGTTATGGCCAAGATCTAGACTTACAATTTACCAAAACAAATTGGGGTTTGTTGTAAAAATGGTTAAAACTTTGGTTTTTGATTTTTTACCTTCTCTATCTTTTCATTCTTTTGCGACAAAGTCCCCCGAGGCATAGCCGAGTGGTAAAAGGAGGGGGACATAAGATTCTGGAGGCATGCAGCGTGGGTTCGATACTTGGTGGAAGCAATTTGCTTTCTTCTGAGGTTGGATCTTGTATGTGTTATTAGTTGACATGTTCTCAAACCATGTATCATTCGGTGGACCTTGTATGTGTTATTAGTTGACATGTTCTCAAATCCTGTATCATTCGGGCACATCCCGCGATTTTCCTGGTAGTAGCAATGAGGGACCGGAACTACTACCCCGGGATTCAACCTGGTTAAAAAAAAAAAATTCTTTTGCGACAGAGAATTGGTTTTTTTTCCCTATAAAATAACACTAGTAACTCGTCTGTGCAATACACGGGTTTAATATCGATATAATTAAGTAAAATAATTAAAGACTTTAACGATGATAAAATAATATCAATAAAAAACATAATAATCAGGAAAGATAAGCAAAAGACATAAGCCTTAAATGTCTCGCCGACCCAAAAGTTATTGGGAAAGAAAATGAACAAAAATATTACATGGTCGATATATATACATCGATATAGTTAAAACTCAAAAAATTAATAATCCCTCTAAAATAATTATTTTGCTGTCCCCATTTGGAGATTATGTGCCAAATTAATAATTCGATAAATTTATAAAATAATATATATTTGATATATTCATAAAGGTCTTATGACACTCTCTCCCCCTCTCTCATTAATCATGTATTCATTACACTCAATAAAATGAAAACTTGATGTGGCAAAATCACAGCTTGGGCCGTCCTTGAGATGTGTAGGATATCTGGGCTTGTAATCGTCCTCCTTGAGCCTGTTAAGATCACAAACAAACCTGAGTGGATGTGCAAGGCAAGGCCTCGCGAAACCCCTCCGACGTGAGAGTAAATATCGAGTGATTGTCAAAAGATGAATTGACAGAGTAACGAGGCTCAAGAAAGTGTGTGTACCTTGTTGGTGATTACGGAGAGGTATTTATAGGCCTTCAAGGTGGTTGAATCCGTCTAGGATTCAGTTTCCATAACTGCCGAGACAATCAAGGAGTGAAGCCCTTGATTTTAGGCGAAACAGACGGTTGACCGCGTAGAGACAGGAGTAGATAAGGCAAGTGTTTCGCCTGAACATGGAAACCTTTGACTTGCCTTGGTGAGCCAGCTGCCGGCGTCTCACGTTGGGTGTGTGTCCGGGCGAGCAGGGCTCTGCCCGGCCATTCTCCTTGCATTGACCCTTGAACTTGTTGTAGGTCTGAGGATCGGCTCTGGGCAGTAAGGCCGGTGCTCGACCGTGCCCAGCAAGGTAAGTCTGATTCCTTAGCTAAGCATGTATGATTCCCGGTCATGGCCCCTGGTCGGACAGGCAAGGCCGTTGCCCGCCCAGGTTTGAATGAGGGTTATGCTGCTCGGTGCTCGCTGGTTCTATCATTTTGCTCGCTGGGCTGTGGGCCCGATAGGCATTGTGCTCGTGATTGGCACGTGATGTTAACTCGTGCATTGCTCGTGACCCGGCTTGGGCCGGGTATATCAGTGGCCCCTGGCTCCTTGTTTGGCGGGCATTCATGCTCGGAGCGGGGATCGTTCAAGTCTGATGGTCGTACGGGCTCCAACACTTATGAATTTTCAAGGAAGACAAGGAATTTGGCGGAATAGATTTGAGGCGTGTCCAGGAAGCTTTCATTCGAGAGCGTGACAAGAGCGTGGGGAGTGAAGCACGTGAGCCGCCAGAAGTTGAGGTGATTGGACGGGGCACGAAGCACGAAGGGCTGCATTTAATGCCCCGTCATGATGGGCCACCGCTTGCGCCTGGCTCCGAGCTCTTTTCCTCCAGATTCATTCAGAGACCAGCCTATAAAAGGCACGACCCTCCTCCTCTTTTCTCTTTTATCGCCTTTGAGATTTGCGAATTGCTATAGAGAGAAATTTCTGCAGAGCTTCCGTTGCCATTGCTGCCGTGTTTTTCCTCAGACTTCGGTGGAGCCTCTTCCTTGCTTCTGGTACCCATTCACTGATCAGCGTTTGAAGCACTCATATCAGCTCTGATCACTTTTGTTTGATCATTCCATTGAAGACCTACCGTTCAATAAATAACAGTAAGCTCTCAACCCCTCTTTGCATGTGTTTCTGATTTTTCTGGTTTTCTTTCCTTCATCTCTGTATGATTTTGTTAGGGTTTAAGAAGGTAGGACCGCCCTTAGGTAGAGATCGAGGAATAGAACCCGTGGTCTTGCTCGCTAGGCGGGCGTGGCCTCTTTGGGTTGACCTAGACTTAGGGTTTCTTTCCTTTTTCCTTCATTAGTTACCCGGGCAGAATTCTAATGGCCATCTTCCTCGATCTCTTTGTAGATGTCTGACATGTCCGAGAATGACCGCGAGGCTTTCAGCTATGGCGGGAAGAATGACTCGCTAAGCAGCGAGAAGTCTCCCTCAATTAGCATAGAGCGTGAGGAAGGAGCCAGGTCCGTGGCCGGGCCAACAGTTCGAAGACGGGTGGTGGACCCCGTGGTCGACATAGTTGATTCCTCTAGCGAGGAAGATTCGGGCGAGAAGAGTGTGACCGGTGGCTTCACTGCCGGGCGGGGCCTCGAGCAGCAAGCAGCCCCTGTTGGAAATTCAACCGGGCGAGTAGAAGTTGAGCAAATAGATTTGGCCGGAGAGGCCTCAGAGGCCGATGAGGCAGATAACCTACCACTTGCCCGGCGTTTCAAGAAGACTGGCCGCTCTCAGGTGGAAGTGGCCCCTGAAGGAGTGGATAGCCAGGACCAGGTTCCGATTGCCCGCTGCTTTACCATGGTGGGTGGCTCTCAAGTTGATGTTCCAGTTGTTGAAGTGGTCGGGGAAGAAGGAGAGGAAGAAGAAGAGGAGCCCGACTGGTATATCCACGCCGATGAAAGCCGCTATGCTGCTCACTGGGCCACTCTAGACACAACAGACAAGGTGACGGCGTGGCTTACCTCTCTTGGTGTTGATCCTGCTTATTATCGAGCAAGCAAAATGGATGTTCCTGCCCGGGTCAACCTTTCCGCAGCGTGGAACGAGCTCCTATTTTTGCTGATTTCTTCCGCAAGGCTGCGCCTCCCATTAGAGCCTTTTTGGTAGACTTTTATACGAGACCAAGGCCGTCCCTTGCGATCTGATGTTAAATACCATCCGTGCCATCACAGCTTTCACGGTGGCGAGCAGGCTATTAGGATTTGAGCCGGACATGTATTTGCTCCGGAAATTATTCATCTTTGCCCCGAGCACAGGAGGGAAGATCGGAGTGAGGGCGAACTCCAATTTTTTGAGACTGCTGGCTGACTTCCCCGGGAAGGTGGAGTCTTGGGACAGGAGGGCCCTGTTTATTGAATCGCGGGTTGGTTGGCCGTTTATGCCCACGGAGACCAACGAGATTAAAATCCCCAAACAATCCAAGCAAGATTTTAGCTCGGGGGAGACTGCCCGGCTGAATGCTTTGAAAGCCGCCGTAGGTGTGATAGAGGAGAACGAGAGACGCGTCGGCCAGCAATTCCTTCTTGACTGGAAGGAACTGGTCTGTAATCCGCGTTACTTGTGTTTGGCCGGGGTGATGCGAGCAGAGGTCCCCGAGGTGGAGCCCCTTCTGATCCACGTGCCCGAGAACCCTCACCCCTATTGGGATGATTGCCATGGGCGAATGTTTAAGCATGAATGCGTCGAGTGTAAACGGCTGGGCCCGGGCGGCAACTGCCGACCAGTTTATGAAGACCATGACGGTTGCCCGCCAATCTTTGATATTTTCCGTTTTGCTTTTCTCGAACTCATTCTAAACTCGTTTCATTCTGTTTTCTTTCAGGGAATGAAGAATTTGGCCGTATTAAGGCAGCGAAAGAAAGAAGCTAATCAACGAGCGGTTGACTTGAAGGTCAACAAGCCTGTGGAATTGCCCAAGGTACCATTCTGCCCGCCGGTGAAGAAAACCCCGGACTTGGGCAAGGCCACAAGTCCGGCAAAAAAGGCTGCAGCGCCTAAGGCTGCTGCTGGCACACAGAAATAGCTCACGCAGAGAGAGGTCACCGTAGCTATTCCTGTAAACGACGCTGAACCGCCCGCTGCCAACATCCCTGTGGTGCCCGCTGCCAAGGATGCTAAGGCGAAGGGCAAAAGGAAGAAAAACTCTAGCCCTCCTCCAGTTCGGGACGTTCGCCGCCGGGGCTCGAGTCCTGATCCTGTCTCCCTCGCCCCTACCCAGAGCGGGGAGGCTTCTTGGAGGCGTTCCGGCTTCGTGATGCCCGCTACTACCAGCGCTGCCCGGGCGCTGTTAAAGAAATCTCTGGGGACGCTCCCTTGCTGGGGGGCATTGATCTGCATGCTCGTGGCAGTCCGGGAGGATTGGTGGGCAAGGGCATCATCGAGAGGGCTATGCATGACGGCCTGGCCCTGGATCGAGACACTGCCGGCCACGTTTTGGTCGGAAACGTAGGACTCTGCTTGAGCGAGGTAAAGTACTCAACTGAAAATTTTCTTTTTCTTCTCTGTTTATTTCGTGCTTCTGACTCATTTTTTCTGTTCGCAGATTGCTTCCACGTGTGCCAATCTCTATGATAGGTATAACGAGGAGAAGGCAGCTCGCAAGAAAGCGGAAGCTGATAACAGGGCCGGCGAGAGCCTGGTAAAAGAAAAAGTCAAGCAAGTGGCTCGCCTGGCCGATGAACTGGAAACCCAAACTGCGGCGGCCAAGAAGAAAGAAGCTGAACTGTTCGAGCGTAATCTGAAGTTGGTCGCCCAGAATAGTGACTTAACTGCTGCAAAGACAGAGTTGGTCGGCCAGGTGAAGAAGAATCAGGCAGACCTAGAAAAGAGCCAGAGCGAGCTAGCCGCAGTCATCAAGCAGAGGGATCTCTTGCAGGCAGAGAGAAGTTCCCTTAGGATACAAGGCGTGAAGGATGGAAAATCCGTGGAGGAGTTGGTGCGGAAGCTGAAGGAGGCTGAGGAGTCCGCAGTGGCAAATTTCAAGAAGTCGAAAGACTTCGAGAACGCGGTGGACGCGGCCATCCTTCCCTACTTCGCCCATGGCACCCACCATATACTAAGGATGCTCGCCGGCCATGGCGGAGTGGGAATGAAAACAATGGCAGAATGGGCTGTGCTTGACCTTTATGATGAAGCTGCTCGTCCCTTCCATGCGCTGGTCCCCTATTCCAAGGACGAACTGGCTACACTGGCTCAGGGCGATATGATGTTGATGCCGGGCGGGCACCTTGGGTTCCTCCGCCTGTAGATGAAGTTAATGTTTGCTCGTTGATCGAAGCCTTGGAGTCTGAAGACGAGGTTTTGAAAGACACCGAGCAGATTGAAGCAGAGTCACATGCCAAGGCTGCTGAGGATGAAGCTGCCCGCAGAGAGCTGAACCTTCAATATCAAATGCAATATCAGGCTGGTGCCAAAGAGCTTCCTCCTCCTCCTCCTCCTGAGCAAGCTTAAAATTTGCCTGGCCTGTGCGCCATTGTCCTTTGATTCTTTCTTGTAACTCTGACTTTAATTACAATGAAATTTATTTTTTTGTTGTCTGATATCCTTTGATCTTCTTTCAATTCAACTGCTTTGATTTTTGCTTGATCATTGTTTTCTCTCAATATTTATCCTGACATATGTTAATACAAGTACTAGTGTTCCCCAGAAAATATGTCGAGCATAAATGTATGAATAAATTTAACCAAGTATGATTATTAACCTAAAAATAACAAGACTAATAAAGCAATCTTATTATTTAAATTGAGATGTTACCCGAACAAACACCGGGTATGAATGCTTGGATCCGGCCAAGGCTTAGAGCGGGTGAGCTTCCAGAAGACTGCCAAGCGGGCAAGGCCCAGCTCTCAATTGGCAACCAACAACCGGGCATGGCCCTTGTTCGATGTGGGTAGTTCGAAGCGGTTGTCGGTATATCTTCCGGGTATTGAGATATACAGTCAACAGGGTTGCTCGGCCACTGTAGGAAGCCGAGGTAGTTAACCGCTATCTTTGTAGGCATGGCCTCTATCGCCCAGGGCGAGCATCCTAGTACGTGAACCTGGGCATGGCCACATCTCATTCACAGAGGATAAATTCACAGATACTAGGGTTTTTTAATCATGTATTCATTACACTCAATAAAATGAAAACTTACGGTTGCATTCATGTAGCTCAAACTACAAACCTTGCTATCGATCCACCTCAAGGCTTAGTCAACCAATCTATTAACTATTACTAAAGCAGAAGCCGTTACTGCCACGTAGCAATATTCTATTAAATGCTTAAAGTTTTTAAAGAATTTCATGCTTCCACATGACAAATTTCTGTTAATTGTAATATTTTTTTTTCTACCAAAAAGTTTTTTTCAGATTTGATTTTATATAGTTAGTTTATGATAAGTTTTTTTGCGGATAAATTTTATCACATTTCATTTCAAAATTACATAATTTTTTTTATTACATTTGATTTAGACGTGTTTCAATTGATTAATTAATTAAAACTCCTCATTTTTCATGGTAATTTATTTTTTGACCAATTTTTGTTGCTTTCTATGAAATGATAAAACTATTTTCCAATTAAATATAAAATATTTTCCAAGCTAAATGAAATATCTATACAAGTTAACTTCACTTGGAGTCTTAATTCTCAACCCTTTTTATTCCCTACTATGGCTAGAACGGTACTAAGAATACTAGACTCATCCGTTCTGTTTTTTGCGTCTTATATGGTGGGCTACGAGCATACTTCATACTGCGTATGATCTCTCCCGATTCCCATATTGATATTGTCACCAAATCCTCCTTTCCCCATAAAACTCTAATCAGTCAAAGAGCAGGTTCCCAATTCATAATGGAGATCATAATGTAACCTAAGAAAAGTTGGCAGTACTGTTTTTTTAGTCTTCTATTATCGATCTTCCCTTTAATTATTTCAACTGAATCCAAATGAAATTTTCTTATACTATCAATTGTATCAAAGCTTGTATTTTTGTTTGAAAGCGTAGCTTTACTTATTGGACTTGGACAAAAATTAAGAATGATGCTTGATCGTGTCCGCGTTTAGCTATGGCTATATATATGTTGGGTTTGTTGTTCAAGCTCTTATTTGTCAGTCTTTTTCTTCTTCTAATTGTTGTGTTTGTATTTCCTGACATAGTATGTCATCAGGCCACAACCTGAATTTCCTATCAATAACATCTTAATGCAGTTCATTGAAGAAGAAGCAAAGAAATACGGTTTAAAAATTGAGAAGGTACGCGGAACAAAACTAAATATCTATCTTTTTGCAAGCAGATCAACTTTTACACTTCAATTCTTACACTTCATCTTTGCTTTTTCTCTTGCATATTTATCATCCATGCTTCTGAAGTAGAGATTATAGTTTATGCAGATGGTTCAGGCATGAAATTGTTTTATTATGTCATGGTCTCTTCTTGGATCTTGCAGGCATTTGCATCTCTCAGCAGGTTAATTAACCTCACAAATTGGTTGCTTGTGTTGCTCGAAACGATTGCTCGGGATGATGAACAAGCTTCGTACGTCTCACATGTTACATTATATAGAGTGTTAAAGTAAGTTGTAAGCTACTAAAGTTCAAATTAGCTACTGTCTAATGATAACTACTTTCACTGTGTGCCAATTACTTGGAGATGAATTGGTCTCTTAGTATTATTGCATAGAACTGTTGTTTCATCTAGCATAGTGCAAATTTTTTTATGCCTCAATGTTGTTACTGTATCTGTCTATGGAGTTGGCCGTTGAGAACTGGAAGGGGAGGGGGGAGTGTCTGAGTAAGTTTTGACACTGATCACTTCCTTTGGTTCATGGATTTGACAGAGAAAGTTATAGACCCTGTCTCTGTCTATGATCAAATGAATAAGTTCTGGTTTTTCTTGCAGGTTAACATTTTGCAGATTAATGAAATATTTGTGTAGTCACACAGTGATCAATGAGAAACTTTGATTTTGATAAGTGCTACCAGTAAAGCACTATATACAAGTTAATGTGATTAATTGCGAAGAGAGCTTAAATCGAAAATGTATTCCATATGTTCATATATCTCAAACTCAAATGCTGGTATTCATATTTGTGCACACATATTAGTACCATTACTGCTATTGTTGTAATAATAAAAAGAGCAAACACGCTTCTCCAAACCTACAATTGATGCAACTTTTGAATCCATAGACAAATTGGCAAACACCTGAATCAAGTAAGATGTAACTTTTTGTGTATCAAGTTGGCTTCAAAATCTGAGAAATTCGAACCATGTTTTCAGAAACAAAAAATGAAATAAACCCATAAAACAATGATTTAAAGAACATAAAATTTAACCAACGAAACATATATTTTTAAGAAAACTAAAAATTTGTTTTTCTTTTTTTTTTAATAGAGCGGTCGTATATTAATTACTTCCTCCCTTCCTATTTTATTTTCTTGCATGGACAAAGAGATATAATATTATAAATTATAATGATAAATTATATTTGATGAATCATAAAATTCCGTTCCTAGGATAAATTATAATGATAATATTGCAAATGAATTACATAAGATAAATTCTCTTTCTATATTTTATCATTATAAGAAATTCTTTATAGTTTGGAAAATTCTCTTATAATAAGAACCTTTTGTAAAAAAAAATCTTAAAACCGTGCATCGCACAAATATAACCTAGTTATTAACTATACTGACATCCAATATACGAATTCTTTGGTCTTGCGTGCCTATGACAGTGTTAATACAGGATCACACCAATTAATAAATGACAAGAGTCGATTAGTTTTAATTATAAGTTTTAATATTTTTATTTTATTGTAATTTTTGTATTTAACTTGGGTAATATTTTTTATGTTTAGAAGTAGATTTAGACATCTAAGTGATGAATTTAAGTCCTATTAGGTTACTATATATGTTAAGCTACTTTTTAGAAAGTTTTAACTTGTTTTTCAAGTATTACTAGTCCTATAAAAATATGCTTCATTGTAATTCCGAATTAATTCATTTATTTCAATAAAATTAGAGTTATCTTTTTTTAAAAATAAAAATAAATGAATTAATTCAAAATTACGATGAAGCCTATTTTTTTATAGAACTAATAATGATTGGAAAACAAGTTAAAATTTCCTAAAAAGTAGCCTAACCTATATAGTAACTTAATAGGATTTAAATTCATCATGTCTAAATCTATTTTTAAACATAAAAATATTACCCTATTAAAATTAAATACAAAAATTAGAATAAAATAAAAATACTCAAACTTATAATTAAAACTAATTGACTCTTTAAATCTAAATTTATATCTAGTACCTAAGTTTTTTTAAAAAGTAACAAACTCATTTGGAAACATCATATAGCAATGTCATTCAAAAATCTACAATCAAAAAATTAGTTTTTGAAGGCAACTTTACATTTATAATTCACTTACTGATCATTAACACTAAAATATCGTTTCTTGGAGCGTAAACCATCCTTGTAAAGCTTCATGATTGCCTATTAATAATGCCAATTTTAATCTGAAACTATTAACTGTGGGATTTATCATCAACTTATTTATGTTTTTGTTTTGGATAATCAAATATGGACATCCACCGCGTAGCTCCCCATCTTGATTAGGCAGTACTGTTATGGTACAGTTAATGGCTACATTACTACTAAAAGTACTATGGCATATGAAGCCCATGCAATATTTATGTTTGATACATTATCCTCATGTTTGAATATTATTTTGTTCAATATTGAATCCTATGCATCAGGTGCCCTGTAAACTTATGTCCACTGCAACTAAAAATTATGGGGAGTGCGCTCCGTTGAAACTCTTGCAAAATGAAAATAGGAAGTGTCATCTACCGAGTATTTATTGGTGGGTGATTAGGTAGTTGAGATTTGAGATATATACCTTTTCACTTGCACTCATGATTTTGATTTACCACTGCTGCAAATAGATTAGGAGTGAGACTCTTTGTATATGTTGTGGACAACTCTTCTTATAGAAGGTATTAGAGATTGTTAATGCGAGGCAAAGCTAAAAGAACGAATTCACACACACTCACACACAAAATTTAACTTGGTACACCTTTTCCAAAAGAAGAGTACTTTATGTAAAGGATCCCAATGATCCTCCACCAATTTCGGATAATTAGAATATTTCCTATAATTTAGATAGTTATAATATTTCCTATAATTTAGATAGTTGACTAAGTGATTTAGCATATCTCTATTCATCTTTAAGTGATTTAGCATATCTCTATTTTTGTATTCATGATTGTATATATCTTCCCATTTTTTAAACTCTCATTTGTAACTATATATTGACATGTTGATAAATGAAAAGATTACTTTTTGCCAAAACCCTTTTATGGTATCAGAGCAGATTGATCCAAATTCTTTTTCAAATTCCTCCTGCCTCCCTATTCTTTTCGCCGCCCACCACCCTTTTCTCCATGGCAAATCAGTCCTCCTCCACCATCCCTAACACAGCCGAACCAAACCACTCCATTCTACTCGTTAACCTCTCTCAATGCAAGACGCTCACACCTCTCACCTATCTCTGCTGGTCCTCCCAGGTAACCTCCCTTCTTTTTGGTTTGGACCTCCTAGGCTTCGTAGATGGCTCCCATCCCTCCCCTCCCGAAACCATCAAAGTTGATGGCAAGGACACCAAAAACCCTGCTCTAAGTACCTGGAATAGGCAAGATCGCCTTATACTTAGTGCCCTCTTAGGAACCCTTGACACATCAGTCGCACCTCTTGTTTATCAAGCCACCACCTCCCATCAAGCTTGGGATATCCTCAAAACGACCTACGCAAACCCTTCGCGTGGTCATATTCTTCAACTAAAAGACCATCTCGACTCTATCACCAAATCCTCTCTCTCCATCACAGACTATATGCAATCCATAAAATCATGCACCGATAAACTTGCAATTCTAGGCAAACCCATGGACTCCGAAGACGTTATTGCCAAAGTTCTAAAAGGCCTAGACTATGACTCTTACAAACCAATCATCGACTCCATCCGTGCTAGAGACAATCCCATCACCTTCGAAGCTCTTCATGAAAAGCTCATTCACCATGAGCTCTCCCTAAAACAACAACCCACTCAACCTATCCTTCCCATGTCTGCCCATGTTGCCCACCATGCACCCTCCCCATCCCACCATGCTCACTCTCGCCATTTCTCAAGCCAGCCGAATCCTCTGCCCATTCTGCCCACACCAACTCAAACCCGCACCCCCTCCTCCTCCTCTTCCGTGCCTTTCAAAGGCAAATGCCAATACTGTCGGTTTGTTGGACACGTGATCTCTCAGTGTCGTCAATTTAAACGCGACTATCCAAGTGTTGTCTTCCCTCCACCCCCATCTTCTGGCCGCTCGCCCCGTAACATCCACACTCCAAATCAGCCCCAAGCTCACACGGCCTCTGCCCCTCACTCCTCATCTCCGACTTCTTGGCTAGTCGACAGCGGTGCTACGCACCATCTCACAAATACTCTATCCACTCTCTCCCTTCACCACCCTTATGATGGAAGCGATGAAGTCATTATTGGTGATGGATCATCCCTTCCGATTGCCAATATAGGTAGTTTTTCTATTTCTTGTTCCCACTCCACTCTTCGTTTCAATAATGTTTTGCATGTTCCCTCTATCACTCGAAATATTCTCTCCGTTTCTCAATTTTGCAAAGATAATAATGCACTTGTTGAATTCTCACACTCTTCCTTTCTTATCAAGGAAATCTCGACTCACCGCATTCTACTCCACGGAACAACTGATCGTGGAATCTATCTCTGGCATCCTCAACCGCCCCAAGCTCATCTAAGCACCTCAATATCTCTTCAATCGTGGCATCATAGACTAGGACACCCCTCCCCCCTATTGTCTCCCATTTAAATAAGCAATTTTCTTTACGCATTCCGTTTGGTAATTTCAATTCTTGTAATCCTTGCAATATTAATAAAAGCCACAAACTCCCATTCTCTACTTCTTCTCTTGTCACTCATGCTCCTCTTGAACTCATTTTTTCTGATGTGTGGACTTCACCACTTTACTCATATGACAATTACAAATATTATGTGATATTTCTAGACCATTTTACCAAATATACATGGCTATACCCACTCAAAAATAAATCTGACACTTTCGCCACTTTTACTCGCTTTAAAGCTATTGTCGAAAAATACTTTTCCCGACCCATCATTCAATTTTTCTCCGACAATGGTGGTGAATACCTAAAACTCACTCCCTCTTTGCTTCAAAACGGAGTCACTCACCTCACCACTCCACCCCATACTCCCGAGCATAACGGCTTTGCCGAAAGGCGACATCGACATCTTGTTGAAACCGCTCTCTCCCTTCTATCCCATGCAAAACTCCCCCTCTCTCTTTGGTCCCACGCTCTCACAACTGCCGCCTATCTCATCAATAGATTACCTACTCCCACCCTCCACAATGACTCACCCTATCTCCGACTTTTTCAAACCCCTCCGAACTATACAAAATTAAGAAGCTTTGGGTGCCTTTGCTACCCATGGCTTAAACCCTACACACCTCATAAATTAGCTCCCAAGTCAACCCCGTGCATCTTTGTAGGCTATTCCCCCACCCAAAGTGCCTACCATTGTCTTGATCCCACAACTCACAAAATATACACTTCACGCCACGTACGATTTATCGAAACAGAGTTTCCATACACTTCTCTCACCACACAACCCACTCTTTCTCAAACCATTACCCCCTCTGAATGGTGTTCCATTTCTATCCCTATTATACTACCACAGCCCACACATCCTCCAGCCGAGCCTCCTACTCAAAATCCCACTCCGCCACCTCCCTTTCCTACTACTTCCGAACCACAGATCCACCCCCCTCCTGCTTCCGCCTCTGACACCAACCCACTCCCTTCTACCTCTTTCGACCCAAGAAACAACACAAACCAAACTGCCCAGGCCGAGCCACTTCCAGCCACCACAAATCAACCCCAAATCACCCGCACAATCACAACCCGCCTTTCCCATGGCATCCGAAAACCTAATCCTAAGTATGCTAATCTCACAGCCCTCTCCTCTCCTTCATCCCTTCCCACCACCACTAAACATGCCCTCTCTACCCCTCATTGGTACAAAGCTATGTGTGAGGAGTACACCGCTCTCATGCGTAATGAAACTTGGTCCTTAGTTCCTTCCCATGAAGCACCAAACATTGTCGGGTGCAAATGGGTATTTCGTATCAAATACAACCCCGACAACACCATCCACAAATATAAAGCCCGTCTTGTTGCCAAAGGATTCCACCAAAGACCCGGCCTTGATTATTCTGAAACCTTTAGTCCCGTAGTCAAACCCGCCACTATACGTCTCATCCTTTCTCTAGCCATCACCCATGGTTGGCCCCTCCGCCAACTTGATGTGAACAACGCCTTCCTCCAAGGCCACCTCTCTGAAACCGTCTTCATGTCACAACCCCCCGGTTTCCAAGATTCCACAAAACCCTCTCATGTGTGTCGACTCTCCAAAGCCATCTATGGCCTCAAACAAGCACCTCGTGCTTGGTATACCGCCCTCAAACAATTCCTCATCTCCTTCGGCTTCAACCCCTCTATTGCTGATCCATCTCTCTTTACCTTCCACAAAAATTCCCACCACCTTCTTCTTCTAGTCTACGTTGACGATATTGTCATTACGGGTCCTTCCACCTCCTTTCTTGAAACCTTCATTGATCATCTTGCCTCTCGCTTCTCTCTAAAGGATCTAGGTCCTCTTTCCTATTTTCTTGGAGTCGAGATTACACCCAATCCTCATGGCATCATCCTCTCTCAAACAAAATACATTAGCGATCTCCTCACCCGCCATAACATGGACAACTCTAAACCTTCCCCCACACCCATGTCCACCTACCCTCCTCTCTCGGCCCACCCTCGTACTCCCATCTGAAATCCCTCTGAATACCGAGCCATCCTAGGAAGCCTCCAATATCTTTCTCTCACTCGACCGGATATTGCCTTCCCAGTTAACAAGCTAGCTCAATTCCTTCACCACCCACAAGAAAACCATTGGTCCGCTCTCAAACGGTTACTTCGTTACCTTCATGGAACCATCCACCTGGGCATTCAGATTTTCAAACAGTCCCCACCCATTCTCCATGCTTACTGCGATGCCGATTGGGCAGGGGACACAGACGACTTCCACTCAACCACGGGTTTTATTGTTTACTTAGGTCGTAATCCAGTTACTTGGTCTTCCAAAAAGCAACGAGCTATTGCTCGCTCCTCAACCGAAGCCGAGTACCGTGCCATTGCCGCCTCCACTGCCGAGCTTCTCTGGGTTCGCAACATTTTAGCTGAGCTCGGCATCCACCCTTCAGCACCACCAATAGTGTTCAGTGACAATCTTGGCGCCACCAACTACTCCGCCAACCCCATTTTTCACTCCAGTATGAAACATTTAGCTCTCGCCTTCCACTTTGTACGAGAGCAAGTTCAGCTTGGAAACCTTCGTGTTCAACATATATTTGGCAAAGACCAACTTGCCGACCCACTCACAAAACCGCTCTCCCGGGCTCGGTTTGTCTCTCTCATCTCCAAGATTGGCCTCACTCACGGACCGTCCATCTTGCGGGGGCGTGTAAAGGATCCCAATGATCCTCCACCAATTTCGGATAATTAGAATATTTCCTATAATTTAGATAGTTATAATATTTCCTATAATTTAGATAGTTGACTAAGTGATTTAGCATATCTCTATTCATCTTTAAGTGATTTAGCATATCTCTATTTTTGTATTCATGATTGTATATATCTTCCCATTTTTTAAACTCTCATTTGTAACTATATATTGACATGTTGATAAATGAAAAGATTACTTTTTGCCAAAACCCTTTTACTTTATCCCTAAATTTTGAACAATGTTAAATGTCATAATCAATTTAGTGCATCAAACACCTACAATTGAATAAGAAAAGATGTAAGTTTTTTTTTTCTCCGGAGGTTCAATGATGAAAATCGTGATATAGTAGCAGCATGTTTGTGTCAAAACTTTTTTTCTTCCAGATATCAGGATTGCAGGAATGCAAGGATGCATGATTGAATGAATGCAGGGATGCATGGACAGCAGCCCACCAAACCTAAAAGCTATAACATATTCATTGGTCAAAAACATTTCATTCAAATAATATTGTATGATTGTATAATTCATGGAGGAGGGAGAAAACCCATCCCTTTTGCGTATGAATTTTTTGTAGAAAAAAGTACTTAAAAATAAGGTAATTAATAATTAATATATATAGATTTAATTAGTAATTTTCTCGTGAAATTGATCATTTTAACTGAAGTCGTCATGTGGATACAGTGACTTATGTTAGTAATAATTAATATTAAATTTTCATCAATTGGTAGTGTATAATATTTTTTACACAAACTACATTTGAACACTACATGCGGGCAACCAAAATCTAAATAAATTAAAGACAAAAATTGTCATTGACACATGTCATGATGAAATGACCGCTTGTGTAAAAAAGATTATACACCGCTAGTTGATGGAAAATTTTCTCAATCAATAATTAATAGATAGATTAACAGAAGAAACAATTAACATAAAATTGTCCCGTAAATAACTTATACAAATAAAATAGTATAAGAAGATGCAAATGGATGAGAATCAAATAGTTTCTGTTAAGTTAAACTTGTATAAATTAAATATAATAAAATTTTCTTTTAAATTAAATTATACTTGAAAAAAACAAAAACAAAATCTTCTCTTATTTTATAAAAAAATTGACACGTGATAGTTATTTTACAGAAAGTTGTCACGTGGCAGCAACAGTTTCTATTTTAGTAATAGTTGCTAGGTTATACTCGTGCGATGCACGATTTTAAGATATTTTTTTTTTCAAAAGTTGCTTATAATAAGAGAATTTTCTAAACTCGTTATAATAAGAATCTTTTGAACAAATCTAAAATAGGGTAAATAGTGAAATTAATATATGAATATTTAATACAATATAAAATAAACAGTTTAATTTAATGAATCTATTATCTTATGAATTTTTTGTAGAGACAGGCGAGTAACATGAATTTCAAATTTACTTAGTCAACTACAACTGAATCAAGTCAATTTATTTCAAGATAAAATAAAACGATAAAATTAATAGTTTCTTAAATTTATCAGAATAGTTAGTAATTTAAAAATAGTTAACAACTGGATACTTTCTCTCTTAAATTTGGAATAAATAAAAATTGAAATTATAGGAAATTGACTAATTTTTTATATGATTCCTAAAAATAATTAACTTTCTTAATTATGATATTATGTTATTATTCAAATTTGTGACCAATTGTAAAGATTCTTAATTGAAACAATATTATTTATCAAAAGTTTAAAAGATACAAAAGAATCCAGATACTTGACCACATGATATTTACATGTAACATAATATTATATTAATCTTTGTTCTGTTTCTAGTCATAAAACTTACTAAAACTGAACAAAAAAATAATATTGTAAATATCGATTAACCTAGTTAAAATATGAAATTCTTGAATATTATATTCTTTTATATACAAACACATAGATGAGTTTAATACATACATAATGAAAATAAGATTAGGCTTAACAACATCGATAATAAAAAAAATAACATCGATATAGGAAAAAAAATAAAAAGGAACATTAAAAATATGTGCATTAATTAGTCATATAACAATATTAAAAAAAATTGTAAAGCATGCATCACTACTAGAAAACTGCTAATTAATGACGGAAAATTTCCGTCGCTAATTAACATTTAGTGACGGAATATCTCCGTCGCTGGTCCGTCGCTAATCAATGGTAGCTGATTTGAAACGGCCCGAATACCGTCACTGATTAGCTACAGAATATAAGAATTCCGTCGCTAATTAGCTACGAAATATTCCATTTCTAATCTCCGTTTCTAATAGTTTCCGTCGCTAATTTGAAACGAAGTGTCCGTCGCTAAAAATTTAGACAAAATTATATAAAAAAAAATTTAGTGACGGAAGTTTCCGTCGCTAAAATTACTAAAAAAATATTTTTGCAATAATAATGATTAATTTTAGAAACGGTGGTTTCCGTCGCTAATTTTTATTAAAAAATATTTTTATGATATTAATGTTTAATTTTAGAAACGGAAATTCCGTCGCTAATATGTACAAAAAATAAAAAAAAACTTAATTAAATTAAATTAAAAAAAACTAAAAAAATAAAAATGATCCTAATGTCACCGGCCGGCATCTGCATTCGGTGCTTTCATTGTTAAGCACAGTAGCAGAATCCAACTGCATCCTCACCCTCCTTTTCCTCACCCAAACCTCAAACCCTTCCCCAGCCCTTTCAACGAAATCAATGCTTAACTTCATCAATTCCCTGAGTAATCTAACTGGATGAAATTCGGAAAATCCAAACGCCCCAAATGAGACAAATTGATAGCCAAATTTCCATAGACAGATCATTGAGATTCAAAAACCATCGTCAATTCAAAACAGAAATTCAAATACATTAGCACAAATTTCCATTCAAATTATCCAATTACACTCCATACAAAACCCTAGCCCTAGCCATCTAACCACCAAATCCGTAAAGAGTACGGCCCTGGCGTTTAAGAGCATAAACCACATCCATCGCCGTGACAGTCTTCCGGCGAGCGTGCTTCGTGTGGGTAACGGCGTCACGGATGACGTTCTCGAGGAAGATCTTTAGAATGCCTCTGGTCTCCTCATAGATAAGGCCGTTGATTCGCTTAACGCCGCCACGTCTCGCCAGACGCCAAATCGCCGGCTTCGTGATTCCCTGAATGTTGTCGCGTAACACCTTACGATATCGCTTTGCTCCTCCTTTACCCAAACCCTTGCCGCCCTTTCCTCTTCCTGAAATCTTCTCCCTCCCCAAAAATGAAATATCCAAACTCTGTTTTTGATTGACATTTGAAATGAAATGAGATGACTTATTCGGATTTCGGGAAAGGGCGTGGGGTTATATACAGTAGTAGTAATGTTTCTAAATTCTGACCGTTTGATTGAAGCCCATGTGATATCTTACGGTTAAGAGTCCAAATCCGGGTGGTGCAAATCAAGCATTTTGATTGGTCTATAGCGCAAATCAAGCATTTTAATTGGTCTATAGCTTATTATTATTATGATTGGTCTATGGCTTAATAATGATAATAATAATAATAATAATAATAATAATAATAATAATAATAATAATAATAATAATAATAATAATAATAATCAAGCATTTTATTATTATTATTATTATTATTATTATTATTATTATTATTAAATGAGGGTAGTTTTGGAATATGAAAATTTCATTTAATGGCACTGTTCATCCGTGTTTTTGAACCGATAAGTCATCAGCACAACCTCTAATATTCATGACTTATGGACACACAAATGAAATCAAACACACTTAAAATAACTTCTAATAAGTCATAAGTTATAAATACAATTCCATAAGTGATATCAAGCGGGTCCAGAGTGTTTGAGATTAGGGTTTAGAGTTGTATTTATACCTATGGCTTTTTTTGTGTTTTTAGTTATCAGCTAATTATAAATACAATACAATTTACATTATGTTTGTTTATCTTGAATTTAATTTATTAAATAGAAAAATAGTTTTATTTGATTTTTTTCTTAATTTATACTTTATAACATTTGGCCAATAGGCGTAACGTGTTAAGTTAAGTTAAGTTAAGTTAAGTTAAGTTAAGTTAAGTTAAGTTAATTTACGTTGCGTTGCGTTGCGTTACGTTACGTTACGTTAAGTTAAGTTAAGTTAAGTTAAGTTAAGTTAAGTTACGTTACGTTACGTTACGTTATAACATTTCGCCAATAGGCGTAGCGTGTTTTCATGTTATAATGGTCAATCGTACTCCATTATACCATTTTGCCAATAGGCGTAGCGTGTTTTTATCTTATAATGGTCCATCGTAGTTCATTATAACATTTCGCCAATAGGCGTAACGTGTTAAGTTAAGTTACATTACGTTAAGTTAAGTTAAGTTAAGTTAAGTTACGTTAAGTTAAGTTACGTTACATTAAGTTAAGTTAAGTTAAGTTAAGTTAATTTACGTTACGTTACGTTACGTTGCGTTGCGTTGCGTTACGTTACGTTACTTTACGTTAAGTTAAGTTAAGTTAAGTTAAATTAAGTTAAGTTACGTTACATTAAGTTAAGTTAAGTTAAGTTAAGTTAAGTTAAGTTAAGTTAAGTTAAGTTACGTTACATTAAGTTAAGTTAAGTTAAGTTAAGTTAATTTACGTTACGTTACGTTACGTTACGTTACGTTGCGTTGCGTTGCGTTACGTTACGTTACGTTAAGTTAAGTCAAGTTAAGTTAAGTTAAGTTACGTTAAGTTAAGTTAAGTTAAGTTAAGTTAAGTTACGTTACGTTACGTTAAGTTAAGTTAAGTTAAGTTACGTTACATTAAGTTAAGTTAATTAAGTTAAGTTAAGTTAAGTTAAGTTAAGTTAAGTTAAGTTAAGTTAAGTTAAGTTACGTTAAGTTAAGTTAAGTTATGTTATGTTAAGTTAAGTTAAGTTACGTTAAGTTACGTTAAGTTAAGTTAAGTTAAGTTAAGTTACGTTACATTAAGTTAAGTTAAGTTAAGTTAATTTACGTTGCGTTGCGTTAAGTTAAGTTAAGTTAAGTTAAGTTACATTACATTAAGTTAAGTTAAGTTAAGTTAAGTTAAGTTAAGTTAATTTACGTTACGTTACGTTACGTTACGTTAAGTTAAGTTAAGTTAAGTTAAGTTAAGTTAAGTTAAGTTACATTAAGTTAAGTTAAGTTAAGTTACGTTACGTTACGTTAAGTTAAGTTAAGTTAAGTTACGTTACATTAAGTTAAGTTAAGTTAAGTTAAGTTAAGTTAAGTTACGTTACGTTAAGTTAAGTTAAGTTAAGTTAAGTTAAGTTAAGTTAAGTTACGTTACGTTAAGTTAAGTTAAGTTACGTTACGTTAAGTTAAGTTAAGTTAAGTTAGGTTACATTAAGTTAAGTTAAGTTAAGTTAATTTACGTTACGTTACGTTACGTTGCGTTGCGTTACGTTACGTTACGTTACGTTACGTTACGTTAAGTTAAGTTAAGTTAAGTTAAGTTAAGTTAAGTTAAGTTAAGTTACATTAAGTTAAGTTAAGTTAAATTAAGTTACGTTAAGTTAAGTTAAGTTAAGTTAAGTTAAGTTAAGTTACGTTACGTTACGTTAAGTTACATTAAGTTATGTTAAGTTAAGTTAAGTTACGTTAAGTTAAGTTAAATTATGTTAAGTTAAGTTAAGTTAAGTTAACTTACGTTACGTTAAGTTATACCATTTCGCCAATAGGCGTAGCGTGTCAAGTTAAGTTACATTACGTTAAGTTAAGTTACGTTAAGTTAAATTACGTTAAGTTACGTTAAGTTAAGTTACATTACGTTAAGTTAAGTTAAATTGCGTTAAGTTAAGTTACATTACGTTAAGTTAAGTTACATTACGTTAAGTTAAGTTAAGTTAAGTTACGTTAAGTTAAGTTAAATTATGTTACGTTAAGAAGTTAAGTTACGTTACGTTAAGTTAAATTACGTTAAGTTAAGTAAGTTATATTACGTTAAGTTAAGTTAAGTTGTAATGTGAATATTTTAATTTTTATATTGATGTTAATCATTTAATTATTGATATTATATTGTCAAATGAAATATAGAAATCCACTAATTAATGTTCAACAGTCAAATCCAAATAAATTTTGCTTTGTAGTTTAATTGTGTTTCAATATTGTTTGATTTAATTGATTAATTCCATCAGATGATTTTAAAGTTCGACAAATACTATGTTTAAAAAAATTGAGTAAAAATAAAAAATTCTAATGATTAATGATTAATGCGTATATATATATATATATATATATATATATAAGGAATATATATATATATATATATATTAGGGACAATACACTGTGACCACATACAAATGTAAAATGACTTTAGTTAAACTAAATTCAGTACATTAATGACGGAAATTCCGTAGCTTTATTATATTTAGCGATGGAAATTTAGTGACGGAAATTCCGTATATAATTTATTAACTTTAGCGACGGAAATTCCGTAGCTAATTTAGCGACGGAAATTCCGTAGCTAATTTATTAAATTTAGTGACGGAAATTCCGTATCTAATTTATTAAATTTAGCAACGGAAATTCCGTTTCTAATTTAATAAATTTAGCGACGGAATTTCCGTCGCTATTTTATTAAATTTAGCGACGGAATCATCCGTAGCCAATCGGAAACGGAAATATTGATATTAGCGACGGAAATTCCGTCGCTAATGTTGACACACATTTCCAAAAAATTGGCGACGGAGATATGTAGAATATTTTTAAAAGATGTTTTTTGGCGACGGAATTTGGCGACGGGATGAATTCCGTCGCTAATTAGAAACGGAAATTTCCGTCGCTAATAATTCCGTCGCTAATTATCTGTTTTCTAGTAGTGTATGATATAATTGGTAAGTTAATTCATTATATTGTAAAACACACACACACACACAAACATGTATGTACCTTAATTTTCTCATTCACTTTTAACATGTATGTGCATTATATTGTAAAAGTTCAGAAGGAAAAAAAACAAAACTAATCAATTTGAAAACTAAGAAATTTGAGAGAAGTAAGTTAAAATTTACGATGAATAGATTATAACGGTTAAAATCTCTTGCAAATGATAGTGGAGTAAACATTTCAATCGTCTAATATTATTTACTAGATTTCGTGTCCGTGCCTATGACACGGTATCAGTATGGAGATGATAAGTTTATGAAATGAATATGATGAGAATGAATTAATATATGCTTGAGATTTTGTAAGTGTAATACTCCAAATTTTTCATTTTAAAATAAAAATAATTTTATTAATTATTAGTAGATATTAATAGTTATTGTGGGCTTAACTATTTAATTTAGAGTTTATTAGAATTAGTTTAGACCTGGTACACTTGAGTTTTATTTTAGTGGGCGCGCTTGATGTTAATTATTTGAGCAAATTTCAAGTGAGTACAATTTTAGAAACATGTTTTCATCTAGGACTAACATTTTTTTAGACATTTCATGTAACTATAAATTGGTTACCAAATGACAAAAATGCCATTAATGAAGATAAATCTCATCCGGCCTAAAAAAACCAAAAAATGCTGGTGCCAAGGCTTGGCATCAGTACTGTTTTCACAGTTTATTCAACCAAAAAAATTCAAAAATGATGATGCCAAGGCTTGGCATCGTTGACAATCCAGGCATCAGGTTGACAAACCAGACATCAAGACTGTTCATTCAAAAATGTTTCAAAAAATGCTGATGCCAAGGCTTGGCATCAACACTGTTTTCACAGTTTATTCAACAAAAAAAAAATATTCAAAAATGCTGATCCCAAGGCTTGGCATCAGGAATTCAAAAATGTTTCAAAAAATGCTAATACCAAGGCTTGGCATCAGCACTGTTTTCACAATTTATTCACCCAAAAAAAATTCAAAAATGCTAATGCCAAGGCTTGGCATCAGGAAGACTAAAAAATTTCAAAAAAAAAAAAAACCAAAAAATGATGATGCCAAGGCTTGACATCAGCACAGTTTTACAGTTTTTTGGTCAACCTGATGTCGGTTTGTCAACCTGATGCCTGGATTTATTCAAGTAAAAAAAATCAAAAAATGCTGATGCCAAGCCTTGGCATCAGCACTGTTTTGACAAATCCAAGACCAAAAAATTTCAAAAATGCTGAATCCAGACATCAAATTGACAAATTGAGGCATCAGGTTGACAAACTCAGGCATCAAGTTGTGCAACGTGAATTTTCACGACAATCCGACACAAGGGCTTGGTCAAAATTGTTTGTTGCTGTTGTTTTTCGTCTTCTTAAGCCAAAAAACCCATAAAAGCATAGAGAATCCATTTGCAAATTGACAGACAACCCCATCCATTGTCACCGCCACTACCTAAAATCACTCATTCCCCTCTCTTTCTATTGACAAAAGAAAACCACTTGAAAAACTCAGCCCTGAATTATATATGAGGAAAACGCTCCAAGTCTCCGACCCCACCCAATTCGATTGACGAGGAACCTTAGGAAGTGGATACCTTCCACGTTTACAGTCGTCCCCAATTCCCAACTAAACCAAATGCTTCAAAAATCTACATCCAAAATCTGAGCTTGATCTGTAAAAGCCAAGAACATGTATAGTGCTTTCTCTCTCTCCCTCTCCCTCTCCCCCTTATCAAGTGGTTCTGGAGCTATGTGCGAGTGTTTGTGTCTACAAGGTGAATATATATATATATATATATGCACAATGTTCAATGTTGATGGCGTTTAGTTATCGAAACCCCTGCAGCCGGTGCCCAACGTAAAATCGGTATCGCCGTCGACCTCAGCGACGAGAGCGCTTTCGCTGTTAAGTGGGCCGTTCATCAGTACCTCCGCCCCGAAGACAGACGCTTGTTCACCAAAACAAGCCTCGCATTTAGACTCCAAAAAGTCTCAACTCCACCGCATCACACTACGGATGAAATTAAATTGGAAAAGAGCAGTGTGTAAGTTTGATAAATTAAAACTTGAAGGTGTTAGAATTTGGAGGCCCATTTGTGTGGCAGCCTTCTTCCATTGCAAAGCCCAAAAAATCAGATATGCCCATTCTCTCGTGCTTGATCGTCCAGCCCATTTTCTTGGCTTGGGAAACCGTTACCTGTTGCCTTTTTGGATCCCTTGATTTTCTCCTTGATTGGCATCTTGACTTGGTATAAATATATCACTCCTTCGGCAGCCTTGTTGGTGTGTCTGAGACGAAAACAACAGTGGTATCAGAGCCCGTGTTCCGTACTGTGAAACGGTAGAGCCTCCTTCGATCCAAAAATCGGTAACTCCAAAAGGTTTATTTGGTGAGCTTCTTTCATCTCGAAATAATTACGGTTTTTTTTTTGTGTTTAAAATTCTCGTAATTTATTTGATTGATTGTGCTCTATTTAAATCTCTACTGTTTGGTTGGAATTTGATTGCTTGAATTTATTTTATTTTTATTATCACAAAAAAAAATTCTTATATTTTCTGATTTGGTTTGATTTGTTGGTTTTGTGTTATTTCTCTAAATGAGTTCTTCATCTAATTATAGTTTGGAACCTTTTAATGGGAAAAGTGATTTTTCTATGTGGCAAAAGAAGATGAAAAGTATTTTAATTAAAGAAAAGGTTTTCAAAGCCATAACTTTAAATTATGCTAAAGACACTTCTGAAGATGCCATAATTGAAATGGATGAATTTGCCTACTCCTCGATTATCTTAAACCTGTCAGAATCGGTTATTCGGAAATGTGGTGAACATGCTCATGCTAAGAGTCTTTGGGAAAAATTGGAGCAAATTTATTTTGGAAAAACATTGCCAAGTAAAATTTATCTCCTAGAAAAAATTTTCAGTTTTAAATTAGATCTTAGCAAAGACATTGAAGATAATATTGATGTTTTTACCAAATTGGTAGAAGACATAAAACAACCCGGTGATGAACACATAGATGATTACTCTTCGATTGTGCTTTTAAATGCTATACCTGATTCTTATGCTGACGTGAAATCTGCTATTAAGTATGGTAGGGATAAAATCACACTTGATACGGTGATATCTAGTTTAAGAGGCAAAGAATTGGATTTGAAAGCTAATAAGGGAAAATCTAACACCGGTGAGGTTCACATGGTGAGAGGTAGGATGCTCGAGAGAAATAATGGTCATCAGCATAATCATAATAATCAAAACCAAGGGAATAATCAGAATTCTGGAAATAAGAATAGAAATAAAAGTAGGTCAAAATCTAGAACCAAAGGTAGGAAGTGTTACAACTGTGGTGAAAGTGGACATTTTAGGAAAGATTGCACAAATCCTAAAAAGAAAAATTTGAATCCGCAAAGTGATTGCAATATGGCTTCTGCTAGTGAAGACTGTGGTGATGTTTTTATGGTAACTGATTTATGTGAAAGTATTGTTAATTCTATTCATACCATGCCTGCTTGTGAAAATGAATGGTTAATTGACTCTGGATGTACTTATCACATGTCACCATTTAAAAACTTCTTTTGTTCCTACAAAAGCTTGGAAAATGGTTTTGTTTCTTTAGCCAATGAGAAAAAGTGTGCTATAGCCGAAATTGGTGATATTTGTTTAAAATTTAATTCTGGAAACACTTTTACCTTGAAAAATGTTCGACATGTGCCTGATTTATGTAATAATCTGATTTCGTGTGCATCTTTAGAAGATGATGGTTTAGAAGGTAAGTGGGGAAAAGGAATGATGAAAATTCTAAAGGGATCTTTAGTTGTCGTTAAGGCTGAAAAACGCCATAACTTGTATGTTTGCTCTGCCATGCCTGTTTGTCTTGATGATAACGTTGCTAATCTTGTTAAAGAAGATAAAACAAGTTTGTGGCATAAAAGGCTTGGACACGTGAGTAGTAAGGGTCTTGAAATTTTAAACAAAAATGGATTTTTTTGGAAAAGATAAAATTTCTGATTTGCCCTTTTGTGAAACTTGTGTGATGAGCAAACAAAAACATGTTAGTTTTCCACCTTCCCCTAACCCCAAAATTTTTTCTTCAAAACGTGCACTTGATTATATACATGCTGATGTGTGGGGTCCGCATCGTGCCCACTCATGGTGGAAGTCGTTTTTTGTCGATCATTGATGATTTTTCAAGGAAGGTTTGGTCTTTTTAATGAGAAACAAATCGATGTGTTTGAAAATTTCAAAAATCGAAAACTTTGATTGAAAACCAAACCGGTCTTAAAATCAAGAAACTTCTGACCGATAATGGGTTAGAATTTCGCAACTTTGAAATGGATAAATTTTGTGCCTAAAATGGGATTGAGAGGCACAAGCAAGATGCCTTATAATCCGTAACAAAATGGTGTTGCCGAAAGAATGAATATAACCCTATTGGAACGTGTTAGAGCATGTTAGTCTCCTCGGGTCTCTCCAAAAGTTTTGGGAGAGGCGCCTTGACCGCCGCCTATCTCATCAATAGGTCTCCTTCCGTCCCTTTGCATGGTAGATGTCCGGATCAAGTGTTTTTTGGTAGGGAAATTGATTTTTCAAACTTGGGAATTTTTGGTTGTGCTGCTTATGCTCATAGGAAATTTGATAAACTTGAACCTCGATCGTGAGATGTGTTTCTTGGGTTACCCCGAGGGTGTGAAAGGATACCGCTATGGTTAAAAGAGGAACCGGATTTAAAGTGATAATAAGTAGGGATGTTGTGTTTAATGAAAACGAATTTCCTTGTTTAAATGTTCCTCGCTGAACCGTTGAACCTATCCCTCCCCGGCTCACATTATGGTGGAGCATCCCTTAGAACCCAATGATGCTAGTTCAAGTATGCAACCTGAAATTGAGAATTCTGAAAATTTGCATGAGTTTGATGAAAATGTGAATTTTGAAAATGAGCATGTTAATCCTGAAAATGTTGAACCTAATGAGCAAAATGAAGTTGAAAATGAACAAAATGAAGTGCCTATATTGGATGAATTGCATGACTATTAGCTTGCTCGTGATAGACCTAGACGCATTGTTAAGCAACCCTCTCGTTTTGATGATTTTACTTCATTTGTGTTTAGTGTGTTTGAATCCATTGATAATACCGAGCCTAAAACATATAATCAAGCCTTGAAATCTGCTAGCTGTAATGAGTGGATTAATGCTATGAATGATGAAATGAATTCCTTGCATGTTAATCAAACTTGGACTTTAGTGCCTAAGCCGAAAAACTGTTCTGTTATTGCTTGTAAGTGGCTCTATAAAGTCAAGAATGAATCTGATTCAATAAGATTTAAGGCTAGATTAGTAGCTAAGGGTTTTACTCAAAAGGAAGGTATAGACTACACTGAAATCTTTGCTCCAGTGGTTAAGTTCACAACTGTTAGGATTATGCTTGCTTTGGTAGCTCAATTTGATTGGGAATTGAAACAAATGGACGTAAAAACTACTTTTTTGCACGGTGATTTAGATGAGAAAATCTATATGCGGCAACCCGAGAGTTATGTGGATAATCAATTTCCTGATTATGTGTGCTTGCTTAAAAAATCCTTATATGGCTTGAAACAGTCCCCTCGCATGTGGAATAAAAAATTTGATCAATGCATGCTTGATTTAAAATTTAGCCGGAGTGTGTATGATCATTGTCTCTATTTCAAGAATGATAGGAATGTGCCTGTTTTCTTGCTCATATATGTGGATGATATGCTTCTTATTAGCCCATGTCCCAAATCGGTTGAAGTTGTTAAAAATTGCTTAAGTGCTAGATTTGACATGAAATATTTGGGTGATGCTAACAAGATTCTTGGCATGAACATAATTAGAGATCAGAATCCTCAATTGTTTACTTAAATCAGATTTCATATGTTGAAAAGATTTTGAGTAAATTTTCTATGTTAGATGCCGATTCTGTAGATGTTCCCCACTACAAGAAAACAGGGCAATTGCAACGGAATATTGCAACAAAATTGAATTTAGTTGCAATATGAAAAGTGTTCTATGTATTTGTAATCTCTCTCGTTCAGTATTATTAATGTTTATTAGCGTTCATTTTGGGGAAAAAAGAGAGAGGGAAGAATGGCGCCTAAATTGCAACAATTTTGCAACCAATTTTGGTTATTATTTTATAAAACTACATTATATTGTACAAACCTAATCTAGAAAGTAAAAAGTAAAGAAAACCCTTCATCAGATTTCAACCATCTTTCTCTCTCATCCTTACTCTCGGGTATGAAGATCCGGCCAAATCCGCCTCCATCCTCTGTTGCCAGCTTCATCTCTGTCTCCAAGCCGCACCAACTCCACTGAAATCCTTCTCTCCATCGTTGCCCCTGCTCCAAGCCAGATCTGCCTTCTCCAATCACCATCACCTTGCTCCGGCCGAACGCAACAGCAGGCTTTCGCCTCTCTTCCACCCCAGCTTCTGCCGAGTCTTTCCGCCTACCAAGAATGCGCCGCGTCCATCTCATCTTCAAGCTCTGCCATCCTTCATCGCCGGCCAATCCCTGTAACAGTTCTAGTGAGTTATTGAAACTGATTCTCGTATGTGCACTTGTCTCTCTCTTAGAATTTTCGCAATAAAATTGTCATCTAGTGCTAAACTTGAAGGAATTCGTATGCGTACAAGTAAGATTGTTCATGTTTTCGTTGGATTGATTGCAAAGATTGATGCTTAAAAATTTGTTAGTGCTTTATGGTTCTTGGTATTCTTGTTATAATTCAGGTGCCATTTTGTTAAATTGATAAATGCTATGTGTACTACTGGTGGATTTGTGCTAATTCTTGTTCCCATAAAAATTGATTTTCATAAAAATAAAAAAAAATGTGTTTGAATTGATTGCTTGTTCACTATGTTGGGATAACAGGTCTATGAATATTTGGAAATAGGGTGCTGGGTAATTTGATTATTAATGCACGTGTACTAATTAGTATGGTATACTTGTGGGTTGGGTATTTATGTGTGCTTGCCGGGTAAAGTCTATTATGGTCTTGAAGAATACTTTGCTTCGCACTCTATTCTCTTGGTATGTAGAGGTTGCGAACTATCCACTCTGGTTCAAAATGTCTTTTGTAGAATTTGTATATATCATATCTAGCGGATAGAAGCTCTTGAGCTTTGTATACTTATAGTGTACTAAGGACTGCCACTTTTTGACGCTCATATTTATATAATCTTTACTTTAAAAAATGTTAACATATATAAATATGGTGTCTTTTGTAAAACCTGGGTTTCTTTGAGAATTAATTAGTCATATGACTCCTAACATAGTTAGAAAAGAAAAGAAATTGATTTTTTTTCTGGCAAATCCACCCAGAAGATAATGGATTACTATGCCAAAATGTTTCAGGAATAATTGAGTACCTTTTAGTGTTATTACTATTATTCTTCTCCACAAAAAATTGTTAACCCCTGTCTTATTCTGTATGTGTTCTTATTTTGTATATTTTTCTACATCATGTAGGTTAGAGATCATGCAAGGAAACTTATAGAAAATCATGTAAAGAAGCCTTTCTTTGATATGAGGTAATCCTGGGGAAAAGTATTTCATATTTTGTTACAGGGCTTTGGTGTTTTGTTGTTCTCATACTGATATGTAAGAGAAAGAAGCAACCACTTCCTGGTGCAGTTTTGTGGACATTGACGCGGACACGAGTGTCGACATAGATACATTGTATTAGACAGGGCAATACAAAATACAAGACACTTAGAAAATGCCTTATACATAATCTCTCTTGTACTGTCTTAGGACAACTCTATACATCTGCCATCACAATTGTAGTTACTGCCCCAAAATTACCATCTGAAATCACTGGAAAGACAGTTGAAGAGGTAATCTATTTGCTATTTTTCTTTTTCAATATACTGTACCCTGAAGGTTCATTTGTTTTTAAATAATTTAATTAAATGGCTGTCAGTTATGTTAATCACACATGGTATGCTTGCCTTACTTTTTAAAAGTTATTCTCTCTCATTGGTCCCAAATTCTCCTTGAAACCACGAAACACAAAAAACATCACTAAGCCAAGCGCATTCACTATCTTGCAAGCACCTACCAAACATGGATATAGACATGTCAATGAGAACTTTTTGAAAAGAAGAAGGCAGGTTGGGGACACCTTCCATTTGACACCAATAAAGACCAATAATCTTATAGTTGACCTTATTACCAACATTAATCATGACATGATTCGATCATGTTTTTCAGTCACTAGTCTGCATTTTTAACTTTCCCGCATTTGCAAGCGAAAATTTCGTTATAAGCGTGTAGAGATGCATCCTAGAAGGTTGAACTTAATTAACAACTTTTGAGGTTTCCTATCATGTTGGGAGAGTAACTGTGTGTTTATATTAAAAGGGGTAAGTGGGAACCACGTATTGATCCTCTTTTTTAAAAAGAAAATAAAATGTTTATGACGCCAGAGGTTTTGGAAGGGTTGGTGTTTCATTCCAAGGCTCTAGCACAACTACTTATGGAGAAACAATCACAACATGGCATTTTGTCGGGAAAGGCGCATGTAAAAGTTAATGGTGTATATGCCATTTTATGTTCTTATAAGTTACTTGTTGTGGGTTTGAACTTTGATTACTTTCTTATTGCAACACACATACCGCCATTCTCGAGTCTCCTGTGATTTTATCAAGTGTGATGTCTTTTTCCTTTTTTAAAAGATCATCAAAGAGTGGAACACAAAGCTTCAAGAGCGTCATTGGGAAGTTC